>OX392450.1:35386652-35987327 GCA_947623535.1 Coelioxys conoideus | reverse complement strand
CGTCATTTCGACCCAGCTACAAATTATCGTTGAGTATCTGTAAAATTAATATAGAGGTAGCAATCAAAGGAATTCTGTTAACAGTTTACCGGTAAGTAATAAAATATACAAGTTCCAGCAGATCGTAGCACAAAGTAGCGATCGAATGAAGCCATTCATATTCACGGGACCGACCACCACCGTCCCGTCCGCGCCTATCGATTTCTCTCGATCATAGTAATCCCCGTGTAAATTATCGTCCGTGGAACTCCTTTTGCCCCGAACTGTCCAATCATCGACAACATAATCCCGTCGAGTACGAAACGAGAGTCCCCGTACGATGCACCGCGACGAAAAAAACGGGCCGGTGGCAACGATCTCGTTCGACTCGATCGAGCGGTTCGATCTGTGGGAATATGGATCGTGGATCTCCCGGTTTCCATCCGCGGAATAGGGCAGACGGACTCGTACCACGGAGAAAACGGTATATCCTGGCCGTGGAACGAGCACCGGCCACGGCCATTCCGGACGATTGCACTTCTGATGCCCAAAGGCTGATCACGATTCGCGCGCGAGTTATACACAAGATCGGTAGATCACTACCGATGTAGATCAACGGTGCCCGCGGCGGCAGGATCGTCGGGTCGTACATACATCTCACCCTGGTGCACGTTCGTTTTAATGCGATCGCAACGGTAACTTGGATGCGGTCCCGCGACGACCGACGATTCCCGCCTCTCTTGCTCTCTCTCTCCTCTCTCCTGCCTCTCTGTTCGTCCGTTCTTGCTCGATTAGTTGATAAGATACTGCACATTGTATACGTAATACGTATATATTATCCGACGATCCCGAGAAATCGCTCCGGTTGCCACGGTACACTTTGCTGGGCCTCTTTGATAACAACTACGGACCGATACCTACGGGGATTCCTAATGCAACCTCCTTACATTGTTTTCAATGTGTTTTCGTAATGGTACGATTTTCTGGGATACGTTTTCTTTACCTCGATAGCCGCGGTGTAATTGGAACTGGGGGTTCGTGCGCAAATAGCTAACAACCGAGCAGCGGTGCGAAATTTCGAAATATACTTTCGTGTCACGATATGAAATTTTTTTACGCTTCCGAATTATCTAATTTTCTGAGGTTTTAGATTAGATTTTCTGAATTTTCAGATTTTAATAAGTTCAATTTCCCGTTATTCGAATTCCCAAATCCTACGTTTCTCCGTCAGAAGTCCGCCGCGAGTCCGTCCGGATAGAGCGGTCAAGCCAAAGCCAATTTCCCAATTTTCAAACTCCTAACAGCCGAAGTCCCTAAACTTCCAAATCATCAAATCGACAAATGCGAAATTTCAGCAAATCCCCAGTATCGCGTACTGCGATATCAGCGATCGAGCGACAATTTACCAAACTGTCCGCGAAATCGTCCATTAAACATCCGTAATCGCTCGGCTGGCGGGAAAGTACCCATGAAAAACAGGTCCCGGCATAAAGCTCCCTTAGCCTTAACGATTATCTGCCGTTCACTTCGCCGGGACGACGAAATCACTGTAAAGCAAAGAATTATTCGGTGGCCTGGAGTTAGGCGAGCGAGCGACATTTTTGCCCGGCCGTTGTTCGTATACCGGCTTTATTGGCTCATCAGGCCGGCCATTGGGCACGAAGATAAAATGATGAAATGGCAGGATAATGGCACACCGCGTGCTAACCAACGAGAAAACGTTTTTGCTATTACCAACGTGGCGGAGCCGCGGGAATTCGTCTGTCTGGCAAACGCTCGAACCACGGAGCGGAATACGCTGCCCGCGCCGCGTTTGCTTGTCGCTGCTCGAAAGTACCGAGCGGACAAGCTCCGTTCCGCTTACAAGGCTCGACGGGAACGTCGGCTGTAACGATACATACTTTACGAGCCGAGAGTGAGACCCCTTCGTGGCTGTGCGCCGTTCTTTTCACGAGATGCTACTCGCGGACCCCTGCTCACCCTCACCGTTTTCTACGCTTTTACGTCCAAAAGTCTATACCGATACGGCCGAGTCACGACGCTTATCTTAATTCCGCGCGACTCCGAATAGTTACGTACTTTGTATAGTTTACGACGCGTACGGATTTTCCGTTCGACTTGTCCGACAACGGGGACAGAAACAAAGGGCTCGATAGCGACGTTTCATTGCCGATTAACCCCGTGAGCGTCAGTTCCTCTAATAAAACCCGCTTTACGAGCCACGCGGGCTGCTTTCGCGGAAAGGCTAACCGCCTTGCGGTGCTTCCTCGCGCGCGTTAATCTTCCTTCGGCCGTATTATTGAATTTATCGCTTTAAAGCCAGGTATCTTTGTGGTTTAACGGTTACGTTGGATCGAGATGGAAATTCTGCTGAAATGTTGGTAAGATTAGGAATGCAGGATTATGGGAATGCGGGGATCAGGTGGTACTGATAAGTGGGGAAGTAGGAATGTAGGAATGTTGGGATATAAGGATGTGGAGCTCCACCATTTTTAGCATCCAGAAATCTATGAAACTAAGAATCCAAAGACTCAAGGATCTAGAAATCTATGAATATAGAAAATTGGAAACATAGGGATCTAAATTGTAGAGCTCTGGGGATGTAGAGATTTGTGACCACAGAGATTTAGGAACACAGGTATTTGGGGGTGCAGGTATGTAGCAATATAGGTACCTGTTTATGTAGTAATCCAAGAACGCAAAGATCAGGAGTATGCCAAGATCTAAGAAAGTATAAATATTTGGATATAGGTATCTGAGAATGTAGAAATTTCTGGATGTAGAAATTTAAGGATGTAAAGATTTCTGGATGTAGGAATCTGGAACATATAGGTTCGCAGCTATTTAAGAACGCAGACTTGGGTATTTTCGGACGTAGACATTTATAGACGTAGACATCTGTGTGCGTAGAACTTTGGGTGCGTAGAAAGCTACGAATGCAGTAACTTCTACAAGTAAAGGTCCGAAGATTCAGGTACCTCAGGAGTCAGTTCCCGAATCGTCACCGATCTGAGATTATAAGATACAAAAAGGTCAAACGTAGAAATTCGAGAACCTAGAAACGTTGCCTCCATTTTATAACCGTTCATAAGAATCGGCACAGCACCGAATGGGTTTCGTAAGAACTCGTAATATCGTCCAGATTTTCGTAAGGAGATTCACGGAACCGGAATAAAGACTGGCAGCCGGGCGGCCCGAAAAATTACAACGTGCGAACGATTTTTTTCGCGTTTAGCACCCTCGAAAAGGAGGACACGGTTTATGCGGCCCCCGAAGCGACTCGTAGACACCTACGGTCGTTCGCAACGTTGTTACGGTTCCGGGGGATGGTAATGCTTGCAATTAAGGCCTCCCGTAAAGCTTCCCCAACGACCAGCGTGCCTCGTTGCCTCTTTGACGTCACCGCCGAATGTTCAGGATGCCTTGTTTGTCGTGGTTCTCGTCAGAGTCCATCGCGGCTGTAAAATGCACGCATAAATCAGGACGTATAACCGTGTAATTTCGCGGACCGGATCGCGTCGACTCACAGAAAAGTCGTTTCGGATGTTCGACGCGTACGATGCTTGGAAAAGAACACGCTTTGTTTCAAGACGATACACGAATTTATTACGCCTAACCGCTTCAAAGACATTCAATAGAATACCTTCGACATTTCTACCCTGCAGGATCATTTTATCTTATTTACGTATTTTATATGAACATCTATTACTTTATTTATTTATTTGATGAGCATATCTTCCTACTTCATTTATATATTTTATATGCGTGTCTGTTATCTTATTTATGTATTTTATGTGCATAGTTATTAACTTATTTATGTGTCATACATGCATGTGTATTGTTTTATTTATACATTTTATATACATGTCCATTACTTTATATATGGATTTTATACATACATAAAGTAATAGATGTGCATATACATACATACATGTATGTATCTTGCACATACATAAGACATGTACATGTATTCTATATATTATATGTATTATTTTGTTTATGATGTTTATGTGTACACGCATCATTTTGTTTATGTAAAGCAAACATTAAGTCGGAATTGCGTCAGAGTGTACATACATCGGTTTGATAATGTCCGTTGTAAATATATGTCTATCAACGAGAAATATGTGGCTATTAAACCGCAACCCTGTTACGTCTTCCGAGGCCCATCTGCGACCGCCAAAATCTTTCCAAGATTTAAGCGACCGAATGGCCGCAGAAACCCGAAGAGCATAAATATCCGCGGCAAGTATCTCTTGGCATTATTACACGCGTATCCACGCACACGCGACAACGTGAATGCGAACGAATGTATGTTACCGATGTACTCGAACGAAGCTCACGAAAAGAAGAGACACGACGACGAAGAAGTCGGTGGGGGTTATACTGCTGCCAAATTACAGTGTCCGGCCACCCATAATGCGGCCACAGAGCTGGCCAAGTAATAATGTTGGTATTAACGGCGCGGTTACGTTCCCGACGCTGAAATTATAGGTGTTAGGGGCGTGTTAATTTTTATGTTTATTGATTTTCATATTTTACCACCTACCGTCCGAACTTGGAACTAGGGAGAAACAGGGACTATCTACCGTGAGGGGATGCTGCGGTTTGGTCCACCGTTCGAATCTGTCCGTGGAGGATTCGGAACAAGATTCATGATCGTAGTCTCGTTATGCGTGAAGGACCAAAGGGCTTTCTGGTTGTTCGAACGTCCGATCAGAATTTACGCGGACGGAACGCAATCGGTCTCCGGTTTGTAGGTACTCATCGGGAATCGTGTTTCGATTAACATACGTGCGAAATATAGCGACGAAGGCGTCCGTGCATCTCGGAATTCGTCTAATTACGACCTCGCGATATAAACCGCGCTTTACAACTTAATTATCGGAGGTTGAGCCGGCGACTCTTCAAGGGCCCCACGAAACGAGCTTTTCATACGAAAACGACTGGCCACGGGATCAAAGGCGAGGGAATCGACGGACCGTCCCGGGTCGAAATGTCAGGTCGAAGGTGGCCATACCGCGGACGTTCACGGCGAATTCCACGAGATATTCCAAGAATCGAACGATGTTTAATATACCGCCGGGCCAAGGAGATACAAGGAGGCTAGCAGAGGTTGTGGCACACGAGACAGGAGCCTGAAGGAGGACAGAGACAACGTCAGGGTGAGAAGAGGACAGAAAGACCCAGGCACCGAAAGATTCAGCGAGAGTGAGAGAGAGACGTGAAGGGGAGGGAAAGAGAAAGAGAGAGAGAGAGAGAGAGAGAGAGAGAGAGAGAGAGAGGACATTCTCGAGAGTTACGGGCCATCCACGTCACGCTCAAATATTTTGGCAAATTTATGCCCAATAAAAATTAACCAGACCCCCTTTTCGTGCTGCGGTTTCGGACCCGCGCAAACCACCACCACCACCGGTTACATCAACCTCGTCGTCGTCGTCGTCGCGACGGCGGACGTTTAACGACAAGCTGGATCTGTTGTGAGTTCGTTTCTCCGTTAGACGTCCGCTGCGAGTCCGTCTGTCCGTCCGGGCAGCAGCGGTCAGGCAAAAAGCCAACGGTGATTTACCGCGAGATTTCCATTTCTTTCTTTCTTTTTTTTTTCTTCCTCTCTTACCCCCACTCTGTGCTTTCTACCTTCGACGAGCACCTCCGCGTTCTCTCGACTCGTTTTAAACGCGGATCCAACCAGGGGACGAACACCTCTTTTTTACACGCGGCAAAGCTGCAGACGAACTCGCCTCTTCGCGCCTTCATAGGGCGCGAGTAAACCTTTTTTCATTCCTGCCGAGCGGCTCGGTGCATGCAACGGGGAATGTGTCGCCGGCGTAAATCAGTCAACGTCCCCGGGGATTAGAGTTTACGGTACCCTCGGGCTTCGGACGTTTCTTCGCGGTTCCAGGGATGGAGCAACGAGGGCCGCGTCTTTCGCGACGAATGCGAACGTTCAATAGCCTCGGGGGAGAGGGATCATAGTTCTTTTGCACGCTTTTGACGGTAGAACCTGCTCTCCGTGATCGTGTTTCTGAACACTGTGTCACAAATTCAACCACCGCGATCCGTCGTTTAAATTGAAGAAAATTCAGAAATGTTCGAACATTGTATACCTCAGCGGTCCATTTAGAAGGGGTCAGAGTTGAATTTTTAGCTTACTTGAAATTTTAACCAACATTAAGATAATGTTGGGTATAAGATACATAAACAAGATACATGTACAAAATGCACAAACAAGAAGTAATAAACAAGATACACAAACATAAGATACTTAAACAAGATACATAAACGTAGGATACATAAACATACTATTAAACCTAAATATAATGAAAATGTACATATTTACCCAACCTAATTATCTGAATAATTGAACGACTCTAGAGAAGTGTGACACCGAGCCACGACATAGGAGCGATAAGGGTTGAAATTTCAACGAATCGTGAATTGATTATGGATATTTCGTTGCGGGTAGATTGTAGTTTATAGATACAGCGAATATGTAGGCTAAGTTTGTTTGCTTGGAAGGAAGAGAAGGGTTAAGGGAGCGCGAATAGTGAAACCGTCCCTGGTGCAGCGGCGGTTAAGGTGGTTAAAGACTAACAACTGTGACGGGTCGCGACCACAGTCGCTTGCATAGGGGAGGCAAGATCGACCACATCGGCTCTGGCCGATTTCACGGCCGCTAATTAGTCCATGTGTGCCTGCTCGCACATTGAAACGAAAAAAGACGCAATGGAAAGCGCTATAGAAACACAAAAATGTATGTTTCTTTTTCTTACAGCGACCTGGTGATAGTGTGTCGCTCGACAGAGTGGGATCGTCTAATAAAGATGCTTATCGTGTATCATACATAAAAATATTTCTGCGAAATGAGTTTTTCGTATACAGGAATTCGTTACACAACCGACCGGCGAGTTTCGACAAATTGCCATAGAGACGACGCGACACCTGCTGACAAAAATATCATCGTACGGCTCACGCAACGAGAAATCGATTCGTATCACCTGCTCTAGGCACTCTGTGTCGATTCCCATACCAATTGTTAACGAAATAATACCGCCGCTCTGTTTTGCCGTTTACGTTCATGGGAATGTCGATGGTGAATCGTTCGGATACGTTTCCTGTCCTCTATGGGCGTTGTTCATTTCCACAGGAAACGCAGGTAACAAGTAGTGTTGTATCGCGTTATGATCCGAACAATAATTATGTTATTGTGGGTACCTTATGTTGCCATTTTAATACAATAATAAGATTATCCTAGATTACACTAATTAAAAAAAAATAAATGTAGCAGGTATTTTCTGAGATTATATTTTATTTGATTTTCAAATGAAAATTGTGATTAGCGAGACAAAATTTGTCAAGCAAAATTGTCAAATAAAATTGTCAACGGTCAATCTCATTGAGGACTGTTAAAACGCTATCTTAGAACATTATATATAGCATCTTCTGTTTTAGTCTCCCGAAAATATTCCAGAACAACTCTATTAATTAAGATTTAAAAAGAAAGGATGACTGTCCATACGTGTTGCGCCAATTGCATCGATTCACCGTGGAGAATAAAGAAACATGTTGATATAACAATTAATCACTGACAATCGAGGCAATCATTGTTAGACGCGATTAGCGATCGAAGATGAGATGAACAGCGGCTTTCATCGAGAGCTCGTCCTCGCGAACGCATAAAACTCCGGCGTTATTTACTATGTTAATTGGTGCTCACGTCAAACACAAATTTATGCTAAAAGCCGAGATGTTATCAAGTAGTCGAGCGCGTTACGCCGCTGACAGCTCCTGCCTTCGAGTGCCGGTCGATTCGGTACTGTGGCACCCTTTCGATGATAATATCGGTATCGAATCTTCCACGTATCATCGTTCGTCCCTTATCGACTTCTCTGTCGTCACGGACAAATTATCGAGCTAAGTTCACCTGTTCGGAAGAAATCAGGAATGCATTATAGCGTCAATAACGACGCGGAGCTTAGCGCGTGACATACATTCGCGGCTACCGACGTAATCGAGCTCCAAATTTGAAATTCAAATCTGAAAATATTGACATCTCATCGTCGAGTTACACGGTGCATACCGTTACCCGTCCTCGTACAAGCAACCCTAAAAATACCGATATACAACTGAACGATCGAAAAAGCAGATGTAAAATTGTCATCGAATATTTTTCAGTATTTCAAAGCGAATGTCTGCGGTACCGTTCGAACCGTGGCAAAAGGTCCACGTTATTTAGCGAATAGGGCACAAGCTGCCCTCGAAGACACGTACAATGCTAGGGTTCCGGGTTTTATGGTCTAAGACAGCACACCGGGACCATGTGTTCTCCAGATACGTAGCAGAATAATGGGATTTACGTGTAATTTGCCGAAGCTCGGTGGGAAAGCTGAACGGTCGAGCTGTTTTTCGAAGGTGCACGCTTTGTATGTTCGCCATACGGTCCCGTGCGACGAAAGGTGCGATTTTTGCCTGGCTAAACTTTCGAAATGCGTGTCCTCGGTGTCGCGCACCTACGATTTCACCTCATCCACGGCCACGCCAATGCTCGTTTTCATTTTCTTTTTTCCCCACCGTCGCCTTCTTCCACCTCGTCTACCCCCTTAACGTCCGACAGGTGATTTACACGCGAGGATTTACTGCTCGCAAGATTTTACGAAAGGCTGTGACCCGCGCCAGAAACCGGCCAATGTCTGCCAACGAGAAAGGACGCTGTTTCGAGAAAACCATTTTTTACAGGACCGCGTCTTTCAAACGTCCACGTGGACGATCGTTTTACCTGTTCAGATTTCACGAGGCTCGATAATTGAGTTTTTATGCGAATTACCAACATTCACCGTTCATGAACGAGTATCGAAGATACACCAATTCGGTATTATCCCTTTGCACGCTTTTATTTCTTTTACATGCACCTCCTTAATCAATTTACAAAATAGATCAGGAAATGCGTTTTCAATAATTTTCAACAATTCAGTGTATTTCAATAGTGCAGGCGCGTAATATATTTTTAATTGTCAGGATTATTGTCAGGGTGATTTTACATAATCGGGTTTATTATCACTATTTATTAGACTTTCTCTCCCTCCCTCTTTCTTTCGCACACACTCCTCTTCCCTCATTCGCACGAATATTCAATGAATCCAATCACTCTTTTCGCTGTACAATCTATTTATCTAAATTATTTATACCACCATTGCCACCATTATTTATCTAAATTATTTATTATATTTATTTATTCTTGCAACGAGTAATTGTGCGCTCGGAAAACATAAAACGTTATACCAGCGATTAAAATTACAATCTACATAGATTTCAATCCGTCCGATTATTTGATGGAAAGTTACCGTTTTACGATCACTGCGCCAATTAACGGGTAAGAAGCAAATTCTATCGGAACGAGACATATAGCGGAGCTAATAAAATCCACAATACCCGGTCGTATAATAAAGTAGCGAAAATAGTACGGAAGATATTAACGGAGTTACCATTAAAAACCGTCGGTCAAAGGGACGAACGAGCACGTGTGTTCGTGAACCGCTGGAAATCCCCGTAATTTCGAGGATCTGTGTTAGACGACGAAAATCCTGGTTCGTAGAGCCCGCTGGAAAGGTGGCATTGAGCACAGCTGAAGGAAGAAGGGCGTGGGTGTTTACGTCGTCGGTTTTATTGCTTCGATGGGCGACGTTCGGCGAACGAGCCGAGCCACGATTCCGTGGCTCAACGAGCCAGATCATTCTTCCTTTATGGGCGAATTTGAAATCCCGTCAGGGTGTCGGTGGAATTCTGGAAACGCAGCGCCGGTGTCCCGCGACTCGAACCAGCCATGGACAATAAACGAGATTCGTGCACGGTCAAACGTCCGGTACGTCGCGATATCTCGCCGGGATTAAGTTGTTCCTTTCCGGTTGACGTTAAAGAGCGTGGCCGCGTGATACGTCAGATTGTTTAGTGACTCTCGTAATTCCCGTGTTTTCACGAGCCGACCGATCGAACCTTACGTTTACACCCGCCGCAACGGACGCTCCTTCCGGTATGCGCGTACATTACGTTGTAACGTTCGGTGCAACCATTTTATTTATCGATAGTTATGCGGGAAAATTGGCCGGCCACGCTAATTGCCGATGCCACGAGCTTTTATGCTTGTTACGAGGTGCGGTAATCATTGGCGTAACTGGGTAGGGACCGCGGATAACATTATTACGTAGTATAAACAACGTAGGATGTACATAGTTTGCGGGACACCTCGTACTATGTATTTAGGAATTAACAAATTTTCAGCTATTTCATAAGACCGTACTAAATATCATTGAATGCCAAGGTAATTTTTAACACTTTTACAGGGTTACTTTTTAACACTGAAACTATGAAAGCGAGCATTGTCAATACTCAAAATATCATTACCCTTTTACAATTTTCTTACTACAAATGACAAAATTTGTTAAGATGATTTTCTTAGTATGTGTACTGATTGTCATCAAAATAAAGTATCGATAAGCATTTATGTCTTATCGTTTGTTCATTTATTTTTTAACTTCATTTTTGACTTCAAAATAATTGTGCATTATACGTGGATAATTTTACTGTTAACACTAGAAGTACCGGCATTAAATGCATACTTCCTTCAAAATTGAAAATAAATTAGCAAAATAAATAAATAAATATTGCAGCATCACCTAACATATAGAAGCATTCATTACCTCAATAAAACATGAGAAATATCTTGACAAAAGGGCGGCAATGATATTTTGCAATATAAAATGCCAAACCAGGAAAATTGTCCGAAAAAAAGTAAAAAATAATTTAGAGACTCGGATTTAGCGTGTTCCCCGCGAAGGTGCGAACAACCGTAAAGTAATCATAAAGAAAAGGGAACGATGTTAGTTAAACAGTTAATTGCGTACGTTATTCGCGCGTTCGGTGCGATCTCACGGACAAAAGTATCCTTTTCCAGACATTTTGGAATCCTCGGCGCGCGCGGCATTTTTCCAGCGTACAATCCTATAACAATAAATATATTGGACGACAAGAAAGGAGAAGAATCCCAGCGATACGAGGCAACGAGTCGCGTCTAATAGCGAGTGCTCGGGGACCGAACAAGAAGTCGGACTCCCAATAAAACGCGAAACCGAGAGCTGGCAGCGTATCGAGTTCCCCGAGGTTTTTCCGGCGTAATTTATGCCCGATAATGAATCTACACTCCGTAGATAGCGTAAGGTCAGGTGTTAATGCCGGTGCGTGTGTGGTGCGAGGAACGCGGACCCGCGTGGGACTCGTGGCCCATTGGGCCCACCCGCGTGCACGGTCTCGCTCGATTCAGCGTGGAATCAGAGGTGCTCACCTTTGACTGTTTTCCAATTTTCGCAGATCGAATGCATTCGCGACGATTTCACGATGAGAAAAAACACATCATTGATTTCTCGATTGATCTTCTAAAAATAGCGTCCACGATAAATAACACGCCGAGCTTGTTCAACACATTCGTCTACGCATTAGGTTGATAATCTAAAAATCATTTAATTAACTCTCGGTATTATTCATACGACATCGTCGATCGATTGCAAGATCGTGGCGAATACAAATGTTAAAAAGTCTCCACGACGAAGCGTGCGATACGAGCTCACGGACAGATATTAATTTTAATTATCGAACGGAGAATCCCCGGGTGATTTTTCATCGAGGATGTGACTCGAGCCTCGACTCGCTAAACGAGGGTTCCCGAAGCGATTTTTCACCTAGGACCGAATTGAAACCGGAGAATATTAAAAACAAGTTTCGTAACATAGCGCGCGTCTCGAGCCGTTGATTCTAACGATGCTGCATCTCATTAGATCTCTAACGAGCCAGCGATGTCCAAACGCGCGAGACGAGTATATCTATGACGCGACACACGATCGGGAGGTATCGAACCTATCGATCTCGGTCGTGTCCAGAAACGAAAGTTGAGCACCGTGCGTCCCCTGTACGCAGTCTCGAACAATGTCTACATTAAGCAGAGTTTCTAGAAACAGGACTCTCCGTTTCTCCGTCTCTCTCGCGACGAGTCCTTAACGGCTTCCAAGGAACGCGCCTCCCGAACGGCGACATGGAAACGCGGCATCGCCGATTCCCTTTGGACGCCTCGTGTGCCTAGCCAGGCTCGCGATTCACGGTTTATAAAGTACGTGCTTACGAGCGCGTTACAATCGGCCCGTGAGTCGAAACGGCCCAGCTCGCCGTTGAACCTTGCATCGTCGAGTCTCGTGGGCACCGGCTATTAAGATATTTGAATAATATTATCATGGAGGCACCACCGAGCCTTCGTGGTGTCGATAACGACGAGTCCCGGTGGAAAGGGGCCCACGGTGTGTCGAGGCGAGCTTTAAGCCGATACCGAGCGGCGATTTTAGTGCTCACGGCCCAGCCCGATAAAGCGAACCCGTCGAATCAAAACCCGGAGATGTTCACACCGTGGGATATCTTCGCTTCCAGATATCGATCTGCGCACCGGACGATAGATCGAATAGAGACGCGGCCCCGCTTGAATTATGACGGCACTGATTTTATTATTCTCGTAAAGGCCGATTCGTGAGGCCGTAAATCCTCGAATGATACCTCGATGCTACGTAATTGCTGCGTTCCGCTCGGCGCACGCTTGCCCTGATGAGAGGAGAATAAGACGTGATCGGGGAACATGATGAGTATAGTTCCCTGGAGATGTTTGCTGGGAATCCCAAGGGGGGTTGATAGAGACGCTGCTTTCTGGACACTGCTACTGTATACCGTGGTGCACCGGTTCAATGGTCAGAAACACACAGCGAGATTGTAGCTCAAATTAGTGTGTGCTTCCGCGATGCTCGACGCTGTATAATTCATCTTACTTCGAGCTATTGTTTTATGTACAGGGCGAGTTACAATTATGTGAACACTGTTCGGGAGAAAGAATTTACTCAGAGTTTTCGTTATTTGTGTACTCAAACCAACGTTCAACGCTACAATTTATAATTTTGACTCACCCTGTACTATACATATGTATTGAAACATATAGTACAGAATATGTACAGAAAGAGAATTCCAAGTCCTAAACAAATACTATCCTTTCATACATCATGTTTCATTTACAAATACAGAATTTCAAATCCAAATCATATACTATGTTTCATGTACAGAATGAGAATTACAATTCCTACTCATATACTACCCCTTCATATATTATGTTTTATGCAAAGAAGGAGAATTTCAAGCTCTGGTGTACTTGCACGGGGTATTTAATTTAGCAGTGGCCACGATTTTTGTGACACTTCCGGCAATGTGACAGAAGAGTAGGTGAAATTTAGACGGGACAAAGGTTCGATTTAAAATAAAATACTATTATATTCCTCCTACGAGAATGTTTACTGCACTAAAACGTACTCTAGCTGCAACCGAATACGTTTTGCAAGTAGCAGCGAACACGTGCTTCGATGCGTCAACGTTCACAGCACGGAGAGTAGCGTACGCGGAATTTAAACGCGGTAACCGGTCGCGGCTCACGTCTTCATTCGCTATCAGCGACCGATGCACCATCACGGCGCAATGAAATCACACGATGACCTCATTTCCTGAGTCAATACATCGGGTCGATGTGTATTCGGAATCGACCGGCTTCTACGAACCGCCGGGTCCACGATTTTGCGCCGCGAAGTACGTGTTCGCGAGTGTAAACTTCGTACCGCGCCGGGTCATGTTGGGTCTTCTCCATCGACGTAACTATACAGGGACCAGAATGTACTTGCACCCTTGAATGAGCCATAAATTCAGACTGGGTCCTAATCCGGGGATGTAACGCATGATAATACGTCGATATAATGTACTCCGATTTAACCCTTTGCACACGAGTGACTCACGTTCGCCATTTTATGACATAGTTTATTTAACAATTCCAAATAAATAGGTTCATTTTTAATATACAACCCCATTTTATTTCACAATTTTAAATGAACAACTTCAAGTTAAATTTATAGTATCTTACACTAATGTTTACATAGTGAACACACAATATTGATGATTGATAATAAAAATATTTTTCGATTGCAAAGGGTTAACGATAAACGTTGTAACGCGTTATGATGTAACGTGTGCTGATGCAGTGTCATTTAACTCGTGTCGATCTATCGCAAAGTCATAAAATGCTTATCCATATAACAATAATCCCCTCAAATAAAAATTTTAGTTACGCCAATGGTATTCTCGCACATACAGGTGCGATGTATCGTGAATCAGAGATTTAATGTCTACGAAACTTTCCATCTTTTTATCTAATAACGATCCCAAGTAAAGAAACACGGTGTTGATTGATAATTGCCACGATCGGCCGGCAATAAGTCAGAGATCCGCGCGTCGGTCATTTATGCGTGAGTCAGACGGATACACACGATCGAAACGAACAGGCAATCTGCAGGTAGAAAGTTCGTATTAAATGACGGGTGAAATGAGCCGTAAAAGAAGGAAACTCCGTGGCATTGTGGGATCTTGATATCGTAACTCGCGTTTATGGATCTCTGAATATCGCGATTGTAACGGTATCAGCGAATGTACTCTTTCCTTCTTTACTGGCCACTTTCACGAGCGTAATGTTATCAGTTAACGAACCTAAACATCGTTCTCTATTCAGATTTCAAGATAACGCCTTCGTGCGAGAGAAAATCTCGCCGTTCGATTTATAAAGTTTCCCGAGTAAACGATTCGATCGCACTTTTCTCCCTGTCGAGTTTAGAAACGTAGAAATTGTTGGTACAATCATTGTACTGTCATAAAATTTGGTGAAATTCCGAACTCGTACACATTTTTGAAATATTACTACACGTGTCCAGAAAAAGAAAAAATTTGTCTTCGCGTTCACAGGTGTTTCCTAATGGATTCAATCAGTTCGCGCGTCTGGCCGATCGTTGAAGAGCATGTGCGATCCACGTGCGGCTGTACTTTATTAATGTTCGTCTGGTTCATTAATGCAGGTGCAGGAACGTAACGTGTACTCACGCTTCGAGGATTCGACGGTGTGCGAGCCATGTGTGTCGCAGGTATTACAGGCAAACAGGTAAGGGCCCGAAAACATGTGACGGCCAGCCTCCGGGACTCGGTGCAGGATTTGTGTTCGGGCACGTACCACCAAGGACGCGCGGAAGGTGATCGTGCTGCACATGTCGAGAGCTACAAACTCGATGGAGAAAAAAATCGAGGAGGTGGATAACGGCGTGGTTATAACCGGCCTCGCGCGTGTACACGTCCACCTTGTTTCGATATTATTCGAGGATACCCGAATGCACCTTCTTTCTTCTCCTTTTTTTCCTCTTTCATTTTTCATCGGCGAACACCGAGATCGCTGCGCTTTCGCGCGATCCGAACATTTCGATATCTCCGATTAATACGAATTCTTAACGAATTCCTTCGGACGAGAAGGCACCTAGCATATGCGACAAATTCACTGTCGATTTCACGTATGCGCGACACGGCGATTTTCCTTTGATTTACACGGCCATTTTGTACCGTTGCTACTTCGATAATTGTCGGATGTAAACGCTACCTGCGTGAACCGCTCAATTAAAGTGATTTTCAAGATAAAAAAGAAGCGGCTGCGGTAAAATTTGACAATTAACGTCGCTTCTTTTAACATTCAAACTACCAAAAGGGGTCAAATATTCCTATAAATTTTCTACTTCAAATGACAACATTTAAGAATCTATAAATGTATTCATTTATGTTGCATCGTTTGCTCATGTATTTTTCATCTTCATTTTTAACATCAAAATAATTGTGCATTATACGGCGGTAGTTTTAGTCTTAACGACGTTGAATGTGAACGGAAGGGAAAATGAACGTTTAATTAAGAAGTTATAGACTATTGGAAGTTAATTCGACCGGCGGTTAGGGATGCTAGGGAGGCTGAACGAAACGAAAGGAGGAACGCCGTAAACGTCGTCGCAAAGCCGATTATAAGACATATTTTCATATTACTAAGACAGCTCCGGTGCTCCGTTCAAGACTATAAATCGAATGTTCGATCGAGGTGTTCGGGTCTCGAATCGGCGATAATTAACGTCGAGCGAAGGTGTGGCCCCCGGGGGCTCGATGCATCTCCAGGACGATTCGTCTTCGTCCCACGATGCGTGCATTCGCACGTCGTGGCATTCGTTCATCATCAATTTATGCAGAACAATTCAACGACAACGGTGCATTACGGGGCCAACGGCGTAGGTTCAAAGACCCCGGAGCCGCGGCTACACCTCGATCGTCCGCGTCCTCCACGCAGGTACGTTGTTCCATGCTTTTCTTCCTGCTCCAAGTCGCGCGAGCTCGTCTTTTGGCTGGCAATTAGCATACGATTGACCCTGTGCCGTGACCCTGCGCGGCTCGCGGCCAAACGATTGAATTAAAATGCGTTTAAAGCCACCCGTCTCGCTCGGCCGATTTCGAGGCCCCGGGAATCGGTGCCGTTTCCTTTTCGTGAAAGTCCCTCTACGTTTGTCGCGGAATTATTTTTTTATTCGTATTTCGCGCGATAACCGCGCGTCGCGACGTTCCAGTTGTTCCAATCGCAATTTTACAATCGCTGAGAAGTTCGATCCTGGTCCGCATGTTTTATCGCAGTCTATTCTAACACGTTGACTTCCATGCTAACACAATTAACAAAAATTAGATAGTATTTTTATGATTAATAAATCCTACCAAATATGTTCACAATATTTTGCTTTAATTATCATTCATAGGTCCAAGTAATTACTACTAGTATTTCCAATTAGATAAATGAATAAATTCTTACTAAATAGATGATTGATTGATATGGAAATTTAATTATAAAATGACCTTGTACTGCGAAAACTGAAGTTCATTAACAATTTAACACACAAGATCAAATTTTCGATCGATAAATTCAATGGATCGGTGATTGATAAACATATTTTATCGCAAGAACTATTTATTGATAGAATTATTTAAACGAGTCTAATTCATACTTGTATAGAACCAGTCGTTAAAAGAGGCGTTCAAAAAGTAATATCCATGTGCGAGAAAAAATATACCTGAGAAATTTCTTTATACCGACACATTGAAAGAAGCAGTATTGGAAAGGCTATTGTCGTAGTATAGACAACATCGGTCGCACACATTTTTCGATGGTCAGTTGGGGAAAATCCAGCTGGTCGTTGTCGGTCGGTACCGACAAGTTCGTAATTTGGTTTTCCCCGTGATCGAGGGTGTAATGAGGGATTAACGGACAGTACGGCCACCAGCAACGGACCTCCCGCATAAAATACATTACCAATTATCCTGTAAAGGCTGTTGAATGCGCCACCAGCAAAGTCGGCCCACGTGTTACAGCCTAAACGTGCTTTCAGAGAAGGTTTGCACCTTATGGCGACCCGTCAATTATGACCTGCTCGGGGTGTTTTCCCTTCAGCGATTGTTTCGATCGAGAAGGACAGTTCCATGGTCGCTAAATGTCCCCGGATTTTTTTCAAAGAGGTTCTTAACCCTACAATGCACCACGGGATTCCGAAGGTCTTTGAAACTCGAGCAGAGTGCGGAGAATTCTTACACCTTGGCAACCGGTGTTGATTCTCCGATAAGTTAAGTACGGTCTGTTTAATTTCCAGTCTTTTTTTAGTTGAAAATTATTGAAACCCACGATGATAAGAGAAATTATTGGTGTCAATTTTTTTTTTGCACTTTTCATTGCAAATATTTAATGACAATTCGATTCTTTCATAAGTTAGTTTAATTTCGAGTCTTTCTTTAATTGCAATTTATTGCAATCCACGATGATAGGGGAACACCGAGAAATTTTTAGTATATATTTACTTTTGCACTTTTTGTTACAAAAATTTTATAATAATTCCATTATCTGATAAACTAGTTTAATTTCAAGTCATTCTATAGTTGAAAATTGTTGAAACCCGGGACGCTAGGAGAACACGAAGAAATATGTGGTATCGATTTGCTTTTGTACTTTTTATTGCAAACATTTGACAGTTCGAAGAAGCTGTTCAACATGTGTAGCCTCGCACCAATAACGTCGATCGGCACCATAAAAAGTCAAAGTCATTGAAGGAACAGAGGGTAATCACGTAAGGTGATAGTAATCTTAACAATCTCATTGTTAATTTCGCTTCATTGTGGGTTTTACAGTTTTACTGCCCCGGAATCGCCAGCAATAAAGTCATTTTTGCCTTGCTGGTACCGGAATTCTTTGCTAATTTCCCGACAACAAAAGAGAGGTACGATAATATAATCGAAACACCCCCGATCGACCGGGCATGAACAATCTATAAGCCTTGCAATATGTTTAAAACGTCCTCGAGTACGTTTCTGTCCATATGCGTAACACACCTCGACCACTTCCTTGCCATAAACGTTTACCATCACGACAATGACCGCCTCGAATCTTCGATACACATGTTTAGCAAACACTCGCGGGCACAACAGCCCCATCGGCTCGACCATAGCTTGGGAAAGCCGGGATTGGGCCGGCATATGGTGACAGGCTGAGGCTAAACCGGTAGCAGGTGAGTTTTGTCCGAGGCACGATGGGAATGTTGCGACTACCTGTCAGCTTACCTTCACCCACGAGTCTCCCGATGGACTCTCGCCATTGTTCCTCGTCGAACGAGTGCCATTAACTGCAGGTAGGAAGTGTAACGACCCGCTTATCAGACTGATAATAAATTCTTCGTATCGCGAATTCCTATCGACTCGTTATTACGAGGGCTCGATAGACCAGTTCCGCCCATTTGCTCGCTGCGCCATGGGATGCGGAGCCAAGGGGTGCAAATTACGCGATCGAGACCTTCGATTCTAATAATAGAACCAATCGTTAAAATATAGATATCCGCGAGTTAAGTTTCGTTCGAACATTTCCGAGCGGTAAACGTTCCTGCAAAATGTCGAAATGATGACAAATTATCGAGATTCGAAAATATGGAAATTTAACGATTCTGCGATTAAAGGATGTAAATCTAGTGCACGCATTTGTTTGGTAGTTCGCTTTCAATTAGATTTCAAAACGGATCATTCGACGTGGTTCATAAATGTCGTATTCGAGTTAATTCTATTTTATATAATCGTTCGTCTAAATTGTTCGGGCGGCTAAACGGTGTATTTATTACTTAATGCCGTTCTAGATGGGAACCGGTCGTTCGAAAAAGCTCTGTTTACGTTCGAATCATGAAAGTGAGATCCGTCTGATAGCGGGGACGACTTTCTCGAGATGTTTTGGTCGATCTGTCGCCAGAGGTTTTCCGTGGTTGGTTCACGAGCTCGCCACAGATTCTCTTTCCTTGAAATCCAGGACGTACATCGATCTCCAATGTACGTTTCACCAAAATCGTACGGGGGTACCCGACGACACGGCCTCGCTGCCCGTTCGGTCCATAAATCTCTCCGGAGGTGATTGTGGCGCCACTCGCGTCACAGATCGCGCGACCGATTCTCCGTAAGGTAAACTGGATATATCGGCGGGTTTCCTACGGCCAAAGAACTGCCGGCGAGAGAGAAATTACACGCTGATGCCGACGTCTAGTCGAGTTAAACGAAGGGGATGCACCTTCCGACAAGAAACGAGAAAATATCTTGGCGGATCTGGTGCGTTTTTATTGCGCGCGATCGGCTCGATGATAGCAACGCGAACGGTGATCGCGCTTACCGAACAACAACTCGCTCGGTTAATCTTCTTCGAAAATATACTCCTACGCCGTTTCATTAACACTGGATTCACGTTGATTAATGCTGGAACCAATGAAAACGAACATTTTCGGGTTTGACATTTTGTATCACAACATTTTGTTACTTTTTGTCAAATTGTCTGTCATGTTTTATTGAGCTAACGAATCGTTGTATGTTAGGCGTGCTGTAGTATTTATTTATTTTTGTACTTTATTTTAAATTTTGAAGTGTGCTTTGAATTTCGGTTCTTCTAGCGTTAATGATCATGTATTTAAATTGATACCAAGGTACAAAAAGTAAGTATATAATGGACAATACGTACACTAATTCACGAAATGATTCTTTATTTCAACGCGGAATAACATTTTGACAGAAGCTTCTAATTTTTACAATTTAAAAGTAAGAAATATAAGATCCGTCATGTTTATGGGCTTCGTAAATCTGGTGTTAATTTTGAATCGTACATGAGTTTCGATATTTGTCTTAAAACTTTGTAATTTGTGCCAAGATGGTGGCCGAAAGAAACACGGATCTCGGGTCGCGTGTTCAATTCGAAACACTCGTAGTGCATTGTAGCCGGCATTTCGCGGATACCTAAATCATAAGTTGAACCATTTATATTCGAAACACGCTGAATGCATCGTAGCCGGCGTTTCGACGAGTCCTTTCGAAATTTCAATACCGAAATCATATGTTGAACTATTTCTAACAGCATCGCGCATCGAACGACGAACGACGTGTAGCGATGAAAATCTTCATCGAAAGTAGTCTGAGCTTATCAGCACTTTTACTATTGATTTCTTGACAGCGGCGGCCTTCGCGGCGGATTTCGGTCGCGTAGCGGTACCGGTCCCCGTGACACAAGTAATATCGATCCTCCTCCATCCGCGTCGATCTCTCCGATTTATCCAGCCTGTTCCTCCACCTCGCTCGCACACGGCACGCGTGTGTATACGTGGAGCAGAGAAGCGACGAGGCGCGGCGCCTACGCCTGGCGCCAGCAGCGAAAGAAAGTGCGACCGGGGTCGAGAGGAGAGGTCTCTCTCTCTAAATGATCGTCGTGCTCGTTTTTACGCTTCTCGGCCGAGATGCGGGTGAGATTCGGGGCGAGGACGCGAGGTCCCCCGTCTTGTCCCGGAAACGAGAGAGGCTGCGCCGTGTATCGTATCCCCGATACGCTCGGGAACACCGGGGCGTACGATGTACAACGCCGATGTAATTTGTCGTCAAGTTGCCCGTTACGCGTGGTCCGCGCGGATGAAAGATGTTGGAAAGCGGATGGCAACGCGACCTCTACGTAACCGGGAAATTACGACGCTCGTGACGGGATGAAGAGGGTTGACGCGGGTTGCTGGAACGAGACACTTTCGTTCGCCCATACGTGAGCTACCGGCCGCTTCACGAACACTGTGCCCATTGCGAATTACGCTTTTAACCCTTCTCTACCGTCGGTTTCACGGTGAAACTGCATATTCAATAACTTGTTTCTCGTATCACAATTTTGTTACTTGAATTTTACTTGGTGACATCATCAAAGTTTTTCAAAGACAAGTAATTTTCCGTGCGGAATCGGGTCTGTATTATCATTATTCCTCATATCAGGATATTCACAAATATTCACGAGAAAATGTAATTTTGGTCGTCAAAGGGTTAACAGTTTCGCTACGAGCGTCGCTTATAGGCGGCATTATTAATTACATTAAACAGTTTATCGTAAAGTTTTGGACATATATAAATACTTATAGCTTACGTTTCAATTTGAAACTCGAGCCCAAGTATAATTTACAAAGTCCAGGACCGCTGATTACAAAAGTGACAATATTTATTTTTATATTCTTTGTTCGTTTCAATAGTACAGCTACTGACAGTTAACTTTGTCAAATCGCATGACAAGGGGCTAAAAATGTATATTATGCCTGTCATATTGAAACAACGATTGTTTTTTTCGGCACAGTTATTTGAGACAAAAAAACCTATGATCGTATTCAGTCACGAAAAAGTGCCTCGATAAAACAAAGCACGTTTGAATATACTCTCTGTAATCGCATCGCGATGAAGCTCAAAATTTAGGCTCTTTTTACTCGAATTACGTCTTTGTTGCACGCGCAGTTCATTGCGGAGGAAATAAAGAACGATCGAACAATGAGTGCGAGCACTCGATGTGTTCGAGATATTTTCGAGAGCGAGATACCTCGTGAGTCGAGGATTTGGAACTTTCTGGATTTACAGAATCCTCTTTGGAGCAGCCTGTATCTGGACATTGCGAGGGCGTTTACGGAAGTCCGATACACGCGTCCCCTTTCGAGCGGCGGCAACTGATTTACGCCGCGATAAAACGTTTCCAGAGATTTCATATATTTAAAGTCGAACAGACAGCGTACGGGGCGGGGGATAAAGAAGACGATAATCGTCCACCGTCGTAATTCAGAAAATTCGTCCTTGTTACGGCGCGCCACGGATAACTCGTTAAATTTAATTACCATCGATCGGGTCGTTCGCGGACGTGGCACGTTTTTTAATTATTAACGAACGGGCCGCGAAGTCGAAGCATAAACCGGGATGAAAAATGTCCGGCGGCGTGGTGGTTTTCCTGGAAACGATCGATTCACGAGCATCGCACAGAGGGGCTTCCCACTGATTTACCGTCGACCGAGAATAAAATGGCCGTTAATAAGAAAGATTTCCGTTTCGGCAACCCGTAAAGTACCATCTTAACGTCCCCTATATCGCGGGTAATATTCGGGACAGGTAACGCGCGTACCTACTCTCTTTTGTACGAAGATGTACTCGCAGGAATAAGCGTGTAAGTTACGATCGTTCGGCTCTCTCGTACGCGAGCGTATCCACGAGAGCGACGAGAGAGGAGAGTCTCTCCTCGTTCCACGTATTCGTGCACGACGTCCTTTTAATTGAGCGGTTTAACGCGCAGTCGTAAAGATTCCACGGGCCGCAGCTGCGTCAATTCGATCGCTCCTCTTTTCGCGTTCCTACGTTCGCCTTTTTCTCTCTCTCTCTCTCTTTCTCTCTCTCGCGCTTCCTGGCCACTTCGACCCTGTTTTCCCTCCCCGTTCCCTCTTTTTCACGAGCCGCAATAGTCGCGGAGGAAGCACTGCTCGCTAAAAACCAGATCCATGAAACCCGAGCACCACCATCCCGGCTTCCGCAGACTGCGAGCCCCGCTGCGCTGTTGCATGTGGCAGGTGCATGGCCCACATATTCGGCATAAAAACTGGTAACCTAAGGTAACCACAACCTGCCACGGTTCCAGCTACTTCGCTCGTCACACGATAAAATGACCGAGGTTCGCGATATTTCATGCCGATTCCGGCTGGATTACGAATTCATGAGATACGAGTTTCGCTCGCGTTTAAATCATTTCGAGTATCGGATTCACCGTGTTTCACCTTACGCAGTCGGTTTACGCGTTACGTGCATGTTTCTCCGTTTGTTGTACGAACCATGCAGTAGTTCATTTATACTTTTCGCATATAGTGATACTCTCTCTAATATGCAATCAAAACAGATTGTTACTATATGAAGCTGTACAATCATATTGTTTTCCTTAAGCGTACATTTATTCCGGTTTTATTTATTATTTTCTATATTATAAACATTTCCTGCATACATATAGAAGTTTTATATACATGTACGAACATTTTCTATATTCATATAGAAGTTTTATATACACATATGAACATTTCCTAAATACATATAGGAGTTTTATATACATATGTATATGAACATATTTTGTATACATATTCATACAGAAAAAGCAAAAAGTTTTGAAAGGATCCACATATGCTCCTCGAAACGTCTTTTGTTTGTTTTCCTGACAACGAACAGCGTAAACTTGATCTTCAATTGCGAACATAGACGCGTTTCGAGCATTTCGAGCGTCGAACAGGTTAAGTGACACTCGCCCATAACCACGGAGCAGCGAGTGACGTGGATTATCCACGCATCCGTTTCCGGAGTCAGCGAAACCACGAGGTGTCACCTGTTCTGGAAGTACCGTGAACCGCTGAACCGTGACGCAGCAATGGGTGCAGCCAGATAAGAAATACACGCGCTCGACGAGGGGCTGAAACTCTGGAAAAAAGGGCTGCAAGGAAGTAGCTGGCGATTCGCAGGTGACGGACTACCGGGACTTAATCGATGCCGAACCGAGTGACTTGGGGGCCACGGTGAGTAGGAAGGAAGTGAGGTCACCGGACCTTGGCCCACCTCGGTCACCAAGAGTAGCAGGTGTAGAACGAACGCGTGGGGAGCCACCGACACCGCTAATATTCACACACGTTCCCGCCGTTGCGTCGAGTTTGCCTCGTGAACCGCACTGATTGGCCGTATCAACCGTTTCGCGACTAGATTCTAAACGATACAGGAAATTTACATCCTATTTACGGTACGCTCGTTTATTTTATTCCTCTTCGAGTCGCTCGGTTGTACGGTCGTAACCACTGAATCTTTGTTTACGACGACGACTCCGGATACGTTCGAGAGCTTGTTTCCACCAGAGATTCGATCGGACCACGAATTATTAAGGCAATTAGTTTTCTAAAGTAGATAATCGAAGATCTGTCGCAACGAGATGCTGAGGTGGGCCAGTCCGGTCCGAAGGCAACAATTTGTACCACGCGAATTGGCCAATCGAATTCCGGAGTATAAAACGATCGTCAGAAAGTCCACATATCGTGGATGTATCGAAGTTGAATTTACCCGTGTGCATAAGTCTCGTCGCGACGCGAACCGCAATCAATCACCCCGCAAGAAATCCGATCCGCTTAGCACGAGAATAAACGCAATTAACACCGGACCGACTTTGTTACAAATACAGAGATCAATAATCCGTAATGGCCATCGATTATGCCGATGTCGAAAAGTAGAACGACCGCGCCCGATCGATCCGAAACCAACAATTACCGATCGGTCCGTATAAAAGCAAAATGACGAACAAACGGAGCAAAACGTTAAACGTTTCAAAACGACCGCAATACGGTAGCGAAAAAAGCGAAAGCGTGCCGAATAAAACGATCGCGTCGGCCGGGCCGGTTCATAAGGCTACGGTGGCGAAGATTAGTTTCTCGTTTCATGCCACGGTTCCCTTGGGCCCTTCGAAGGGAAGGGGATAAATGGAGTACGCAGCAGCACGGGCCGGTAGCTCATCCGTGAGCCAGGGCACGCGCGAGACCGGCCACGCACACTCGCGAACATGCACGTGTGTTGGCCCTCTTAGCGTGCATCGGAGAGCAATGCCGAGAGTAAGGGAGATTATATCATCAATGTCGTTACTGCATTACGCGTGTTTGCCCTCGGGGCCGAGCTCACGAAGAAACTCGCTAATGTCTCGCGCGACGAACACGCTGAACTCTTCGAGCACGCTCGTGATCCCGCTTCAACGACGCGAGCGTCGAGCGTGCAGAGATTAGGGTGCTTATTACTCCTCCTTCGTAACACTCTCCGGACAGGTGTTTGGTATCCTGTACGACATTGATTTCCAGTTACCTACAAAAATTCTACGTGACTGCCTATTTTTCTGAATACGTCTCTAATATCAACTTCATAAATATTTATATCGAGATTGATGATTTCAGTCATTTTTGAACTATGCACACACACATACATTCGTAGTAACATATGACAGATTTAATCGTAATAATACGTTTAACAAGTTCGAATGCTTCATATCGGATAAGGTTAATCCTTTGCACTTAACCTTTTATACTCGAAGGTATTTTTACTCGTAGCAAATCCAGAACTATTTGGTTGAAAGATTTGATGAATGTTTCAGTTGTCATAATCTCTCTATAATTAAATGAGACTAATAGATGTGTCATTATGTTTATACATCGTATCTATTTACAGCTTCAATATTAATAGCGTCTTTTATAATCAATGATCCTTGATTGTGTAAATTATGATCGTATATCAAATTTAG
Source organism: Coelioxys conoideus (assembly GCA_947623535.1). Classification (NCBI taxonomy): domain Eukaryota; kingdom Metazoa; phylum Arthropoda; class Insecta; order Hymenoptera; family Megachilidae; genus Coelioxys; species Coelioxys conoideus. The sequence goes on along the minus strand of OX392450.1, from coordinate 35,961,745 downwards.
ATGTAAGCGTATTCAAAATTTTAGTAATTTTTATTACGTTCATCCTGCGTGTGCATCATGAGTCAGGTTCGTCAAAGTATAGTGAAGGGTTAATTTACAAAATAGATCAGCAACTAGGTTTTCAATTAAATGTATCGCAACAGTGCAGAATGCGTAACAGACATATTTTAAATTTATTAGAAGTAGCAAACAAATGAAAATATTGAACCAAGATATTTATCTAAATTATTTATACCATCGAAGAGAAACGTTTAGCCATGTTCGACATAAGAGCGATAGGGGTTAAGATGGAGGTTCGAGCATAGAGAAAATCGTCGAAACTTCAAAATTGCCCGGCGCACAGGAAGCACTAAAGCACCATGAACTCTCGCGGCTAGATTTTCTAAATTTCCCCCGAACGAGAAACCGTGAAACTCGGGGGAACAGAAAGGGCGTGATGGCGTCGGGATCGCCCACCTACCGGCCGATTCCTCGCAAATCAGACGAGATAATAGTACCTAAGTGTCCACCTAGTAACGCAGTCTTTGTCTCTCGCTCCGTGGTTTTATACGAGCAGCAATAATTATTTCGTAATACCGGGTAATGGCGAGTCCGTGGCGAGAATTTATCGCGCGTGTATGTACACGGCACGGCTGCCGGAATCCTCACGAGATCGTAATCCGCCGGTTCGGGGAGGCGAGACGCGGACGTTTAACGAATGGTTTCCTCATTACTTTCCACGGGGTTCGTATAAATAACGAGAGAATAGCTTCATCTACGCCGGTTCAACCTCCGGCTATCGCGCGCAATTTCCATCGGGTCCACGTTATAAAGGAAGCCGCGAGTTTCTTTTCGACTCGCGACCAACGCGATTATCTTTGATGGTAATTTTATTTACGATTCGTGTCTGTCCACGGAGACCAATTACCGTCTCTCATTTGCGGATACCGCGCCGTTTCGATGATGCGGATATTTTTATTATCGCTCATTTCGCGGCTTTTTTATTAGGTGCAGCCCAGTCGCTTAGGCAGACATTGAAACACGCCGTCGCCCGAGTCTAGCTGAAAGTCATCGCCACGATAGTCGGCTAACAAATATTGTAACACGCTATCAATTTACATTTGATGTTCATCGTATTGCGGCGTTAAGTCTCACTTTTTTAACCGGTTAAATGCGTTCGACGTGTATACGTCTCAATACGAAACTTCATTTCGATGCTGTCGACGCTAACAAATTATTAATCGTATATCGAACGAAAGCGTAATTTTTCCTCGTTTTTGGTAGGAGCATTTGTCCCGTGTTCGTCACTCGTCATTGGTTGATTTTAATAATTTTAGTAAGTTTAATTTATAAATTAATGGTTAACCAACTAACTGTGTTCGACGTATATACGTGTCAATCTAAAACTTCATTTCGTTGCTGCTGACACTAATAAATTATTAATTGTACGTCGAATAAAAACTTGATCTTTCCTTGTTTTTCTGTACGTTTTTTGAATAATTAATAATAGGAGCATTTGTCCAGTGTTCATCGTATACACTCGTCATTGGTTGAGTTTAACAATTGTAATATTTCCGAAACTAAATTTACCAGTTAAAATGTGCGCCATGATTACTCGACACACCTCTCTCCTGTAAAATGTGGAGCATGAGCGCGTGGGTCTCGTAAAACGACCCTCGGAAAGATTTTAGATATTGAGATTAGATCTTCAGCACTGTAGGATATCGGAACTTTGGCACTTCGGAACATTGTAATTTTGAAAGTTCGAGACATTGCGGAATAACGCAAGCAAGTTAATCTCGTCGCGTAAAAGTTTGCAAAGTAATCCAAGGAAACTGCATGAAATTCAGAATATGTGATCGCAATAATCTCTAAATCGTGGTCTATGTAAAGCCCCGTCCCCGTCATCCGACGATTAAGCACCGATATCCGGGAACAAGATACGATTCCGCGAGACAGTAAACAAATCAAGCGGAAAAACGGGATAATATTAAATAGTTGCATCGAGTAAAAGCATAAGAGCGGACGAGCCCGAGGCTGGTAGAAAAAATAGTTAATTAGGACGAGTTAATTGTGCCTAACCGTTGAACGATAAACGTCAGAAATTCGATATCGTGGTGGCTGCATAATCGCGCGAGAAACCGGACTTTCTCCGTCCTGGTCGAATTTACGAGAGATCGTTCCGGACAAGCCCGAGAAGAATCGTTACGAAGCGGTAGGTAACACGGCAATCCGGCTGATAAGCGGCACTCTATCGACACTCGGGACACGGGTTTCGAGTTCTGTAATTGGAAAAACGCGGTGAAACCTCCCGTGATCGCGGGACTCGCTTGCGAAACTGTTCCGACGAGGCAGACCGAGCGAAACAGAGAAAGAGACACACGGCCCCGCGATAAATGCACATCGAGATCCGTTCACGATGCATTCTCCTGTTACCTGCTGCATGAAATGTAATGTACAGGGTGTATCGTAACGTGTGGACTTTAAGGGTGAGCTTCGGACAAAAATCCGCAGTTAAGATTACGTGACAAGCCTTTTATTCGCGGGCTTCGGGATACATTGGCAATTATCCTTGTGCCTCGTTAGCCTGTACGTATAATTGTTCAGAGAAATGTGTTGGTTAACGCGTTTGAGTAATGGCCGCTATCGGTTCTCCGCTTATTTACCGCAAGGCTAATTGTTTGACGTTGCGATACCCGCGATCACGGACGATTCGATGTAACTAAAAATTCGTGTTTCGCAATCGAGACCTCTTAACCGATCGACGATCGAACATCGAATCGATACAAGTCTATTTATTCGGATTCAAAGTTGCATGTTTAGAAATTTGGATGAATCGAATTAACCCTTTGCACTCGACAGGCGACTCACACTCACCATTTTGTACACTACTTTATTTTTTAACAAATATATAGTGTTGTACATGTGATGTATATATATATAATGAAACAATTAGCGACAATTAACGATAGAGAGATAATAACTTTTAAAGAATTCATCAAACTTTTCAACCAAAAAGTTTTAGAGTTGTTATCTGCTACCATTAAAAATATCTTCGAGCGCAAATGGTTAACCCGATGAAAAGTTACGACGTCGAAGTTTCTTCGAAGCATACTCAGAATATTCACCGCGCGAAACTTGAAATCGTCGCGATAATAGCTGGATCGTAGCATGACGAAAAAATGATCGTCGTAACTTTAATCCAAGTTGACGTAACCCGAATGAATTTCCGACTAAATCAAAAACCCGACGAAATTCAACACCGTAGTACCCGAACGTCCCATCCATTCCCGGATCAATAAACCCCGGATCGAAACGAGCATCGATGTGGACCTTCGTTCTGTAAATACCTGCGGTAACTACCGTTGCTGTGGCAAGAGAGAATTACAGCGAGGCCCGAATAAGGAGACCTTTAGAGGCAAGCACGTCGATCCACGGATACCTTCTCTACGCCTTCGAAATAGCTCTATCGAGCTGCGATCGAAGGTCGTGCGGGTCGTAACCCCTCACGGAGGACTGGATTGAACCCGGTGGCTACCAGGTGATCGACCACGCCTCATCACTTTGCTCGCTACCGAGGCAAACCGGGCTCCCGATACCAAACTCGGATAAAGGAAGAAGCGAGTGCGAGCTCCGCTGCTGCCCGGTTATGATCGTCATTATCATCATCATCATCATCGTCGTCCTCGTCGTTGCGCTTCGAACTCAACGCGGTCACTCAAGGTCAGTACTCTAAGCTCTCGCACGATGATGATCCCCCGGTTCTGGTGTTACTATCCCTTCTCCCTTTATTTTGCTGCAAAGTGCAGCTTCGAGGATGCTTTTCAACCTGGCCGTTGCTGCGAAGGATCGATCATGCGCATGGTGCATTTAGGTAGTTGCCCATGCTTCGACTCTTGAGTCCCATTCAACGGTGTTTGTGGTCTGGGTTAAATTGTTGGAAGGGGTGGATGGGGTGGAACTTGGAGGATTGCGGGGTGTTGAGATTTTGAGACGTACTGATTTCAGGATGATGGAATGTGGAGACGGGGGAAATTTGGAACGTAGGGATTTTGGGGTGATGAAATTTTGGGTCGGTGCAATTTTGGATCGTAGCGATTTCGGGGCGGTCGGATTTTGGGTCGTAGTGATTTTGGGGAGGTGGAATTTCGGGTCTATGCAATTTTGGGGCGATGAAACTTCGATACAGTGCAATCTTAGGACGTAGGGATTTCGGGGCGATGAAATTTCGAGACGGCCCAATTTTGGGTCTTAGGAATTTCGGGACGGTTGAATCTCAAGACGGTGAAATTTTGGGACGTAGTGATTTCGGGGCGTTGGAATCTCGAGACGGTGCAATTTTGGAATATAGTGATTTCGGGACGGTGCAATTTTGGAACGTATCGATTTCGGGTCGGTGAAATTTCGGGATGTAGCGATTTCGGGGCGCTGGAATTTAGGGGCGTTGGAATCTCGGGACGGTGCAATTTTGGAACATAGCGATTTCGGGGCGTCGAAATTTCGGAACGGTAGAACTTTGGGGAATTGGAATCTTGAAAGATAGGAACTCCAGGTCACGGTCACGGTACAAAGGTAATTAAACAAGTTCGATTAAGACGCGTGCACATTGTGCGGCATGACTCGTCACCTAATCGACCTTGAAGCCATAAGGTGACCGACGAACGCTGATGCGCGAACCGGAATCGAACGAGTGCCTGCTGTCGTACGAATCTAGTCCACTTTATTAACTTCGAGGAGGATCGATTTCGTTCCTTTGTCGATCCCGCGGGACTAATGGCCCCGTTTCGATTGGGTAGGATCGTTTCGAGCACTCTCCTCGCGGGACGGGCATTTTTGAAGGTGGGTGGCTCGACGATGATTCGACGATCTTGTACCGGCACAACCAAACACTCGACGATTTCCGCCGACATACGGCGATCTTTCTAACTCGCGTCTATTTTCTCAAACAACTCTTCTCCGTGCTTCGTTCTGGATCGTTCTTTTCTTCGGTTGCTTGCACAGGATTTGTGGGTTTGTTACATCATTTATGAACACGGTCGACAAACTCGTCGCTGTTTGGAATGTACGCACTGAAATGTTTTGATCATCCAATAGAATGTTCGTTGTTGCGCTTCAAGAACTTGACCCTTCTTTGTGATTTATTATTCGTTATGCGGAAAACAAGTGTTGTTATTCGACAACGTTCGGAAGTTTGATACATGGAAAGACAACTCACACTCGCCATTTGATTTGGTGCAACAATTTTAAATAAATAACTTCTAACTAAACTCGTAGTATCATACATGCGATGTTTGAACACGGCGAAACAGATCGGTGATCACAATATCGGTGATTAATAATAAAAAAATAATAATTTCTACAAAATTTGACGAACTTCACAACTAGGAAGTTTTACAGTTGGTATTTGCTAACGGTAAAAATGCTTTGAAGTGCATTTCTTATCTTTAGAGACTAATGAAAATTATTTCAAAATTCAATGAATGACCAGGGACTGTATTTTGCTCATAAACTAAATACAGGACTAGCAAGTCTCCTAACCTTTATTCAATAAAGTAGGAATCGTAATTTATTATACAAGTAATGTGATTCTACAAAGATTCGTTGTTCTTTTCGAGATCTCCCAGCGATGTACATCGAATGCGTTTTTGTTGTTTCGTGGAGCTGTGAAGTAGACAGGACGAATCAATTTCGAAAATGCTTGTCTTGCATCAACGAAGATTCGTGACCGACCCCACCCGCGATATTACCGAACGAAACGACCGCAACGTTTGGAAATTATCCGTCGGCCGAGGTAGCAGTTTACGCCCATTTTAAATTGCAGTTAGGGATCCGGCTGGATTACGCAGTCGGCTTGGAACAACGAAATGCAGATTCGTTATTATTTATCCCGGGTTAGAGAGACGGATATCGCCATAGGCAGGTCCGACTTGCGACACCTGACTCGCGACCACGATAACATCGTTCCTGTCAAAAATCGCTTTCTAAATCAAGGCTGTAGCGCCTTCTATGTGGTTCACCACTTCAACAGAAGAATACAGCGAAGTGGATTTCAACAGAGGATCACAATATAGTTTGACTTCGAGTGGAATTCTTCCATATTGGTAACTCGGTACGGAGCTATAAATAAGTTATAAACTACGAATTTCTGAATGAACATTAATAATTTGATGTGACAACCTATTATTAGTACTTGGGTATTGGAAGATCGATAACTACGTGTCGATAACACATTGAGTAATAGGGTATTGGTAATCGAGAGTCAATAATCGGTTGGTTAGGTATCGATAATATTCATTTGGGTATTCACCATATGTAATCGAATATGCATAATTATGTACTGATAGCCGGGTATTGATATCTAATATCGATAATCGAACATTGATACTTGGATATGGATAATTGATTGCTGGTGATTGGGTATTGGTAAATGGATATTGACCATCGAATATTTATAATTGAATATAGGTAATTACGTACTGATTGGGCATTGATATTTAATATTAATAATCTAACATTGGTATTTGGATATGAATAATCAGGCGCTGATGATTGGGTATTTATAACTGGGTCTTGGCCACTGGATATTTATAATGGGACATGGGTGACTAATCATCATCTATAATTAAGATTGATATTAGGAATTTGTGAGTGGATATCGCTAATGGTGTAATGGTTGATATGGATGACTTTATATTTAGAACGGGTAAGAAAGGATCGTTGCATGTCTTGTTATTCCACGAGCAAGATACATTCCTGATCGAAATTAAACTTGCAAATTGCAACAATGGTCGTACAATTCGGTGAACATTTCCTGTAGCGTGCCACGAAACGTTATCACCAATTTCCGGGTAATCAGCGCGGAAGTAGAATGTTACATCGGTAGAGGGTCGTTCTACGTTGAAACAGGACCTCGTAGCGAGCGATCGCGAATAGAAGAGAAGACGAGAAACAAGAAGAGGAACGAACGAGATGCTTACGTCAGTTTTCTGATCGTGACTGGCTCCACCCTACGTTACCGACCGAGAGAGCCCGGACCATGCCATTATTACCCTATTATATCTTGCATAACAGTAACAGTGAACGAAGTGAGCGATTACGCTGTTTCGTCGTGGGGGTGGATCAAAGAAAAGAGGAGAAAGGAGGCCGTTTAGGCGGCTGGACAGCATAAAGGGTAGAGGAGGCGGGAAAGGAAGCGCTGCCGTGGGTCGATGCGCCCACAAAAGGTGTCAGAACAAAAATCGTCTTCCTTTTAATCGATTCGAATCTGTGCCGCGTTCAACAAATCCCGCGGACGGCCATAATCTTTACAAATATTAATATCTTTGCGAGGAATAGTCGTTTACCAACCCCTTCGCTTCGATTACCAACCCTTGAGGATACTTAATATTGCAATGTTGCTCATTATTACAACGTAACTATACTTGCTCAGCGAATTCGATTTTAGATTAACAAATACAAAGATTATGTTATATTCACTCGAGATTATGTTAACACATTGACTATCGCACGAAAGCAATTGAGAATTGCATTATGTAGTATTTTCACTGTTAACAAATCTTACCAGATCTTTTCAGAATACTTTGTTATATTTATTTTCCATTGTTCCAAGCAATTAATTACAGTATTTTCACTATAATTAAATACAATCTCACACAGAGCGATATCAAACATTGTCTCACATAAATTAAATCTTTCAATTTCGTGAGTCTTGTAAGCAATTCAATATGAATGTTACGCGAACTCAATGTATCAGTGTCTTACATCCAAGGATAATCGCCCTTCGACCTATTCGACCCTGTCGCCGGTGGTGTATGATAAAGCGACGCCGCGAGTCGAAACGAGGCAACGAAATTAGGCAGCCCTTCCAAGGGTCACCGGATCAATGGATCATTAGTGGAAATGACGAGAAATTAATTACCCCGTGTAAATGACAAAAAAGAATCCGTTGTCAGTTATTAATTGCCCGGACGGAGGATCCTAACGGTCCTAGACGGTCGGTTTATACCGTGGCTTATTTGTGGCTGTCTCGAGGTATTCGTACCGGGGGTCGTGTATCTCTCGCGTGTCAATGAAACAACGAAACTTACCGGGTCGAGCACGGAACGTTTCACATTGTCGTATACACGGTCGACCGGATTCGTGGCGTTCCAAATCGATTCAGAGATCTGTTCCCGATCTGTCGTGGGCGACTTTTCGTCGGAGCACCTTCTTCTTTCCTCTTACTTTTTCCGTCTCAGTCGCGACGCGCGCGTACGCTCGCGAGCGGGCTTGTGTGCGCCTAGATATCACGGAGACAAGAAGAGGAATTCGAAATCGGTCCTCCCACCTGTCACAAACCGGGCCCCGTCACGATACATCACTGTGTATCTACGGATAATCGATTTACATCGGCGCGATTCGAATTCCTGTTGAAAACGGAGCATCCGCGTACGATGACGAAACACATACGAAATGGGCCAAAAGATGCCATTTCCTGAATGTTATGAGTGCCGTGATACTTGTCGCGGCTGGTTTTTCTAGGAAAAATGGCGATGTTGGAGGTGGTAGCGTCGTCACTCGTTATCGTGCCGACTATAAACTTCCCGCTATTTGTTTTTCATTTTAGTAGCGCGGTTAACAAGATAATATTCGAATTTTTGAGAACTCAATTCGTCGAATTAACAATTTTTTGCACTAAATTGCTAAATTCCAAAATTTTCACGTTCCGACATATCTAAACATCCAAATCTTCAAACACCGAAATACCCAAATTCCCAAATTCCTAAATTCCCAAATACCCAAATTTCTAAATTCTCAAATTCCCAAGTTCGCAGATTACCAAATTACAAAAGTACCTAATTATCAAATTTTCATATTCTCAGATTCCTAAGCTTTTAAGTGCCTAAATTCCCAAGTTTCTATGTTCCTAAATTCCTACATTCCTAAATTCTCCTCTTCCAACCTTCCGAGGTTCCCAAATCCCCTACCAAATCACCACATTCCTAAATTCCGCCATTTCCAAATCTCCAAACCGCTAGAATCTTAAATCCCCAAATGTATACATTTGCAAACCTTCCTCAAAGAACCGAAATTTTTTCCCAATTCTACATGACGTACCAAGAATTGTCCAACTAGTGCAACGAAATATTTTCGAGTAAAACGTCTGCTCGCTTGACCCACGTCGCTTCTCCCGTATCAGCACTCGAAGGGACGAGGATGAAAATAAATTTTGTTCAACGATTGCCGGGCAGATTTAATTTAGAAAGACGCCCTCGCGGAACACTTTCGACCGTAAACGAAGATTTACATTGGAGGCGAACTTTTTGCTTATCCACGAACGCATCGTGGCCAATTACCGAAGCCGCCAGCTTCCACCATCGGCCGGTTCGTTTAAGAAGATAATAAGTATTGCGAAAGGCAACGATGACTAATGCAAAAGGAACCGAGAGAACGAACGGATAAGAACCGAGAGACGCTTGGAAGAGAGACAGGGACGAGGCTGAAACGCGTCGATGCTTTCTTTCTCTATACTCTTTTTCTTTTCTCGTCCCTTTTGACCATGTACTCCCACTTCTCGTGGGCACATTCCCTACGACCCTCCCCCGAGGATTCAACAGGTGGTGCGTTGCCTCGTGGCCGTTCTATGATGTCCCACACGTCGTGCCCACGTAATCGCGTGCGTATGGGTGTACCCCATGGGCACAGCGTGTAGGAAGTACTCTGACCCTTCATCCGCTTCGTGGCCTCTCCATATGTGCCCGTTCGTGATCTTCGAACCTGCAGAGTTTCGTAAAAACCCTCTTTTTCCGTTGTTTTTTGTACGGCCGTTCGAGAACCGTAGAACATTCTAAATTTACAAATTCAGAAATTTTCATAAATAGAAATTCAGAAATTTTCAATTTTTCGACAATGAAACTGACGACAGTGTGTTAGTAATTAATCGTTGCATTCGAGTACCTCAAGTTCACTATATGGCCTTTTTCATCATCGTTTTCGATCTTATAGCTCCGAGTACAATCATGTATACAGCTTTTAATTTCCGTGAAAAATTTTTAGAAGATATTTAAAGTCTTAAAAGGTTCATCCTCGTGACTTTATTAGTTTATCGATAATTTCACGGGAACGAAATAATAAAGAGGTTACAGTATGTACGAAAAATAGAGAGACGATTGTATAGCTATGCAGCAGAGAAGCGTACAGGAAGAGGTGAATGAATTGGTCGTCGTGAGAAAGGAAACAGGAATTCTCGTTTCGTCTCGAATTTGGCATAAAACGACGCCCACCTCGCGGCACCTGCCAGCCATTCGAATCGCCAAACATCCGTTCCATTCTACGAATTCATGGTCCACGAACCGTGTGCTCTTTAACCACGCTTCGCTCGTCCGAAGAACACCGGAGCCTAATTTTCGAAGGAAAGTAGACATCATGGCCGAGGATGATCCTTGGATGGATTTACATACTCGATACTGCACGAGTTGATCACGGTTCGCCCGTCACTTTTGACTTATTTTTCGCCGTAGGTGCTCGATCCGAGCGAGCGGTGGGCGTTCGTCGGATAAATATTGTTATTTCCAGGTCCGTCCGGCAACGTTTCAATTAAAAACGAGCCAGGAATTCCGTGTATCTTGTTCGACAACTGTACAATCGTGTACTGACGTACCCGCGACATGGATACCGGATAACACGAATTCTTTCCTTCACGCTGCCAAAGCAGACACTACCACCTGCTGATCTTACGTTTGCGAATTGCCAAGTTCGGACGTTTGGGCAATTTTTTGATTTTTCGAAGTTTTGACATTTGCGAGTATCGGAATTTCGAGATTTTGGGCTTAAGCAACTCGGGACTTGGAGGTTTGGGTGTTTTGAGTTTGGGAATTTGGGAATTTGGAAATTTGGAAATTTGAAGGTTGGGGGGTTTGAGGATTTGGAGGTTTAGGAATTTTGTGATTTGTGAGTTTGAAAATCTGGGCACTTGGGGATTTGAGAATTTGGCAATTTGGAGGTATGGAATTTAAGGATTTGGGAATTTGGGGATTTGGAGATTTGAGGATTTGAAGATTTGGAAATTTGAGGACTTGAGTATTTGGGTACTGTGGACTTTGATAATTCAGGACATTTTAAATTTAAGAAATAGGAGTCTGCGGAATCAATCTTGCAAGTATAGGAAATTTTAAATTCAGAGTTGTGGAAATCTGAAAACTTGAAAACTTACAATTTTGGGAGATCGAAAATTCAATAATTTCAGAATGTAAAATTTCCTCGATTTTATCAGCTCAAACACTTGAAAATACGTAAAAATCGACACGACTGCAACAAAAAATAGTAAAACAAGAAATTGTGATCATCTTAAAATCAAGAAAGTATCGAAAATATACAATTCCCGGTTAATGAACAGATCCTTGATAGAAGAATCTCGTTCTCAGATTCACGTTGGTAGCACGTGTTGCTCGAACAGTCCACGCACACGTGTTCACGATTGAATGACACGGGCTCCTCTTTTCGTGGCTGCTTCCTGTTCCGGTGCTCGACGGCAGGTCAGGTGACGCTGATCTTAATCCCGATGAATGTCCGGGTGGTACAAGATGCGATCCCCGATTCGAAATACAAAAGTATCTAAAAATTTATATCCTCCGCGAGGACAAAGGATCAAACGTTCTCCCCTGGGACGCATTATCCGTGATAACTGTTTATAAGAAATATCTGGATCCGAAATCTACAAAAACAGGTTGGCCGCACGGCAGCGTAGGAGATAGATCGTTCTTCCCAGGTGATCCACTTCTTTGTACGTTCGAGTCATAGATCACATCACCGAAATTCCCCTTCAGCGTCTAATGACCGCGAAGAGCCGCGGAAGAACGTGCTCGCTGGACGGATAAACACGACGACAAGTTCCATTGTGTCGTGGAAAAAGCGTTATTTCACGTCTTGAACGGAGCTGTTGATGTGAATCTGTAAAATACGATCGTGTTTTAAAAAAGGGAAGAGAAAAAAGGAAGCTCGAGCGATCACGAACAGAGAGTGGATCGAGTGGACGAGGAAGCAAGAAAGCGAGAACGAAACCTCTCTTCGGCTGACTACAAGAATCTTTCAACGTTTTGACGACGTTGCGTCGATGGAAAATTCTATTTCATCAAAGTTCAACTTCTAAAAAAATTTACAAGCACCTTTGGTCCTTACATTTTCAAATACATAGTGAAAGATGATGCTAAACTTAGCTAAGTGAGCATCACTAGCGCTACCTGCCGTGACTGCGTCGAAGTTGCACTTTATAACACCAATCGATTATTGAGAATCAATTACGAAGACATAAAAAGAATATAAATGATTCAGATATGACACTACGCCGGGAAAAAGTGTGTATATTAATGGAGTCACCATTAATGGAGTCACAAGTGGAAAAAGATCGAAGTCAGCTTCCCTATAATTTAAGCAATTCGGAACTCGAGCATGTTCAAACGCTTAAAAAATTTGCAAGGAGAGAATCATCGAATATTCATCGATAATCAAGTCCACGTTCATAAAGCCTTGGAAACGTTAATCATCGACGATCAAAGTTTATCGACCCTGAGCTCCCCGAAGCTGACCAAACCGAGACACCTCTGGGTCAAAGAGTTTCCACGTTGAAAGAGAGAGGGAAACGGGTTTTCCATCGGATGGCAGAAAGCAATGCACGGAGGTGGACCCGACGTTTGCTTTATTAAAGGAAATATATTAACGTCGAAACGCATTACATCGTACGTCTGCATCAACCTGTCGTGTGCCGAGGTCTCGGACACGCACGAATAACATGTTGTCGTGTATCGCGCGTTTCAGTGCAACACAGACGCGTCTCGTTGCATCGAATTCTGTTTTCTTGAAAGTTTAATACGTTCACCGAGAATTGACGGTGTATTTTATCGTTGTAGGTATATACTATTGATATATGTTGCGTAGTTGTGCGCTATATCACTGTAATTTGCACGGGTGTAAATTTCCACGCGCTGTAATTTCCCACACGTTGTATTTTTCACGTGTTGTAATTATTACACGCTGTAATTTACACGGGTTGTATTGTCTACATTTGTATTTTCCACGCGCAGTAATTCCCTCGCAGTGTAATTTCCATGCGCTGTAATTTCCCACGCGCTGTAATGTACATTGGTTGTATTTTCTACATTTGTAATTTCCACGCGCAGTAATTCCCACGCACTGCAATTTCCACGCGCTGTGATTTTCCACGCGTTGTAATTATCACGCGCTGTAATTTGCACGGGTTGCAATATCAACATTTGTTATTTCCACGCGCTGTAATTCCCACGCACTGTAATTTCCACACGCTGTAATTTTTACGAGTTTTAATTCCTGCGCATTGTAATTTCCACGCATTGCAAATTCCACACGTTCAAATATCCTCGAGTTTCAATTTTCACGCGTTGTAATATCGATATGCTATAATTGTTACGCAACGTACTCTAACATCTCCACTAGACAATATGTTAAATTAAAACTTCAGAAATTTGGAGATTTCATTATTTGGAACTTTGTTAATTCGTCAGCTTGACAATTTATTAATTTAAGTACTAAAAAAAATGAGTCCCTGCACATTCTCTGCAGTCAAAATTGAATACGAAGGTTCGAGCGGATAGGTGTGTTCTGCAACTTCAAATCTATGCAAGATGATTACGCATTACGCCAGCTCGTCGTCTAACGAGCGTTATTCAATAATATTCCCATATAATGAGTCGTTCATAAACAGCATTAATGAACCGTCGAATCGATGCCGTGGCATTAATTACAACGTAATGAGACGAGTAATTGTTGAGCATCGCGAAACGTTCGACGAGTTAATCGATTGAAACGTCCAAGTTTTTTACGAACGCGTTTGATCGATATCGAGAGGGACCCATCGATCTTGGAACTCTCGACACAGCGAAAAGATTTCTCGGAAATTCATCGGTGAAACGATCCTCGTGAATAAATGACTCGAATAATTTACGAAATTTTTCTTCTTCATTGACGAGGCTTACTCGGCTTTCCGAGTGATTCATCGACGGGAAGATGACTCAATTGAACTTTGCATGAAAATACGATGTATTTGTGTAAGATTAGTGACAGGATACGGGTTCTATGCCTCGAAACCAGAAAAATATGTTTTTCAAGACGCGTGCACTGAAATGTTTGCCGCCTGAATCATGATCGAACGATACGGACAAGTGTTCCGAACGTCTACCTCGTCGTTTGTATAATCAACGCGTCAGGTGCCAGTGTCAGATATTGAAACGGGGAAAGTGTCTTTGTTAACGATGTGAATATCATTGAAGCTTATTGCATAACCGGTGTAGGAATACCGTTTAACGATTCTTTTCACTCGGTATTTCATTCATTATCTAAAAATTCCTGTATTATTATATTTCCAAATCTCTGCATTTCAGGATCAATATATTTCTGAATTTTTGTACTTCAGGATTCCTATTTTTCAAATCTCTAGGTCTCATATTTCTATGACCCGAATTCTTATGTTTCGAATTTCTATGTACCAAATTCCTAAATCCCAAATCCCTATGCCCCAAGTTTTTATATTTCGATACCCAACATTCCAGATCCCTATATTCCAAGTTTCTTCGTTCCAAATTCTTATATTCTGAATTTCTATGTTCCAAATTCCAAAATCCCAAATCCCTATTTTCCAGATACCTATGCCCCAAGTTTCTATATTTCGATACGCTATATCCCAAATTCCTGTATTCCCAATTCCTATATTCCGAATCTCTGTGTCACAAATACCTATATCCCGAATTTTCATGACCCGAATCTTTGTGTCCCAAATCCCTATTTTCCGAATTTCAGAGTCTTGAGTCCCTATATTTCGAAGCCCTACATTGCAAATCAATACATCCCACATTTCTACATCCTAAACCCTTATATCTCAAATCACTTACGTTCCAAAATCTCTACAACCAAAAATTGCTGCATCTCAAACTCACAGCATACCACAATTTCTTCCTAGCGTCCCAACATCCCTGTATCCCGAGACATCCGCGTCCCTCCCCGTATCTTATTCCCGTTTAAACAAAATTGTACGCCACGATTTTCGCGAATCTCGGCGTCCATCGCCGATGCAAATACGCGACGCGGGAGTCTGCAATTTTCCAGCAAACGGAAGCCACGAACCGGCATCAAGAGGAGAAGCGATCAGCGTGCCGAGCGCGTCGAGATGACAGGATATCGCGGTAAAACAATGAAGCCCGGGCTGTCGGAGTAAAATCGCGTAGCAGCCCGGAGAAAAGAGGAAGAGGGACGTAGCGGAAGGTGGTGCCTATCGGGAGGGTACCTGCACAATACCTGCACACGGCGTGGGCGCACGAACCGCCTGGCCGCGTCTCAACCTGCTAAAACTCGTTCCGATGGCGGGGTCTGACGAGGCCTCTCGGTGCACCAGCACGTAAGTACGTCGGCTTCCGAGGACGACGAGCTGGCTCCTCGTGGCTGTCCAACCTACCATCTTGAGGGTTTGAGGATATGGGGACTTTGAAATTTGGGAATTTGGGAGTTTGGGAATCTGTAGACTTGGGGATTTGAGAATTTGGGAATTTGGGGGTTTGGGGATTTAGGGATTTAGGAATTTAGGAATTTTGGGAATGTCGGATTTGGGGGTTTGACGATTTGGGAGTTTAGAAATTTGGGAATTTGAGAGTTTGGGAATCTGGGTACTTGGGGATTTGAGAATTTGGGAATTTGAGGGTTTGGGAATTTAGGGAATTAGGAATTTAGGAATTCTGGGAATGCAGGATTTGGGGGTTTGAGGATTTGGGAGTTTAGAAATTTGGGAATTTGAGAGTTTGGGAATCTGGGTACTTGGGCATTTGAGAATTTGGGAATTTGAGGGTTTGGGGATTTAGGGATTTAGGAATTTAGGAATTCTGGGAATGTAGGATTTGGGAGTTTCGAAATTTGGGAATTTGAGAGTTTGGGAATCTGGGTACTTGGGCATTTGAGAATTTGGGAATTTGAGGGTTTGGGGATTTAGGGATTTAGGAATTTAGGAATTCTGGGAATGTAGGATTTGGGGGTTTGAGGATTTGGGAGTTTAGAAATTTGGGAATTTGAGAGTTTGGGAATCTAGGTACTTGGGGATTTGAGAATTTGGGGATTTGACGATTTGGGGATTATGAAGCTTGGGACTTTTAGGGTTTGAGAGCTTCGGGGTTTGAGGTGTGGGCGCACGAACAGCCTGGCCGCGTCTCAACCTGCTGAAACTCGTTCCGATGGCGGGGCCTCTCGGTGCACCAGCACGTACGTCGGCTTCCGAGGACGACGAGCCGGCTCTTCGTGGCTGTCCAGCCTACCGGCTTGAATCCGCTCCGCGTTCGGGGAACGCACGTAAAAGCGGCGAGAGGAATCGCTGGTGTCCCGATGCGACACAGCCATATAAACCAGGATTATCGGGGACACGCGGCGCCGTGGTTCTCGCGGCCCCACGCCTTCTCCTCGGAAAAAAATAAACCGATTGCGTTTCGCGCCTCTTTCTCTCCTTCTTTTAGTTCAGTGCACCGTTTTCGTTTCATTCTTTTCACCCGGTACTTCAGCTCCCACCCTCACTTGAAGGGGATGAGTTTTCATGATGTTGGAATGTGGGGTTGATTCTGATGAAATAACTCCGATTATTTTATTATGATAAGATTTTATTAAGATGGCTCAGAAGGATGTCTCAATCGTTCGGCTTCCTAATTCGAAATAAATAAAAAAAACTTTTGTTTAATTCTTTTGTATGATCAATAAACGTTTCCAAATATGTTCATAATATTTCGTTTTATTTATTATTCATAGGTTCAAGTTATTAATACTAGTGTCTCCTATTAGGCAAATGGACAAATTCTTACTAAATAGATGATTGACTCATACAAAAATTTAAGCGCGATTTATGAATAATGAGGCAGTCAAAGTGTTAAATGTTGTCTGTTTCACTAAGTCCAAATATCGCGCGTATAATACTATAAATTTAGTTAAAACTTATTTATTTAAAATTGTTGCACTAAATCAAATGGTGAGAGTGATCGCTCGAGCGCAAAAAAATTGATTAAAAATTGCTGTATCACGTCAAATGGCGAATGTGTCGACTCTCGAGTTGAAAGGGCTAGATTCATCCCGATGTTCCTCGTCGCGCCGTAAACGGGAGTGCGCATCCGTCCACCGTGCCACTCATCTGCCGGACGCGTTTTATGCCCGGTTCGTTCATTTGTACTTTTTCTGCCCCGTGCCGAAATTACCAGATCCGAAGAGGGTCGGGGTCCGAGGCGTACGCCTGTTTTGACGGCCGCGGTTCACGATGAGGTCAGCGGGTCTCGCTTTCTCGCGAGAGGCCGTGTTCGTGTGTCCCGCGAACGATCGGGGGCCCGTCAGGGGAAAGGCGAGGGACTTAAGCCCGTAATGACCCATCTCGGACAAATTACCGGTCGAGTGGCATTGTGTGCGAGTCCCCGAGCGATTTCAGCTCCTTCCCTCCGCCCATCGTCGATCCATCGACGCCGAAGCATTGTGTCAGATTTTAAGATCGGCCACGTCGGCTGTCACGTTCTCACATGTAGCGATAAATAATACACGAAATACACGATAGCGTGATATCTGGCTGGGCGACGGTGCACGAGTAATTGATAATGCGCGATCATTCAGCGAGACGTTACGTTCAACGATAGTTTTTACGGCCAACATGGCCGAATAAACTTCCGACGCGTTACGTGCGCGCAGAAATAAACTTTTGTCGCGCTCGTGTGTCGTGGATCGACGCGGGACGCGCGAAGAACGAATGTTTAGGGAAAGATCGAGCGATTGTTTGGACGAGGATATCGGTTCTGGGAGACACCACCGGTTTCCGAGAACGTTCCTCGATGATTGCTGGTCAAACGCGACACGTGGAACAACAGCGTCGCCGAACGTGGGAATCGGCTCTCCGAATGGAGAAATTACGATTTCGATTAAATCCTTGCACTACGATTTATTCAGCGAGTGCGTCAGACATACATAACTATTGATTGTTGCAACATCAATCCCTATTCGACTGTGCATATTACGATTCGACTAAGAATGAACATTCAATCGTATTAAAAGTATAGACAATGTTTACAATGTTTCAATCGCGAGTGCGACACGAGTGTAGCTCGTAATTAAAGCACAAGGGGTTAAAAGCTAGCAAGATCGCTAAATTGTGAGAGACTCGGGTCGAAATATCCCGTAAACGCGGTATCGTCCGAACAAAACGCAAAAAATAAATCCACGCGATAAACGCCAAAGTAAATTTCGATGTATCGTTCGGTATCGCGGCGTCAACTCGAGACAACTCGTTCGCGGAATTGAAAGATTACTCCTTAACATCCCCGATGATCCTTATTATCATGTAACGCGCGAGTTATGGCTGTATCTATCGCGGCAACGTGTTAAGGACACGCGGATTTATCGGAAGAACGAGCCGCGAAAAGCAGGCTTTCGCAAGCGTTCGGCTCGATCCGACGATGATTCAGCCGCGTTTCACCGGTCTCGCAACGCGTGCACATTCTCCGGCGCAGAAATGCGTCGATCTCGATAGTCCCCGAGAAACGTTTCTTCGATTCCGACCGTGCCATAAATTACATGAAATAACGATGTCGGCACGATAATGAACGTAAAGTGCATCGAATCTGGATAAAGAGAATCCTTAAAGAGAATATCTGGTATGTTATGGAGCGTTTCGCAATCGCGGGATTCGACGTATGAAACTTATAATTCGTGAAACGTTTATACCGACTTGTAATTGACCACGGGGATATCGATACGATTGAGACGGAACAGTCGAAAGTTCTACGAGCGCTTCATTACGGGAATATTTTCTTTCAATGGCTCGTAACGCGCTGAAAGCGATAATGGTAAACGTAAATTAAAATTTCGTTGCCTCGATTGCGAAAACCGCTGAATTATGCAGGAAATTATGTGCCTTAAGGTCAGCTAAAACTTGCAAACGGCAACTTTATTGCCAATTTGTCCGAACGATCGAATTTATCGCGAGAGCTTTCTTCTCGGCTCTCCGTCCGCTTCCCCTCTCGCTTTTTCGCGTTACTCGAATCGGTATTTCTCGATTAGCGACGTCCGATTTCCATTTGACGCCATCATACTCGCCAAGCGTTTTCGGTACTCCACCAACGTCGCGTTTAACACATTCACTGCCACACCGAAGCAATTTGAAAATCGCATCAGGTAGTATTTTCATTCTTCGAATCTTACCAAATATTTTCGCGATGCTTACATTCATTTCCCATAGTTCCAACTGCGACTACTTTCAGTTAGGAAAGTCAACAAATGTTTAATCATATCGCTGTTAAATCTGAATAGAAATATATACTCAAGTACATCAAATACCAACATACCCATACATGTGACCTATGTGTGGCACTCAATGTGTTAACCAACGATGTACTGCGTTCCTTCCATTCCGATAAAAAATGAGGAATTTCCAGGTTTTTATCCCAAGTAAAGACCCTCACATCGAAAGATCACGAGTTGATTTCGATAAAAAATTGACTACGATCCGGTTTTTGAGACGATTCGAGGAAATAAATTTATTTATTCCCCAGCAATCTTCGGATAACCTAATTTATGCAGGGTTGTTCTATATTTCCGTGGGTCAGTGGGTCCCAGTCTTTTTTTCGTATTCGATCGAGGGATAGCGGAGTTGGCGAACTGAAATTGACAATTTCGCGTCAGCTTCGCGATGTCTGGCCGCGGTCTCCGACGCCCACACGGAGCGGAGCGGAGTTTACAGGTGCGGCTGGCAACCTGTGTCGTGGAGAACGCGTGTCACACGCACACGCATTCTGAAGCGTGCGACGCGTGATATACGCGGCCCTCGTCCGTCTCGTTACGTGAAGTTGGCCGGTTCGTTTCGGCCGCGTCATCGCGGTGAATTCTTTTTTTTCTCCTTTTCAGTTTTTACGACGCGATAAAAATATTCTAGGAAAAAGATGAATTTCTTTCGTGGAATCTCGTGGTACACGAACGAACGCCGCCACGGACGAATTTTTGATGGCTTTCCGAGGATCGGCTTTCTCTTGGTATGCTGTTGTTATACCACGGAATTAAGTTGCTGTACGAGATTCTTTTGCCGACCTTTTTAACCGACGGAATACGAAAAAAGAATTTTGGTGCTCGCTCGAGCGTGTGCTCAACGATTTTATGGCCTTAATGTGTACACGATTCTTTCGGTAGTTCGAACATCCTTATGAACAGTTGATCGCTATGATCCGATAATAAATTAACGTTCGATAGTTATTTTCGTTGTGGAAGATTTGATGTAAGCGGTTCAAGAACCTGACCCTTTAATAATTAGGTACAATATTTAATATACCTTATGTATATTATATTAAGTAACATTAAATGCACATTACATTAAGTTACATATATATCTTACATTAACTAACATACATTACTTAATGTGTATGTTACTTACAACACAATATGTAATTGCGCAATATAGGTGGACAAAATTATAATGAATTTGTTGTACGAGTTCTTATGAGTTTCAAATTCTGATATGTCATTCGAATTGCAACAACCTTAACGCGAAATAGGAACAAACTTATGGACCGATCGGATAATGATTCTTTGGAGTAATTTCTCTTTAAAAGAAAATATATGTATGCGGTCATTAACGTTTGGGCAATACTTCGTAAGTTGAAAGACGTTGTATCGATTACCTTTTGACAGAGTCGGCTACGATTTAACATTTGTATTAACTAAAGTGGAGTATCAGATTCAGAGGTGTAATCACGCTCGCGGGTAACGCTGAAAAACTTAACGATATTTCCACCTGGTACCTAATTAAGCTACTTTTTGTTACTATTCCCCGCGATCCCTTAGAGCACACTTTCTAACAGACATCGCTGTTAAATTACAGGTAGATTTAAGATCATTGCAAAAAGAGCAAAGGAAAAAGATCAGAAGGTGATAGAAAGGAAGAACATTCCTGGGAACATGGAATCATTTGATAGAAATATAACAGTTATATTATTTTCTCTATTCCCCTGTTTAATTAACAGGTTGGGATAAAGGTCTAACATTTTTGCCTCGGTGTTCTTTACATCGAAACTCCACTAAATAGATTCGTTAGTTAAAGCATTCGCTAAGACGATGAATTAGCTGTGCATGCAATAAGAACAATCGGCACTTTTAGATGGAATACAAGAAGAATAGATAAATCCACACAGGGTGGAAAATAAATCGGCATACGTGTATAATTATTTTCTGTCTCTATAAAAGTCAACATATATTTCGATAAAAACAACTTCATAAATTTTATAATTTAAAATAAGAAAGCTTGGTTCGGTTATTCGAGTGTTAAATGAACGCTTCGGCCAGTAAATGTGCATACCAACCACACAACCCATAAATTTTATGTAGATATACCGACTAGAAAATGTATACGTCTATTGAATTAAACACTTTCACTACCACATGCATAAAATATCCGATTAATAAAACATATCAAATAACAAGTTTCTTCCGTCGTTAAGAGTCTTCGAGATTCTTTCGAAAAAAGTTCTCGCAAGTTAATTCGCCTGCAAAAATTATAATTCTTAACGATCGTCCGAATTCTACCTAGCTAGAGGTAAAAAATTACCGTGCGTGCAGAGAACGATCGCCTGGATCAGACATTATTTCATCGAATATCGTATGTATTACGATACACATTATTCTAAGAAATTTAATAAACAAACCTGTAGGAGGAAAAGTTCGATGACCGTGAATTGGCAATGAAACACCTCGACTCGTGATTAAAGTTTCTTATGGAGCGTCATCCTTTCGAGGGACACCTATACGTAGGTAAAATTCGGTTGTGTCGGAGTGACGGTGTCTAAAGTGATTAAGTAACTACCAGCCGTAAACCCGCGGCGAGATAATCCGTGTAAACGCAATAAATTGCTGGATATTTAAGATAGCGCGGCGTTATTCGGATAGCTCTGGTGATGGCCGGGCGTAAGTTACTGCCGGGCCACCTAGGCGGATCAAGAGCCACGCCTCGGACCACCAAAACGGTCCTTTATGGTCAGAAAACCGGGCACAAAACGTGCGTTTTATAGGGACACACCGACGAGAAACGACACGGCGACGCGTGCGAGCTATCACGCGTTCGGCCCCTCGGATTAAAAGGGAAATCGACGTTCGATTTCCTGCCTCCATGGCCGGGACCGGCGTCTTTATGGGGACACGAAGGTGGTCCAAGATCGTTTCATCGGCCACGGGTTGTTTATCTTACGGGCAACTATTCGTTCGTACCGGGACGTACTCTTTCTATGCGTTCATTGTTTCTACGATTCTCGAGAGGAGGGCGATCGTGAAATATATTCGATCGCCGTGACGCTGTTCGAACGTGTATTGAGACTTTCAATCCGTGAATCGGGTCCCCGCTCGATCGTAAAACTGACATATAATAGGGAAATTGCCTAGGAAAGATGTTTATTTTCTGAAACCTGTAACTTTCGAGCCGGAGTATATTTATAATCGTGTCGTTTATTTAGAGGATCGTTGTATTTTACGTTCGGGACAGTTTACTCGTGTTAACAACTATCTTCGACTCTTCATTTGGACCCGACATTTTATTTTTCAATATCTGGCTAAAACTTTGCTGTACATCATTTTCCTGTAGTATCTTTATCCGAAACATATCTAATATACCGTTATAACGTTTATGTTCTCCAGGTATTAACTGACTGAATTATATGAATGTCCAATAAAATGGATTGTTTTGAAAACCCCGCAAGTGCGATTAAAATTATTTAACCCCACAGTTTAGTGCGGTGACACGAAGCAACATCAGGAACGAAACGAAAAGGAGGTCCGTTCAGTTGAAAACGAACAATGGCTTCGTTAGAGGGAGACATCATTATTTGATACACCATTGAAAAGATATCACGGTGCATTCCCGTAGGACGCGGGTTCGAGGGCGTCCACGATGTTTCTCCAATCGTGTGTACGAGATTGAATTCACCCGGTTCTCGGGTTAGTTAGAGGGCCGGGAGACCGCGTAGAGACGGTCATTTACATGACAACGAAATTCTGGTTCGTAACCCGCTTCTGACCCTCCTTATCGTGATCTCCCTCGATTCTTCCATATTTAAAGGAGTAGTTCGGCCAGTGACCCGCGGATCCTTCGACCGTGCTCGCACACGAGGCTAACGCGCCGGCAACGACACGTAGGGCACAGGTGCTACGGCCGATCGTATCGAGGGCACCGATCAATGTATCGGGACGAACGAATTTCCATAAGACGACCGCGACAGATATACGGTATTGTCCCGTGTCCGTCTCGCTGCCACCATCGTTCAGCCTCCGCTCTTCGGATCAAGATCGAACATTCCCGGGCAGGTAAATTCGTATCGATACGCGTAAATAATGGATCCGTGTTCGCCGGGAAACGTATGGGAACGGAATCGTGACACGTGGACACGGTCACTCGACATGTTCACGTACGATATTCGAAATGTTCCAGGAATCGAGAAACGTCCGGAATATTCGTCGGATTTCTGTAAAAACCCCAACGTACAAACCATCTTGTCTTAACCCCGCGTGAACCAAGGTTTCCTATCTGGCATTCGAAAAACATTCAGCCGTTGACAAGCACAGATGACGGGGATACGATATCGTGCTTCATCATCGTCATACACCATTCTTCGTTCTAACGAAAGCAAGGTGGGCAGCCGTTTCTCTTAGCCACAATTCCCGGCGAGGTGATGTAGTGCGGCCGAGTGATTTCACAAAGGCCCGGAGAGTTAGAGTCCCGACTCGTTATGCCTAAATCGGTTCTTTTTTTTCGTTGTTTACAGAACGGGAATCGCGGCCCTGCGAGGCGGCGGGGAGGTTTCAGGGAAACGAGGAGGATGAGACCCCGAGACGCAACCTGTCCCATGCATCTTGTGGGCAGGGGCGCTTCCGTCAGCATCTACGGATTCATTAGAGAACAATAGGATGATGAGTGCAGTCCGTGAGTTGTAACAGACCTCGACGTTGCATCGGGGATAAGAAAGACGAGGAGACGAGAAAAGGAAAGAGGAGACGAAGAAGAGGTGGAGGACTCACAAAGGCGCGTATGGTAAGGAGCAGCTCGCACGGATTTTCTTATAAGGATTTTCTTCTGCAGGGCTGTTTCGATCTTTAAAAGATACCCTCGCGTTACGGTAACTTGTAATTGAAAGTATTTTATTTTCTCCTTTAAACGACACGCTGTCTTTCGAGGTGGAGCCAAAGAAGCAAGTTAAACTGGTTTCGAATAGAGTTAGAAGATGCAATTTCTTTTCACCGTGTCAATAATTTCCTTTGCACCGTTTAATCTTGTATTCTAACGATGCGCATATAGACATTTTAATGTAGGTATAATAAAAGAATAAAGAAAATTACGTGCGTGTTTGACGACCTCCTCTTAGCATTTCGTCACGCCTTCGAATTAAATTTGCATCGTCAGTGAATTATTTCGATACAAATAACGAGAACGTAATAAAAATTGCATGTACTTTTGATGTTACCAGATGTTCGTATCGAAAGATACGACTTAAATGGACCTTAAAAACGGAATATTTAAATAAACTCACGCAGTCGAGGTTGCTAAGAAATTCCAGCATTTTACAAATAAATTATCGAGGTGTTTCCGATGAAGGTACGCGCGCGTACCCCCATTCTTCTTCTCCTTTTCTTCGCCCTCTTCGTTTCGTTTTTTTCTTGCCAGCACGACGAAGTGCACACCGGAGAAAGGGTACGTAGAGGAGTATGTAGATTCAGGACAATGCGGTCCTATTAACGAGATCAAACGATACACGGGGACGACCGCCGTGGTCCGGTACCGTGCTCCCGCCAACCAGGGATGCATCCAGCGTTCCGATGCTCCCTCTCTTAAATAACACCTTTGGACCCACGACAATTACCACTCGCATACTGCTTTCAACAACCGAAGTAGCAAAATTCAAAGCGTTTTATTTCCCTGCTAAAGTAACATCCTCCGAAATCTTTTACTTCTCCGTTAAAGTAACAAAATTCAAAGCGTTTTACTTCCCTGCTAAAGTAAAAAGATTAAAACCATTTACTTCCCTGCTGAAGTAGAAAAATCCGAAACCTTTTTCTTCCCTGCTAAAGAAACAAGAACCAGAACCAGTTTCCTTGCAACACGGTCTGACCGAATATTCAATATTCGACGGCCGTGTTGTTCCGAAAATTTTGTTACAATGTATCGTCCGAAGAACATAAAGACGAAATTAGTTTCCTCCCGGCGCGGCATCTCGTATAATGGAGTATCGTGTTAATATCAACACATTCTTTTTTCGTTTTAGCACCGGTGAAAATAATGAAATTCCAAAGCTGATTGCCGTAAACTTGTATCGACAAGGGAAGGATAAAAATGATAAAATTTGTTTTGAAATATCAGCGTTGCAATTATGTATTGTTTGAAATAAAAAGATTTTTATAATCTGTATATTTTATTTATATATTGATACTAGACCACTTGTTCCGAATTTACTTATCATTATATTACGGGTATTTCGTTAAAGCCGAGTAAAAACAAGATTTCGTACATTCGCTGACGTGAATTTAGGTTAGGATAACGAGAGGTACAACTTAAAATGACGTGAATTCATGTAACAGCAATCAGGAATGGGATTTAAAATGACTTGAATTCACGTTAGCGGCCTTATAGAGTATAATGTAAAATGACTTGAATTCGCGTCAGCAGCAAGCAGGAATAAAATTCAAAATGGCGTGAATTCACGTCAATGGTAAGCAGAAATAGAATTTAAAGTGACACGGATTCACGTCAGAGGAAATTAGGAATACAATTTAATGAACTTGAATTCACGTCAGCGGCAAGCAGGAATAGAAATCGAAAATTCGCGTCAGCGGTGTCGAACGTGTATGGCAGGACTGCGTGCAAGAGCGACGAAGGTTTCCTGGAATCCCTGGCTAGTCCTGCGGCCCTGACGATGATAAGACGGCGGCACGACGGTGGCGGCGTTACCGGGCACCAAGGATTTACAGAGGCGACAGACCGATATACCACATCCCTATCCCCTCGAGTTCTCGTTCGCTTTACCTCGGTTCGCTCTACTTTGCCTCGCCTCCACTTTTTCCTCAGAGGAGATCCTTCGCTTCTGTTACGGTGGCCGCTACATACTACGTATGCTACAGTATGTAAATGCACTTTGGCAAACCGGCTATTCGTCCTGCCGTCGATATATAATTTATCCACGTGGTTCGCGTTTCGACGCTCGTAACGCGTGTTACATTTTTCCCATCGCGTTTCCTGCTCGCCTTAATCATTCACAAACAAATTTGCGATCATTATGCTGCCTCGGTCATCGGATATCTTTCGTCGCGTATTAGATTCGCAACCTTCAATTTCTTTTATTAACTGGGTATACCACCGGCGCGCGTTACGATGGTGATAAAGTGTTACAACGGTCGAGTAGCACCATTTGTCCACGCGAAGGTGACAATATAACGAGTGTCCGCCTCGCGTACTTTCAATTTTACATAATTCCCAACGACGTGGAAATTCGAGATCCGTCCTACATCCCATTAGCAACATTTCACCTGGCTACATAAATTTTCTGATACTCCGCAACGCTTGTCTCAATCTTCATCGTCGGTCCATTATTCTTGTCGAGAAATCTCTCGCTATTTCAGCTATTCTAGCATCGTTTTGTCCGAGAATTCGTAACAACTACAACTTTCTACCGTTCTTCTTAAAATTTTCGCCCCATTTATCCACCTTTTCAGAGTTTCTCTCAATCTTTACCACCGGTCCATTATTCTCTTCGAAAAATCTCTTGCCGTTTTAGCAATTCTATCATCGTATTGCCCTAGTGTTTGCAATAATTATAACTTTCTACCGTTCGTCTCGAATTTTCACCCCATTTGTCCACCATTTCCGAGAATGTCCGGCTGCGGAGCACGTTCGAAGAAATCGCCGGTACAAGTATATTTGCGACAAGGTAAAAATCGTGGAAGTCGCAGGAGGAGCTTGCTGGCGAGCAGCAGCACGTAACGCGACTCCTCGTCGTCGTGTATCAAGAGCACGACGAGGGTGGAACAGCGGGCACGGTTAAATCGTATGCAAAAGAAGAAGGACGCGGAACGAGAGAGGAGCAAGGAATAAAAAAGAGAAAAAAGGGAGAGAGAGGGAGAGAGGAACAGAGAGCAAAGAGAAAGAACAAACGGCAGTCAGGCAGCCGAGAGCGTAAGAGACGAGGGACACGAGCGAACCAGATTGCTTTAATTTGTTGCGCGTCCAGCAAAAATGTTAATGCCCGTCGGCCGCTCGTAATTCAGCCCCGGCACGACCTTCTCTCTTTCTTACCCTCTTGTTCACGCTCGCGTTTCCGTCTTCCTTCGATACAACTCCCGCTCGACTTCGTTCTCTTTCACGCGTTACACACGGTGGCTCTTATCTGCGGTTTTATGTTCGGCTTTGCGTTTTAGCCACGCCGAACGTTCGCAACGGGAGTACGGTGACACACGGGGAGCAAGCAAGGGGTTGGTGGCGGCTGGCGGGGTTCCAAATCGTTCGTGACCCTTTCAGGTAGCTTTCGGCCAACAGGTTATTCGGTTTTTCGTCGCTGCCGCACCACGAAAATAGATTTATCTCGTACAGCGTGTTGTGTTCCGTCTCGACAGGGACGATATAATCTAACGTAATAATAAATTCGAAGATGCGAGACTTAACTGTTGTCCTTCTTTTTTTAACAGAATTTTAAAATCGATATTCGCTCATGTACGTTAGCACTTTGTTGCTCGGTGTGATACTGGAGAGCGTTGAATCGAAACAGAGATGATTTAACGATAGATCGATAGGAAATTATGTATGTAGATTATTTAAGATCGTTCTATTAATGATAAATTATGACACGGTATTGGACGACAATAGCACATACACACGCGGTCACACAAGCAGAGCTATGCTTTGTCTTGTATACAACAAGCAAGGTAATTTTGCTGGATTTCACGCTAGCGACAAAGTTTTGGTCGACACTGTACTCGTAAGCGTTTTTTCAGATAAAAAATTCCTTAGTAATTTGCGGGAAACGCTTAATGGCGTAGTAGGAAAATAAAAGATTGGTGCACCTTGCTTGCAATTAATACCAGGTGGACTTTCACAAACAAGAAGTGGCGAAGGTGTTGGGGAAGTCACTTTGCTTATCAGTAATGCAAACGCCGCGATAAAACGTTTGAGCGTCCGTTATGGACGAGACCGAAGCTCGATTAACGGAATTAAGTGAATCGACGACGCATGAAATCGAGCAAACTGCGGATATGCTCGTCTCGACGACACCCGTTCGAGAAATCACGAACGAGTTCCAGGTTTATTAGGATGCGATACGACGGATAAAGTGATCGTCGTCGCGAACAGATTACACTGCAGCGAATGAACCGAGCCACGAAGAAGTAAGTAAGTAGCACAGAATGCCGTGATAATAAGGGTAACAGTATCCCGTAAACGACGACGATTTCACGCGAACCGTATCTCTACCGAATCGCAATTAATCGGGAATGAATTATTTATGAAATACCGGGGACCGTAAACACCTTTAAATATCGTCCAACAACTGATGTCGATAATGTAATACCTAATAATCTGAAAACCGCCGTCCAGGTGCGAAGGGGAATGTCCATAATTTTCTCGTAGTATCACTTAGAACCGTACACCGACCTCTACTTATGTTGAATTTACTGCGTGGACAGGGTTAACTAAGTATGATAGCCGGTCTAACCGTGCTGTATCCACGATGCATCACGTCCAAGTGCATCGAGACGATTCAGATAAAACAGCACAACGAGGCAGCTTGTGTAATCGAGCTTAATCGACTCGGTCTCCCCGTTCTC
The DNA here is from genome assembly GCA_947623535.1 of Coelioxys conoideus. Lineage (NCBI taxonomy): Eukaryota > Metazoa > Arthropoda > Insecta > Hymenoptera > Megachilidae > Coelioxys > Coelioxys conoideus. Next base: position 35,932,921 of record OX392450.1, on the reverse strand, counting down.
CTACGCCGAGGAATATCGTAACTTTTTCCAGAGAAAATCATGTCAAACGCAGAACCCAACAGAGACTCTTAGTTCCTGTATAATCGATTTTTATATTTGGGGCTTTGGGAATTTTGAGATTTGAAAAATAAATTTAGAAACTTAGGGACTTGAAACATAAATTTACAAATTTAGGGGTTTGAAAATTAAATTTAGGAATTTAGGGATTTCAAAATCAAATTTAGAAATGTAGGGATTTGGAAATTTGGAAATTTTTAGTTTGCATATTAGATGCATAATATTGCAAAAAGCGGAAGCGTAAAGTGTAATGTCTAGATAGCACAGATTGTACGTTTGACCCAGTCGACAGCGCGACAGGCTTTCAGGACTCGCGTCTTCAGGACGACGATCGTACCGTTTCTACGGATGATGCATTTCCGATATATCCTGCAGAGGCGGCTGCTGATGCACTTGTCGCGTCCACTTTCCCGAACGTTTTCACACGAACGAGCTGTGGGAACCGCTCTCGCCTGCTGCACCCAGTGCAGCCTATGTCGACCACTTGGAAACGACACCCCACAAAAAAGCGACCCCCTTCCGCAAACACTCTTCCACACACGGACGAAGGAGACGAATCACTGTGTGTGTCAAGGTGGCCCATTATAAACATATGGGAGAATATCGATAAGTCGAGGATTTAGCGATCGTTGACCTTCTTATTAAACACTGTACTGATAATACTATTATCTTCGCGTTCACCTACTAAGTACATAAACACGTTTTAAATAATAGGTAATTTTTTATTATGAATTGTACGTATTATTCTATACTACGTATTCGTTGCATTACCTTGTCGATACAAATAATTTTTCTACTCTGAGATCACGCTTTTGTACCTCGGGATGAGTCTCTTTCTTCATAGATCAAATTTCGTAACAATTTAGACGCGTCTAAATTGTATTCAGAAGAGAAGAGGAGAAAGAACGATTTCCTACAATGAGATAGTAAAAAACTCGAAGCAGAAGTCAGTAGCAAGAAAGACTCCCCCGAATTTTCCCCGCGATGTTTGCCTTAAATATTATTTTACGTGGTTGGGACCAGCCACTTCTGGAGTCCCATTCACAGAGTCGGTCAAATATTGTCGAAGCCCAATCGTTTTACTGCCTCCATTCACCGGCAGACTTTACTCTATTACGTGTGTTTTCTCTTCCGTTTTTTACCGCCCCTTAATCTCTCCAACCCCGTCGCGCGACATCATCCATCGCGTTTTTTGTCACCGTTTCCGCGCATTCGATCAACAGTGATTTCTTACTGTTGACAGTGGTACCCTTTTAAAGAGGCAGGGACGCAATAGGTAGAGAGGTCCTAGCATGAACCAAGTGCGAGATTGCATCTGTCGCTGCGGAAACGGCTGCGCTCGCGACTTCCGTTTCTACGTGACACGTTCCCACCCTCTAATGCACCGGCAGATTATTGCCTCTCCCAGGGGAAGCTTCATTAGTCAAACAAGTGTACGCGGAAATGTTGTGTCAGGTTCTCGTGGGAGTTTAAAATTCGATGTCGTCATAAATTGTGCGCTGTTGTAACTAATGACTGTTTAACCGAACCCACGAGTTAGGGAACGCTGCAAGTGCAACGTCCGCCATTTTCGAATAATATTGTAGGTGTAAGATGAAGGGAAGTCAGAATGCAGCTAAATTGTTATGAACTCTTGTCGCTTCTGTGTCGAGCGTGGCTCCACGTCGCGTCTCGAATCTTAAATAATTCGACTAAATTAATCGAATTATTGCTTATAATAAATTAAACATATATTTATTACGCACGCTGCATTATAGTAACACGCTTTATTGAAAATCCACTTCTTGATCCATTTTGTAAATAAACCCCTTGTACTATATTGACGAGCTACGTGACGCACTCGCAGTTCAAATATGCTAAACTTCGTTTATATTTCTAATGCGGTTGAATGATCAATTTCAGTCTAATTATGATTTGCACAGTCGAGGATCGCTAAATGTAAACCAGTCTTGACATTCGAATTTTCTTTAGTCACCTTAAAATCGAGCGATGACGAGTAGCTCCAGGATACATAAATCTATCACAAATTATTTGTACGTTTTATTTGTTCGTTTTACGTCGTCTTGGTTTCCAAATGTTCAAAAGATCTTGAAATTACAATTTGAATAAAATTATTGTCTCTTCTCCATGACGAGGATACTCGTCAATCACAGCTGACTCGTTAAGGAGCTGCATATAAGTGAAATTAAGGAGTAAAAAGGATTAATAGATGCGTCGAAACGGGCTATCGAAACAGGAATTCGAGCAACGATACTCTCTAAATTGCGTTTAGCATCCGGACGAAGAAAGTTTCGCGTGGAGAATGAATGTTGGAAAGTGTATCGAAGATAACGAAACATCTGTCGATACAGGTTCTACGCGCGGCGATCTTTCTTAGAAAGCGACGGCCGATCGTTGTGCCTATGAACCATGATGATTTTAGCGAGATCGCCGCCGCCGTACTGAAATCAATGGATCAGGACCACCAGCCGCGAGAGAAGCGCGAGTTTTGCCGAGTCTCGACCTATCGACCTCCTCGCCTTGACGTCCTGTCTCTCGATTATACTTGCCTCGACTCTCGTCGGGCTACACATCTGGGTTTCATCGGCCACGTAACCGGACGAGCACGATTTTAGCGTCTTTAACGATGTACGCGGATCATCGACGGATCCTCCTTCATTTGTCAATGGACCATCGTGATTAATTACTGCCGCTGGATGTCGGTAACGTGCTTCAAAATTCAATACTTTCTGACTTGATCGTGTGTTGGCTTCTTTTATGGCCTTCGGCGGGTCGCTTCGCGGAAATCAGGACCTCGTTTGGCGATCGGGGAACTTAGGGAGGTTAGCAATATAACACTAGAAGTTCCGGCATTAAATGCATGCTTACTTCAAAACGGAAAATAAAGTAGCAAAGTAAATAAATAAATATTGCAGCATCCCCTAACATATACAACCATTCATTTACTCAATAAAACATGACAGACATTTTGACAAAAGGACAGCAATAAAATTTTGTAATTAAAAATGCCAAACCCGGAACCAGCCATTTTGACTGGTTGGTAGTTCCAGTGATAATTTGCAAGTTTAGCAGTGGAGTTTTCTGATTATAGAAATTTGGAATCGTAGAACTGTGTAACATTAACACTTTGCGCTCGAACGGCGATCCGCATTCGCCATTTGATATAATGCAACAAGAAGTTTTACAACTTTAAACATCTTTGAGTGTTTCATCTATAGAACTTTGGCACTGCAGACGATTTCAGAACAACGTATCGTATGAAACGACGTAAAATGATTTGAAAATTGAATACGACCACCGTCGACGATCGCGACTGGCCTCAAAAAAATGAACGATGCACGAAGTCCCATTTCAGCCGATCTACATTCGTGTTTTATTTGGACAATTTTCGTTTCCGTGGCGGCGCCAGGACGTTATCTCGGTCCTTAATCGATTTCCAGAAATGTTTTCAATGCATGATGCATCGGAAAGTATGTTAATTCGAGAACGAGGAGGATGGAGGCTCAATGACCGCGGTTCGTCGATTCCTCTCGCCTCTCTGTACGATATCGCGGTGCGTGAAAGACGTTTACCCCGGGTGAAAAGATCGAAATTCATCGGCGCCGATAACGAGAGCCGAACGTTGACAAAAGGACCCGTATCTGGAATCTGTTCGGGAACGCATCGCATACCGAACAGCCTGCATAAATGCATTCTCTCCTGCACCTTTGCTCTCTTTCTATCCCCCGGTTCCTTGGCCAATGGCGCTTCCGCTCTGGCGGACGAATTGAAAGAGAATAAACGCCTGTCGCGGTTCAGCGTTATGCTAATTCCTCGGTTGCTGTCACGCGTACGCGTCCATCCTAGGAATTCAACCGGGTTTATCATAAATTTAAATTCGAATGAGCGGAGGTATTCCCATGGAAAAACGATGCTCTCCGTCATGCCCGATAAAAACTGTCACGGTAGGTCGACTCGTAATGATTAATGATATCTCGGCGCAAGGAAATTGGATAAAAATGTAACCAGTCTGCGGAATAGTTTCTACCATGCTGTATTTTCCTATCGTACCACAAATCTCTGCATTCGAACCCTGCTAAAAATGCCACAAGTAAACACAGTTCCTCCTAAATATCTTCTTATGCATTAATCTCCTGATGCAAATTTTTATCATCAAATTTGTAGCCCAAGTAATATACATAGTAATTTATACATGTGGTATATAAATTTATATACATGTAAATGCATGTCTAATATTAGTAGTTTTACTTAATAATTTAATACTTAATAAAATTCTCATGGGGTTTCGTGTCGACACACTGTTTGAACGTTTGCACAGTGTTTATTGAGAGACGTACTTCCTTGGGGGGCCATCGCGGAGAAAAATTGTGATTTCCGAGTAGCACGAAGGCCCCGTTGTCGGACGTCGTTCACCAATAACCGGACGTTTAATGGACGTTCACCGTCGCAACGGGTCTCTGATGAAACAGTGGCTTCACTTTGACCGGGCAGTTTCACGCACAGTGAGCCATTGTTATCGGACGGCGGTAAAGCGTTCATTGGCGTCCTCATCCCTCGGGGAACCAGTTTCCATGTTCCGTCGTTGAGACGCAAGGGAGAGAGAGAGAGAGAGAGAGAGAAAGCGAGATCACGGAGAGCAACGTCTTAAAAGACGCATTCCCTGCTGGAACGCGACGCACTTGGAATCGTAAATGCGTTTGCTTCACTTGTCATCTCCGCGGCAGGTTCATCGTCCACGTCGGTGGAACGCGACGAGTTCCGTCGTTCTACCGGGAAAAGGCCTCGTTCGTTATCGTCCCGTGGAATTTTCAGGGCCGCGTGGCTACGCTCTCTCTCTCTCGGTCTCGCGTGCCGGAATGCAAGCAGCGTTTTGTGGAATTGATTATCGACCTACATGTGAATCGTTTTAACCTCCCGGTACGCCGTGGCCGTGATTCCTTCGATTAGATCGATCCCGGGGACCACGAGAAGTCACTAGAATACAGGGAGCGTATGGACGGCTCGATTAATCAGATCTGTATCTATCTTTCCTTTTTCTATCGATGCGTGCGTGCCCGTCGTGGAATTCTAAGTGGACGCATGCAACCTTTTCAAATTGACAGTACTCGTAAATGCGAGCGCAGGTGTGCTATCTGGACGACGTTCGTTTCAGTTCCAACGGCACTAACGCGGGGTTGCTCGCGAAAGACGAACGCGCAGAGTAACGTTTACCATTTGAATTCGTTGCTTCGTATTAAGGTAATTAGGGTGCATATTTGGGTGAATCGGTCGTCGTTTCAAGGGATATCGCAAGCGTTAGCAAAGATCGTGAGTTTAGTTAATGATCCAATAATTTAGTCGTTTTCCGCGGTTAAACGAACTTGGTACGGTTCAACCGACCATCAACCTTCATCATCACCCACACCGTGCTCGAAAATTAGCATTACCGTGTTTCTTTGAAAGAAACCACTCGTAACTCTTCCTGGACTCCTCCACGCTGTCCAAGGAATCGCTTGTCCATTTAGTGAAAGGCCTAAAATCGACAGGCCGTTCCGTGACTCCGTGAACAGGCTGGAGTACCAGGATCGATAAATCCTCTCGCGTCGAATCTCTCACCTTCCATCGTCGACTTCTCTATGCCGTTAATCGTCGTTGGTCAAATCCGAGCGTATAGAGAGAGAGCGAGGGAGAGAGATAGCGAGAGAAAACGGAGCGAGAATAGCGTACGAGCGCGAGAAGAGGAAGAAGAAGCCGGGGGCCTCTTTCCTGCCCATGAATCACGCCCACGCGACGCGCGCCCGCTCGATAATTAATGCTCATTTAATTCGGCGTTCATCATCCGCGCTGGAAATATTTACAAAAGTCCGGACAACGGCTGGCTCGCGGTCCGTGCAGAACGAAACCGGAGGACCTTACAACGAAGGGAATACCTGTCCATGGTCAAGGAAGAGGAATGGCCGCCATACGATTCGCCATTCATCCTGATTGTCACCGAACCTGGCGCGTCGCCTTTATGCCTCTCCTTGCTCTTCCCTCGAATCAACGATCGCCCGATGATCTATGCGCCTTCGTAATGGTGCCTCATCGACAACGATCTCGGTAATACCTGGTAGCACATCCGCGCGAACATGGACCGGTCCATCCGGAGGTAGCCGAGGAAATCGGCTGCATTCCTCTTATCGAACATAACCTCGACCGCGATTATTCATGTCCTCGCGGCGATTTTGAAATATGGTAGGTTCCCTCGGGTCCGTAGGACGGCATTTATTAAGCTCGAACCAATTCCCAAGCGTTGACCGATCGCGACGACGTTTCCTATCGGTTTTCGACATCGTTTATGAACAGTTTTCTCAAAGTTGAAACTTTCACGAGACGATATCTGAACTATTGCGAATTAATCCGTGCTCTAGGTTTTGCAATATTGATTTGATACAATAAAATGTGACTTCTGAGATACATTAATGTATAATTATTGAACAACGATCTCTGAACTATCGCGAATTAACCCTGCTCTAGGTTCTGCAATATTTATTTGATACAATAAAGTGCGACTTCTGAGATACATAATAGTGCTGTTATTGAATCACGATCTTTGAACTATCGTAAATTAAGTGAGTTCCAGATTCTGTAATATTATTTTGATACAACGAAGTGTGACTTCTGGGATACGTTAACGATCGACGCACGAAACGTAACGCGATAAAATCGTAGGTGCCCAGATCGCGAGATAAATGAAATACGCGAAAAGGTCACGTAACCATCTTCGAGTATCCCATCGAACGTGCTGTCCAGTGAAGCGATATCCTAGACCGAAGAAGTTTACTAGGATAACGCAAATGCGTAGCGACGTCTGAGGTCTGTCGTCGCTGCACCGTCACGATTTTTCGTGGTGGTTCTCTCTGTTCCGCTCGCGGGCTAAATCACGGCTGAGAGGCAGCCGGTGAGCTGGTTCTCTCCGGTGGATTGTCCCCACGTCAGCACCGTTCTGCCTCCTCGTGGTCTACGTTCGCCTAACGCGAAGCTACGTCGCCACACGTGACTGCGGCCCATCCCACATCTCTCGATGGAGTCTTGGCTTACCTAACCAGCGGGGCACCTGAATGATTTGCGTCCTAATCGGCCAGCGAACTCTCCGCGAATATTGATGCCGCGTGCACCTTTTGCCTCGGCTCTCCTCCTCAGCACGCCCCTTTCGATCGCTCGATCTACCTTATGTAATCCGCGCGACGGCCGTGCACCACGTGGGTGGAGTACACGCAGGAAATGTCTGCTTGAGAAACGGTTGGTTTTGAGTTACCGAAGATCGCGCTCTGCAACTCGAATCGATCGTTCTCTATGTAGATCACGCGTTCGAGCCGGCCCGTTCGGTCCGATCCTCCGCATTGTCTCGTAGGAACAACTATCGATATTTGAAAATTATGTAATCAACGAATGACACTAACGGTTCTCGTACCGCGTGCAGACGGTGATCTTGAACGTCGATGTATTCGAAAGTGTTCGTTTCGTCGAACTTAACTGTTCGGGCCGAGGAACCTTCCGTTCGTTGCGATATCTCCGTCGGTAAAAGCCGTGAGGTATACATCCGTTAACGCGATCATCGCGGTACCGCAACGTGATCACGGATGCGGCAGGTAAAAGTCCCGTGACACGTTTATGTCTATGTCTACGCGTTCTTCGGGTCGACTGAATAATCGGCACGAATATCGAACGAAGATGACACGCGACGCAAGTAGACCGGCCAGCAACGCGTCGAACGGCTCCAGTTTCTCTTGGAATTTACGGTAAACCCGCATGTTCTAATTTCTTTCGCCGTTGTACAACAGTATCGATCCATATAGAGGTAACTGACGGCGATGATTTCAGAATCCGAGATCCTCTTTCGCGATCTGCCTTCACCGTTAGCACCTTCGTTCTACGCAATGTATCGCGCGCTGACGTAACCCTGAACACTGGCCGCTCATTTGCATCGAATAATCGTTGCATTTCCCAGAGTACCACTCGCGAGAGTCGACCGGGATGTCCAGGACCATGCTCGGCGTTGTTTCACGGGCCGCTGACTGGCGCGATGCGTGACGGTTCCCTCGTCGAAAGGTCGACGGAGGAGTTGTTGTTACTCATTATGCACCTGGTTCCAATCGCCGATACGTGAAATTGCAACTTACCTGACATTCTGCCGCTGCAGCGATCACCTCGGGTGTGGTCTTGGATTTCAGGTACGCGTCGAGCTTTTATCAACCTCCCAACGCGATTCACCTGATTCCACTTTTCGAATTATTTGACCTTTCGCATTGTGTGGAAATGTCAAGACAATTTTAGCAAAATCATAGCGTTCATATGTGCGCGTTCTACTCGAACAGGTTCAAGGAGCGATCGAGCGTCGGGACTGCAATTAACAGTGAACCCACCAAACTGGCCAAAACGGCCATTTATCAAGTTTCTAATTTCGAGTTAGAAAGTATGTTAAGGCGGCATTTTTGAAACTCGTCGATTTTCATCATGATAAAGAATTTATTTATTTTTTACCACTACTTTTAATTTCAAGATAAACGTGGAATTTTGCGGCTAATGTTACACCAGGGTAACTTTGTAAATTATCAAATCTACAAACGTTTCAATCGATATCATCTTCGGTTCATAAAATTACAAAGGGGTGTGCAAATTGACGGGTTATCGAGACGATTTACCACCACCTCCACCCGTCTAGGTCAAAGGTAGACCACATTTCATACGATTATACAGAGTATCCCGGAACAATATTTCCACGCTTATTTCGAAAATTAAGTCGAATCTACCTCAAGTATATATAAAATTTTTTTATACAGAATGACCTTCTGAACATGTTAACGATGTACATCTGTTTCGATCTGTGACCGACCCCCTGCATATCATCAAAATTACGCTTTACACGTCCACGCCGAAGCATCTGCAAATTCAACGTGTACACGCCAAACACCGAAGACGATCCTTCAAACCGCGCAGATGAACGCGATAAGACCACGAACGAAGCGGATGCTACGAACGATGGGAACAGTTTATTGCGCCACATTAATCGTGGCTCGTTAAGTTCAAGAAAGGAACAATTCAGCGCGATAAAGGGCTCGCGCACTAAACAAGCAGGTGTGCGATCAAAGGCCAAAATCGCGCCTAGCTATACGGACCACTAGGCTCTATTGTCGGCTAGTAGCAACGAGACGATTGACCTTTTTGGCTGCGACGGGACTCGACGTAACACCGTGGCTAAGTGGTGTAAATGGCTTTTGCACCGGGTGCACCTAACCGCGGTGCGCGGTGTTTTACGGTGAAAGGAGAGAATACCTTTGTACCTTTTATGTCGCGGCCAGGAAAGCCCAACAGGGTAGGGAAGCGCAAATTTAAGAGCGAACGGGTCGCAAGAAAAGGGAAACAGAGGCGGACCAGCAACGCAGAAATCGTTCACGGGGAATCGATTCCAGGAGCCGCGCACGGCCGACCGGAAAAATATATCTTCCAGCGAAGCGGAGGCGCAAGAACGACGAGCGGAGAAGGATAGAAACGATTGCGCAAGCTCTCCACGCTACACGCATGCCACCGCGTTATCGTCACGCGATGAAAAAGGAGCACATCGGCTTCGTAACGCGTCGCAATCGACTTTATTGCCGTCGGCGTTCCCGTACGCGGGGTTAAAAAGGCGGGGAGGGAATTTCGGTGACCGAACACACCAGGGTCGAATACGGACGCCCAAAAGAGGATGATGCGATCTTGTGATATTAATTCGCGAAGCTCAACGATGTAATAGTAATCAACCGAGCAACGAAAAGGGCGAAATTCTCTTCGGCTTTTACTAGCGAACTACCCGATGGAAAGAGCAGATACGCGATTCCAAGGATATCCCGTGATCGATCGATATTTCGAAATTGAAACGTCGACTGGTTTTCCAGAAGCGGCGAGCTTCTTCATTATGTCGTCGGCGTGCCTTATCGGGGCGAAGCGAAGGGCGCAGCACGTTCGACATGCTGATAAATGGTTTAGGACATGCGATTCCTCGTGATCCCTTCCATTCAACGATAGATAGATCTTTCTTCCCGCTTTGGCAACGAGCTAACCCGAACGCGGTCTTCCTACGTTCGCGAGGAGAACGGAACGTTTACCCCGGCGAAGAAGGGGGACGGTGGGGAACGGGCGAAACAACGAGAGGATACGACGCCGTCGCGGAGGAGAACGGTTCGATGCACAGGTGGTTAAGGTTGCAAAGCTGGACGTATAAAGGAGGACTCCAATCGCGTGAGTCTCGTGCAAGCGGTCGTACACATGTAGACATCAGATACCACGCGTGGCACCGGTCACGACAGCACTCGGGATCTTCGTCGCCGACTACAAGGAACTCCGGGAAAAATCCTGGACGAGCACCGGGGTAACAGCGGTACAAGTCACCGATAGCGGCGTTACGGAAGAGGACCGCGATCGTTGGATCTGTTTTCGCAACTTTTTCTACAACTAAAACGCGAGATCAAAGTCGACGACACTGTCAAAATAAATGGCTCAAATTATGAGTTCTTGATAAATATTCATGTATCGACATTCGAAAAACATCATCGACGCCACTATAGTGGCGAACCGGTCAAAATGGTGCACGCGGAAAGCCACTATAGTGGTACCGTTCAAATTGATGGTATTATTTGAAAGTTTAGATTAAAAGCAAAATGGGAACGCAAGATCCGATGACATGATTTTTTGGTTCATCCAGATCGAATACATGTAATTTTCACATAATATAGAAAGTTTTTATCGTCTTCATCTTTTAGGTACGGCGAGCTTATCCACAATACTATATCCATATGATGGCGCGTCTGACGCGAAAATTGTTTATGATGACTACCATATTACTGGGGGATAGAGTTCTAAATGAATGATCATTTTATTTTGAAAGCGGTGTAAGTCCATTTAATGGTTATGGATGGATTTACGCCACTTTAAAAATCAAACGATGTTTTCAATTTCTCGACTCTATTTCAAAGGCTTAGATTAAAAGCAGATTGTTAGGCCACAGACACAAGTGATTTTCATCAAAAAAATTCTCGATGCTCGAGAATGTACCTATCTATAAAACTCGTGTAATTTAATAATTTTATGAAAATAATTTCGCGATGGCAACGTCAAGCGAGCGTACATATTTCAGCTGCGAAAACCTCCTACGCGAAACAACCCCATTGAGATTCGCACAAGAGCGGCGCACGAGAGAGTATCAAGAAAAATATTTGATTTTAATAGAAGGAAGATAATCGTTGGCAAGTAATCAAGCATTGTGCCCGGACCCCATTGATTTCGGTCTGTGTGATGGCCGCCGGTGCTCGACGCGTACAGGGTGAATAATACCACGATTTTTCAACGGGCATTATCGCGGGTAAGTCGGTCTTTTAGTGACATTGTGCCAGGAGAGCGGACCGACTGACCCGCCGGTTTTTCGGGGACGATCCATTTGTACGCTCAGCGGACTTGTCCCCGGGAGTGTAAGGACCCCTGCGGTTTCGCCACACTTGTATTTGCATTCGGTGCTCGAAGCTCGCGCTGGGACCATCCGTAAATTAACCCGCGCCGTTCCATCGCGTTCCGAATGAGATATCGAGCCTCCGCCCTCGCGCGGCCTGCCCTTCGATAAAGTATCTCTCGTCCTGCCGTGAAAGAGCGTTCCTGTCATTCTTTCGGGACCGGTTCACCGTTTCGCTTTTTATGGACGCGTCAGCTCGTTGCTTTTTTTTCTAATCCGCCATGACGCACGAGGCCGCCACTACGCGTTTTAATAAGTTTAATAACTTTCATCCAACGAGCCCATTTTTCTACAACAATGAACAACACATCGACAGAATTTCAATAAATTAATTGCTTCATTACTAGAATGAGAAAAAGTGCATAATTAATATCGCTTTTATCGGGTCTTACGAAAATTTTCAATAATAATAGGTTGTACATGAATATATATATGAAGTATATCAACAAATATGTATATGAAGAATATGAACACATATGTATATGAAGTATATGAACACATATGCATATGGAGTATATGAACAGAACAATAAAAAAGATAGCGGAGTGAAAATCACAGAAAAATAATGAAGTTTGAAATAAGCGAATACGTATGTGAATATAATGTATAAATTTGTATACATCTAAAAATTCATTTTTTAAAGATTTACCATGTATTCGTACAAACCAGAAAATGGAAGAAAAATGTAAACAATTATTTATAGATACATTTCTTTCCCGTTTTCTTTAATTTCCCGAAATATCACGTCATGTCGTAACGCCTCATTATTGTTTTTTAAAACAGAGAAGTTTTGTATTAGGTAGTTTATCCAGGTCACAAAAGGCACACGGGAGTATCTACCGATTTTGACTGTACCCGCGTTCACGCGTCTAAGGTTAGACACCGAGATGCTCTTCGGGTTTGTTTACCTTGGAGTCGTCGGAACGGCGTTCTCTCAAAAATCATTTAGAGCCGGAAAAATGCTTTCTCAGCGAAGAAACACGGGGATATTAACCGAGCGGCTTGTTCTTGGGTCATAAAATGATCGACGAAGAACGTTATCGCCGAAGAGAATCCGTATGAGGCCGCGATCGTCGTAGGGGTTGAGACAGGAATCCATCGCGTTACCGACACGTCCTACGAGTTCGACAAGCTTCTCGGAACAGCACTAATTCCCGATGATGGCTGCTGCCGACTGTTCTCCACCCATCGTGACGTCCCGCTGCGAGCGGCCCCGTAACTTCTTCGGCTATCATAACCGAACATTAGGAATTCGAGTGGCAAGAGAAGAAGGCCGGGCCGCGAACTCGATGGGGTTCAATAACCCGGGAACGTGAACGGTGGACATATTTCAATCCGTTTGGAACGTCGGTTCGATAAGCGAGCAGCATCAGTCAGGTCTCGAGGTGTCCGTCTAAATGAATCTTCTAAGCGTTGCTCCTTGCTTTACAGGTGATCCATACGAAACGAGCTCTAATGGCTCCCGGTATTTCCACAGCGTGAGTTTCAACGTTTGAACGTGCCTCGGACGCGATAACGTTCGTGTACCTTCTTTAAAAGTATCTTTATGTCGAGGTTTAGAACGATGCTCTTTGATCGGCTTCTGAAAAGAGATAGCGGATACCTGGGTGGCTTCTGAAAGCTGGGAAGTATCGTGCGGCGGATTCGTCGAATACTTGTATTATTCCTTCGGAGGAGCGTATTTTAGTTAAATATGATCGAACCACAGGCACAGGACTCGATCAACCATCGAGAGCAAAACGAGGGACATCTATCACGTGGCAATGAATTGTAATGGGCCTGGTGGCCATAGGGGTCCTTATAGAAGGGGTCTTATAAGCGACAGCTATCCGTCATCGCGTTCGCTGTCTCGATTCGAAACTTCCATAAAGGAAAGAAAAAATTCGTACGAGTTAAGAGGATCGGGATAGGCCATTTCTAATCAACGTTCGACGATGATCGATACGATCGTGATAACCGATTATTATCGGCGGTTTTACCACCGTTTCACCTGTTACTGTTCGATCGATAGCGATTTTCCGGTTGTTCGAAATTGTTTGCGGTAAACGGTGTCTGTTCGCGAAGACGAAGCGGATGATTCGCCGTTGAAACGAAAATCGATTATGCTCGCGTTTCGTGGCAATTTCGTATCGGACTCTTCTGAAATACAGTCGGAAGAGTTTCAACGAGATCGCGAAGGGAAAAAGGAAAAAGCAGAGGAGGGAACACCGTGTATCCGTTTCGCGAGAGGTATCTGCCGATCGAGTCGATAAACGCTGCTGGCCGGAATCGATTCCTCGCTCGGTTTACTTTAATGGCGCTCGTATTGGCTCGGTAAGTACGTTATGATTTCTCTAACTAGTATCACGCACACGTCGTACAAACCTAGCCTCCTACCGCGATCCGAACCTATCCGTTTCTCGAGGGCGTCGTTTTCTCCAGTTCCTTTTCTATTTGGCATCGTCCAGAACGTCCGCAATCTCTGGATCGTATTAACGATAATGGCACGGAAATGTTTATTCGATACGGCACGAAATCGTCCGGTTAGAAGCCACGAATCGACGTACAACAGATTCGACTCGCCTCGATCGAATTTCGATCATCGTTACAAACCGGTCGAATCTTCTGATACTTCTTTCATACCTTTGACGTGACACATATTGCTGCGATACGACTCACGAATCCGTAGGTGTTACGTTCAAGATATTAATCCATGTTGTATCGTTTCGGATACAACTCGTTAGATATCGTTTTGGATATAGATTAGACTAGACTCTTCTAAAGTGAATATATTCATAAGTACAGTCATACTTGGATACAAATTTGTGATTGCAAATAGACGAGGAATTTATTAAACAGCTAACTGCGCGACTCAGTTTGGAGTGAATTACACTCTCGTTCCATGAAAAATTAGAAATTTGAAAATTTCTGAAGTTTAGAAAGCGAATGTTGCTATGATCCGATTGGTACCGTTAGAGCTGAGGTTGATTTTATGATATATCTACATTTTCACACCTAAGAATTCACTTTCTTAATGGATGATTATATACATCGGTACATATATTGCATATATGATTCCATACAGGATTCCATACATGACACATGTATATGATTATATGCATGATTATTACATGTTTGTACACATTATTACATGAGTATATGAGTATGAGTACATGATTATATACATGATTATATACATTATTTCATATGTGAGTACTTACATGACACATATATGATTACATACGTGATATACGTGATGATTACATTCGTATATATTATACGAATGAGTTATACATATATGTATATGATACGTATATGATTACATGCATGATTGCATACATTACATATATGAGTTACATACATGACATTGTTGCATATCAGATAAATAAGGGAGAATAACCATAAACGAGTGCAACCAATTGGACAATCACGAAAATAATGCGTGACCAGTCTTTCGTCGAAAAGGTGGATGCTGCAACTTGCCACACGATCAAGCAAAGACGGATGCCATAACTCGTGATATTTGCAGTACGAACGTGGCTAAGAGGGTTGAAGCGAGCCACCCCGTTCGAATCGAGCGATGTTCACTGCCGCATTCCATCGGGCTCGCAGCTTGATACAAATAGAACTGGCAATAATACAATACGTACGGCCGAGCAATCATCGTCGGTCCGCACGTCGAACGAGTTAAGCCCGTGTCAAGTCCGTGACTTTACAGAGGTCCTGGTATGTATACGAGTGGCCCGTGATCTTGAGGAGGGAACAGAGCATCCGAGAGGCTGCGCGTTATCTGAAATATTGCGGTCGTATCTCCGCTTAGCGCGGCGCGCCGTACGCTCGCCATCGCGAGTGACCCTTATCGAGCATGAGCGCGACCTTTCACCGCCGCTGAAAGAACCGACGTAATAACTCGCGGCGATAATCGGCCGGGAATAAGAGGGAAAAAACGCGGTACCGGACCGATACAGACCGTTCGCGGGCCACAATAAATAAGACTTCAACGTGGCAGCAAGGAATCTACGAGGCTTACCACGCGAGGACGTCCTGGGTGGTAATAGGCTGAATCTCTGTACATGTGGGTGCACGGAACGCGTTCTGTCGCTATTCATAACGCGAGTCTGTACTTTTCGTATTTGTCGCGGGAATCGAGAGTGGCCGATACGTATTCCCGATAACGTTCTGCGAACGCGAGGAACGAAGTTCGCTCCGCTCTCGAACAACGTCGAAGGAAATTTACTTCGATTTTCCTTTGACATCTCGCTTCGTACGAGTTTTTGTATCGATTCGACTATTACGATCGTAGCTGTATCGGACACGTAATTTCATGCTTTTAACCCTTTGCACTCGAACAACGACTCACGGTCGACATTTGGTCTAATAGAACGATTTCAATAAATATCTTTTAACTAAAAATGTAGCGTTATATATGACGCGAGCATAGTGAAATGGGCAGCAGTGACAGTAATAGAAAATAATAATTTCCACGAAATCGACTAAACGTATCAATTAGAAAGTTGCTGTATCGGACATGTAATTTCATGCTTTTAACCCTTTGCACTCGAAGAATGACTCACGGTCGCCATTTAGTCTAATAGAATGATTTCAATAAATATCTTTAACTAAAAATGTAGCGTTATATATAACTCGAGCATAGTGAAATGCACAACAGTGACAATTATAATAGAAAATAATAATTTCCACGAAATCGACTAAACCTATCAATTAGAAAGTTTTTGGGAAATCGCTCAACAAAAATCCTTCGGAGTGCAAAGGGTTAAAACGTCGGCATTGTAAAATGGGTCTTTCCGTACGATATTCATTTACGGAGTATAAATGTGTTCCTCATTTAGATCAACCCCGTGAAATGGCAACCGTATAATTGTATGAAATCCAAGCCGAGTCTCCGATACGGAGAAAGAGACCACCACCGTCTACTGTGGTGTCTCGAAAGAAATATTATTCTCCCGGAGATCCGAATGCGGAGCACGCAGCGCACGTCGTCCAAGGTAATTCCGGTATTTATCCAGCATTAACCGTCCACGCTAACGAGCGAATCTAGCAATTCCAGCGACGTTACCGCGGAATATTTCGATTCGACTCGCGTCGCGAGACGTCGTCGACTTGGCGGGCCCCTGACACGCTCCGGTGTAAAGGGCCAAGCGTCTCGTCGTATTATGCAAAACGACGCTGGCCAACCGACCGCTGCGCCTACATGTGCAAGATCGCTCGATATATCGACGCGGAAGACCACCACCGGGGTTGCTGGAAACCGACACCGTTCCTGCTAATTCGATCATTCGGAAATTCGGAACTTTTACATTAACTTGCTTCAAAATTTCGGCGCTCGATAGTTCGACAGAATAGGAAATTGATATTTATTATATTAAGTTGTTCGGAAAGTAATTTCGTTTTTTTTTATGAAATGGAGACTCGATTATTCTTGTTTGAACAGCATTATTGAAAAAGTAATATATTCCAAAAATGATGCTTCTCACTTTCCATAATTGAGAGGGTACCAATCACACATGCCTGTGTAGATTCAGCCGAATTGTTTCACAAAAAAGTCTGTTGGGAAAAAACGAAATCACTTTCCGAACAACCCAATATTTCCGCACTTTTATATAGGAACTCAGAAAAATAAGGAATTTTGGATTTCGTAACTTGAGACTCAACATTTTCCACTTTTCCATCCTCATCTATTGCCATATAGTCTATACTGCTACATAGTTATTACTACAATATATAGTACATTATATATACTACAATATTGTATATATTATACATGTACAGAGTGAGTCAAAATTATATGAACAATTTTAATTTTGTTTCGTTTTCTATTCAAGTTGTTAGTACCCATGGCTAACAGATATCCTACATTTCTCCAAAAATTGTTCTGGTGGTCAATTTGAGACTCTGTATAAAGAAAAATGTCGGTAAATGTTTTCTCTCAAATAGTGTTCACATAATTTCGACTCACCTTGTATATTCTATATACTACGCTACTACCACATAGCATACTATAAAATACATTATATAATTATATTATAATTTCACGAAATAAAATATATAATTACAATTAGGGATATAAGATATACAATAAGATATAGTTATATGTATATAGACATAAGATATGTGCTATACATATCAACTACGATATATTATGTAGACAATAAAACTGATAGACGTACGCGTAGTTGAAAAGCAGGTGAGCGAGTGATTTATTCGACTCCAAATTTCTCACAAATAAACGAAAGGAAACGTTGAAAGGATCAGCATATCGTCTTTCGCGAGTGTCTGTCAACTAAACGGACCGTTCGATCCGATCTTGGAGTTTCTCGCCGACTGCACCGGGATGTTACCCTCGCTATCGAGGAATAAATATCCCGAACGCGATGGTCAGTACTCTCTGTCGAGATCCCGTCGACAGACGGATGAACGAGAGATAATTGTCGAGTTCGTCGATCGTGCCAACAGATTGTCTATTCGAGAGAGTACAGATAGAAGGTGCCGATGATTTCTTCGTCCTCGGTCAGGTGACGCAATCGAGGGTGGTAGACGAAGGATCGAAGGAGCGAGGGTCAGATCGATCGATCGATCGATCGATACGATATTGCGCTGCTCTCAAACGGGAATGACGCAATCGAATTTGTATCGGACTGACACCTCTGGTGGACTTTTAATTACTTGTCTGCCGAGTGTCATCGCTGTAAACGAAAATTGTTTGCTTTTTATGGACCGGTCCTGGCTAGGAGAGAGTATTGTTGCTCTATACCGCAAGAATTCTTATTGTATGCTGTAATACAGTCATTCTTTCACTGAGAACGAATGCTGTAACACGAATATCCCACCATTTGCCCGACATTTTGGTCGATCATGTACGTACATTTGTAAACCTCTGATATTTCTAATTATTTAACGCGAAAATTTGAATGCGTCCAGATTTCCAATTTCTGAACGCGAAAATGTGAAAGCGTTCAACGTTTCAATTTCCAAACGCGAAAATCTGAAAACAAAGAAATTTCCAATTTTGCCATGCGAAAATTTTAAAGCGTTCAAATTTCGAATTTCTAAACACGAAAATCTAAAAGCGTCCAAATTTCCAATTTCCAAACGCGAAAATCTGAAAACTTCGAAATTTCCAATTTGTCCCCGCAAAAATTTGAAAGCGTCCAGATTTCCAATGACTAAAGCAAAAATCTAAAAACGTAAAAATTTTCAATTTGTAATCGCGAAAATGTGAAAGTATCAAATTTCTAATTTCTAAATACGAAAAATTTCGAGCGTGAAAATTTATCAGCCGAGGTCCATCGATCGACGAAACGGCTTTTCCTTATATCGCTGTTTTCGTTAAGGAAACCTGTCGCGCTGGACAGTGTACGCGTCGATCGACGTGAGATACGTTTTCGTGATTTCTCGTGACACTTTGTGGGTCGCGTTTGCTCGTAGATTATACGAAAAAAGTGGAAGGAAGAGAATGGACACGATTCTATCGCGTGGGTGAGTTCGAAAGTGTCGATCTCGGAAGACGTACACGATATGGGACGAGTTTGATCCGATCTGTCACTCCCCGATCGTGGTAAGAAACAGTCGAAACTATGTTCGCGATGGCTTTCACGTTCGCACGATTGTGTTTCACTTCCTAGTAGAGAAACGACGATAGATTCGATCTGACGATGCGAGCGACTCGTTTCGCGGACATTTTTGCTGCCCGTAAAATGGTACTTCGTACGAGAAAACTCCGCGAAACGGGCTAGCCTGTATTCCTGAAAAACTGGTTACGCTGATTTTTCGTTAAAAACATTCCTCGCGTTTCACAAGATCTTAACGCGTTAGCAGAGAGAGAGAGAGAGAGAGAAAAAAAAGTGGCGCAAAAAATTTTTGCACGACGACGCGCTCGAAATATTTCCGCACTTTAACGCTAAGCGTGACTAAACTCTACCGAAATAAAATACATTTAAATTCCTGTATCATCGACCTAAACAAGTCGAAACTCAGCTACTGGTTTTCATCGCGCCAAGAAAAAACACGGAACGAGCATAAAGACCGGCGGCACCTGAAGGATTACCCGGCAAAAAAGGTAATAGTTGATTTACATCGGTGGTTCGCAAATCCCATACACCATTAAATCGAAAAAAAAGAACGCTTTTGCAGCGCCTAATCCGCCGACAAATGTCAAGGAAACGTTCCCTTCCCTGCTTCTTCTGCTCCCACCCTTTCTTCTTAACAGATAGCACTCATTTTGCGTCAACCTGCCGCTTATTTTTCTGATTATTTTAATACAAAGTGAGTAATTTGCAAATGATTAAACTTCCAAATTCTCGATGTTAACAAGGAAGAAACATTTTTTAAGTACAATGCTAATAAAGATTATTTGCTCAAAGTATACAAGTGCTTGAATTAATTACAAATTTCTGAGGTAGATGACATTAGGATTACTTCTGAAATAGTCGATTTTCTTGCCTTACATTTTTTAATCTCCGTTTAGCATTTTCATGTTTCAACTATCATAATTTAATACACATTTAACGGTCATAATCTAATATACGTTAAATGCATTCAATATAATTAAATATACATTAAACATTACACTTTAATGTACATTAAACAGGTGTTAGTACATCAAAGAAGTAACATTAGGGGTATTTATGAAGTAGCCAATATTTGTTCGCTTTTATTTTCTAACGCATTTCAAACAAGTCACATTAAGAGTATTTCTGAAGTCGTCGATGATTGTTTGCTTTTATTTTCTAATGTACATCAAAGAAGTGGCATTACAGATATTTCTGAAGTAGCTGACATTTGATCGCTTTTATTTTATAATATATATTAAAGGAACGACATTAGGGATGTTCCTAAGGTAGCCGATGTTCCCTTGCCTCCCATTTTTTAACCTCGGTTAAGTATCCTGATATTTTAATTGCTATCGCCAAGTATGCATCGAACACAAACGACGCCTCTCACGGCCGCGCGTAATTCGATATAAATATGTCCCCCGCTCTTTATTTAGCTCGGTTAGTTAGTTACCACAGTAAAGGAGCAAAAGAAACTGTTCCACGAAGGGGAACAACGTGCGCGTTGGAACGACACAGAGGCCATCCCCGTGTAAAGTAAAGTACATCCCGCCGGTAGGAATAACGGGCCCGTTTTGGCGGGACAGTGCCAAAAGCAGGCAGCAACGAGCAACTAATGACCGTCGTAATCGTGAATCGTTGGCGAACGCCTGTTGTACACCTTTAGCCGGACACTTTCTATTATCACATCGACAAATCCAGAGTAGAGAGCCGCGGTTAGGTAGGCAGGGGATGTAGCCTCGTGTAAACGTAACGCTAGATAAGTTACGAGCCCGTGCACGCTTTCGTGTTTGCCCGCGCTGAGAATAAGCGAGCGAGCGAGCGAGTGCACGGACTAAAGAGCGGCGCGGGAACCATGTACGGAATATCTGTATGGCCAGGCGGTTACCTTCTTCCTCGTTCGGTGAGAGGCCACGTGGGAAAAAATGTCACATTATTCTCCTATATGGTGATGCAGCACGCCGCTCACTTAGAAATTTATCCTCTTAGAACGTGGCCCCGGGGCTGAGAGTCGTCCAGGACCCGGCCACCACACACACGGGGGGGATACCTGTTGCTTATACGGTCTTGTGGGAGTTACGGAACCTTGGCTACCGGTGCACTCGACGGATCGAGAATCGCCAGATCGTTTGCCCGCTTGAGCAACGATATATTTGTTCGAACGGCGCGTAACACGCTTCCTGTCCCGGACCTGCTTTCCGCGCTTTGCATTAGGTCATCCCGTAAATTTTCCTCGGGCACACCGATCGCTGGATTTCACAAGGAAAAATGGCATCCACCCAGTCACTCAGAAATTGGCGCATACGTATTTTCAGTGGTAGGATCTTATTGGTTCGCGCGAACACGCACATAATTTGATTCAAAAAACATTAGGCGGGTCGGAAAGTAATGTTGTTTCTGTGCATACCGATGTTCGTTTTTTTTGTCAGATATTTTGCTTAAAAATCGATTGATTCTCATCGATCCGACATAGAACATTTGTACTTTAGATTGCAAAAGGTTGTTGTTTACGAGGGTGATTACATCATCGATTAAAAATAAAGACGTATTACAAATTTATCCGTTTGACTTTAATGCAAAAAAAACGACATTACTTTCCGGTCTTAATATAAACAATTGACAGTGGACGATCGTCGATCGGCATTAAACTCGGAGGATTTACAGTCAGGATATTTATACTTCTTATGTTTCAATTTCCTCACGCGCCCATTTCTGGATGACGTGCTGTACTCGGATCTGCATAATACTAATCGTGGCCTCGTGAGACACGACGAATCTCGATCCTGAAAGAAGGTCGCGGCTTGGAAGACGTTAAAATCCTCGTTATCATTCGCGTCGTTACGATACCGAGGAGGTCAGGGTATAAGATCGCAAACTGGTAGCTGCTAATCTGTAGCGAACGCATTATAGATTAATTGAAGCGTCATAATCGTGGTTATTAACAGGTTGACCAGTTCCAACGAGCAGGATATCGTGGAAACTGGTTCCGCGCTTCGAAACATTGTGGTTATTATAACACGGAAACCAGATTGCCGATGCAAGTTCACGGAGGCTACGTGGGAAAAACCTGGGGAAAAAAGACTCGACACAGCGAACACGTGCATTTCCATGCAAATGGACGACGCGAAACTTTTTAACGATCGATCCGCGTATTTATTACGGGAGATCGAAAAAAGGTTGAGACGATCGAACGGTTGTCTGGAGGCTGTCGATTGCCGATGTATCGCCGTTAAAACGAAACGGCCGTGGTGTGGCATTGTGCGCGTGGCTAGGGGAAAAAAATATTCGCCGGATAACAGGTAGAGGATCGCGGGAGGCGCAAGTTTCCTTGTTGGTAACGATAAGTGCACGTCTTTGTTCGCGATGCACCGCGAAATTACACGGTTTATCAAAACTTGATCGACCTCCGCCGGCGTTTTTGCGGCCTGATGGGGCCTCGTTTCTCTTAATAATTGGACAACGCCATTGTTCCCACCTTGGCGAGCATCGGTAGATCGAGAAAAGGTTCTCGATAGCCGCTTATTGTGCCGACACGTGTGCATCGATAAGCGGCGTGATTAACGATCACCGTGATTTCGACGGAGTTCCTCCGGTAACTCGTTTCGTTTCGTTTCTTTCTTCACCGTATTTCTTCGCCCCTTCTTTTTCA
Organism: Coelioxys conoideus; assembly: GCA_947623535.1. Lineage (NCBI taxonomy): Eukaryota > Metazoa > Arthropoda > Insecta > Hymenoptera > Megachilidae > Coelioxys > Coelioxys conoideus. Next base: position 35,910,162 of record OX392450.1, on the reverse strand, counting down.
TAAATGATCGGGCTCCAAATATAAATTCGACGTTGACCTTCTGCTGAAGTCTCAATCCGTTTGAACCCGGAGCGTCGGTGTTCTTCTTATATTGCAACGGATTACACGAGCGGAGAGTTATTGGCAACCGAGGACATATCGAGACGGTCTAAAAGTTCTTCCATCGAGATCGCTCGGTGATATGATCGGTAGTCGCGCAATATGCGACAACGTAATGTTATTTATATTAACGTTCGGCTGTTCCACGCGCGACGAAATAATGCACGGTTATTGAAACGCATTGTTATCGCGATATCGCGACGCATTGCATTTGCAGTAATTGCAAGTTGTCGTTGCAGCGTGTTGACATTACAACGCGCTATCATTGTATCACATAGTCAATTACGGTTCGTCGACATTACACCGCGCCGTTATTGCAACGTATAGTAATTGCAACAGGTCGTCGATTACATTGCGCCGTAAATTACAGCGCGTGCCGATTGTGGCCCATCGCTATTGCGCGTTACAGACTTTTATACCGAAATTGAGATCTAGGAATACTCCGTATTAATATTATAAACCCATATACGTACGAAAATCCGCCCCATTGAATATTCACCCTAACGAACGAGGATACGAGCAACAAGGTTGCGAACAGACCTTGGTTTCTACCCTCAGCGTTATCCCGCAACTTCTCTTTTGACTTACAACGCCCCATCCACGATTCACAGAGGCGAACTAGGATTTAAATTTCAAGCGGAGGATTCACTCGTACAAAGAAGGCCACGGCCGGCGTTAGGATGCAAGTTTCTTGCAAACTCCCCGTATCAATTATCTTGTAAATTCGTCGTGTACAACTAAAGTGGATTTAATAACATTAGCATTCCCTATTATTAAAGTAACGTTGCCTTTTATTCCCCGGAGAGGTTCATTAAATTGTAAGCGTACACCACGGTAGAGGGGAATAAAGTCTCATATTTCTTCGGTGCTTTTCACCTTGGCCGGGGCAAAAAGCATGGCGGTGGGCGTTGAACCGTGCCATTAACTGCAATTTCGCTGATGCGGTCCTTCTTCCGGATCGTTAGCGTGGCCACTTTGGCTGACTTATGTAAACTCCGTGGACGATGCAGATGTGATTTAATGAGAGGAGCGAAAGAGCCACGATCGGCACGGGTTCTTCGCGTCCAACGTTTTAATACGATCAGGACTGACCCGCTCGAGAGAGACGCACCGTTTGCAAATTCAACTGGCGCGCGAGCCAGACTCATTATGCAACCAACACTTTTGCGGAATGCACGTGTTGCAATGAATACGTATACACTCGAACGGTGAACAGATTAATTGCCTGCTGGACGGACTGCCGAGGCTGATGCTTTCTGGAATTTTCGCGATCGACGATTCTACGTGTTATCGTGGCGTTACGACCGTATCGAGTTCTCAGATAACTTTCTGAAGCGATTCTAAACAAATTTTAACGCTTTCTTCTATGGAGATTCAAAGAGATAAATCAAAGAGATTCTTATGAGAGTCTGAGCAGTTTTTAAGAAGATTCTAAAAATGTTTTGGATGGATTCTATTACAGATTCATAGGAGAGGGCGACTAAGGAGGGTGTAGATTGTAGCGTTATGATCAAATCAAGTTTGCAGATGATTTTGAGAAGCAATTCTAAATAAATTCCGACTCTTTGTTTTAAGGAGATTCAATATGTTCTCAGGAATTTCTTAGGAGATTCTGAGGAGCATTTAGGAAGATTCTCATGAGTTTTTAAGAAGATTCGAAGAATGTTTTAGATGGATTCTATTGAAGAGTCGAAGGAGAGGGCGACTAAGGAGGTTGTAGAGAGATCATAGGAGAAGACACGAAAATAATCTGGATCTTGGTACTCGTTAAAAAAGCAGGTCAGCGAGGAGGGAGGTGAAGAGATGAAAATCGAGCGTCCACGTTGCTTCCTCGATATCGGACCTCCGAGGTAGCCACGGCGAAGATTTTGCCGTGGACTGTATCCCTAACGATATGCGATTGTCGCCCCATTAGATGCACCTCTCACGGCCCGCTATATGGATATCTTCGCTCCTCTCCCCATATAGTGGCGGAGCCCCCATAGCGCTGTTTATCTCTCGACTATGGCAGCATTGCACTCATATAACGAGACGAACCGACCCCAGTTTGCCTTTCGAACAATGGTCGCGGTCTGCGGTCCGATCATAACCGCGAGAAGGGAGCCACACCGTGGTGGAACAAGGGAAGAAACGTTGAACGGAAGAGGAACAAGAAAGGAGCGAACAAGTCGCCTCTTTCTACAGAAGACCGATCCACGATGCTCTCGCACTTCGGATCCGCTGGCATAAATATAAAGACTGCCCTTCGATTTATGCGGCTCTAATGGGTGAAGAGAAATGGAACCGTTCCGCATCTTGGTGGGTCACAATTTGGGTGGTTTCGCGTATCAACGATGATTGATAGCGCACGAAAGCGAGCCGAGTTTCTCAGGTCGTTCCGATATTAGTGTATCATTAGGTTTCTGACGAAATTCGATGCAATACGTCGGTAGTGTTTTTTTTTTTCGCGAACGAGTAGCCTGAAATGTTAGCAATCCGTACAGTGAAAGTTTAGGATCGCTTCTACACATCTGCAACCGGTGAACTAGTTCTAATTGTAATCACTCGTTTCCCTGGGTTAATGAAGATGGATGTCCGTTGCCGAGGAAGGACTCGTATCAAGTGGAAACAAACTGCCAGGATAGAATGAATCTGATTTCTGCGGATCGTTGTTCGTGACGAGTTTCGATTTCGCAATTTCGTTAAACACGGCGGGATCGTAATATGACGACGGTTCGCAACGACGGATGCGATTGTGTACACCTGCAACAAATTTGTCTCTAAACGATACAATTGACACCGTGATTACGAAAGAGTCCGCCTATTCAACGAATCGAAACGAGCGGACGAGACCAGTCGGGCAACCCCATTAGTTCAGCAACATTATCTCCCTAATTTTAATGTCCGACCGATTACCTCCCGCGTTACGGGGGCCTCCGTGAACCGGGAAGCTGTGCCCGTTGTAATCGTCGCTCATAAACACGCGAGAACTCGCAACCGGAGATAGCCGGCTCTTCGTTGCATGTAATCGTGGTTATTCGCGCGGGAAACGAAACGATACGTCATGCAAAAATGGGACGTGGCACGTAGCGGCTAATTGGAGGCAGAAGTAAGTAAGTTATCCCGAGTTAACTAACATCGACGCGATGACTCTCTCGCGCAACGTCGCTTTATCAGCCGCGGGGATCGAGCGATAAAGCGATTGGGAATGCGGTTAGGCGATATTGTTGATAGCGAGTCGAACCAGTATAACGCGCATTTAAACGTGTACATACCCGCAGGAGCAGGTCCTGCGTTAACGTTCAAACGACGCGATCCTCTAATCTTGCTTAACGATACGCGCATCAATAAAGAAGATCGAGAGTCCTGGGAAAGGCTGGAGGCCACATTAGCGTCCCCGATGCCCCGTTTCCATTTCCTGTTTCGCGTTAACGATATCGTTATTGCAGGAAACGGGACTCGTGAATTTTCATTCGTTCTACATCAACAGTTTTATTAGAAAACTATCATCGCCAGCGAGAATCGTTCCCTTCCGACTCTCTCTCTGTGTTTACAGCGTGTTCTTCGAGTTATTACTTCGCACTACTCGCTTTTTTTGCTCTATCTTGAAATCAATGTCGATTCTAATTTATGTCTACGCGATGGCTCTTTAAGGATTGATCGATGATACCAATTTGTGGCTCGATGCATCCCGTATGAAATAACAAATGCGATATTTATACCTGGCTATTATACGACATGCTACTCTATTCGAAAGAACGGAGCATAACTCGAAACACTTACATATAATTCGAGCGAGATATGCAGAGTATATATATATAGTTCTGCGGTAACAAAAGTAAAGAGCTTTAACTGTGCTATGATATCTGTGACGATTAATCGAAGCGTCGTTAAACCTTGAATCGATTAAAACAAAATTATACTGTCAGTAATCACGACTAATTGCAGATACGAAATTATCCTTCCTGCGAGGCTTTTATTTCGTGACTTCTGCCTCTCGGTAACGAAGAAATAAAAACGTCGAATCTGTCCGACGGATAAAGGAGTTATCGAGCAGCGAAGAATGTAAGCGATTCTACGTTCGTTTTGATTACCTCGATTACAAGATTACTCGCCCGAACGAAATAAGGGCAAGAGAAAATAATTACGAGCATCGACGCGAAAGAAGTTCGTCACTACTGCCGTCATTAAATCCGGCCAGGACTTTCATTTGCATCGACGCAATTACACGAAGGGGGCTTCTATGATACGCAACGACAGACGGTTGGTCGGTTTATTGATAAAGTCATTAGTATTTTCGAACGACGGTGGTTGATCGAGCGTGCACGTTAATTATCCACGGTGTACGAGGTAATTCGAGCCTCATCGTCGGCCATGACGTATAATAATCCAAGCACGTACGGTATGTCCGATAAAGAGACGCCTACCCACTCTATTACGCGGCTCTCGGGCATAGTTATGCCCGGAATTGCCCCGTTGCTGGCCGCTTGATGCGCTCCAATCCGGCTGCAATTACTTCGCTCGGCTACACGTATCGCGATACAGCGTGAGAACTCGCCACTCTAATATCGGATATTCCGTAATAAGAGTCCGATTTCCATGCGCAAAAACAGAACTGCCCCAAAGACGCGGCTATGTGACACGATCGTTAAAATCGGCCTGTACCCCGCGTTACTTAGCCACCATGATTTACCGTAACGTCGTGGCCGCCTATAAAACGGTCATAATGTTTTATCATCCCGGTTGAAGCAAGGAAACGATCGGGATGCCTCACGACTCGCGCCATGCCGGATACCGAACGAAAAAACCAAATCTTTATCCTACCGACGAAAGTTTCGGTTATTCGGGTTACTGGGACACCCTTTTATTCGAACTATAATTTTACCATTTTATTTACGGCCTTCACGTACGAATTAAATTCGCGTTTTATAGTTGCGGTTTGGCCCAAATATTTATTCGCCTTGTGATTCTTGGCGTACTGCGAGTGGCAATATAACACGAGTCTATCGTACAAAGTAACCCTTGTACAGTATATCAAACCCTTGGACGTACCAAATGATATGGAAGATTCGAAATTAAACAGTTTCTCCGTTAATTTATATTTTAACTACATTAATAAGCATAAGAATACTTGAAGAAAATAATAATATATTTCGAACATTAAAATCGAATAGAAAAGAAGATAGGAGATAGACGGATGAAATAAGGATGCAAATGCAGAGTGGCGAATTGTGCGAAACAGGTTCGAAGCGATAATAGAGATTGATCGATCGATGGAGTTTGCAAGAAGAAACGTGGTATCTAAATTGGAATTTTTATTGGCGAATTTATTCGCCTGTTTTTGGTGCTTGACAAGTTCCTAATGTACCTGTAACAAGCACCACGCTACGAGCCATCTAAAGTGGCATGTACCCCATACATCTTATGGCGCCACGATATGAAGACCTTGTTCGATGATTTGTCTCAGCGAAGAAGACACGACCCACTCTCTGTGCTCTTTAGTTTCATCGTGCCATAACTCACGTGCTCGTACAGCACGATTTATTTCTTGTTAGAGGATATTTTAGAGGTTCTTCGTCCCGAGTGGAACGTGTTCGAGGCGTGACTTCGATATTTTTTGAGGCTAAACGAGAAACTAGTTTGATCCTCTAACGATCGTATTTATTCCGTCAATTTACGAGTATACAATGTGTACGGGCGAACAAAACGAACTTAACAATCGGCGAAGAGAAGATAAACAAGTTGTACTTCGGCAGGGTCGAAGCTACGAGGTGTTCGACGAAAGGCCTTCGAGTATCGTGAACACTTAGGGTACTGGCATGAAATTCACGGTGCTCGAGTGGAAAAGAATCGAGAATAAAATTGATTCGTTAATTATGCTTCGGATTAACTCGAAGGTTAAGCGACCGGGAGCAGAGAATCGTTACTTCACGCGCGGTTAACAGAAGGTAATCGTGTTTTTCGATCCTTCAACCCGAAGGAACGAATTTCGATCGTTAATTATCCCCGAATTGCAATCGAATGGCGCGAGATGTACCGTATTTATTTTTTTCTACCGTGGTCAATTCTAATTCTCCGGACGCACCGACGATTAGGATGAATTTTCTAATTATCCATCTGTTCGACGATATTCGCGAAGTTATAGAAAGAAAAACGACAAGATACACCGGTTCGATGGTCGGTACGATTCGACGAGTTGTCTCGGAAACGACATTGAAGGATTCGAGACACGAGGTCGACGTTTACTCGGGTCTTGGTTACGATGTTCCCTTCAACGGGACGTCCTTCGACGCCGAAAATTCCGTTCCACTTGTCTCCGATAGCAGTCGCATTTATATTTGCTGCGGCTCAGACCGTACGATCGTGCCACGCGGTTGTGCACCGGCCGACCGAGCTGCAACAACTTTCGCCCTTGGGCGACTCGCGTTGCTCTTATTTAAACAACATACCTAACTCGCTCGCCTCTCTTACTCGCGACTCCCCCGCCTCCCACCACAAAGACCACGAGTACCTGGCATCCTTTTTCAGGAGCGTACCAATCCTCTTGCCCGAGCTTCTTCAATGCATTGCGATAAACACGTTTGCATTTTGTCTATTCCATAATCTGCAACCACTTTAAGAAAAACGCGACTGAACATCCCTTTTCAGGTGCGTCCCTGTCTTCTTGTTCCAGCTTCTTCAATACATTACGATAAATACATTTGCACTTCATCTGTTCCATAAGCTGTAAGAACTTTAGAAAAAAACGTAATTGGATATCCTTTTTCAAGAGCATACCTGTCTTCTTGTTCGAGCTTCTTCAATACGTTACGATAAATACATTTGCACTTCATCTGTTCCATAACCTATAAGAACTTGAAATTGTGGGATGTGCTAACAGAAGAGGTGAAAAACGATGGACGAGTGTGTTCCCGGTAAGAAGTGGAATACATATTGTACGTCACCCAGGAATTGATGCGTGAGGAAGTTGAAACGAAACATAAGAAGTATACCTATCCTCACTGTAACTTCTCCGAGCTTGAAACCGACCAACCATCACCCACTGCCAATTGTTTATATTTTTTTAATCAACTGAGGTGCATGTTCGCACAAACCAATAAGATCGTACCACTGAAAATACGTATGAGTCGATGCGCCAATTCCTGGATGATTGGGTATGCGTCAGCTATGGGGCACCGTGGGGTCTAAGGACGTCGCTGGTATCGTGGTATCCCTGGCTGGAAAGAGCCGTAGCCAGGGTTCTTAGCCCGGTCCAGCAGGTACCTCCGTGGCCGTGGCACTGATCGTCCGGCGATACCGGCGTAATTTAAAATCATCGGGGCACGAGACAAAACAGGCAGCCGGGGAACAAGTGTGTGCTTTGCCCCGCGGAATCTTGATTATACATTCCACGGATGACGTTGAACGGGGACTCCGGGTTCGGTTCGCGTCCTTCTTTATCCCGTGGGTTGTCGTCGCGCGACCGAGCGCCGGTCCTGGAAAGATAATCGATCGCCGCGCGGATGTCCTGTCGCTTTGATGTACGACGCTGAATGTTCGCACCTAAAGTCTCGCCGGGGAGCGAACACGCTCGCGGACAAGAGGGGGTGTCCGCGAGCCCCCGGATCGGGGGAGTAATATTTTTTCGATAAAACATTGTTCGCGCTGTATCTGCTGGGACCACGTCGAGCTTTTAAGCGTCGTTACTTTCCCGCCACCAGGTTTCGTCGCGGCCGAATGAATAATCAATCGCGCAAACCGCGTCCCCCAAACCGAGCTCCTTTTGATGTACGGCGCTAGATAGTCGCGCGACCGCCAGAAGAATTCATTAAACGAAGCCCAACGAGGCGTCGACCGGCTGTGAAAAATAAGCAAAACGAGAAACCACCACAACGTCCCGACGTGGAACGTGTTTAGCGGCCTCTACGGCTCGCGGAACGTGTAAAGTACACCCCGCTCTTTTATTTCTGCCTTCATGGATAACCGGTATTGCCAAAAAGTGGATAACTGTGTACCTCCCTCTTCCGCACAAAAATATATTTGCAGAATGAATTCGTACGGCCGGATACACAAGGTGGCGAGCCTTTTAGCAGCGTCTTTTTAGCGAACTCTCTTCTCCCTTGTTCCAGCTGAAACTCGATTTCATTGCCGGGCTTATTTTACCCTTTTGTTTCTCCGCTCGCTCGCCTAAATTCTGCTCGCATCTTCGTTTATCGGCCCGTGCGGATCGCGTTCGAAGTTTCGTTCGACGTTTCCAAATTCTGGAGTGTCGAGATCTTGAACTTTGCAAATTTTTAGACTCCACGATCTCTGGCTCTAAGACCGTCGTGGTTTTAACACGTTCCCATGACGCGAATTCGTGTCATCTTAAATTCTTTTCCTGCTAGCTGCTAACGTGAATTTACGTCATTTTAAGTTCTTTTCCTGGTTGCCGCTGACGCGAGTTCGCCTTAGATTTTTTTTTTTTACACGGGAAGAGATCGGAAAACAAGTGATCTATTATCTACATATAAAGCAAGTATGCAGATTATAAACATTTTCTTTATTTTAAGCAACACATGATTGCAACATTGTTATTTCAAAACAAATTTTATCATTTGAATGTATTCAGATTTCGCAATTTCGGAGTCCCAAATTCCGAATCACGAACTTTACAAGTTTGTAAAGTTTCAACGATCCGTCGTTTCAAAGCACTGAGACTCCGAAATTCCAAAGTCTCGAAGCTTAAAAATCCTCAAATTTCTAACCTCCAAAGTGCCCAGGTCTCGAACATCCAAAATCAAAATTTTCGTAGTCCATAAAATCCTAAATTTCCTTAACGTCGAATTCGCAAATTTCCGAATCCCAAGATCTATAAATCTGTTCCGAAAATCTGGAAACGGCGAAGTCCCGAACTTCGGAAATTTCGTAGTTTCAGAGTACACGGATCTGGAACAGATTTATGCGGTCGGATTAAAATGGAGAGCAACGTTTCGTTCGATGAACGTGATTCTATCCGTGGTACGCGAACCGGGGACGATTAACGGCTGTACGTGGCTCGTGGACATCCCTCACCATTCTAATTACCTGCCAGCATGCGGCCTAGGATTATTCGTATTAGCATGTGCTGATTGCCGACGGTGAGGAAGTGCAGCGTCCTCCGCCAGCGGCCTTACCGCTCTCTTCCCTCTCTCTTTGCTCTGGCTCGATGGGATTCAAGGTGCAGAGAAACGTTTGATTTATCATCTGGGACAGCTGGACCCTTTATAGGCGAGCGAATAGTGCTGCGCTCCAGGAAATGCAAACCGGGTAATTATGAATCGATTCGCGAGAGGAAAGGAAACGTTGGATTAAAATCGAGCGTGAATGATTCGTCCGTGGCTAAGAGAGAGTGATCGCAGGTGGATATCTGGATGACAAGAGAAACTGTATTTCTGTATTTTGGTGCGTTTAGGAAGAATTTAATTCTTCGTTGTAGTCTTTAATCCTATCGGATACGATCTAATCGTACGTCGTTGTCTCCGCTACCTGTCGTTATCGTTTTTATTGCCTATCGCACGAAGGATATTTTTAAAATTGTGTACACGCGTATATTGAAATTGTGTATATTCAATGTTTGATTCTAAACAATTTCACGCACTGCTCGTTAAGATGTCGTGCATAATTCCGTTCGATCGATCAAAGATAATGTTGAGAAGTCGGAGGCGGCTCCTCCTGGAGAGAAATTGTTTAATGCCATACGATGACCTCCTTCTTACAATGCGATTTTTATTTAACAATTTCTTTTCCGACACGTAAAGTTTGTAAGCGTGGTAATTATTAATGGTCCACCTCGTACGTCAAAGTTAATTAATAAAGAAATTCAAAGGGATGTTCACCGCTGATTATATCAATTCTATGAATCAACATCCTTCACGGGACCGAATAATTAATTGATTCACATTGTGCACTTTATTGCCGTATTATTTCGCTGCTCGCAGGACTGACGCAATAACGATTGTAATATCATGAGTGTACGATGAAACTGGCAATAAAAATGAAACACAAAAGGTGCTCGTTCCTGGTCAGACCGCTTTGAAAGCAGCCGCTCCACCGTTAGTTCGATTTATGCACTTAGCTCGCGCTAACCGCTCGATTATACGCGACCGCTGCAACTGCGGCCTGGTATCGAAACACACGCGCGGCTAATGCACCGGTTAACTACTGCACGATTCGGGAAGAGATCGCGATTTTGGTAACCGCCCCCTGCTTTTATCTTCCTTCGGGAATCGCTCCCGTCGAATACCTGCTTCATCTGCAGGTGCACGACCGCGATTTTTGCCAGCAACGCTTTGCTCCCTTTGCTCCACAAACGTTGATGCTAATTGTGATCTCGAGAAACGATTTATCTGTATTTGTCAAATTTCTGACTCGACATTTATTGTAGTAATGTACAATGAAAAATATTTCGCATAATAATAATGATACTGTTAACGATCTCACAGGCGAGCACATATATTTTCCAGTAAATAGTAATGTGATGAGAAATGTCAATCAAGAAGAAGAACAGACTACTTTATGACACTCTTTACCAAACACCAAGGACCAGAAAAATTAGGGAGAGGCCAGTCGAGATACCATAACGGAGTACAATCATCCAGTCCTTCCCTGTTTAGTTAACCCACATAGTCCATACAAGTCCATAAAGGGAATGAAATGAAATGAAATTCTTTTCATTTAATTTACTATTTCTATTTTTACATTGTACAGACTATCACCGTGTAATATTTATACGAATAAATAGTAGACATTTTAATAGTTAATGAATAAATATATCAACAGCAACACCTATCTTGAACCGTCTGCGAAACGAAAATACAACGCGATCTCCGATAATCTTTTCCGAGGAAGCTTCGAGAAATTTCCTTCCACAGACTCGTACGTTTCGAATCTTCTAAACCCAACAGCAAATACTTGATACGCGATTCCGCGAATTTAATGCAGCCCCTATTATCATTAATTCGCACGAGGAAAGATGAAAGAGGAAAGGTAACGTTGCCACGGAGTGTTACTAACGAGTTGCAAAGTAGTCGCCGGATGCAGCCCGCCTCGGCGCAGTGTCTCGATGTTGTACGCGGGAATTCATTACGCGGCTGAATCCCGCGGGAATAAATTTCCATAATATTTGGCAGGTTGACACGCCTCGCGAGACGAACTGACCCCGCTTCGGGCTACGTGCATCTCCTCCTACTCTCCGTTCACGAGGAACGAGCTGCACGATGCTCACGATCGACGGCTTCGATCGTTATCGAAATCGCGGCCCTCGGCCTCCTCCGAATCCTCCTCGATGATATCCGCGGCACGCGAGATCCCCCGGATGAATATATATCCGCGGATAGACCACGTATGATTACGCGATCAACTTTGACATTGGGTTTTTCAAATTCTTGGGATGTCGGATTTCATGGTGGCTTCACGAGGTTGAGTTGGAACTTTTGGAATTTGGATTTTTGAGATCTGGATTTTTGGGATTTGGATTTTTGGAATTGGGAGTTATGGAATTGGGATTTTTGGTATTTGGAATTTTTGGAATTGGGAGTTCTTGAATTGGGATTTTTGGTATTTGTGTTTTTGGAGTTGGGATTTTTGGAATTGGGATTCTTGGAATTGGAATTTTTGGAATTTGGATTTTCGGAGTTGGGATTTTTGAAATTTGGATTTTTACAAATTGCACTTCTGGAAATTAATCTCTTAGACGTTGGATTTTTAGAAATTAGACTTTTAGATATCAGATTTCTAAAAATTAGACTTTTGGAAATTAGATCTCTAAAAATTAGACTTTTAGAAATTAAACTTATGGAATTTTGACTTTTGCCAGTTTGGAACTTTATGACTACGAAACCTCGGGTAATTTGAAATGTTGAGGCCTTGAGACTTTTGGAATGTATACTTTTCGAAGTTTGATACTTTGAGACTTCAAGATTTTGAAGATTTAGACTTTGAGTACTTCAGACTTCTGAAAGTTTCGAACGTTGAAACTTCAGGACCTTTGGAAATTCAGACCTATGTGTCTTCAGGACTATGGAAATGTTAGAACGTAGGTTCCAAAATTTTCAACGATGCTTCGAGCAACCCAAAACGGTTTCAATAATCGAACAACCCTTTCCCGGGTCCATGACGGGCCTACGAGGTTCCAAAGGTTGCGACTATGCCCGAGGCACACGGTTCAGAGGTACGCACGATCAAAGAGCCCATCGCCGAATCGCTGGAATTCGTCGATCGGCGATGATCATCGCCGCAAGGTATCGAGAAAACGTCGATATTTCGCGAAGCAATAAATGGCTATTACAGAATTTCGTATAGCGATATTCAACGGTACGATTTTATCGCAATTAATGCCACAAACGATCTACCCGCTGGTACCAAAAACGTTTAAATCTTTCCTTCGACTAACGTACACGGGAACAATAAAAATGAACAATCTTATTTTACTACTTCAAACGTGAAACCTTTTTTTCCAACTTCAAAAAACATTTACCTTTCCTTGCTCAAATCATCGATTCGGTAAAAAAAAATCATGAAAACGAGACTCCTCGTGACCTGGCCACAACGTTTGTCTTGCTAAAAACGGGATATCTCGTCGCCCGTATGCAACGTGTTAATTTTTTAAGGTTACCTAAATTCTTTTAACCGGGAAGATATCGGATGGGATTAATACAGCGAGGTTAACGCGTCTCATTCGCAAATCAAACATTTATCTCGGCGAATACATTTGCAACGGAGCCTCGTCGATCACCGAATACGAGCCACCCCGTGCGTCGCGGCAAAGTGGCTCCTTTAAATATACGATTATTAATCTCGCGAGAAGAAGACACCCCCAACACGAAACTCGTGTCCACTTAATGGCCCCGTGGTCCACGCGAATCCTTGGCCAAGATTAATACCGTCCACCCGGTGTTTCGGATCGGCCTCTTTTAGGCCCTTCTCCTCGCGACCGGTGAACTGACTCGCCAGCACGGCCAACGAGCGAGGAACGCGTTTCTCTATTGAGGTCCTGCATGACAGATAAGCTTAACCTCCGGCCCATTAACATTATTAACATCTGAACGCAAGGAGAGAGTCCAAGGAGCGAGTCGTATGCCCGCCACGTCCGGCCCACGCGCGCTTCCCTCCAACTCGCGAGATACAACACGCTCGTATACGCTTTTGTAAGCCCATGAGATGGGCATTAAGGATCGAGCTAAGGGGATAATTAGGGGTACGCCGGTCAAACGGCGTTCACGGGGCTCCATTCTGCTTATTAATTCACCCCCATTGACGATCCCATTGTTAGAAATCACGTGTGCGCCCAAACACTCTCTCTTAAATGGTAATTTTTTGATACCCATACGGCTGTAACCTAGTATCTTTTAAAGTTTTAATGTTCTAATGTCCCGGACTGGTTATATTTCAGAATAATAATATATGAAAGGTTCTAAATTTTCGAGGTTACAAATTTCCAAGATAATAAACTTCCAAGGTCACAAATTTCCAAGATACTAAACTTCCATGGTTCCAAATGTCCAAGGTCGCACTTTACAAAGTCCGAAATTTCTAATATTTTAAATTTCCAAGGTCCTAAACTTTCAAGGAGTCAAAATCCTAAATCTCTAATATCCCAAGTTTTCAAGTTCCCACGTCCCAAATTATCAAATTCTCAAAGTACTAAGCACTCAATATCCCAAACTCTCAAATTCCCGAAGACCCAAATTTGCAAAGTCCAAGTTCCCAAATTAAAAAATTTGAGAATTCCTATGGTCACAAACATGCAAGATCACAACTTCCTTAATTTTCCAGAGTCCTTAATTTTGAAATTCTCGAAGTTTCAACTTTCCAAATTCCTAAATTCTTAAATTCTTAAATTCTTAAATTCTTAAATTCCTAAATTCCTACATTCCTAAATTTTTGAATTCCTGAACTCTTGAATTCTTGGGTTCCTAACTTGTAAAATTCCAAAATTCTTAAATGAATTCCTAAATTTAAAAATTCATAAAATTCTAAATGAATTCCTCAATTCCTAAATTTGTGTAACCCTGAACTCCTGAATTCTTGAATTCCTAAATTGAAAAATTCCTAAATGAATTCCTAAATTCCAAGTTCTTGAATTTCCCAATTCCTGAATTCTTGAATTCCAAAATTGCTGAACTCCTGAATTCCAACATTTTTAACTTTCTAAAATTCAAAAATTCTTCAATTCCCAACTTTCCATCTACAAATCTTCCGAAGTTCCTAACTTCCGTACGAAGCTCCGTACCGAATCCCATGTTAAAATTGCACCAGGACCCATATCCGGGATCCACTCCCGGAATTCCTAAGCGTCTCGTTTGAAAATCGAATCCAATCGCGAGTCATGAATTATGTTGATTCTCGTGGAATCCGGCCGATTGAAAAATCGAGCCTAGAACCTTGACTCGTAGCTGGCTGAAATCGCACGGAACGCGTCGCAGACAAATCGCCGACGACTCCTTTCAGCAACTTGACGAGCGAGCACAAAGCTGAAGATGTATCAGTCGTTGCGTTCCAACGAGATCGCCTAATAGTGGTCATTATTTATGTGGGGCTGCGTTAATGTTATCTCGAATCGGCGTGACCGGCACGGCGCGAGGACTCGTTGCGATTTCAACGGCGATGATTGCAGTTCATGCGTCCTCGCCGTTCGTGATTGTACACCGGGTTATGCCGTTTCTGATTATGCCAACACTTTTTCGTCGTCAACATAATGGATGGTGCGAAACTAGCATCGATTCGGTGGATACGTCTCGCGCGCAGCAGGTTGAGAACAGGTTGACGAGGATGCTTAATGCGGTCATTTCTACGAATTTACATTTTTACGTTTCGAAAATGGAGTCCAATTAAATTGCGCACAGTCTAAGCAGCCTGCGAACTCGACACTCGGAGCTTCGATTCGACTGGTCGATTCACGAGCTCAGATTCGCACGAATTGATATTGAACTTGTCAATATCCGATGACGAGTTCGCACGAAGCAAGTTTATTTTTGCGCGTCGGTCGAGTCATCTAATCGTAAAAGTTTCTCTTCGAATTACAAAAGATACCGTGAACCCTATCACGATGACCCGGTCTGATCCCTGACAGCAATTTTCTGCAACGAGGCAGAAGGCGCGGAAAGGTGGCGATTTATGACAAGCCAGAAAGAAAAAAACAACAAAAGGATAAGCGCCAGCGTGAAGACGCCGTGCAGGAGTTAAAGTGGGCAGAGAATTAATACCAGAAATTTTTGTCGGTCCGCTCTTTCCTCGAGACGGTCGAGAGAGCACGCCGCGGCGGGCAGCACGGATCTCATCGAATTCTCTCCACCTTCCCTGGTTCGTGGCTCCACCGTTTCCTCTCCTCTTCTGGTTCCTTGTTGGTCTCTAGTCTCTCCCGTCCGGGCATGACAGTGTCACGTCCCCCGGAGCAAAAATCCTTATAAAACGAGACACGCCGTGGAGAAGCGCAAGGAGACGAGGTGGAACAGCCCGTGAGAAGCGGCTAAGTGGATAAGGTGCTAAGTGTGGCCCGAAGGTAGAGTTTGGTACGGCGTACACGGCCGCCACGAGAACCATCGTGCTCGGGCCCAATTACCGGCTCCGAACGGGGAAAGCTTACGATCACGCGATTTTCGAGGCTATTCCGTACCGTCTGCTACCGTTTTTATGCCTCTTCAGTTTCCGTGCGGTTGCGTAACACCCGAAGTGAACCGTGCTCGTCTCCGCGAACGCGTGTCTTCGGCTACTTTATTTGGCGACGTCGACAATAACCGAGAGCGACGTTAATCGTCCCGGCTCCGCGCTCTTCGTGGTCACGTCGACGCGAATTTATTGTTCGAGATCACCGAATCAACTTTTCGGATGCGAAAATGGACCAAGGCTCTCCTCGAGTATCGTGTTCGCGATTGCGCAACCTCGAGGTTGACCCGCACGAAGTAGCCCACGGTTGTTCCTTTGTCTACTTTTGGCCAAACAATTCGACGGTGTCGGACGCGGTTAACCCGACCGGTTGCGCAATCCCGTATTCGCGAAGCCGATCCACGTAACCCGAAGTTGTTTTTGTACGTGACCGAACAACCGACGCTGTCGCCTGCGACTCTGGTATTAATAAAGAACTCGAGCGACCGTTCACCGCGGTGTCACCTGTGCGTTTGTCACCTGTACAAACGAGCTACGCGCAATCTCGCGTATGATCGGCGTCGCTCGAGTATACGGGTACAGATGTTCCGAATTTTCGAAGCCATAGACATTCCTATCGGTGTCGTCTCATCCTGGAGCGTTTCGTCCACGAATCCTCGGCAAACACCCAGAATCGTGTATTCGACGTCTGCGTCTTTCCTCGACGCCGAACAACGAGTCCGAGAAAAGGAGTTCAAGGCTAACGGCAAATTAGATCGGCGCACAGGTGAAACCGTCTGGGTCAAATCCCGTTTTGACAGGTCCAACATCGGATCGGAGAGGCGTGGGCGTTTTGCGCAACTCGCCACAGCACCGCGGGACCATTTCTCCGGATTTTTATGGGCTCTCGGGCCGAATTGTTTCTGGCGGACCGTCTGGGGGCGGTATCGAGGCGCGTGGCCAATCGATAATCGCCCACAGCGTGTATTAACCCATGCATCATCGGCATTATCGTTCCGAGGATTCCCGAAACGATCCCGACGGCCGGTCCTCCGTAACCGAGTACGCCCGTGAAACTTCGCGTAAACGATACTCGATGATTTTAAATCCGCTCATTACCCGGCCCGGAATGTAATCTCCACGTGTATCTTCTGCCGTCGACTCGATCGTCCGATTGAGCGGAAGAACTCGACCGTGGAAATGTTGAATAAATTCGTCGATCTTATCGGAACCCGTTTCCTACGCGCTGACCAGTCAATAAAATCGCTTGAACTCTTCCTTCCAGATCGTATCGCGGGAAAAAGTGGACCTTTTCCGAATCATTGAACCATCGGTTAACGTATTTATTGCTTGTTCGGTCTATCATTAATTGAATTAGAAAGGGTAACTCCATCCTCGAGCCTTCGATTCTCTCCTAAAACGTGTTCGGGATCTTCGACGCGCCTTTAGAGACCGATTCGATACTCCGGCGAACTTTCCTCGACGCTCGGAGTAGATACAGATTTCGCCAAATTTGGTGTTCGTCCAAGCAGCTCGTTGGATTAAACGGAATCGCGCGTATCGAGCTTAAGCGAGACGCGGTCGTCGTCGGGGCACGTTTTGCATATGAAAGTGACGCCTCTGCCGGTCGGGTCGGTGCAAAACCCACGGAGCTGGCGGCGAGGCCGTGCTCGCGCGGGCCCGCGTGCTCATTATGATTCATTATTAGGTCCCTTTGTGGGCAGAGTCCGGTTCTCCGCTTCTATTTCGCCTTTTTTTCAGCCTCCCTCGCGTCTACCGTCCCGTCGATCTTCCCCTCGGCTCGTCCTTTGGCTGGTTGGTAGGCGCGGCAGACACCTGTAGAGGCTCGCGGTGACCGCGACGAACGAAACCGGGAGAAAGAGGGAGAGAGAGAGAAAAGGAAGAATTAGAAGGATGAAAAGCGAGCAAACGAAGCTGCGTGTCTGAAACCGCGGCCGAGAAAAAGAAATAGGAACCGAGGAAGGTTGAGGAGACCAGAAGGTGGCTGGCCACAGGGTCCAGCCAAGGGGACAGGGGAGAGGGTGAACAAGGGGGCACGGCGAGGAGAGGCGAGGAGCGAAGCCGACACGAGGCCCGGGGCACCGTCGGTGTGGGTGAACACACCGGGGTCAAGCGAGTTCAACTCCGGACCGTGCTCGCATCGGCTCGGCTCCCTCTGTTCCCTCCATCATAGGCTTCGTGTCCTCGCGCTTTCGCGCTGAAAACGATCCTCCCTCTTCTCGCCGCGAAAGCTGGACGCGCGTAATTGTTTTCTCGATTTACGATTTTCCTCGGGCAATTACGTAAAACCGTGGATCCCCTTAACGGCCGTGGTGAAACGAAACGCGGCGCACCTGCCACGAAAGCACGGTAACCCGCAATCTGGCCGGCGCGTTCCGATTCAATTCGCCCTATATACGCTCTCGACCTTCGAATTCACCTGCGACGACTCTCGAGGAATTCCTTTTTTAGCCCGTAATATTCACCTGCGCCCACCGGTGGACTCCGTGTAGAAATCGCACGACAGCCGGGCGACAATCGAGCTTCTTCGATCCATCTACCTGCTGTCGATTTTGCATATTCCGCTCTTCTTTTTTTGCCCGTTCCTCGAATATTTCGCTAGTTCCTTCGAGATCGTCAGCCCACTTTTTCCAACGAGAGATCGTTAACCTTGTACGTAAGACATCGTGCATCGTGAGAGAAATATGAAAGTGCTAATACGTGACGATAATCGAGTTGTCACGTATCTTCGTTTATCTTCGCTTCGGCGTCACCAGGCACATTCTTTAGCCTTTATTATCGATATGTGCGCGGGTTGATTTTTCCGTTGCGTTCTCGGTTTTTGCGTTAAATCAAATGGCGAATGTGAACCTCTTGAGTGCAAAGGGTTAATCCTTTTTTTTTTAGTTAAATAGGATTTTACATTGGAATTTTCAAAGGAGTTTCATGCATCAAGCACTAAAATATATATATATGAAATGCTTATAATAAAAATATAAAAATATTAATATAAAAATATATACATATATATAATATATGAATGTAGACCCGGCATGAAACTGGGGCTAATTACGCTGGACGACGAACGTGTTAATCGGTCCGTCGTAACATATACTTACATAACCAGGAAATGCATATTAACGCAACTGAATATTTATAGAAAATGTAAAAAAGTGTCTGCTGCGGTTGACGCAATGTTTTTTCGCGGACGCGCAGAAACTCGACCGGTTCAAAGAACGAACCCGTGGATCAAACCGGATGGAACGAGAGGAATCGACAGGGCATCACCGCGGGAATTTATGCCAATTTGTTTAGACTAGTCGGCGGGGAAGGAGAGACAGCGCACGACGAACGGTACTCTCGCTTTTGATTTGTGCCCTCGTTATGCGTGGCCGGATCGGCTAATTTCGTATTCCCAGGCCACGAGCGCGTAATTCCACGTTAACGAATCTCGCGAGCGAGATAGTCGGCGGGCAGCATCGACAACAACGGTATCGACGGGCCCCATGCTTGGTCCAGCAGAAAACGAGCACGAGGATAAGGAGGCAGAGGGAGCATAACAAGAAGAGGTAGCGAAAGAAGAAAACGAGGAGAAAGAAGGATTAAGAAAAAGTCGTGGGCAAAAAAGGAGGGCGGGCGAGGAGGAGGTAAAAGGAGCTTCCTGTTCGGGGGCTCGTTAAATCCCGTCCCGGGCATCCCGAGAGGCGAGCGTTAACTCTGGCCCAATTAGCATACACAGCGCAGGCTACATCGCGGAATACACCTGCTTGTTGCCTCCTCGGTGTTCGTCTCCGTCGCTCCCGGTTAACCCGCTCGCTCCCGGCTCGCTCTATCGCTCTCTCCCGCAGGTTGCCGCGGCCCGGCGCGGCGCGCAGGTGCCCCACCTGTTTCGTCTCGGCGTGTATGCGCGATGGCCCATGCGATTTACGTCGTTCGACGAACGGAGATGGCCACCGTACGCGGCCGCTGCGGCCTGTCATCGTTCTATGTAGATATCAACGAGTCCGTGAAAAAGTTTATAAAGTTGTCGGCGAACGCTCGCAGCTGAAACGTCGCGTCGTATCAAGACGAACGCGCAGGTTGTCCTTTGAGAGTCTGACTGATCAGTGGAGCTCGTTTAGCGTCAACCTGTCCGGCGCCACTTATCTCGCGAATATAAACGGGACTCTCTTTATCTACTTTACCTTAATTACTTCATTTACGTGATAGCGAAAAGAAAACGGAATGGCCGGGCATTGATCGCTCTGAAAACACTCGTCACGGACTTCCTCTTATGTCGTGTTTCCTCCGATCGAATTTAACCCTTTCCGTTCGAAAACATTTTTACTGCTGGGCATGTGTACAACTTTCCAGCTGAAAAGTTTGATGTACTTTCGTGCATTTTTGGTTTTTTATTATTCATCGTCGATATGGCTTGTCTCACTATGTTCAAACATCACGCGTACAATACTGCATGTGGTTAAAAGTCATTTATTTAAAATTGTTGCATTGAATCAAACGAGTCTATTATAGAAAGTATATTGTCTATTTCACTATGTTCGAACATCGCGTACATAATACTATAAATGTAGATAGAAGTCATTTAATTAAAAGTGTTGCGTTAACGCTAAGTCTGACAGGGTACAAACAACGTTGAAAAACAAATAGATATGCAATAAAACATAAATTAATTATATATACAATGTATAATGTATGTATGCATTAATTCTTTGCCTTGATGGAAAGTGATACAGATCCACTGGCGAATGTGAACCTCTCGAGTACAAAGGATTAATCTTTTTTATTTTGGAATTTTATTTAATCGCTCCGCCGTAAAAATAACAGAATGATAATAAACAGAAGATGCATACGCTGAACGAATATTTATAGAAAATGTGGAAAGGTGCCGGGTTCGAGTGACGCGATATTTTCACGCGCAGAAACTGAACCTAAACCGATCACATTCAGAATGCAGGTATCCGCGCGTAAAAGAAGCCACGTAATTTTGCTTTGAACCTGCTCCTTTCTCTTCGGAATTAATGACCCGATGAATTTGTTGTCTCATCGGTGTGCGAAAGTAATCACAGCCGGTAGATAAGATCTGGCTGAAAGCGTCGCGGCTTCTTACAGGTAATTATGTATTCCACGGTCATTAAGTGGCTCGAGCCTCCAGCTGTCATCGTCGATCTCGCTTCAGCGAGCGTTTTTCAGTCAGTTCTAGACGAGTTCGCAGCAGCGTGTTACATCAGCCCGGTCCGCGTAATAATATAGCACGCGAGTGTCGGTCTACGATACGCCAGATAAGAACATTTCGAGCGTGTATACTGTGTTTTTAAAGTCGAGAAAAGAAACTCGCCGGCGGGTGGGCCGGTCGAATGGATAATTCATGCCTGCTACGGCTCGCTCGCTCTGTTTTGCTAGCCCTTGATCCATATATTATCCAGACACGTTTGTGTTTGGAGTACGCGCACGTACGGGAGCTTCTCTTGTCTTTTTCCACAGAATTCGCCGGTTACTCGCGAAATACCCGAGAACTCGTTAGGGCAGAAACGTAGACTTTCATAGATTTGCTCCTTCTGACACCGTGCTTGGTTATACGCATTTATTTGGACATTATGAATAGTCGTAGTAGCTACCTCGTTCACAATATGTCGTTTAAAATCGTTTCATTTTTCAAGATGTCTAAAAGCATTTAGGGCATTCTAGAAACAAGTATAATGTGTATCATACTTGTATAAAACAGGTATGAGCATGAGGACATTTCGTAGATTGTCCTACCAGCGTATAATCTCCGAAGAAGCATATCTTAATTTACATAGTCCTCAAAGTTTAAAACGTGGATCAGATGGTCCATCTGTCCCCGGTATAAATTTAAAACAAATTACAAGATGGAAGACCATTACAACGTTCAAATCCCCCTGCTCCTTCGTCGACTCTTACTCGCTGCCTAACCCAAAAGGAAGAACGCGATGAAAGAACCTAAACGGTGTCGTAAAACGATTGCGGAATCAGCATTCCAGAGACGAACGAAGCTTCCGTACAATTAGGTCCAAAGAAGCCAGTAACCATCGCTCGCTGCCGAAATCGACCACGTATTCTCTCCTCGATCGTGGGTCGTTATTATGCAATTACGAGGTCGGAATTTGGTAGGACTCGTGGTTCTTGTTCCGAATGTAAACAGGTGCATAAATAAGACGAATTACGAGGCCCCGAATCGGGCGACGCTGATCGGCCGCATCGATCGCACAAATGACCATATACGGCGACACGTTGGTTCTTCGTGGCGGACCAAATCCGCGGGATAAGAATCTCGATATCGGACAAAACAGTCCCGTCGATCCGAAACTCGAGCGAGTTCGAAGCCCGGAATCGATCTTATCGGCAGCTGCTCGTCGAGGCGATCTGAAAGCAAACGGAGCCACGAAAGCAGCGTCGAGAAAGGGAAATCGTGGGCGTCACATCGAACTGCCTATTAATTAGCTGTTAATTATCGAGCCGCTAACGATCGTCGATAACCCCTTGGAAAGTCCGGCCGTTGCAAGTGGTCCGCTCGATACACGGTCGATCTTGTAATAATGTTTCAATGGTATCGAAAGAATCGTATCGACGTCAGATTATCGTAATTGATATCATTCGCATAAAGAAGCTGATTTTCATTTGATGCCGAGGTGATTTAATAGGCAATTGAACGTTGTATCATTTAATGTCTCGCGTTGAATAACTTTCCGGTGTAAGTGGAGTGAATGGGGTCATTAAGTATCCTTCTTGAATTTAGTTTTCATTCGGATTATGATTAACGATCTTTTAGTAGTTAAAACGTTGTGCTCAAATAATTACCGTTGCGAAGAGTATTACGGTAGCTGAATACGGCTGCTATCGATATTCCATTGGAAATTCTTGCGTGGTAGACCGCTCGTTCTTTCGTAAAGTAATGCAATTTCAGTCAGTGGCCGTTCTTTGTGCGCTCTATTATATGCGGCGGTTCACTTAATTATTCGTATTCGCGACAGAAAGATAATATTAGGTATTAGATACCAAAAAACAAAAAATAATACAATTTCAGACATGTGCATGTTATTCGTACATTATATTACACGCGAAATGGACCTTGTATACTGTATTCGAGATAAAACGATGATATTTTGTATTAGATATCAAGAAGGGAAATGAAATCGCTTCGACGTTCCCGAATAAATATCGAATTATCGGCGAACATCGAAACTTTCACCTACGAAAATCTTCGATCGCGATCCAATTGTCTCATCGACGAATCGAAATTCGATTACGTATTTCGACATCAAAAGGCAGGCACCGCTCGGTTTCACCGCGATCGAGATCGGCCATCGAATGAAATTTTATTTACCGCGCAACCGTCGAAATAAATCGGCTCGGAGTCGAACGATCGCGCAATCCACGTGCGGGCGGCGCTCGCGGCTCGCTTAATTTCACGTTATCTAGTCCGTACGCACGATTAATCACCCGGCTCGCTTGAAAAAAAAGGACCAAGAAGACGAGGAAGACGAAGAAGAAAGAAAGGAACCTTTACGATTACGCGCGGCTGTGGTAATGGTTCGCGGGAACGAGGTCAGCCCGGTCTATTGATCGCGATCGTTTCTCGATTTCCATTCGCAACGAAACCGTATCGCGGCGAATAATGAGCGGCACCCGGCGACCACGGTTGCCCGGCATTTTTTCCAAATACGAAATTCGAGCATTAAATTAAAAGCGCCGGTGCCACAATGCACCGCGTGTCGCTGACCGACCGGCTGCGTGTACGCTAGCGACCGGGTGACAATAACTATAAGTCTATTGTCTCGTGGTCCATGTATTTATCGGTCTATTCAACGCAAATATGGCGGGTACGATCATAAAGTGGCGAACCGCTCGGGTTCGGGTGAAATAGCGCGCACAATTTGCTGCGGTTGCTCGTTTCATGAACGCGGTGGGTCCAACTACGTCATTCTACTCCTTTCGTTTCTGCTTTAGATACTTCGGACACGCGTGTTGCCTCTTCTTTCCTCGACTTTTATGCTGCGATCCCGCGTCTTCTTCTCGGTCGACGAAGTTATTAGGTCTACCGGAAAGTTCTGTTCATTTCTGAAGAGGAAGGAAAGGATGCTGTTTTTGCAGAGTAAAATAATGCTGGTTTTTAACGCCTTAACTTATTTTTTGTTGGCATGCATGTTATACCGAGCAATTTAATTATTGCTGCAATGTTGAGATAGACAAAGCATGTTCAAATATGAAGAATATTTTCGACGTGGGAATAATTATGCAGTTTTTAAACTCCTTGACCTATGATTTTGTCGACAATAGCGTCAGCCAGAGCTATTAAATTATTGTTGCAATGTTAAGATAGACAAAAGTATGTTCAAATGTGAAGAATATTTTGGACATGGCGATCATGATGCAGTTTTTAACCCCTTGACTTATGATTTTGTTGACAATAACGTCAGCCAGAGCGATTCCATTATTGGTTCAATGTTAAGATAGACAAAGTATGTTCAAATATGAAAAATATTTTGGACATGGCGATGATGATGCAGTTTTTCAGTGTCTACATGATGCGTGTGAGATCATTACCAACACGAGCTTCGAGCGACTATCGGAAAAACAGAGCAACGGCGTTCACCGTGTTTGAGTCGCAGATCGTCGCCGTCGCGAAATCGCAGCAACGAAGGTTCCCGTTTCCGCTTGGTCCCGTCGCGCGAGTATGCTCGCTGGCTTCCTCCTTTTTATTTTCGCTCTTTATCAGTGCAGCACGCGGCTTCTTGGAATTCCGGACGGCGTTCCAGCGCACGCCACCGGATCACCGTCCACTCTCGATTTCGTGCTCTGGAACCCAAACACACACGGTGGGGTCCGGTAACGCCGCAATGTAACCGGGAATCCATGGACCCCGGCGTTTATTTGCCCTGCGGAACGGGTATGTAAAACATTGTTCCAACCAGCTACGGAGCAACGAATCTCTCGGAAGACGGCGATGGTAATAACAATGACTAAAACTGGAACAGAAATCTAATGTGTATGTGTGTATACATTTGTATATTGAATATTGTATAATGGCCGCTGCAAGGGGATTTGTGATTCTACTTCTGTTATGGTCGAGGCGGTTAGAAGTAGCAAAGAGGAAAACAAATATAGGCAACCGTAACATTTCCCTTCTCTCTTTTTCACTAAATTGCGTCTGATCTATTGTTAGGTCACTCTGGATAAAGTATCCAATTATTGACTTCAAATAAATTCGTACTTCGTTATATCATCTCTGAGACGACTTTGAACTTAGTTTCTGTAAAAGGGATATATATATATATAAATGTTTATACAGATCCTTTTATTAATCCTTTGCACTCGAACGGCTACTCATATTCGCCATTTGTTCGAACAGAACAATTTGAATAATATTTTTAAACTAAATTTGTAGTACTTCATATATGCTCCTTAAATATGGAATTGGCAACATTGGCAATTAATCATGGAAAATAATAATTTCTACAAAATTGATTAAACGTTTCAGTTAGAAAGTTTTTCGGATACCATTTGTCAACGATAAAAATGCTTGTGAGTACAAAGGGTTAAATGACGACAATAGTTGCATTCAGTTAATTGCACGTGCATGTGGTTCTATTTATTGACCTGCTCGTTATTGGCACGCCGTCATAAATGGGCAAAAATAAATTTACGAGAAAAAAGGGTATCCGGTCAATTGAAATAATCGAGCACGTGCCAACTATTCGTTCTCGTATCTAGACCGTGAACGTTTTCATGAAGTGCCTTATTTCCCGAGCCGAGCAAACGAATAAAGAGTAATAATATACCGTGTTCCATTAACAACTAAAATCGACTGCTCTCCAATCACCTTCCTTAACATTCGATTTACAGAACGAGTCAAAATGACTCGTAACACGTTCCATATTTTAAATATCAAACGCTATCAAGGAACTCTTACTTAAATGCATGTTAATTTTTCTCAAGATATCATTGTATAAACCAGTTTTCGTATCATGCATCATTTTCATTTCTACTTCAGTTTTAGTTTAAAGATAAATGGTCATCGCACGTCCGTAAATCTAGCGTTAAATTTCACGGGCAATTTATCCTTCGCGTTCTCCGTTACCGGACGATTTTTGAACAACCCTTTAGCGTCGTGGATCGGTCGTACGCGATTGTAAATTAATTAGAATTAAGGTCGTCTCACGCCCAACGGCCGTGTCGCAAAGTTCCTCTCGTAAATACGATAATGTCGTTACGGCGGCTCGAGGCAGCTGCACAAAGTGCAAGAACACCTTGGCAC
The DNA here is from genome assembly GCA_947623535.1 of Coelioxys conoideus. Classification (NCBI taxonomy): domain Eukaryota; kingdom Metazoa; phylum Arthropoda; class Insecta; order Hymenoptera; family Megachilidae; genus Coelioxys; species Coelioxys conoideus. Next base: position 35,884,229 of record OX392450.1, on the reverse strand, counting down.
TTTCGCGGCTCCGGTCCAGAGAAAGGCGATGCCCCGGTGAAAGGTAGGGCCCCTAAGAGGATTCGCCATGCTCCGAAATCGCATTTTTAATGGCTCGATTTCTTTTAATTGTTTTTACACGATTATCGAAAGTCGATAAGCGGACCGAGCCTGTAACTCGAGAGAGGTGTCGATTCGAAGAGAGTATCGTTGTCCAAGAAAATGCATTCATAATTGAGCAGCTCCGACGACAGGGGAGAGTTTTAATCTTAAGCCATGTGCGAGGTATTTAACGCATCGCATGTTTGGCTTCTCTGCACGTGGATCGATTCCTCGACCGTGGAGCTTTCAATGACTGCGAGAACCCTTGAAAATGGTTCCTCTATTTTTGCTTCCTCCAATATCTAGTTCTCCTATTGTTAACCCTTTGAAGGTATTTTTACGTGTTAAATATATTTTTACCACTCTATAACTTTTTGTAGAGTTTCATTATGTTCATATCTATAACACTATAGGTTTAATTAAAAAATACCTATCCCAAATTGCTGTATTAAAGAAGGTGGCGAGTGTGAGTCATCTTTCGAGCGCAAAGGGTTAACACTAACTGATCTTCAAAAAGGACTGTTCAATCTTTAAAATCGTTAAAAAAGACTGCTAAATATTTAATACTAGAACTACCAACCGATCAAAATGACCATTTTCGTGTTTGACATTTTATATTACAAGATTTTGTTGCCGCCCTTATGTCAAAATTTATTAAATATATAAATGTATTTATTCATTTTTCTACTTTATTTTCGATGTTAAACTAAGTGTGCATTTAATGCCGGTTCTTCGAGTGTCAAAATCTGTAAAAAAATAATTTGCAATGTAATTAGCCTCGAGTGGGGCGAAGGCACACGCTGCAGACAGCGTGCATACCGTTTGCATACGGTTCACGAACTGTGTCCGGTCAGTGCATGCAGACCGTCTACAGACAATATCTGTAAATCTGGACGAGGCTTTACCAGTCCACACTGTATACCAAATCACGGATGAACCTGAACTCGTGCTGGAGCAACGACATCCTTGCAGACAATCCCGGCGTCAGCAGGAGCATCGATTTTGCAAATAAGATTCGATTTTATCGTGAGGAAGTCCGAAGTCGATCTTCTTGTTGAAGTCAGTCCGGCTCTACTTTTCTCTCGGTCGTTTCAGCGTCGCTTATCGGAGAAAAGGAGCAAACAACGGGACGGAAGGAGTGCGCACGAGGTGTTCGCTTATTATCGTGGACATTCGTTCTGGACGCGAGAGGAACGTCCTCTCTTTTTCTCGTTTCGTCGGAAAGGGAACGGGTAACGACAGATAGCCGTGCATTCGAGTGGCCCGGGGCACTCGGCCGCCCCTGATACGACACTGTTCACGTCCGTTGCTCTCCGTTTCGTCCCGGCTAATCTTGAATTGTGACGTGCTCACCGGCTCTCGCGAAATTTACCGTCCCCGTGCGTTTTCTTGCGCGAGACTCGACCACGGGCTGATACCTTGAATCTTAAAGAGACCACTGCTACGCGGATACGTCTAACCGTTTCTTTTTCTCGTCCTTTCGCCTCATACTCCTCCTCCTCCTCCTCTTTCCTTTTCCGCTTCTTCTGTTTCTCCGCTACCTCGTCCTCACTGTGCCCGGCGAAAAGGGACGAAAACGACGGCGTTGAAAAATGTACACGGTAATGCGCCTCGGGTAGATTTATCGCCGTGGTCACCGCCACGAGGAAATTCATCGTGCGATTACAAGTACTTGTTATTCCGTGAATCGGGACCGAGATTATTGAATTTCTTTTGATGCGCCGAAAATGACGACCACGTGCGCGTCCACGCTATGAAATTATAATCAAGGACGAAACGAGGCCTACTCGCGTTTCGCCAACGATCGACGTGGATCCATAGAGCACGTCGCTCTAAGATCTGTTATTTGCATCGTTTCTTGCAAGCGAAATCGACATTTATTCCTTGCGTAAACGATGTTCACTGTATTTTTAGAAACGTTGCCTTGATGCCTGTCTAATTAATTGCGTACGAGCCGAAGTTTTGTTGGACGGTGAAATCAAAATACACGGTTGGTCTTGCAACTTTGGAGAATCTGACAAAAACTTCGTCACTGTTACTATAATCGTAAATTTTCACTGCTAGATCTTAGACTGCGCCATATACCTTAACTGTTCTTTGTTAGATACTGAGGTAGGAGATCCTACATTCCTGTATCAGTTGATTTCTGTATCCCCATATGTCCTAGTAGCTCGATATCCTTGTATCCCTATATTTCCAGTATGTCTATATCACCGTATCACTATGTTCTTCGTACCCCTATATCCCCGTACCACTATGTCCCTATATCCTAGTATGCCCAAATCCCTATCATTCCAAATCTCTATAACCCCACCTACCTATGTCCCCAACTTCTTGTAACCTTCATTCCCTATATTCCCAACGACCTATGTCCCTGTCTCCTAGTATCCAAATCTTCTAAAAGTTTCCAAATCACCATACCCGCGGGTATCTACGTCCCCAATTACTTATATCCCTAATTCCCTTTATCAACCTCCTATGCCCTTATATCCAGTATCCCCATATTCCAATCTTTCCAAATCTCTACAGCATCAGTCATCTATCTATGGCCCCAACTACTCATATCCTTAATTTTATATATCCCCAACTCGTTACTCTCCCAAATCCCTATATCCCCCAATTCCTGCGCCCTCGGACGTCAATACTGCGAATGTTGGTAATTGAAAGACGTTGTATCGCAAGATAATCCAGAATTCGCCGAGGTTCGCTTTATTCATGACGACGCTGGCCGTTTCCTGTATCAGGCATGTAACGAGGACATTGATAGCGGTAATTTAAGAAGAACACGTGTCGCGGTGAGATGCGAAGGATGATATGTATCGTGAGAGACAGAGTGTGTCTCGCGCGAGAATTTTCAATGCGGTGGCTCGCGAATCAAAGTCAAGGTAACTGTCACGTTCGATCGGAACACGAGGATTCCTAGTGGCACAGAACGGCCGGTCGAACAACGTCTACGACACGGACGAAGGCTGAGAGAGGCCGAGGAACTGATACACACGTGCAAGTACACTTTCTGATGCGAGCGATACCGCGCGCGTCGGCCTGCTCCTCTAATGGATTCAAAGATGGATGATCGGACGAGTGAGAGAAAGAAGAAAAGACGGTGCAGGTTTCGTGGTAAAAATCTGCCCGGGTCTTCGTTCCCGAGAAACAACCCACCCCCGACACTTACGACGATGGGAAAAATCAATTGTCTGCCGGAGATGATTCGGAACTCTGTCGGATTCTGCTTCTTCATTGTTTTTTTTTCCTCGTAGGTTCTTCCGTTTTCATTCATGGAGATAGACAAGAATCAACTTACCTAACATCCCATACTTCCGTTTAAACGCTGCTTCTGAGACAGTTCTTCATGCTTCCTAAGTTGCATGAATTTTTTGAATAAACAATATGATATAATAATTGCATCATCTCAGGATTTCGATATTTTGAAACTGATTTCTCGATGTGGACTTGGCAACACTTTGTAGAGTACACAAAATCATCTTTCAGTGTAATTTTTAACTGACGTTCAGTTTTTTCGATTAAGTTTTACGTTTGGCACAGAAGAAGCGTTATTTTATACAACTAATTTTCATATCTAATCGCCAAATTCATCGCCTCATCAGATACCGTGATATACCAGATTCGACAGAAGCTATGCTTGAATGGAAATGTGTACAGAGCCAACCTATAATTCTAACCGACTGTAAAACGCGAGGAAACGCGAAAAATGATTAAAACGAAGCTGCGTCTATCGGAAGCAGTTCGATCCCGTCGTATCAAAGCGTTCCACCGATAGTTCCCATCGGTCGGCCAGGCGATTGAGTTATCTATCTGCCGGCTAATCTTAACAACGTTGACACTCTAACGTGGCGACTGAATGCCACACACCTCGTGACGGTTCACGTTAACGACCCAGCGATTGTCTGCCACGATACCAGGCTCGATCCAGAAAAGGGCAATTATCGAGCGAGAGAGAAGGAGATCCAAGGAGAGGGCAAGGCGAGGCGAGGCGCCAAGTCGTGAGCTAGTTGTTAAGTGATTCCGATAACCTCTCAATCGTCCGGCAAACGGGCTCACCAGGTGAGGCTCTTTCTTCTTCGTGGAACGAAGAAAAATCCATCCGGGCCGAACAACAGCCGCATCTCGCCGCCTTCGTTCGCGCGGTGCCGTGGAATAATTAACGGTGGACCTGGAGCGACCTGGATCGCGAGAACGTATCGCTTCCTTGTCCACGTTCCTCGCTGCCTCTTCTCGTTCAGCGACATCCTGGACACGATGCTAACGGTCGTCGCCGCTAACGGCCGCCATCGGTCTCAAACTTTGGCGGAAAATTAACACCTACAACTGGGTCGTCCACGATGATCGCTCGCTGATAAACCGACCGGCTGTGAGAATAGGATACCAACGGTTCATTGGTATTTGGATAGTTGCAATTCTGCTTCGTTCCGAGGAGAGTCGGTTGCGCCGAGTCGTCACGCGTTAGATCACTATGCGATGGATCATCGGGCGGTGAAGTACTGCGTGTGGGATTACGCACTCCTGGATCCTCGCGCGTTGGAATACTGCGAGATGGATCGCTATGCGTTTAAATATCACGCGTTAGTTCACCATGCATTGGATCACCACTTGTCGAATTACCAAGCATTAGACCAGCATGCGCTGATTTACTACGTGTTGACATATCACGCATTAGTTCGCTATATGTTGAATCACCATTCGTAGAATTGTCACGCGTTTGACCATTACACGTTTGATCACCACACGTGACATTGAAACGCGTCGAATTACCACGCGTTGGTCTATCACGTTTGGAATAGCCACCCGTAGAATTACCACGCGTTGAATGACCACATGCTAGATCACCATACATGATATTACCACGCGTTGAATTACTACGCGCTGGATTACTACGCGTTGGTTCACCCCGTATGGAATCACCACGCATAGAATTGCCAAAAGTTGAACTATCACGCGTTGGGTCATCATACGTAGGATCAGCACACGTAGAATTACCACGAGTTCGATCAATACACATTAGATCACCACATATGACATTGCCGCGCAGCCAATCGCCATGTTCTAGCTCACCCCGTATTGATCCACCACGTATGGAATCACCAGGCGTAGATTTACTACGCGTTCAACGACCACGTGTCAGATCACGTTGCATTATCACACACCGCATCGCCACGCGTTGATCACTGTTGTACCAAAGCGATAAAGAATCCCGCAACAGACCCCAAATTACAGTTTTCCGATCATCGATAAACAATATAACCACAAGCATATTCTAAAATAGCATTTATTTCTTGGCAATCAAGGTCTTTATCAAGGCACCCGATTATACACGCGACCCTGCCTTCAATCACAATTATCGTTCGATCGACGTGGAAATTTTCAGGTCCGTTTACCGAACGGCCAGGTTGTTACGGAGAACGGTGATTGTCCGAGGAAGATTGTAAAACATTAGTTTGTCCGAGCCTAGATAATCCAAGGACGCGGAGGCTCGTTATTGCCGTAGGTACGGGATTTAACGTCGTTTCTTCGCGGTGCCTGTATAGCGTATCTTTTTTCCGGGGCGATGATAAAAGGTACGTAAGGGAGAAACGTGTCGCTGAAACGCTTCGCTTCGTTTCCGCGGCGAACGAGAGACGGTAGTCGGCTTCCTGCAGATTTGTGGCTGTCTGATTGAAACGAACAGCCCTCTCTCTGATGCTCTCTGCTCTCGCGATCATCTGGCCGCATCGGGAACTTCCTTATGGCAGGATATAAGCTATCCTGTCAGTATCGGGGACCGCGTGGCGATGTGTACGACAAGCATGACACGGAGGCAAGGGATGACGAATAGGTGGACAGTGAAACTAAATGGTTGCTAGTTCGAGGCTAGCGTGTGAAGTGGAAATCTGCAGAATTTTATGGAACGTGATCGGTGTCTTTGTGCAACTGTAACTCGTGATTCTTAACCATACTCGTTCCACGTGATCGAATTCTAGTTTGGTTTGAGGCCAACTGTTCAACTCATGAATCTTCTATAAGGTTACATAGCGTTTCGCTGGAAAGTTCTTTCGGATGCTCTTTTCGATATTAACCCATTGGCATACAATGTAATATTGTATACACAAATTAATATTGCCCAGCAATACAAACAAAAAAAGTTAAAATTTCATGTGTGTTTTATATTCAATGATTAGGTAGATTGTAATTGTTTATAAATTTTATATATTAGCGTATTCAAACTTTTAGTATGATTTATTACGTGTAAAATATAAGTACGTCACAATTCAGATTCCTGAAAGTATGGCAAAGGGTTAATAGAAAATCTGCTCGGATCTTTTTATGTAATTATGTTCTGTAATTAAATAAAAGAGTTCTAAATGCAGAATACAGCGGATGTTCTCGTGTTAGATAAATTAACGTGTACCTCTGTGTTAATGTACATTTATAAGCATAGTCTTGACAAGGGGTACGTTGATTTTCGCACTATACGCTTTTGCCCGCCACAAAAGGCAGAATGACGGCGAGGGAAGGGAAGATGATACGATATTCGAGTAGGTTCCTTAAAATGTCCGCGGTTATTCCACGCCGGGGAAGCATATCGGTTAACCGGCATGGAATTTCGCGGGCTCGCATCCTCGCGGCGTGGAAGTTCGAGTCTGTCAACGCGTACAGCGCCACGGCAACGAAAACGAGAAAAATGACTAAAAAGAAGAAAGACGTGTGTGGACGTGGAAGGTGTCGCACGGAGGCTGAGTGCCATAAAAAATCACCCGCAGCTCATAAAGTAACGCTAGATTTTATCTGGCGAATGCCGAACGGCTCGCGTCCGTTTCGCAGATTCCGAGCGTATTTCTTCGGCGTCGCGCACGAATCTACATATGCAGGATGCTCGCCACTTTATCTGATTCAATGTTAATCAAATCGTGGACACGCGGGATAACGAAGCGTTGTTTTAACGCTTGTACGAACAGGGAAACATCGGGGAAAAATGGAGGAAGCATATAAATAAATATGTCAAACGTTTATGGATTGAATCGCTAATAGAGCAAGCCCATATGCATACCGAGAATGAAATTTACTATAAATGTCTATAGTATACGAATCAATGATATATATAGATTTAAATCATCGTATAAGTTGGCGAAACTTTGACCAGGCTGGAATTGGTCCTAATATTGCTAATATTTGTCCAAAAATGGAACATGATCTTGCTATATCATGAAGTACTAAATTACCTCGATGATACAGTTTGATAGTTAATTTCGTTTTTTCATTTTACATTTTGCAGTAGCAACAATCATTTTACTTTGCACTTCTTTATTTCATTTACCTACTAGCCTCTTAATTTATTTACAAAACAGATTAGACGATTATTATAAGTAGTAAACAAATGAAAAAAGTATAATATACGTATTTATATACATATATTTATTTATACATAGATGTATATATTTATATAAAAAAATATTCTTTTCATTTGTTTACTATATGTATGTATATATTCAACCAACTTATTTACCTCAAATATTTATACGGTCCAAATAATAGTCACAGAGGTTAATTATTGATTAGTCCGAGTAAAAAAAAAAACAACAAATTAATAACTAGGATAGTCAGATAGTATAAGAGCGATGGGGAGGAAGCGGGTGCGAAGGAAGTACGCAGGTGCGTGGCCGTAGCACGCGCGCAATCGCCGCGTCCGTGCAATAAAGCGCGCGGGGGCTAGCGATAAAAAAGCGAACGAGCCGGCGAAACGCAGCGGGATGGTGCAAGCGCGTCGTCCCGCGATATCCCGTTCTCCTCGGGGACCCGGTCGTGGCCACGGTGCAGCGTGCACGACTGCGTAATGAATTTCGGAACGAAATTTCCGCCGGGGCCCGTTTTAATGCGGGAATAAAGTAGCGTCCGGGTCGATGGGGTCGCGGACCGCGGCACACCGACTACGCTCGTGGAAGACAATGGGCCCACGGTACGCGTATGGCCCATATGGGAGGCCCCTCGCCAACAGAAACGGCCGGCGAGAACATTGTCTCGAAAAACCATAAAATAAAGCAACGACTGGCCGGTTTCGGCTGAGGCGGTCGACCGACCACGAGGATGCTCCCGATGTCTTCGAGATACTGAAAGATCTGCCGATTTAGGAGATAAATTTTTAGATGATTAATGAAATAAATCGGTGAGGTGTGGGGTTCAAAATAAATCACGTGGACCCGTTTGAAAATGCTGGGTTTCTTTGTTTTATCCGCACTCGACGTAAACCAACACGAGAATGTTTTTGAAGACACAAAACTCGTACCTAGGACAGCACCTCTGGCATGGTCGTTGTTTAGGGCACTTGGACCCAAAGAAACTTACCTATTTTCCTAACATATTTATCTTCGTATAATCTAGAAAGGTTTCGACGATCGAGCATCGCGTTAGACGCGAGATTTGCGCGTGGTTCAAGTATTTCGTGATTAATATGCCATTTAACCTAAACGCCTACGCCGGTAATTTATTAGCGGACGCAGGTGACACATGTACGTTTCGAATGCGATCTACGGTGAACCGGTAGTTCAACTCATTTTTATCAAGTATTTAAATAGAATGTTGCCTAGAATGTGGATTGAGCAATAACGAGTGCTATTTTCGTGTTTAACCTTACACATCTCTGCTAGAAGTGTAACGAAGTTAAGCAGGTAAAACTCCTGTAATTGGTCGCGATTAGGGATTAAAGTCGAATAGTCACGGAGAATGGTCGCAGTTTTTGAACCGTGAGACGGCTACAGAGAGGGAGCCGCCACCTTTGAGGAACGAGCCGCCGTCTTTCGAGCTGTGAGCCGTCAGCGAAAACAATTAAACGCTGGAATAGCAATACCGATTGATGTAGCCGCAGTCCGAGTCGTGTATCTGTAACATTATGTTCTGGTACGTGTACACGATCCCGAATCTACATTAACGAGAATCGCGTGCCACACGTTTGTTTTAGCGGTTTACTCGAGTAATTTGGTGAACAACTTCGCTTATCCTTCGTTTTTCCCCCTTTCTCTAACAACTTCCAAAACAACAGTACATACTTGCACTAACACGTTCATCGCCCAGCGTGTTTAGGCTGAGTTTCTCGCCGGTCCTAATCCATATTTGTATTTGTATTTATATTTGCATTTATATTTGTATTTATATTTGTATTTATATTTGTATTTATATTTGTATTTATATTCGTATTTATATTTATTTTTATATTTGTATTTATATTTATTTTTATATTTATTTTTATATTTATTTTTACATTTGTATTTATCTTTATATTTATATTTATATTTGTATTTGCTTTTGATCATTTTATGATATGTATTTTATATTTAAACATGAACGCTTATTTCACTAAATTCCTTTGAGACTTCTAAATTAAAATCCTGTTTAACTTGAAGAAAAATAGGGCCACCCATATTTGAGTGACGTGGCAACGAACGTGTTAATCGTTTGAGTCCCAGGGGTCATTGGAAAAACATCGTCGAAAAACGCCGAAGAGCACGACTGTGCTTGTCTCAATCCATGCGAAGAAACCAAAGCGATGCGGAAGCACATCTGTTATTTCGTGTGTGCTTATAAATATTCCAAGTTTTGTTCAGTAAAAATTACTGAGAATATAATAACGAAATACAGTAATGACTTAATAAAATTAAAAAAAAAAATGAACACGTGTCAGTGCTTTATCTTGATGAGAATTAGCATGCAGCTCAAGAAAACCGTGTTAACGAATTTTGCAATTTGAAATTGCAAATTTGTAAAAGTGGCTATTTGACCACTTTGGTGATTTTAGTATCCAAGCAGGAGCCATGTGATGTACGTGTTCAGCACGTTACTTCGACAGTGACTACTATAGTACTCGAAACATCCTGTGATTTTTCGACACGAGATCTGAAGTGAAAATTACCCACAGCTTCATAGACTATCGCCATACAAGTTCGACACGAGCGTAACCTACGGGATAATTCTACGAGTTATAGGCGCATCGTACGCGATAATTCAACGAGTACTCGAGGGAAGGGAATTCGAAGTTGCAACTCAGGATATAAGAAGGAACATAGAGAGAGAGAGAGAGAGAGAGAGAGAGAGAGAGAAAGAGAGAAAGAGAGGGGCATGGTCCGTTGGCCACCCAGCTACGGTGGTCGCAGAATTCGGCCCGGTCGCTCTCCGGCTCGTAAATTCTTTCGTCGTAATCATAATAAATCGTGCCGCCTCCGATCGGTCTCCCGTCGCCATTTTTCCGCTGCCCATTTGCAACCGATCATCCGGGCGCCGTTTCAATTGCCACGGGGATAAAGTACTCGCGTCGCATAAAGCGCTCACGGTCGTAGCCGCGTGCACACGCACGTCGTCGCGCGAGTACACGCGCGAGTAACGTTACGCCTCGCTCGGCCGCTCGTTCGCGCAGATATCCATCTCGTGGGCGCCCGCGCGAACTTGATTTATCGGGTTCTCGCGATAACCCAACCGAGCCTTGGACGGTGTGCAGTACCGTGGAGCGCGCGAGAGAAAAAAGAAAAACAGAAAAAAAAAGATAAATAAAAGAAGCGGCCCGAGAACAGAGGCGAAAGAAGAAGAGTCCGGGAGGGCCGTCCTCCTCCCGCTTCCTTTCGGGGCTCGATTCCAGGAATCGACATAAATCCCGCCGGTTTATAATCTGCGGTGGAAGCCACGACGAAGATACGATCGGGCGGAGAACTCGCTGGAAACGGCGAGTAAGAGAGCGGCTAGGAACCTGGAGGAAACGACCGAACGATACGGCAGGTGCTGGCGAGGGAGGATCGTGATCGTGCGTGGAAACGAGCGAATTCGCCATTTCATAGGTGTTTTTAAGCCCTGTAGTTCGCCAACGGTTGCTACGTGGTTGGAGTGTCGACTGCCGCTGACCTTTTACCAATGCGCATTACTTTGTTGCACAATGTCGGGGTCAACCACGTGCTTGTTATTCACGGCGGCAGGGAAGTAAGGGAGGACACGTGGAATCCGTCAGCCTTGTCGCTATCCTGATATCGTTTATCGAAACTTATTTTATTGATGGCGCACAGCAACGAATTGTGCCGTAGAAAGAAACTCTTCTTAACCCTTAACGGTCCGGAAAAATTTCATCTGTACCGCCAATTATATGGCGGCATTGGACCGTTAAGGGTTAAAATTTCAGGAAAGCTTAACTTGAAAAGATCGTTGGTACGCTAGATAGCAAAGAAGTCGGAGTTTTATTATCAATTTCAGTATTTTAATGATCGTTCCGACGAATGAATGCCTACATATAATTAATGGTTCTGAAACGTACAGCGAACAGTATGCTTTCTGGGTCGACGAAAGCATGGCTGCAGGATACCTCTGCTACTTTTCCGGCAATCTCCGCTTCGATATTCCGATCTTTCCGCTCCACCAAGTGGCGCGCGTTTTTATCACGATTCTTCCAAGGCAGTTCTAGACACGAGGAACTGATCGCTCGAAGGCATCAGCTCCATAATTCTACGTTACCCCCGCATTAACTCGACGAATCATCTACTTTGAGCTGTTCACCTGCATAACGCGTTCCCCCCGATGCTAAATCTCTCGCAGATAATATCGAAGATTCGATCGGATCGCGTTATTACACTAATTGCCGGCGTGCACCGTTATTTTCCGCATTTTCGGTTTCAAGAATAGCCGATCCGTAGGATTTCCTTTGCGAGCGGCAGCCGAATATTATTTCCGAATCATTTGATAGCTATCGGAAAATGGATCGATCTTCTTTGAAATCCGATACACAGGAGCCACCCTCGCAAACTCCGGAACTCGATGAATCCTTCTACATAATCCCGAGGGCTCTCACGGACGCAGCGGGATCAGCGGCCGAGGAAATCTTCTCACAAAAAGTAACAGGTAGGTATCCTGTTTCCATTGAGCGACAGGTAGAGTCCTACGACCGTCGATATCCCGTCTCGAGGAGAGCCGTGAAAGAGCATCGTTCGACGATGGAAGGAAAGGATGGGCTCCACCAAATAGATTAATATATGCAAAAGTCCCATCGGCGAACGATTTTTCCCACCGGAACAAGTGAACCCGCCTCGAGAGAAATCTGCTTCGCCCGTGTCTCCTTCGTTTCCCTTCCTGGGATCCAACCGCGACCGACATTTTCCCAGGATGAAAACCATGAGAAACTCGTCCGTGAAACGGTGTTCCTCGTTTTGCTCGACACGCTGTTGCGTTTACGCGTTTCGTTCTCTTTCAAAAACCGTCGTGATTCTGCTTACATCATACCTGCTCGATAATTCCACGCTCGTGGGATTTTAGATTTTTGGTATTCACGAATTACAAATACCTGATGACATTGTAAACGATTCGAGGTCTTCGAGGATTATACTTCGTGTATCTTCTCCTCCGAGTTACCCTATCTTCGAGCAGTGCTTAAAACGAAATTATTAACGAATTAAAGACCTCCGCTGTGCACCCTTTTAAACGTTCATGCAAACTCGAGCCCCGGTACACAATGAAGTACGCGAAGTCAACTACTTTTGAACCACGGCGGTGCCCTAAGTTCAAACAATCACCGGGGGTAGTTTACAGCGCGACCTTCGGCCGGGCGACCTCCTCGAATCCACTTTGCAATCACGTTGAAACGAGGTCATTAAAAATCAATCGTCAACGGTCTGGCACGAAGGACGCGGAGCAAAAGGAACCGCGTATAAAGAAGTCACAGGGGGGCCTAAGGAAGCGGATCGGATATTCGAGGCAGCATCGGAGCTATAATGGGTCCATGGGGTTGCATTTCCCATGGAGTGACCGCAAGGTGGTCCATCGAGTTTCTCAGTCCCCCTTCGCCGGGACCTACGTCCAAACGAGGCTCCCATGGGGTCCCGTGAGCGCAACCAGCACCTGCCCACGGTCACCGCCCCGCTCGGCGTTTCTCCTTCTTCCAAAACAGCCGAGGCTGCTACCGTGCTCGAGAGGCCTCGCTGACAAGAACGGAGGAGCAGCAGACGAAGAAGAGGAGGAAAAAAAGGGCTGGCACGTCGATCGATAACCGTTGGCTAATTAATTCGTGTTCCTCCTACGATAATTGGGCCGGCTATCCGACGATCGATCCTTTTCCACTTTCCCACGTGAAGCGTTGCGGCACCGACGCTCGCGCCGCCATTTGCCAACGGTGGTTACCCCGTTGATCCCGACACACTCAGAAACGTTCATCCGTTTCGCCTATAATTGCCACGGACGCGCCGGCATCTCGATCTCCTTTCTCACGTGTCAACCACGCAGTACGTATTCGTTGCGCTGCACCTAGTGCACACGTTCGGGGGCCCATGTGAAACTGTACCATTACTACGAGCAGCCGGCTCTGGTTGCATCTCGGAGATCGTGAGGATGAGCTCTCGCTGTTTCGCGCGATTTAACATGTTTACTGCACACTCGTGAGCGTAGATACACTCGTTGGACGATTAAAATTAGGATCGAATGTATTATCGACGATACGGACATATAAGGATACGGAGATACGAGGATATGGATGTATGATGATACGGGAATCTTGAAATGTGGAGATCAAGACAGCTGGGGATTTGAAGATGTGGGAACCTACGGATATGGAGATCCAGACAGCTGGAAATACGGAATGTTAGGATACAGAGATCCTAGGATTTGTGACTAGGATCCGGGCCTCGTAATGAATTTGTGTGACCCACGAACAATTTTACAATGTTATCATTTAAGTTCTATTTAAATCTTATATTCGTGAACAATTTCTTGAATTAATCTGAAATGAAAGTATAACAAGATTTAATGATTTGCGTTTGGATACTGTGTCAAGAATATAAGCTACTACAAGTAGAGAACCAGATATCAAAAAAATAATAAACGATGCAAATCGCCTCCACATGTTGCATTAGCTATTATATTAATTTGTTGTATCGAATTACTTACAATAATTCACAACCAAATTTTATAATAAAATTTTTCTTCTTCTTTTGTTACATTAAAGAAGTAAGTATTTTGCTTAACATTTTTTAACTTCAATATTTCGTCTAGCCCGTGAGATATTCCTTCTTCCGATCCGACCCAGGGGCAAAAACAGTTGGCCATGTACTAGGGGCTATACGTATCTAAAGATATGGGGACATGGGATTAGGGGGATCTAGGAATACGTACATCCGAGAATGGCTCGGGAAAGGAAACGGACCTATGTCCAACCTGGGTGGTTAGCCACGTTGGTGATCTATCGCGATAAACTTGGTGAAGTGTTTCAACGTGGTGAAGTATCGCGTCTTTTGGGAGGTTGCTGGTCGAGTTCGTATATCGTCACGCGCGATCATCGGAGATAGAAAAGATTTGGCCGCGTTGAAACGGCGTTCACCGGAGGTATACAGGATCGGGAGTAGGATTTTCGAGATTAGTAGAGCAGCGGCGTCGCTACAGTCGAGTTAACGTCGATTTTTAGCAGATATCACAATCCCGAATGAAATTAATCAGTGTCAGCGAAGGCGTGTGGGTAAATTGGAGCGTATCGAACGAGCCGAGCTCCTAGAGATCGGTCCGACAGGGCCACGACACGACGGAACAGCGGCTCGGCAAGCGGCAATGCCAACGAGAGGCTGTGCCGCCGCTGTCTCTAGTTCTCACGGGGTTACGAGAAAGCGTTTCCCTCTCTCTTTCTCTTTCTCTCTGTGCTTGCTTTCTTTCCTAGCCGCAGACCGATTCGTCTTCTCCGCTTTAACATTGCACCTAAACGCGGCCGCCTCTGTCGATGGAGCAACGTGAACGTACAGCCCGTGAACTTTCCTCGAAGATCAAGATCGAATTCGGAGACGATGATTGGCTCGTTTCGAGAGCGACTGATATTTTACGATTTTTTAAACGCGCACAATTATTAGATCGCGATATCGAACGGATAAGAAAGATATTGGCACACCCTGCTTTCTTACAATTACTTCATTTAAATAAAGTAATCGCGTTGCGCTGCATTTATTCTATATTACATAGGATTAGACCGTTTATCGAGGTACCATTCGTATGGTAATATTTCAATATGTCATTGATTTTTAGCGATGCAAATTATTATGAGCACTAAATTCAACGTACGCGATGCTAATCGCGGGTCTGTTCTATTTTAACTTCAAACAGGGTGAGGTTCTATCACGAACTCGCCGATTCAGATAAAATTTTGAGGACTTATCGGAAAGTTAAAAACTCAAGTTTTTTT
Source organism: Coelioxys conoideus (assembly GCA_947623535.1). Classification (NCBI taxonomy): domain Eukaryota; kingdom Metazoa; phylum Arthropoda; class Insecta; order Hymenoptera; family Megachilidae; genus Coelioxys; species Coelioxys conoideus. The sequence goes on along the minus strand of OX392450.1, from coordinate 35,868,979 downwards.
AAACGCATAAATGGCAATATTGAAAAATTAGAGAGAAATTCGCGTTGAGTCGTTTCAGTTTGCTCGAAATCGCTGTGAATTAAAACTAAACCTACAAGCGTATAATGCACGTATATTTTGAATACAAATTACAAAAAAAGTCACCTCACAACTTCGTAACTTAAAATTGAAGACTCGTTAAATGCTCATTCTGACCACTTTGGTAGATTTAGTGTTCACCCTCCGTAGACAACGGAATGGAACAATGGGGATCGGGATCGGAGGCTAAGATCGCTGCTTAACTAACGAAAAGCTATTTGTGAAGCGGAGAACGGCGCTACAGGTTGTCAATCGTAATTACCGATTTCACGGGTGTCTAACGATGCGACCGCGGGGAAAACAACGCGCGGATCGACGTTACAACCGCGTCGAAATCACTTTCGCACGACCCGCAGGAATAATCGGTGTTCACCTGTACACGGGAACGAAGGTACCTTCAACGAACCACCGTGCCGGTGTACGAAAGGTGAAATCTTGCAAAGGGGAACCTTGGCCCAGGTCGTGCAAGACCTGTCGCATGCTGAAAGCTGCATATATCGCGACCCTTGTTCCTTCCTTTCCACCCCTGGAAGTGCAACCTGCGCTTCCCACGGAAGCGGAAAAGCAGGAGCATGTGCGAGCACGAGCGACGGGAAGGATCGTGGAAATCGACGTGGGGCATTATTCGTCGAATTTTCACGAGACTCGCAGCGTTTGTCGCATTCGTCGACCTGACTTTTCGTCCGGGACGGGGGAACGTCTTGTTCCTAGGCAGATGTTCTGCGAATTCGGTGTGTGAAACCTCCGAGAATAATGCCCGGAGGGGTTCAATCCTTGGGTCATTATTATTGTGCATTCGGGAAATTCATTTTTGCTTCAGGGAGAATGTTTCTTTCATCGGGCTTTATTTATATGGAACTTCTTAGCATATAGAATTCGATCGTTAGCGATGAAACTTTTGCTGTACCATTTATTTGTCAGATGCGTCGGATGAAAGTATGTATTTATAGCTATGATATTAAAACGAAGGAAGGAAATTAAAGTGTTGTGAGTATTTTATATTCAGCGATCTTTGGCCGCACGAAGTATAGTTGGACTCAAACTTCGAGTTGAGGAGTATTCAAAATTTCAGTAAAGTTTGTTACATTCCAGTTGTAAGTATGTCAGACTCGTCAAAGTACGGCAAAGGGCTGAATTTTCACAGATTTTTCTTGCTAGATCCTCCGTATTCCTAGACCATATCCTTCAATCTCCGTACGTTCAGTTCCATGTACTTAAGTTTCTAAATCTTCAAAACCTTAGAAGCTTAGGTTCAAAGAGAGACTCTTCACCCTTATCGCTCTCATATCGAGCATGACTCACATCGCATTTTTCTTGGCTCGTATAAATAATTCAAACGGTTTCTGTACCATCGAGTTCCATTGAACTCGAAATCTTGCTGCAGCACAGACAGGATCACGGTGTCCATTAACACGTCGTCGGACAATATTGCTTCAATTAACTCGACGATCTTGCCAAATACCCGGTTGGCCTTATCGGGGAATAAAAAGTGTATAAATATCAGGGGGATTAAGACTCGTATTCAAAAGGGAACACTTATCACTTTCAACGCCGTCGTCCAACGCATTCCGGTTGAAATAATACCGTCATTGTTGCGAAAATCGTCGAACACGGGTTCGTTCGGTTGTCCTGCTTAATAAAATCTGAATACACGGAGGCTTCCTCTTGATAGCGTTTGACGGGAAGACAATCGCCGATGATTACCGCTAAGAAGTATAATAGATTCAACCGATCCCTTTCGAACCAGGCTCGTTCTCTTTCTCGCGGCGAAACGCGACGACGACAACGACGACGACCGGCTTCTCTTCCCACCTACGCCAAGCGTGTTCGCGACGAGGAACGCGCAATTTCATTCTAATTGATAGTGCTCCACCGGTCGGTGTCTCTTGTACCGGTTAGCTCTCGTATCCGCGCGCAACAAGTCGTAAACGGATTTTTTTAATGGATCCAGATTCGTGAGAAAGCCCATTACGATAGGTGATACGGAAGGTTGAAACAAGCCGGAATGCTGCCTCAGCTAGACAGAAGCGCCTTCGCTTATTTATTCGTCTGGCTTCCAGCGCGATTCGTGGCCGCCGCTTCTGTCGTCGCTGCTAATGGTCGAAAGTGTCGCGGAAAGCCGGTACCCGCAATTTTTGCTTTCAATTCCCTCACGATTATCGCTCGAACGCGCTTTCGATATGTCGCTTTCGAACATTTTATGCGTTTCGCTGCTCTTTCTGTTGCTGCGGCCGATAGCGGGCGATGACAGATATTATTTAAGGAAACGATACCAGTTCTTCTCGCATAATTGCTGCAATTGCGTTTTTATCGTTACAACGTTGTTCGATACGTACGAGTTCGAATCGGAGATCCCGATAAAACATATTCTTGCTACGAGTCGCGATCGAACGGTGAGCCAATGCTTTCAGCACATTCGTAAATAAATCGCGTAATAGAATCGAGAAATAATATCGTAGACACGGCTCGTTGTAATCTCTGAGCCCGAGATTTCACTTTACGGGCACTGTCCACGCGTGACAAAGAAACACCACTTTTGTACATGTACTCGTAGAGCAAGAACTTTCCCAAGATTTTTCCAACGCAACTTTCGATCTCACGAGTCGTGGCGATAAAGTCCTGTCCGGCAGACATTTAGGTCAATCGCCGCAGTAAAAAAAGAAGGTTATCGACCCTCCACCCTCGCACGATATTCATCCCCAGTCCATTCTGACAGCGGCCACTTTTTATCCAGCTTCCGGCTGGAGATCCCTCACGTGGCACCGGAAGCGTTTAGGCCTCGTCACGCTTGTTTTAATTACGTGAACAGGCCACCGTGTTCGATCCTCCTTTCCTGTTCGTGACACGCATCGCACCCACACGCACGCACACAAGCATCAACCAAGAGTAGACGTATCCTTGGTAGAAGGCTCGGCTTCTTCGACACCTGGCACTCCAGAAGGGAATTAATTTTTTGGATTAGCTTATCGCCTCTGGCCCGACCTGCTACCTATTTCGTCGGGAACGGGGTTAAGACCGGCTAAGCAGCTTTGTGTTAATGAGGTTCCGGCCAGAGACAGTGGCGCGCGTTTGTTCTTCCTCGATTATTATTCCATGCCTGGAGGAAGTTTTCAGGGACGATAACATCGCGGCTCGATTTACCTTGAACGCTCTTATAATGTAACGTAACGTAACATCGTGAATATGCGAAGGATTCAAAGATCACACCGGTGAAATTTCCGTTTATGTTTGTGACTAACGTTGGTGTTGCTAGACTACTGCCTTCGACGATGTCTAAATCTCGTAGAAAGGTGTACGATGCTTTCATTCTATGCCGAGACTTATAACTGTTGCTTTGATGCGACTATTTTATTAACACTAGAACTACCAACCAGTTAAAATGACTGGTTTCGGATTTGACAATTTATGTCATAAAATTTTGTGGCCGACCTTTTGTGAAAATATCTGTCATGTTTTATTGAGGTAACGAATGGCTGTATATGTTAGATAATGTTGCAATATTTATTTATTTATTTTTATACTTCATTTTCAATTCTAAAGTAAGTACGCATTTAATGTTGGTCTTTCTGGTGTTAAAAGGGTACTTCTTTGATCTGTCGGAAGCTATAAACAATATAACATACGTGTTATAATTAAATAAAGAATTGTTAAACAAATTTTGTCCGTACTACGAACTTGTTTAATGAAAAGATGAACTACGTTGTAAACGCGAATAAAAAATTTTAGTTACCTCGATTCAATTTCGGACGCTTCTCGAACGAGCTATAATTCCCTTTGAAATTCTATTTATGTAAGTATTAACCAATATCGCCGAGATCACGACTCGACTCGAGTTCCCTATGCCGGCCGTGTTAAACCACGCCCGTTTTTCGGCTCCGGTTGTTTAAAAAAAAAGAAAGGTACCTGAAATATACTGTACAAGCGCGAAGCTAATTTTATGCCCGCCCGTCATAAAGAGCATCATACTGCCGGTACATAAGTCGAAGTGCCGTGTCCTCCTGAATGTTCAGGTGGCGGTCAGTGCACGGAACAGGTTAATCTCCCGGATTCCGGCAATCAAAGTGCTATCGCCGTTCACGAGCATCGCGCGTGATTTACCGGTAATGCGTGTCGTAAGGTAGATTATACGTAGCCACGGTTTCATCCGGCCGCCACATAAACGACCGATTAATCCAAAAATACTGTCTTGACCGGGCATCCCCTTTCCCTCGTGCCCGTTCGATCGCCCGGTTTTCACCCTCGCCGAGTCCTGCACGCTCCGTTCTCGTGCACGCTCCCGTCGCGACCGTACGCCTTTCCGGGAATAATTAAGCGAAAGTTTAATGCTCGTGCCTCGTCCGACTGTTTGTCCGGCCGATAAACCGGCCCGGCGACGAAAATAAAAGAATAACACGTTAATTGTAATGTCCACGGTAATGCGAGTTAAACGCGCGCCACGTACGCACGCACACCGCACGGAAGATGACGAAAACGACGAGCCGCAGCTACCCCGCGGTGGCGATGGTCGTTCACACGAGCGGATTCGTGACTCCCCGAAGCTCCTAAACGCCTCGCGAGAGGAATAAATTGCTACGAATCGCATGCCGAGAGACCATGCCCTTACGATATACACACATACCGTGCACGTATGCGCGTGTGTGTAAGTACGTAACACGACGCCGCTCCGGTGCTTGCGAGGTATGAACTTTCGTCGGACGTAGGCCAGCAACGCTTTTGACGGCTGCTGCACGGGTAAATAGATAACCGCCAGACTTTTAGCCGTATGACGAGGGTGAAGGTAATAGAACGTTGATAGGCGAACGTTATAATTACCTCATTTTCTGTACCGGGCTTCGAGGCAGTGCGAGGTACGTGACATCGGGAATTGTACTCTGTTCAACGGGGTAATTACGGGATACCGATTAAAGATGGGAACAAGGTTACTTAGCGAATCGTCGTCATCTATTGACATTTCGTTCGGTTGGGTAATTGATTATTTAGAGGTTATCCATTTTCTTTGCCATTCCATGAAATACCGGGTCAATCGAGAAGGCTTTAAGATCTGCTCAGGCTGCGATTATGATGGACGCGTTTTCGCATAGATCGATCTTCTCGCGAATAGCGTGAACTCGTTACTTTATTTGTTAGATGTCCGAAAAATCTGCCGGGTTCGTTCGAGAACTCTTACTGTGACCAGGACATTATAATCGATGTAACATCGGTTTCCTCGTCAGTCGTTTATTTCTTCTGTTTACAAAAGATTCCAGTTGTAAAAGACGTCTGTCGATGGAATTCGTGTCTTGGACAAGAAAAGGGTCGGACAAAAGAAAGTGTCACGTGTGCGTCCACAGCGTCTCCATAATAGAACGACCAAAGAACTTGCTGCATGAAAATATTCAGATTTTCGAACTTCCTCGAGGAAAAGCGACAGAATTTGCCCATCGGTCCCACAAATAAATATTCCGAACCTCGATCGCGATCCTCTGCGCGCCCCGGGCAGAGCAAAGTAAAAAAAAAGTCTATCCAGAAGACGATAATAATTCCGGCGGAAAATCGTAGAGCTGTATATACGCAGGGGTTGGCGTTTGTCGGTTTCCTTGAAAAGCGGGTGAAAACAGGCGAAAAAGCAAATCGTCGGATCTCTTTGGTCGAATGAAACGAAGCGCGAATAAGGAGAGAGGTTGTAAGCACGCTCGGTCCGTGGGCTCGTCTTTCTTCTATCAAGACGATCCACGACGATCCTTTGCGGTACTATCCGTTTCAGCTTCCCATTGTCTTCCCGCTCTTCCTTGTCTATTTACACGTGGACCCTTTGAAGAAGCCGCTGCCAGTTTTTCGTTGCTACCGCTGTTAAACTAAGCGAAAGGCATTCTGCTGCCTAGACAGCACAACTAGGCTGGGTTCCCGTGGTAGGTACACGCTGGTACACCGGCCACAGAGAGACCGGGGGCCCTGTTTTAGGTCGGTATACGAGGTCAGCACGCGCTTTGTACTATGCGGGTTAAGTTACTCGAGCACCAAATCGAGCCTTTGTACCTTGTTAAGTTAAAACCTCGCTGCGGGGATTGCTTGTCTTCCGAACATGGTGTTACGAACGTACGGCTCGGCCCCGCGGTCTTATAGGAAATGCACGATATACCGCGAACACCGGGACGTTGACTAATCTACCCGTTGCGCCGTTTTCGATTCTACCGGTGTTCGGTATCGCGGTTTTCGCGCCCGATCGCGTGGCGCACGAGTCTCCGAATCGATCGTGTGTGGTGGACAACGATTTGTACGCGATCCGTCCGTTGCACGATTTCGTTCGAAGATCGTGACACCACGTCCGTCGTTCACGGCAGCTTCTTCGTCGTCGACGAACACGGACGGCACACAAAAATGATCCCACGGTCCTTTCAGATCGCAGCATCCTTTATTACGGGACATTTGATTCAGTATCACGCCTCGCTCGCGAGATTTTTCGGGAACCCCCTTTCACAGGGCACAAGACGCTTTAACATATGAAAAAGTCTGGCCAAGGGATGAATGGAAGAGTGTCGCTTTTGTCGGAATTGCTTCTTCTTCTTCTTCTTCTTCTTCTCGTTCCTTTTTGCCAGCGACTCGGACGACAGGTTCGCGCGCTATCACGTGGGTGAGGGTGAGGTCAAGCCCGGATACACCTTGGCATACATGAATGTTTATTGGGCTTCTCTTCGTGTCCCGCTTTGTGTCCGCGAGACTAAAGGCTGCTCCGTTTATTCGTTGAGCGCGGTGATATGACGACACGGTCGAACAGAGTTATTTTCAAACGGTTTCGGCTTGAAAATACTTGGCGATACTTGTGGGAAGTATGGTTTTGAAACAATCGGTAAATACGTGACGATAGATATCGCCAGTCGCGAATTGATAGAAGAAGAACCCACTAAGATGCGAAAATGTGAAAACCTTATATATTTTTCTTTGCATAAACGTTGCAATTATCATAACAGTTTATTCTCCTAAAAAAATATCTCTTTTGCGATATCCTCCATCGATCGTCTGCGCTTGGTCGAAGAAATTTCAAAGAATATAAAACTGCTACACGGACCCAGATTTAACGCGACCAGAATGGTCAGCTGGCGAATCTAATACGAAACGTAGGTAACAATAATAGAAACGACAAGCAAGATATCTATTATGGGAGACTAGAGTACTCGAACAACCGAACAATCCAATATAATCCTCGACAACCCCTTAATTTCATAATGCAAGGGACGAACAACGTCAAGTAGCGCTTCAAAGAGTTTGATTTGCAATCTCGTACAGGCTAATCTTCTCTAATTTCTTTAACAAACGACTAACCCAATAGGGTTGCGAAGTCTGGCGAGGGGTTTCGTCCCCGCTTTTAAATCGCCGAACAACTTCGCCGACAGAACCGCCCGACGACTCCTGCACTTCAACGTGCTTCTGCGCCATCGTTCGTTTCCTCCACTACACGTCGGACCGGGCAGAAATCGGGTCTGACGTTTCGAGACGTTCGTTGACGAGAAAGTCTCTGTGCCGGTTTCCGTTTTACAACCACTTGACTCCCCGCTTCACAATGCTCGACAACGTCTTCAGCTCCTCCCCTCTTCGGCCAGATTCGATTCTTTTATGCGCCGATCCACGAGCCTAGGCCGCCAGCAACCCCTAATGCGGGTTCATTATTTTCTGGTTCGGGACGTGCGCGCAAAGATCGCGATCAGCTCGAGGACCTTAGGGCGGTGTTTCTCCGTCGTATTACGCAGCAACATGCATCGAGGATCAAAGGGACAAAGAAGAGCGGGAACAGTGCCGGACAAGTGGCTCGCATCCCCTGCTGCGTGGAAAGCCATACGACGAAACGTCAACGGCCATCTAATTGGCACTCGGGAACGCATCTTGATTCGGCTTCACCGCGGCTCCAACCACCTGGCAAAATCCTGCGTGACGTGGCGGGACTTTCGCAGGCTCGTTCGATCGGGGATGCCAAATCGATCGGGTGCGCGCTACGAAAATGTCATATTAAGTTGTCCTCAAAGTTCGTGCCGATTTCGAAGGAAAATTTAAGCGCACGAGAACACCCTGTTCTACGAACTTCTTTTTTTGAAAATTCTCTCCTTCCAGAATCACGCGTGTCACTTATTTTCAATCCTTTTGATATGTTCAGAATTATCCGTACGCCACCTACCAGAAATCGACTCGAACTTCTTAGACAACCCAACACACTTATTGTCTTTCCATTTGAATATAACTGTTAAAATTAAAAGTTGCAAATATCATATTGCGCACAGGATGCGCTTATATTTATTCGACTAAGTTAGTCCTAGGGCTAAGGACAATATTAACAATTAACGACGCGTATACACGCTATATACGACGAGTGTGTACACACTTCGGTCAACGTTGACGCATCGTTGTCAAAGCCGACGAGTTAACAAAAGCAACACGGTGGATGTAAAATTACAATGATTTTTTTCAACGGAGTTGTCGCAAAGAGCAATTTGTACAGCGTCAATGAAGAAGCTTTTAACAGACGAGGATCGAAATAGGAGGACACCGTAAGGACAAATAAGGGAGGAGAACGCATCGTTCGCGAGCCTGAATACGATGAAATATTCAAGGGGACAAGGTTCTTTGTTCGAGCATGTTCCACGGCTGCGACAAAGACATCCGTTGAACGACAGAAACATATATTTCATGCGAGGACTCGTGCGACGCGGCCCATTATAATGTCGCCGATTAAATCGTAGTCAGGGATTCGAGCCGACAGTCAAGACGAACAAGCGTAATGAGTCTATTCCGAGGCACCCCTTAAACGTGTTCCGGGTTCGGCGCAACTTACCCCTGCCGGGCATAATGTTCGCTGAAAATCGTACAGGACACGATAACATCTCAACGGTCGCGTTACGTCGGTGTGCGGCCATTCTCTCTCTCCCGTAGGATGGTTTAAGCGGGAAGAGAGGAAAAAAAGATTGAAAGTGGTGGTGGTGGTGGTAGAAAAAGGAGAGCCAACAATAGTCAAGTGTCGTGATTTGTGCACGGCCGAGGGGGTATGCCTTCTATCCGGCCTTAATTAACCCCCGTTCCCACGTGACTTCTTACCCCCGTGCGCGGAGGGATAGTTTTACAAGCTAACGTACTTTTCTGCGCTCCGTTGGGCATCTCGTCGAAGGAACGAATCACTTGCTATCGCATCACCTGCATCTACTCCCTTTCAGTCAGCCTCCTTGGAGGAGATCGATCGTGGAACAGCCACCGGGGGAAAGTTCGTTGATGTGGCGGGAAAAAAAAAATTACGAGTACGTTCGACACGCGCTGTGACGGAATCCGCGATTATTCGATTGCAACCCCGCGAAGTTTGACTCTCGTGTCGAGTGCTGTGTTGGTTTTGTTTTTTAATTCTTGGTGAACCTCGAGACCCGCAGAATATGAATCTGCTTTATGGACATCGTGGAAGTTTCAATAAAATGCCATTAAAACCTTTTGCATAGAATTTAAAAATTTTTAAATAGCATCTGCAAAAGCTTTTAGTTGGAAAGTTGGAGAAATTTAATTGAAATGATTATTCCTTTATCTTTAATCGACGATATTGTCTGTTTCGGTGTGCTCTAACATCGCGTGTATAACACCATAAGTTCGGTTAAGTATTTATTTAAAATCGTTGCATTAAACGAAAGCGAGGAACGCGTGTCGCCTCTCGAATGAAAGGGGTTAAACGCGAAAGGGAACGTAATGGAAACGGTGTAACTTAATTCGTGGCCTCAGAATTTCGTATAACGAGAGTATGTCTCGAACGTGACGAACGAGAGCCGGGTACACAATGTACAATCGGCACGCGCGTATTTTAATCCGCGATATCGTTAAACGATCGCGGTGAAACGCAATTATTTGGCCATTTTTCAGCTGCCACGGGGCTCACGGTCTGGAGGTCTGGTCGTAAAGCAGCGAACCCAGGCGTAATTACACGCGGGACGGGTTAATATTGATTACGGACGGTGAGCAGAGAGTTAACCGTAAAGCACCGGCAACCCTAAAAGCTTAAACAGTAAAGGTTAATTCTTTCATAAATCATTTGTTACTTAATATACAGCAAAATGCTGATGTTTCACCCTGATCGCCTAGCCGTAACTGGAACCACGAAGCACTTTGAAAACGATCAGCCGAGGCGATGCTTCATCAAACATGTGTTCGCCTCGGCCAGGCTAATACCCTAGATTGATTTGACGCAGTTACTCAAACTCGATCATCATCCACCCCGCTACGAAATTCAATCTCTCTCTGGTCTGCGAACAGTTTGCCGCGCTGCGTGAAGGCCGAATTCCGTTAACGGGCGCAAAACGCGCCGCTCGCTTATTACCGATAATATGCAATACACACGCGAACGGGCCCCTAACCGCTCAGGATGTTGTCTATTCATTATCCTGACGGGGTTCTAACGCGTACGCGCCTTAATGGCTCAATACTCCATAGCTAAGCTTCGTGTCCATAGATCACGGTTAACGTTATACTGTCCAGGAACATCTCGCGTTCGCGTAATACCAATACTGTTTCCGTGAATGTCGAGAAATTCGCCGATGGGCTTATAACGCATTTCTGCCCTCTCTCTGGAAGTTAATCGTCGATTCAACGGGCGATGGAATACGATAGACTCTCGTTGTATTGCCACCGGGAATACTCATGGACAAGTTACGATAATACAAAATAAATGAAAAATTGTTATGCGGTGCGTGGTATTACTACGCGTGGTGATGCTACACGTGGGGAGACGATACGTGGTGATTCAATGCGTGGTGATGCTACAGGCGGGTAGACGATACGTGGTGATTCAATGCGTGGTGATACGGCTCGTGATAATTGAACGCTTCGTAATTCGACGCGTAGTGATCCTACGTGTAGTAATTCAACGCGTAGTGATCCTACGTGTAGTAATTCAACGCGTAGTGATCCTACGTGTAGTAATTCAACGCGTAGTGATATAACACGTGGGGAATAAACGCATGGTATTACTACGCGTGGTAATAATACACGTGGGGAGACGATACGTGGTGATTCAATGCGTGGTGATGCTACAGGCGGGTAGACGATACGTGGTGATTCAATGCGTGGTGATACGGCTCGTGATAATTGAACGCTTCGTAATTCGACGCGTAGTGATCCTACGTGTAGTAATTCAACGCGTAGTGATCCTACGTGTAGTAATTCAACGCGTAGTGATCCTACGTGTAGTAATTCAACGCGTAGTGATCCTACGTGTAGTAATTCAACGCGTAGTGATATAACACGTGGGGAATAAACGCATGGTATTACTACGCGTGGTAATAATACACGTGGGGAGACGATACGTGGTGATTCAATGCGTGGTGATGCTACAGGCGGGTAGACGATACGTGGTGATTCAATGCGTGGTGATACGGCTCGTGATAATTGAACGCTTCGTAATGCGACGCGTAGTGATCCTACGTGTAGTAATTCAACGCGTAGTGATCCTACGTGTAGTAATTCAACGCGTAGTGATATAACACGTGGGGAATAAACGCATGGTATTACTACGCGTGGTAATACTACACGTGGGGAGACGATACGTGGTGATTTAGTGCTTGGTGATACGTCTCGTGATAATTGAACGCTTGGTAATTCGACGCGTAGTGATCTAACACGTGTTGATTGGACGCTCGATAAATGAACGCGTAATGGTCCTACGCGTAGTGAATCCACGTGTAGTGATGTAACACGTGGTGACTCAACGCGTACTGATCTAACTCGTGATAGTACACTACGCGGTAATTCAATGCGTGGTAATACAACACACGGTAGCACGACTTACAGTAACCCAGCACGTGGTGATCGAACGCACAGTGACTCAACGCGTGACATTTCAACACGTGGTAATACAACGCGTTACAATCCGATATACGATGATACGACACAAGGCTATACGAAGCGTGAACTATGATCGGTGAAATTGTCAAAATTATAATCGCCGAAATCGTCGAAACTATAATATAACCTCGTCATTGGCAAAATATAAAGATACAGCAATAGACTTCATTCGACCCTGCGCAACACGCTTCGCATATTATCTAACTCTTTGGTGTTGCTCGAACGTATCGGAACAAAGACGTAAATAATTGCAAAGAAGTGAAATAAAAATTATAACCATATAAGGAAGTGCACCAAGGCAATTTATCATTCAAGTGTCCCGTTGCCGCCTGGTCGATTGACAAAGCGACAACGTCACGAGGGTTAACGAGGCTACGTATCCAAGCATTCTTCCTAGAGAACTTTCGTAATGCCGTCAGATCGTTGCTTCATTTACCCCGTGTTCTGTAACGGTACACGTTGCTTATTACGCCGGAGATTTCGTAGATGAGTGGCGCCAGCACGGTAACTAGTTCGCAGAACTAATATCGCGGTTAATGTGCAAACGATATCCTCGCGTACACATATAAACGTAGTTGTGCGAACGCAGGAGGAGAAAACAGAGAGTCCCGTCGGCGAATGCCGGGAAAATGCGTTTCCGGGCAGGTACGGGACTTATTGACCCTGGCCAGATGAGCTGTTACTCCCCAGCCTGTAATCTCGCGCAACATGGACCTCTGACACAATCTTGACTTTGTGGCTATTAGCTCGTGGAACAGGGTAATGGAAGTCGGTGTTATCACATTGCTTGTTTGACTTCTGGTTGATTCCGACCTTATGGGAATCTTGCCGGATAACCGGCTATAATGTTTGATCGGTCTATAAATACTTTGGAATTGATTCGCTGTGTCTGCGGGGAGGATTCAATCGCTATCTTCCATTTAGATTTTTCCGACGGGACTAAAGTATGCGGGAATCGTTCGATGCCAGGCAACGGGAGATTGAAAAACGTATCGAGCATGTAGAATGTCATGTGTCCGGTTTAAGGAAAAATGAGATTCGATCCGAGAATGTAACATGGCGATATTGTGAACCGTACATTCAATAGCGCTCGAAGGTTTCCATTAACAATAGGAATACATACCGAACAAATAAGTATCGATCGTGAGGAGTTCCATTGTTTTAAAGCAACAATTACTTATAGGATGGCTTAACGTTAGTACTAAATCCGAAGCTTTCTCACCGTAACCAAAATCAGTTATGCGGCATTCTATCGAACGATTGAAACCGTGAATCCGACGTCGATTTTTCTGAAAATGTCGGGCTACCCGTCGATCGATAACACTGTTCCAACGCGAACGATCCGAATAGAATACCCGAGTCTCTCGATTCTCATGGCTGGTCGCAGATAGCATCGAAAAGAGAATGTACCGTGCGAAATGCAACAAATTTCATGCGGATCACGGAAACTGCACGGATCAGATGGAGGCGAAGGAAATGTGGGCACCGTCGTTTCGACTCGTTGGCACACCACCGTCGAACGGTGTATGCCATCGTGATTCGTTCGATCTCGACGAACAATTACAAGAGGCAGTAGTCGTTAGCCTATGGCCCCCGTTAGTATTCGCTCCGTCACACCTGACTGGGCCCCGCACACGCGCTGACTTCTCGCAGTCGACAGCGATTCGAGGCAACGGTGAAATATCCTCTTACCCTGACGTTTCGTAACCTCCGATCGGGTCAATGGGGAAGAAACGCAACGAATTCCGACCTGATTACCGGCTGGACTCCATGACGCGCAGATCTCGTGGCTCCTTTCATCGTGACGCGATGTCCTATCGAACAAACGATTTCGACCAGGCCACGTGATGGATCATCAAACTGTCGCTTTCACCGTTTCGACGGATTTTGTGCACGAAAGAACGTCGGTAATAATCGGGTCATCAAATCCACTCTCTAGATTCTGGAGCACAGAACTTTTCTTCTCGTGAAATTTAACGCGTGTTCACGCATTGTTAACACGCTATTTACGAGTTAACACTAGGCTTACGGAACCCGTCAAAATGACGGATCTTAGATTTCTTATTTTCAAGTACAAAGATTATTAAAAAGCTTATGTCAAAATATATGTTAACCCTCGTCGGAATAAAGAATCTTTTTATAAACCGGTTTGTGTATTGTTCATTATTTACTTATTTTTGTAGTTCATTTTCAATGTGGATATAAGTGGCCATTGAACGTCCGTAAATCTAGTGTTAATAGTGATTGTATGGACACAAATTTGATTTTTTTAAACATCGCAAAGACATGTCTAAAGTTCCATCTTAATTCATTATGTACAAACAATGTTTATTGGAGTTCTTTTGGATTGTTCTACATCAACATTCAAATAATACCTGCTTTCTAATTCTGCTGTTTCAATGCATGAAAGGCTACAATAATTTTTTGACAAAAATTCACAGTCGATTTTTTCAAAAAGCCTCACACAAAAAATTTGTGTTCTATATTTTTAACTTATTTTTTCATGTACAATCACCCTCTTCCAGCTTGTACCACCAGTTACATAATATCCTACATTATAAACAATCTCGAATTTGACTGGCATCTAAAATCGTTACTATCTTCTAATCAAACTTTCTTTAAATCAGTTAGATAGCAATCGATGAAATACGCAGACACTGTTTTCCAAGGATGTAGTACGAAGAATTTAGCCGCGACTTATTTCCAAACGATCTCGACGTACAAGTTATTGTTCAACGTCGCGAAGCAGAATTTCGATTTGCCTGTTTGCGAGAGCCAAAGCAAATTGGTTGCGAGAGAAACGGGAGTAGGGGAGGGTGGAAGAGTATAGCCCACGTAAAAGTACGGACCGTTCAAAGGTCGAGCAAGGGAAGCAGACGTAGCAGGGTCGATCTTGGAGGCCCAGGGGCTCCAGAGATTCCGATGCTTCTCGCTGAGGTAAACGAGAGGAGAGGAGAGGAACGAATAAACTGTGAACTGTTGCCGCGTACAGCTTAGGTTCCCAGGCAATTCTATGAATACGAAATACGAGGTCGGTCGAATCGCCTGCACCGTACACCGGCCGTTTCGTTCAATCATCTTAAGACACGCCCGCCATGTTGGTTTTGCATAAGCTCGCCCGCGAGCCTCGTGTATCTCGCTCCCGTTGACGACGACGACGATCGCTGACGGGTGACGTACACTCGTGTATGTGCATGGCACTGAGAACACGCAAAGGTCGGCTCTCCTACGGGAAAATCACGGGTTACGTCGCTACCGGCGTCGGTAATTATTTAACCGCTAAACGCTGGTAAGCCGGTGATTACTGTCGTTCATAATTTCATTGGATTTCGTGACCGTTTCGAGGTTACATTAATATGAATTCCAGCGTACGAGCTCGCGCTCTTCGCTCCTCGTTTAATCTTAATTTTACTCGCGCTTTAACCGTGTGTTTAATACTGGAACTACTAGCTTGTCAAAATGATCAGTTTCGTGTTCGACTCTGTAACAAAATTTTACTGCTGTCCTTTCGTGAAGATGTCATGCTTTATTGAGCCAACGAGTGGGTGTATACGTTAGGCGTGGTCGCAGTATTCATTTATTTATATTTCTAGATTAGACTCAATTTTGAAGTAAGTATGCATTTGATGCCGGCACTTCTATCGTTAAGAGTACGCTTTCCAATTTACCGCTCGTACTTTCGGTACGTTACTTCATAAATCACTCGCGAGCAACACTTCAGTTCGTAATGTTTAACCGGCGCGGATAAAAATCAGAATTGTGCCGATGAAATCGATACAAATGGACTCCGGCTTTGGGTCCCGTGTTAAAATTCCTGTAGGCAAATTGACGTCTGAACACGATCTTTCAACTTCTTGTAACACGAGCGTTAAGAAACAAAAATCGACGCGTGTACACGTACGAGCTTACTTGTATGCCTTTATTATATCAATCCATATAGAGGTATCAGGATACTAGACACGTCGAACGTTCATATATCGTACACCGTGTAACTAATAATTTTCCTTATCGGTGACGAATCGAGCCTTCGATAACAAGAAACGCGTTATAGTCGAAATCGCTGCAACGAGCCTGTAATCGCTGCATCGCCGTAAGGATATCTCGTAATTGAAAGGATTAGAAAAGATGCAGCGAAAGGACAGCGGGCAGATCGTCGGGAGGGAGCGAAACAGAGCGGTCGCATTAATAACCGGAACAATATTATTAGTCATCGAGCGGTTGCAGGCCGATAGAAGCTGATATACGATCAAGTAGTCGCGCTGCATCCGAACGGAGCGGCGAGCGGTGTAATGTTCCACGCGAAAACTCTTTCCCTCTGCAAAAGGCTCGTCGCGGACTTTTTGCCGACAGCCCCGTGCCGGTCGATTGTTTAAGAACGTTCGATCCCCGATACCGATGCCAGGGGCTGGTTATTGATGAGCCGGCGGTCTGGCGCGCGAGCTGGTTTTGGCTTAGGTTACCTGCGATTTGTATGACATTCGATCCGTCGCCCACGCGAGTGCTCTCCCGCTCTCTGTACCCTCTCTCTCTCTTTCTCTCTCTCCGGCTTCGCCGGCTTTCTTTCGTTCGCCACCCTCTTGGTCGTGTTTCTTTCCCGCCACCGTTTCTCCGGCCGAGTCGCGCGCGTCGAACAACCGTTCGACGGCTCTATTTATTTCTGTAATTCGCGTTATATATCCAGCGCCGACCGACGAGCCGGCCGATCCGTGTTCCTCGCTTGTATCTCTGTCGTCGTTGATAATTCGCATTAAGTATCCGTCGTTGGCGAGCCAAGAAGCCCTCGAGCGGCCTGCTCTAGACCGGAGAAAAACGAGAGCGCGAGAGAGTGTCCCCGCAGCTGGTCCGATACTCTAGCAGCTGCATCCGATGCGATATCGTCGATGCGACCGATCACGAGCTGGCTGCGTGGGTCTTCTGCCGGTTACTGCATCGCTCTTCCAGTTACGCTCCTTCCCGCGTATGGATAACGCGAATTCCTTGCCCCTAAATACACCTAGATCTCTGTACTTCCAGATCCCGAGGTACCCAGATCTGCATAACTTCGTGAACACCTAAATTGTTGTATCACCGAATCTCTGTGTTTCTAAATCTTTGTATCCTCCAATTCGTGCATCCTCTGATTCGTATTCGTGCAAACCCCGATATTCCTAGATCCGTGCACCGTCTATACGACCAATCACCATCTGGCTGCGTGGGTCTTCCGGCGGGTAGTGCATCAGTCTTGCGGCTTAGCGAAAATTACTCTTCGCGTGTTCCAGCGACGTGAATCTGGTAGCTGATCACCGCGATACGTCACTGCGGGCTCGAAGATTTATGCGTGTCATTATTTTCGCGCGGTCTCGTCGCTTTACGTCCTCGATCTTTGATCCAATTTCATCGGGTCGGTGTCATAGACGAGGGATTACCACGACCGTAAACGTATTCTCGTAATGAGTTCTCGTTTCCACCTGGATCCTCCAGTCTTTCCGGATCGATTCTTCAACGGGGGAGATCACTCGGCTGGCTCCGTCACGCGGCGTCGGTTTAATTCACGCGATTTCAATGGCGCGTGGGCATCCGGATCCAATGACGACATCCAAGCCTCGAGACGTTCACCGGTAAAAATCATTGCCGGGTTTATCGTGGCTCGTTACATCTTTTTCGAGATGCAGGCCGTTTATGGTCCAAGCGGAAACCTTTCACAGTTTATAATGTCCGCGCCGGTCGGGTTCTAAATTACGCTGATCACCGGCGGTCTGTTAACGATCGTTGCGCCACCAGTGTCATTCCGCATTGTTCGACGTCTAACAAACACGTCGTGCGCCGCCAGGCAGCCGTGCAGGAAATTCGATATTTCCTGCACGACGACGACGGTGCGCGCCCGACTTTCCTCTCTTTTTATCGCCACGCCGATGTCGCTCTCCCCGATGTCCTCGAAGTCACGAGACCCGGAAAATCGTGGATCCCCCGTTCCGTCGGGACGGGTGAGACACCGCGTCGCCTTCGTGCAGGGTGCAACGGGAAACCGAGAGGACGATAACGGGAGACGCGGTCGTCCGGCCACGTAACGAAGCCAGCTGTAAATAACGCGGACGGACAATGTTGTGAGTTACGGTGGTACCAATCCCATAAATGGCATGGTTTTATGTTGGCATCGCGGAGAGACGCGGCCAGCCACACAGGGCGATCGTTCGCTTCTTCGTGGTTCGTGTAATGTCGGTTCAGGAACGGCCACGTTGTCACGCAACGGACGTGCCTCGCTTATTGTTGGATCGTTACTTTCTCCGTGGTCGGTTTTCAGTTTTCGAACGGGGCCGCCTGTTCCGCGGTAATATACCCGCGAGATTTATGCGCCCACTGTGCTGCCCCCTGCTCGAACCAGCAGATCATCTCGCAGAAACAATTATCTAGTTCAAATTGATACGGATACTTTGTCGTCGGGACTCGTCGCTCGTTCGTGCCCTCGTCCGATATATTATTTTTCCAGTGGAAAAGAAAAAGAGAGAGAGAGAGAGATGGTTCAACCTTCAATCTACGACCGATAGCGTGATCCAGGTACCTTTATTGCCCGGCGGGAGTTACGTATCGAGCTTCGGCCGCGTGTCGGCCACGAAGCGGATAAGTCCGTGGAGCGGAGAGAATAATGGAAGGACTTTCTACTATCAAATAGATTTATGGATATCCAGCCGAGTACCTACTACCGAGGTTTATACGGCCGCGGGTCCAGCGTCGTGCTTTATCCGCTGTTAACCGTACACGTCTGGCCGATACGCCGCAGAGGCGAATATGTTTATCCCTCTGAGCGAGATTCCCCGACCGGGTAGGGAATTGGTCGCGAGAAAGCGGAATTTCGTATTGTTTCGGGATACGGTTTCATGGAAGTCCCGTGGCCAGATCCTCGCGATACGCTCACGTATTTTGAGTTACAACGCGGCCTTTACAAGCGAGACGGATTACTCGGCAGGAACAATGGCAGGGAATATTGGAGTTTCCACGGTGGGGTCATCGTGATGGTCGAGCCGGCCTAGCCTGCGACGATGATCGATACTTTTCGTGAACTGTCGCATCCACGAGCTCGTTTAAGAGAACGCGATTGGTGGTCAATTATTCACGGTGATGACTCGACGGAACGGGATTGGAGAACAACGATACCTATCGTCTAATTCTAACCCACGATTCATGGTAGGCCGACTACGGGACCGATCATTACGGTGCCTCGTTTAGAGACGATGGTTAAACGGACGATGGTTCCTTGACGAATTCTTTGCTTCTTTCATCTTTCGAGTGGATTACTCTGACAATGGATCGAAATCGTCGGATGAATCACCGGCCAACGTATAATATACTCGATTGTTCCTGATGTAATTGAATCCGGAATCGTTTTATTGA
Source organism: Coelioxys conoideus (assembly GCA_947623535.1). Lineage (NCBI taxonomy): Eukaryota > Metazoa > Arthropoda > Insecta > Hymenoptera > Megachilidae > Coelioxys > Coelioxys conoideus. The sequence continues at coordinate 35,849,695 of OX392450.1, read as the reverse complement.
AATTCTTCTCCGCGTCGAAGCGACCTATCGTTTCGACCATTAAACTCTCGCACGTGGCGGTCAAACGGTAACTAATTTATCTTTAAACGCGGATGCCGTGTTCTTATTATAACCGTATCGGTATCGATGCACACGCACGCTCGGTATCAATGGCGGTTATATCGGATCCAACGGTACAATCGTGCGCCGTCAAGTAAATTTAAGATAGAAACCTTCGCGCAACCTGTGCCATCGATTAAACGACTTTCCACTTTTCATCGTGCACGAAATCGCAGCCGAGAAAGAAAGAAAGAAAGAAAGGAATCTCGTTACTTCTTTAGAAAGCGATATCGCGTTACCAGATTCGCGCGTGCACGCACGGCTACTCGAAATGCGCTTAATGCCACGATTCATCAATCGCGGCCGGACTGGCTCTCGCTACGGCCACGTCGCGAGCATTTTGAATACCTGAAAGATAAGTCACCTGTCCAATGGTCCCTCGTATCGGCGATTATCTGCGATCCGGATAAACCGGCCGCGGCTTCGAACCGCTATCGAGAACCGATATAGAGCGTCGCGCGTTATCAAGCTTGATCTTGATACTTCCGTTTGCTCGAGGGCGTAATCCCGCCCTCGATCACGCCACGGTCCGCTCGTCTACGATTACACGATAAAAGTATGTAAACCTGTTCGTGAATTACCGTGAACTCTTTCTCTCTTGCACCGCTTCTCTCGCGCTGTTCTCCGAACAACTTATGCGCAGAGAATACCGCGATATTTTGATTCCTTCGGGGATCGTTGTGTGGATCGGTCAGTGAATATCGATTGCGTATCGAATAGGGAAGATCGATTAACAAAATAGCAAATCTTAACCCGTTCCACGCTGGATTGGGCTTATACACCTCACGTCGAACTTTCCGTTGGAAATTCATTGTACAGTGTTCATTTTTTAACCCTTTGCACGCTTAGAGCCATCCTAACATATTAATAACTGTTCGCACAACATCCGTATGATACTCAGAACAATTAAGTTTCCGCTAACACACAAGTTACGTGAACGGCCATTGAAATATTAAAATTATTGCCAGTGTAATTTTTTGATAGTGGGACGTGGACGACCCACGCGGTCTGACTGAAAGTATAGGAACAACGGTCTGGCACGAAACGTGTTAATTCGCCACGATGAAAACGTTATACGAATTCGGCCAACAGTTCCATGGTCGAACGCGGCAGATGAGTAGCAATATATGACAGGATGACCAGGTACTAAGCATTCAATTACCGAAATAGTTCCCCGTTACTGTTCAACGTGTCCGACTTAATTAGCCCGGCTAGTAACGACTGTAGGGTAATAAATAAATTCCAGCGCGCCCATGGAGTCCGCGTCGGGTGCAAAACGTCGCCCGAAGGGGTCTAAAACAGTGGTCTCCAGTGGCAGGTCTTGTGAGGCAGTCGGCCATGTCTCCTCCGCAAAGGGTGTCCAGGAAAAGTGGCGTGGACTCACGAAACCGTGGCGGACAGGTGACACGCGCCGGCCACGCGCACGTTACGCCGCACGAATAAATTCCGTGCAGCATAAATTGCTAGGAAACGAGCAAACATTGGCAGGGCACTTATCCCGTGACACTCATCACGGTTGCCCTTTCTGTTCAGCGGGACTTAATCTTCGTTCGGTGCCTTCCACGGGGTCACGTGGCCGGAAATGTTCGGTGGAGAACCGTAAATTGCACGCGGGATGCCGATGACTATTTATACCGTGTGTTTCTTCGTGGGGCGATCGTGGTCGTTGTATTATTGCCAGCCCGGCCGGGACCGTAAAACTGTAACCCTACGATTATGATAGCGCCGTTTTCCTCGCGACTAGCCGTAAAATCGCATCGAAACACGCCTTCCATTAAGAGATAAAATAATTATAATCGAGAACCGTGGCCGGTATCACGACTTCCTTACACTTTCAGGTAAACGTTTTCTTTCAGCCTCTTGCCTTAGGACTCATTTCAATTCTTGCCCGAGGATGCTGAGCCTATTTGCAACTAAATATCGCATCATGTAGTTTCATATCTGATCTGGACTTTCTCGCTTGTTTATGTCGGAACAATAAGACATTGCAATTCCTGGTCGTTTACACCAGAACTTCCACGATGGGTAGAAGATCATATGCAAGATCGTACTTGATACATATAACATAGCTCAAATTATGACAAACCGTACTCAAATCTTAAATACTCTTCAACTTGAAGTTTAGGTGGAATTATAAATTGTTCAAGAACAGCTTAATATAAAATATTCGCGACACTTTCATTTTCTTTTTTTGTCTCGATATTACAGCTACGAATAGTTAGTTTCGCCTAACGCAGCTGACAAATAAATTATGTAGCAACGGGTTAGTAAAATATTGCCACAAAGAATTCGTAAAATTCTGTGATGGAAATTTGAATGTCGAAAGAGAACTTAGCACATAAAAATACAGAGTATGCGTTGCTCGTTAAACTTCGTCTGTATACTTATATTTGCATGCAAGTTTGTAGTACATGACCAAAATGTTCAGACTAAAAGTCGCCCGATAATACGAAACGGAAACAGCGATTAAAAAACGGACGAAAAAATTGCAAATTGTGGTTCAAATGTGAGTGTCTCAACCCCCAACGTACTCCTAATTTGAAAATAAGGTGCTCCACGAAATAAGAAGCGTCATGTGCCAAGGAATCACGCACGGTTGATCTTGTCGTTAACTAGAAGCACCCTGTCTTGGGGGTTGCAGGTGCAAGAGCTCCTTCGGCGGATTCATGGTTGCGTGATTCCAGGTCCTAGCAGGTCCTCCAGGAGGGCTCAAGCAGTGGGTCCTCCTGGCACGCGCTTTTCAGCCGCTGGTGTTCCACCACGAAGCGAAGGCGCGACATATGTGGAGGAATCATGCTCGGATGCGTTGGTTCGCCACCCCGCAGGTACCACCAAGACTTGTGCCACTTGGCCGCAGGTGGTGGTGCACCTTAAACCGCCACCTTGTTCGCAGCAGGTTTTCAGAAACCGTTTCCTTGACAGCATGTTGAACACAAGCTATGCGATAGAACGGAAAACTTGGTACAAAAATAAAAAAAATCGAATTTTCCTTATTTCTTTCGTTACAATTATACACGGCACTTTGGCGAAATTAAATGACATTCAGTGTCAAAGAGAACACGAGCGGATGAATCTATAAATACAGAAATGTGGTAAGTATCTTGGGGGTTAACAATTTAGAACCACTTTTATTCATACGTTTTTGAATACAGTAATATATAACAGTTAATACAATTAAGGTGTTAAAGTTGGAGATTGATTAACTGAAAATATACATTCAATTCGATTTTTGTTAACAACTGCAACGGTTTTGGGTATACAAACGTAAGGAAGTCCAACTTCTTTGAATCGAATCGTACAAGAATATAAATGTAAATTGAGTAAAAAATGAACGATAAAAGAGCAGCGAGAAAGGCTCGAATCAAATGAAATATCTGCGACAAAATCTACCATGGATTTTTATGAGGCTAGCCAGGTTTCCTTGACCCTAAGCGGAAGTGTTCTTTAACGTATTCAAGAAGGAGAGATAATGGCTACCCGTATCGGCAGGATGTCAAGGAAAGAAAAAACAAGAAACGAAAACGTAACGCGACACGTCGATGCACCGGTAGGTAACAGGAAGAACGTCAAACAGACAAACCCGTGGGATAGGCACACAAAAGTGAACGGGGTCGGCTCGGGTCAAACAGTAAAATTAATTCGTGCTGCGCGCATCCGCCCGTCCGGATCGAAGGGGACGCGATCGGGTCCCGCAGGTGGGGATATTAATTACATTTTTATTCCTACTGTGACACAATGCGTTCAATTAACGCGATGCATTCAAACAACTGTCTCTTCTAACTTCAAGATGGCTGCGTTACAATTATTCTCTAGTCTAGTAGTTGTTCTAACATGTTTCTCATGGTGCGAGATAGCCAGCGTTGAAGTAGTAGTATATATATGGAAACGTGCAAAAATATTGCACGTGAAAATATAACATATGGAAGTGTAGCATGTTGAAGTAATAGATGTGGTGATTGCAGCACGATATTGATGCATTGTTGTGCCAATATAAGGCGTAGAAATGCAACGCGCGATGACAGGAAGGCATAGAGGTACAGTGTGAGAAAGTATTGAGCGCGAAAATACCACGCTTGGAAATATAATGTGTGAAAGTACTGAGTGCGAAAATACCACGCGTGGAAATATAGCGCGTGGAAGTATATTACGTGAAAATGCAGCTAATCGCGAAAATACCACGCGTGGAAATATAGTGCGTGACGGTACAACACGTGGAATTATTGAGCGTGATAATACAACGATAGCAATACACAGCAAAGCAAAGAAAAATTAATGCGCGGAATCCACGACAATAAAACTCTTCGGTTAAAGTTGTATCCTCGATACGAAAAAAAAAAAATACATCCGTTTTGAGACTCATAAAAATTTCACGGTTTTGTGTGTGGCTTCTTCCAGGAAGTATATAGAAACGCCGAGGGACGATTGAAATCAGGTGTCACGGCTGTTACGCGAACACCTTTGGTTCTTTCACCATGGCAACTGTTCTTTGAAACAACGAACGCTGGCTGAAACGACGTTGCACGAGGTTGTGTTGCGTTGGTGTGCAGTGTGCGTCACGTGAGTACACGCGTGCGTCGGCACGCGCAGCCTGCAGGTGCCTCCTAGCTGCATCGTTGCACCGCAACCCACTACCCGCACGATTTCTAAGATAACGGGTGACTCTCGTAATTATTGTGCCCTAAGCAGATACGCATTTTTTATGTGCTGTCCGCTGCACGATACGAACGGGGTCACGCCTACCCATTTTCAGTTGGTTTTAGTCGAGTTATAAATCATCGTTCGCCGCGTTGTTTTATTTCGTTCGCGCTTCGATTATTGGGTCGTTGGACGATCTTGATCACGTTCGTCAATTATCGCGTGACTGAAACGACAATATTATTAGTCGCACACACCGGATTTGTTTATAGCAATAAAGTACAATTATTAATAACGAGATACGTACATAGTTTGTAAAATGAATAAATGTATGATTCTATGGAAGCAAGACTGAAACTAATCATTCTTTATTAACATACAGATCGTATCGTTCTGTTTGTTTGTTAATTTATTCCCACAATTTATAGCTTTCACTCGTAACAGAAGGTAAACCTGAACCCATTAGACAATTTTAGCGATGACTCGCGCGGCGTTGAATTAATTCCACACGTCATCGACCTTGTTCGTAGCTGAACCCTGTCGTTCAAAGGCGTTGGCATTGATCGTGCAATTACGTGGTGGGACTGCATCGTCTCATTAAAGTCAATTGTCATTGGTAACGAGTGTTCCCGGCTAGAAACACGGCCGAGAAGCTGGTCGTGTGGCTGGCACGCGCCAACAAGGACAATTTCCGCCCCTCGTACCGGAAGTTGTGCTATGCATGGAACGCGTATGTAACTCGCAACCTGCATTCTAAACGCAGCCGTCACTGGACGAACGTTAAACGAGACTCGCCATTATTTGCATGCAAAAAACGTCGTTATTTGACTTCGGGATACTAGTACATTCGGACTATAGGACGCACGTATGCATTTAGGGATGTAGGGATATTGGAATGTGGGGATATCCAGATTTGGGATATCGGGACGTAGGGATATCGGGACATAGGGGTATCGGGACATAGGAATATCAGGACGTAGAGACATCAGAACGTAGAAATGTCGAGACGTAGGGATATCGGGTCATAGGGATATCGGGACGTAGGGATATCGGGACGTAGGGGTATCGGGACATAGGGGTATCGGGACATAGGAATATCGGGACGTAGGGATATCGGGACATGGGGATATCAGGACATAGGGGTATCGGGACGTAGGGATATCAGAACGTCGAAATGTCGAGACGTAGGGATATCGGGACGTAGGGATATTTGGACGTAGGTACAATCGGGACAAAACGCAGGGATTTAAGAATGTAGAAGTAGAAATATTTGGATCTAAAAATAGTCGAAAACTCTAATTTCGCAATAGAAAGATATATATAAGAACATACGAATTGTGGAACAGTGGGAACCACTGATGTATGGAACTAGGATTTCAAGAATCTGTGTCTCAGTTGAAGACACTAACGTGTTTAACTCTTTTACGCTATAGACCACAACAAATCATATTCCAGTAAAAATACTCGAATCTGAATTTCTATACAATGGCGCCGGCAGATTTTCTGCAGTCCGGCTCGGTAGCTGGTCGTGTTCAAAGAACTGCACCCCGCGGTAAATCGTATTTTATCCAAAAGATTTACAACGTCCCCAAAGATATCCATCTACGAATAAGCATCTCTCTTACGTTTTGACACGATAATAGTAACAATCGCTCGGCGTTTGCCTTCGCCAGCCCGGCCACGCTTGCTCGCGGATCCATTAAGATCGAGATAACGTTTATTTACGTATTTCAAGATGGCGGCAGGTGGGTCGGCGTAAAAGTTAACTCGTTAGATGATATAGTGCGGTGTCGATGCTCCAGCGATGCGGGAGCAGCGCCATAATGATTACCGTTTTACTGTCGCGGCCGCTGATCGGTCGCCTTTTTTTCGCCACCGCGCGCTGAATTAACGAGGAAATTCGTTTTGCGTCATTATGATATTCCGTCCGCCTTGTTTGATCAATTTATTGCCCCATTATACGCGTATTCCAAGGCACCGTACAATGACATCATGAAAATTAATGGAAGCGTTTATGAAACGCGTAATCGTACCGTGTCCGCGTAACTGGGTTTATGGATACTTTCATCGATTTTTCAAAGTTCGATTTTATCGCGCAATTTCGCGAAGTCTATCGAACAGTTCAATCTATCTACCGAGTAACCTGTCCTGTCCTCCGACGGTGTTTGAAATTCTTCGAAACGTTTCATCAGCGTCATAGCTGACTTCAGAAATCCGAAGACATTCGCATTCCAAAGCATTGAACAACTAACGAGTTTTACTCGTTGAATCGTACAAGGACCAGTTTGTCGTACGAGCATTTCTTTATTAGTCGCTGACGCGTTCCGTGCGTTTTCGGGGAAATAACGCGTTAATTTCGCGTCTTAATAAAACTGTCGCATACGAAAGAAGAAAGAAAAAAAAAAAGAAATGCACCAGGATCCATCCAGCGAGCCGATGCATTATGGCTTCTTCGGGTACGGGTCCCGGCGTATTTACGACGAAAGATTCGTCCTCGATCGGAGGTGTAAAATGCGCCCGGTAAAAGGATCTCTCGGCTGCATTACGAAAAGGTTCGATGACCTATGACGCAGCCACCCCGTACGAGAGATGGTCGTACGTTTCAAGGACAAAAGTCGACCTCCTTCGCGGTCTTTTCCTGGTTCCTGCACGGCGTCCCAGCTCTCCGGTTCGGGCTTAATTTAAAGCTTCTCGAAGGCTGGCGCTCACGACCTTCTTTTCTTTCACGGGATCCTCTCCGATCCGCTTTTTGCTTTTCTACCTTTACGCTTCTGGGGCCCATCCTACCAGGCATCGCTGACCACCTTGAAAAAGTGCCTGACGCGAAGCTGTATATCGCGGCTGGCTAATCTAAAAATACTAAAGTCGACCTTTCCCGCGGCAAGACCGATGGCCCTGGACGACTGCTAAATCAACGGCGAGATTGAGATGCAAATGCAACCTCTCGCGAACCAGCGAAAGGGAAAGAAAGTTTATGAGACGAAGAGGGAGAGACCGAACGAACTTACTCGGACGGACAAAATGATAGAACGCTTCACGGAAAAAGAAATTTCTGCTCGTATTCTTCGATACTAGGTATCGTACTAGTAACGCGATATGTTAAGAATATCATTTATTTAAAAAGATATTCTCGTAAGACGATAATGATAATCGGTATATTGTTATTTTATCAAAATACTGACACTGAAACATTTTTCTAAACTCGATTCTTTTCTTCCTAACTTTTTTATTGGATATCAAATAAATTGACAGTGTTCTTTTCAATATGTTAGACGAATGATATTAATGCTATGTTCAAGGAACCCGTAAAAAAGGCGTATCTAAGATTCATTATTTTCAATTGCGAAAATTATTAAGAAGCTTATACTAAAATGTATGTTAACCTTCATCGAGATAAAGAATTATTGTATGAACTGGTTTACGTTTTATCCATCGTCTAATTGTTTTTATAGTCTACTTTCAATTTATACAAGTTCGAACATCATATATTTATGTAATTCTAACATGTTTCAAGCTCATAAAATATAATAGCACCCAAAAATGAAATCGTCTTTCTTCCTAACTTCAAAAACAACATCCCTGGAAGATTTAACCCTTTGCATTTGAAAAGCGATTAACATTCCACATTAGCCTGATAGAATAATTTAAATATCTTTTAACAAAACCCAAAGTATTATGAATGTGAAGTCTAACACAGTGCAATGGCCAAAAGAGGCAATTAATAAAAACGAGTATAACAATTTCCGAAAAAATTGTTAAAATTTTACGGTCAAAAAGTTCTAGGGACATCGTGCGTCAATAACAGAGACGCTTTCAGACGCAACGGGTTGACAATCTCTCCCTAAATGCATATGATACGCAAGGACGTAAAGTATCGTATCATTTTGTCCGGCACTGTACGAGATCCGAAACTGAAAGGAAAAAGGAATACGAAAACGGGCAAGAGTAGTGTCGGAGGTAGGCACGATAACTGTGCAATTCGTGCAATTAACATTTATAATGTCTCCATCGTACGCCGGTGACAAGGCCGGCGATCCGGCAGCAGCGCGCGTAAAACGCGAAATTTAACGCCGATAATTCAATCCCGCCGCGATTGTACGCCGCCCTCGACTCGCTTTACCTCGTCGGTTCATGGCGAGACGCGTCCACACCGGCGAAATAACTTTATTGAATTTTGCGCGGTTCGCCGATCTGGCAATGATTCATGCGCGATGCGCGCGCGAGGAGTAGTCGCGCGAGCGAATCCAACGCGCGCCCGCTCGGGAACCGCCTCGTATCGCGGGACACGATCTTCCTTGGGTGAGCCACGACGGAGCGTGCCGCAGCGTGATCCTCGTACACACGCGAGCGCCCACTTCGACCCGCTCCGCGGAAATAAGGATAAATCATGCGCTCGTATCTGCCTCTGTCCGCCTCGATGTCATCGAAGTCGCAGCACCTTCTAAAACCGCCGCATCCTTCACTTCTCAACAAGCTGTTTGAAAATTTGTCTTATCGCCGTGCGTTATATCGCCGTACGATGTTTAGCCGTGCGTTGTATCACTATGATACACCTGAGTTGTGACGCGTTGAGTCGTTACGAGTTGCAGTTCGAAGCGTTGGATCGCCGGAAAGTTGGATCATCTTTGTATCCCCCACATTTTGTGTTCTCGAAGTTGTGTTCCCGACACGTTGTGTTCTCGACGCGTTGTGTTCTCAACACGTCTCAACGCGTTGTGTTCTCGACGCATTATGTAACTGACGCGCTGTACCTCAGCGCGATGAGATCTCAGTGCGTCGTGTTCACTATGTATATCCTCGATGATTGTGTTCTCAACGTGCTGTGTTCCCGGCGCGTTGTGTCCTCGATGCGTTGCGTCCGTGATGCGTTGTGTTCCCGACGTGTTGTGTTCTCAACGCGTTGTATAATTGACGCGAAAATCCTTGGCGCGATAAGGTCCCAGTCCAAGTAAGGTCCAAGTGTACATACTGCGCGAAATACCGATACAAGAAATAGAACATGACGTACTCTTACACTTTGTAATCTTAAAGACATAGCATTCCCAAAAATGTCCGAACTGACATGAATATAAATCGATGTATTTAATGTACACCTCGTCACATAAAAAATTGCCTGGCACAAAGTTGCGTGGTACAATCGACGAACATCGTCATAGATCATCCGTTTTAGAAGAACGCGAACGAGACTTGACTTTGGTGGACTGACTGACGAATTTGGTAATGGGTAACGAATTCATGTCCCTGTTCTCGATCGGTAGCCACTTGCACTCGACTTTTGCACTCGCCTGAATCGGGGGAATCGTAAATATTATGTCACGCGAGCAAGCGTGTTACGCGATCGGAGGAAACTAACGGTTTCCTGTACGGTCCCCTTGTGGTTCATTTTGCAAATGATGTATTTAAAGAAGACGGTGTGCGGTTTTTCGCCGACGTGGAACGTCCTCTCCCGACGATTCCGGGTGATATGCAGATCCGTGGAGCCCGCCATGAATACTCCGGTGATCAGACCGAACCAGTCCGTATGAGACAACTCTGAGAAGAAGGAGAAGAAAAACGTGCATTTAAACGTTACACGAAGAAAAATGCTTCGATATACTTGATGCTTTCCTCGATCGTGTTAGAGGATCTTGTCTGTGTAGGGTAGTAGAATGATCGAGCCTCTATTATCTATAATTTCGTTGATTCGGAGAAAGTCTGACCCGAGTTTATCTTATTCGTACGAGGGTACTGTTATTTATACCATCGTGAGACGACCGATCTATGGTCACGTTTCCCTCGACCGACATATCTGGTGGCTTGTCCAAGAAGAAGGCATCGTAGGTTCTGAGCCTCATACCGTGTCCCGAGTTTTCTATGATGACCTTAAATCACATCGGAGAAGAACATTGCTCTTGTTATAAATTCAAAGAAATCTGTCGACAATCCGCGATGCTGTATTCGACCAATTCTTCGGGTTTTCATCAAGATTCGTTAAATTCTATATAACTTAAAGAATCGCTAGATCGACGCTTAATTACTTTATAGTTTACTTGATCACCGGTCGTTTTTATGGCTGCAAGTTCTTCGTCGAGCCATCTGGGGTGCGTTTTTCCCGGAGTTAAAAAATCCTGAATAGGACCAAGGATCTTCAGCTGCGGCGCAGCACAGAAACACTGTACCTGTAGCGAATTTCTAATCAGAAAATAGTAGGATCAAAAGAGTCGTAAGTACGCCAATAGTTCTATAAACGTCACGTCAGAAGTTTCCTGAACAAAGATGTGACCAAATTGATAAGCGAATGTGTCGACGATGTAAGGAATTTGTGAATACTCGGGACCAACGATGTACTCCGCCGCGATGGTACCAAGATAGTCCCAGCACTTCGCTATGCTCATAGATTTGGAAACGTTTATTCTCGCCTTCTTCTTGAACACTGTCGCGCCGATGTATTCGGCCATCTCGATATCTGTGCGTATACGTTGCTGTCATTCCTTTTCGCGAAACGTCAAACGATGTAACAGGTTACTTGCATTGCTTGTCTCAAGACGACACCGGCGATGTGTTCGATTAAAATATTAATTAAATGATCATCGATCGAATTAATTTCTGTCCGGTTCGAACCTCGTCCGATGAAATCACCAGTAATACAAGAAAGTATCATTGACGAGGTTATCTAAGGATCGATTCGAAAGAAATTTTCCATCGTTTCGCGCATAACCACAAAATTTTCCACGTTTAAGATGCTTGACATATTGCGATGCTAAATCGCTAATTAGACATTAACACGTCGTATAGAGCGTTCGTTATAGAGAAGTATATAAGAGACGACAGAAAGTTGGCCAAGAATTTGGCTGCGCCACGAATGGCTCCCAAATCGAATCAAGCGATATTGGGGGAAGCGATCGATCACTCGACTTGTCCTTTTGGTCGGCACAAGTACATCGGTCCGGCCATTTGTAATCATTAGCGCCATGGTGCCGTTGGCACAAGCGTCTTATTATGTCATTTCATTTCGTTCGTTTTCTTTCTGTCTTCTCCCTCCTTCTCTCGAGTACGCGTCATCGTGTGTAGGCACAAGCGTGTTTGCTATTGTCGCCATCATGCGCGATGATGAATCTAAACACGAACACCCGTCGAACGATCGAACAGTCGAATTAATCTGACCCATTCTTCCAACGTACGCTCGACACCGTCCTTTAATTAATCCCATCCCCTGTCAATTCCGTTTTTAGAAAGCGCTCATTACCTCTTCGATCAATTTACATTTTTCACGGTACGATATTTCGGTGTACGAAGCATAACACGCGTAATAATTTCGACGATTTAGAGAAATATGCATCGAATACGATCTCGAACGTTCGTGCTGGGGTAATGAAAATACATAGAGCGCTTTAATTGCCCCGGGCAATAACTCGTTTATAATGGTCCGGTAGGGACTTCATACGTTTAACAAAGACAAACTAAATCCTCCTAGTTACGATCGCTCGCGCGAACACTGTAAATTATTCCGTTGCTCTTCTACATTCCCGTAGCGAATTAAACGAAACGATTCAGCCAGTTCGAGTCACTTAATTTCCATAATCATTATCGGCTTCATAATTACCGCGATTCCGTATAAATTCACGAAATTGCAGACGATCTTGTAATCCCGTGTATACTGCAACGTTGTTAGGCGTGCAACTCGCACGGTAGTAAAGTGGCCAACAGTATCGTATCTAGGGAATGATATTTAATTCCCGGAATGCAATAAACCGGCTAATATGTGGATCCACGTTGTACAGACGCGAGGCTGAAATTAGCGTCGCGACCCCCCTGAGATTTCGCCAATTTACGCGTTCCTATGCCCCGATGCAATTAAAAGAAACACCTCGGGGCTTGTTTCTCGCGCGAAACCACCTTGCAGAACGAAACGAAAGAAGATTTGCTAGGGGACGCCACGCCGTTCACCAGACTCCGTTCACGAAAATGTTCCTACCATGAAATTATCCCCGACTCGTTTGTTAAGTTTCCGACCGTTTATTAGCATAAGGTGTACGGAGGAGGAGTAGTTAAGACGTAAACAGGCAATAGCTTAACACGTGCTGTGACTTAAGCTGTTAATTGGAACACTTGAAACGATACTAATGTATCCGCACCTGTTAAGCACGCCTCCATACGCCGCGATTCTTGTATTATTTGGTAAGAGTGTAACGCGAATCGGAATTAAGGATTATAGCCGCAATTATATTATCGTAAGCCCGGATTTTACACGGCTTTTCACCGCTGTTGTTTTTAAGCCTTAATACGTTACAAGATCTCGGAGCGATAATAACCGAGCGCGTAATTTGCATCGCTACCAATAATCTATTAATAGAATACCTAACGATTTACTGTAGATAGCTTTTCGGTGAACACGGGCGTAGGATCCGTATCGAATACAAATTTCCCCGGAAACACAATTTATCTCGCCGTTCGCGAAGTCAAACGTTATAATTTATATCCCATTTTTCCCACGCAAGATTACCATATCTCCCACGCGAGACTCTTTCAAATTTCTCCGTTGAATCGGCCCTAAAGTACCACGACGAGCTTGCATCCGTACAAAGACATCAAATAACTTCGTGTTACGTCTTCCTACTTCTGAATCGCGACTTTGTCTTCCTGAAATCGCGGATACATTAAAATGACGATTATCGGGGGCCGCGGTAGCATCGGTAAGCCCGGTGCACGAGCCACGGAACCGGGCCTTAAATTTCCAGGCTGGCAAATTGAAACGGGCCCGGGCCGCATCGCGATATTGCTTATGCTACAAATTTAATAAGGCGCCCGCTGGGGCCCCCAGTTACCATGCTAATATCATCCACCATCGAGCGAACAGCTTCTCCACCTGACACCGTGGGCCTGGAACGGAGAAAACGAGACGGCTGGAAAAGGGGCCAAGTAAGCCGGCCGGCCAAAAGGAAAAGAAACACGGGTAGAAACGACAACGACGAGGACGTCGAGGAGGAAGATGACCACGAGAAACGAGAGAGTCGCCGGACCACGAACAGAGAGACTCGTAACCCGTAATGTTATGGCACTGCCCACCGCGAGGGGGGACTCTAAAGGGCCCTCGTGCCGGGGTCTTTAGTGCCAAATTGGTTATGCGAACGCTTTACGACACGGCTCACCGATATTAGCCGAATGAATTACATAAATTATCCGCGGCGTTACGACGACGATGATGAAAAAACGGCGCAAAGGAAGCTCTTCTGACGATTTCTCATTTTCAACTATTAGGTTACTTCCTAACGCACAGGTCTGTTAACATATTGTTGACCAGCAATTTTACGAAGAAACTGTCTCGGTTATTATTTCGTAATAGAGCGGGGAGGTAAAACTCTAAATGAACTTTGATAAACTTTATTTATACATAATGAATTAAGATGGAATTTTGGACATATTTTTCGTATAACTTGTAATATTTATTTTTAGGATGGTAAACCGTATGACAATCATCTAAGTACAATGGTACTCAACACGTTTTGCAACTGCAGATATCTCTGTGCATACTCTGTACGTTTTAGTTTTCATTTTAATACAATTTCAGCCTAAATACCAAGAAAAGTAGTTTCTTTATAATAGAATGAGCACGATTAAATAGAATGAATAAAGGTTTTGAAATATTTCATTATGTACACTGGGTTTTATAAATAGAAACAGAAAATGCAAGCGCAAACACGAATTAAGTCATGATCGGTCAGCAATGCGATAATATGTAAGTTTCTGTTTGTACCCCAAGTTGGAACAAGTTGTAGACGTACTCGGTGTTTGAACTGATTTCTTAAATTCCTCTTATTATGACATTACACGATGGGCATATCTGCCCGCAAGAAAATTCACGGTCTTCGTTTGCAGCGACGAGGATTCATGTAGATTTCAAAATTTGTACGTATAGTAAGTTGGAAATCGGTTCGGATGATGGTTAGGTACGGCGCAATTACGAAAAGCACGAGGAACGGAAATTTTACAGGACAGTGTCCGCGCGTCGCATGCGGTCCGATCTCATACCCGTCATTTTATCATCCCGCGAAGTCTTACGGGGTACCTACCGCATGGCTCCGCTCGGCTCGTCTCGTCTCGTCTCGACAGGCGCGTCTCAACGGGCAGCGCCGCGGTAATCTCGCATGTCCCTCGTCCTTCGTTCATTCCAAATAAGACGTGGACAAAGACGGACGAGGAAACGGAAGAGCAGAGAAAGAAACAGAGCAAACAAGAAGAGGAGGAATTGAGTACGAACATTTTTATCAGTCGTCGCTCGAGTCCTCTGCGGGAGGTCCCTTGCCCGTACCCGGTTACCATGCAAACCCGCGACCGGTTGAATTTCGATGGCCGATGACTTGGGAAATCTGGGAAATCGCAAAGATCCCTCTGCAAGAGGTACGAATCTCTTCACACTTTTATTCTCCAAATTTTGTAATCCTCTAGAAACTAGTCAAACTCGATATTTGACACTGATATCGACGAAAATAAGCGATAAATTATCGTCCAAAGTCTGACACGTAGTCGAAGGTACATCGTTGAAACTCGAGGAAGAACTTCGACGTGTCTGCACCCGATCGAAAATTACTGGAAGGGTGCAACAAAGATGCGGGCCATTTATGCAAGACACAAGCAGGTGAAAAACGGTCGAGGGTCGTTATCCCGGTAAAAGGTGTTCCGATCGAATCCGGTAAACCGACTTGAAATCCAGTAAACCAACTCGAAGGAAGCAGCTCGCTACCGTTGATTCCTTTTGCAGGGTATACAGATATCGATCGGAAAAAACGTAACGGCGGAAGATTCAATATGGTGCCGGTGGAAGACGTATACCCGAGGGCCTCCTACTATTTCCGTACGCACCGCGGCGATACACGAGCGCGGCGGTTCAAGAAGAGAATTAGCATATGGTTGGAATCGAACGAGGTACCCCCGATGTCTCCATCGCTCGTGAAATGGATACCCCGTTGCATCGCGTTCTCCTTTCAGGATTGGTTTATGCCCGAGCAAGACTTACGGCCGGGCCGTGCCTCAATCGTCGTTGTGAAGCCCATACGGGCCGCCACGCGTGTGGGTGTTTACGCGGATATTACCGGCTCCGTCTCTCGTTCCTCGTCGTTACGCGAGTTTCCACGAAATATCCGGAAAACTGTTTGCCGGGAGAACCGGGACACCGATTTTTACCAATTTTATCGCGTTCAGCTGCGCGAATTCTGGAATTATCGTAAATCATTAAGTTGAGGCTGAAAAGGATATGGCACTCGGTGGGCGTACGGCACTCGAGGGAATTAAAAGACGGGGATACGAGTAAAGCGTTTGCTATGCGGAGAAAATGAGTAACTGTATCGGACCGTGTTGTGGATACTTTCTGTTGAAGTAATATTATAATTAGAAAACTCCCCATTAACAAACTCTCGAGGCACAATAAAACGATTCGGCTCTCGAAGACGTTTTATTGCGGATGACATTTTTCGTCGAGTCGAATATACATAAATTTTGATTCCTGGGTTATATTATTGCACAAGTTCTTTTCACTAATATGATTACCTTCAACAACCTGCTTCCACACATATCCTCACCATTTTCTGTTCTCGAAATTTTAGATATTCAATGTGGGACTAAAAACCAAGAGGTTTATAACACATCATCGTTTCCCCTACGGTAGTCTGTCGCATCGGCGATCGTAGTTTGGGAATAGTAATCGGTTCGAGTAACGGAAGCGTTTATAAATAACGCTAAACAGCGACGGTGGGTAATGGCGATTCGAAAGCTACCGTAGGACGCGTTGAGCTCGTCAAACGCAATCAAGGGCCGGGACACGGCGAAAGAATGGGCGAAAGCGGTGATGACCCCGGGTGAACGTGTAACAAGGCCGTGAAGGAAGGAGAGAATAAGGAAGAGACGCTACCGGTCGGTAAGTTACGTGGTCGCGCGAGTGTTCGCCAATTATCTCGAACGGCTAGTCGACTCTAATTGGACTTTACGCTAGTGGGTGGGATCGGGGTTGCCGGCTGTAAAAAGAGAAGAGGTAAAGAAAGAAAAAAGAAACAAAAGAAGGAACATCGCCGCAACCTCCCGGTCGTATACGTGTACGTGTCGTGGGTGCATCGAGCCGGAATAGCAAGTACAGCTACATCCAAAGCGAGGTCGATAATTGGTCGAAAGCGGGGAACGATTTGCTCCATTAAATCCCGTGCCACGGGGCCCATGGGTTCCCTCGCGTAGAACTACGAGTTGTTCTCGAGGTGTTCCCGTACGGTTACGACGATCGTATCGCTTTGTTACACACCTCCGGTACCAATGGCTATAATAGAACGATCACATCGATTCCCGAACGTTGCTTTACGGTCTTTACCTGGAAGCTATATTACTGGCGGCCGGCCACGCGTTCCGTAATTTCTCACACGTGGCTGAATTTACCCGCGGCCGGGAACGTTAAATCCGTTAACGACCACCACGCGCC
This sequence comes from Coelioxys conoideus, assembly GCA_947623535.1. Classification (NCBI taxonomy): domain Eukaryota; kingdom Metazoa; phylum Arthropoda; class Insecta; order Hymenoptera; family Megachilidae; genus Coelioxys; species Coelioxys conoideus. The sequence goes on along the minus strand of OX392450.1, from coordinate 35,832,522 downwards.
AACGTGTTACGTTTTCAATGATAGAGACCGGTGATGTTTCAATCTACACGCTGGCCTACCAGCAAAATTCATGTCCAACGCCTCGAATGGTCGCGTGATGTCGTGTACGTTACGTGTCCAATGGGTCACATTCTCGAAGAAACCAGAAATTTACGGCCACGACCCGATCACGAGGCTCGTAATAGTCGGAAATGTAGTTTCTTGTTCTTTTCATGGGATGTCTTTCGATTTGTAACCCTTTTCGTATATACCTGAACGTCCTCTTCGATGAAGCTGACAAAATTTATCGGTACCTTACAGCCGTTTCTTTCTCGTTCACTTTTATTCCGGCCTACATCGAGAGCGTTCGCCACTCGAACGTTTCAACCCTCGCCGGAAATCGTTCCCTAACGCGAGCGTTGTCTCGTGATTTACAGTCGAGATGCTTTATCCGCGGTGTATTCGAATTAACGAGATAAATCATCGAGTTTTCGACAACACCTTTCACGAGAAACGTATTTGAACAAAAAGCTGCAACCTGCTATCCGAGTACATACACGCTATTGTTCCACAACTTCCCAATACCCAAGAATAAAGCGTCGAAGCTCGTTCGTTCTAGCCGAAAGATTACCGACGCCGTTCACCGACGAGTCCACGGAAGCGTACGATTTTACGGTTAAAACGAAGCGCATAAAGTTGTACGGCGGACACGATAGAAACAAGATTATCCTGAATCCCCATTTACTTTTCTGCAGCTTTGCTCCCGCGATCTCGCTATATACGTGTAACGAGATCGCGACGCTTTGTGCCGAACGGGAGACGTACGGCGAGCCAGGTAACCGCAGCTACAGAACAGAGTCGAAGCTTCGATCGTTCGGTTGTTTTTGTTCCGACTGACTTATCGATATTGGCACGTTGTGTTACGAACGTGTATGTACGTACTTAACTACTCGGCGAGAGGGGCCGAGGAGGGGAGGGCCAGGGACAAGAAAGAAGAGAAAAGGAACACGGGCAAAAAAGACGAAAAGAAGACGACGGAAGAATTGTGGAGAACGGAGCCGCACGGAGGCAGGAGAACTTGAGGAGCGAGGGTAAAGCGAAGCCGAACTGAATTATTGCTAAGTGAGGATAGAACTTTTGAACGGCGTTCAGCGCGTGCCTGTACACGCGTTCAAATCACCGACGGCGTTAATACGAAGATACCTCTCTACCGACGTTATTCGAATGCCGTAAAATTGCAAAAGTTCCACGTAAAATTATAAAAGTTCACGCTTCTACTCCTCGAAGTCGTTGTTGCCAGAAATTCTTGAGAATCGGAACCAAGAGAAGCTTGCCACCGGTCTTTGATCGTTGCGGAACGCATGAAACGCACTCGCACGTGCCGGATATCGGTACACACGACTCGTACACACGTCCTCCTTTCTTTCTTCGATCGAATTCGCAGAAGTCACCTCCCCACTTGTTGTACGTCCGTCGCGATCTATCGTGACTACACGACTCGTGGCTGTACAACGTGTAGCGATTTTAATGCGTGGCGATTTGAACGCGTGATATTACCGTGATAAAGATAGAATCTAGATCATTACACCTTAGCGTGTAGCAGGAACAATACCGAACATTTATAGTACAAGAATATCTTCGGATATATTAAACTGAATTTAACATTTAATGCGAGTAGTATATCATGCCCGTTGATCTTATCGTTACGGCATATTCTGCATACATCTTCCACAATGTGTTACGGAGAAATTCAAATGAAGATTTCACGAGTATCGCCATATAAAAATGTTGAACGTTTAGATTCAAAGTCTGCTCCATTATTCATGACTCGGTTTGCATAAAGTAAGATCTCAATCGGAAACAATTTGGAATTATATCACTCTCGCTACGAAGGAACGGTACGTGACAGTGTACCTGTGCCTGGACGAACGTGTAACTGGTCGTTTCACGTGATTTTTCAGAGAGGAAAAGTCGGCAGGGGCGATTAATAAAAAGGAGGAGCACACGTTCAAGGATAACCGCCTAGATGGACTAATATGGAAGCGCGTACAAAGTTAACGCGTGTTTACCTCTATCCAGACTATATTATTATCATCGTCCACCGACCGATTGTAGTGCCTTCCAGGAGATGAAAGAACGGCTACATGACAGGTTAGAGAAGCTACTCCCTCGTCTTTAGAAGCTCGATTCACCACTTCCGCCGGCGTAGAGAAAGGCGAGCCGGACTACGCCGAAGAACGTTCCTTTTATGAGGCTCGAGTAAAGCGAGAGTTATTACCTAGTAGATAGATTATTATAGAGACAAGCGACTAATAGTTCATTTATAATCCTTTAGATTATGTACTTGCGCTCTCTAGACAAAATTTATCGTGGGCAGTCGAGTCTCTAAACTTTCAGATTTTTAAATCCTTGAATTTCTATATTGCCGACTCGAAGAGACACTAAATTCGAAAACTCGATCAATTTCATCCAAATGTAACCAACCTATCCGACAGCTGATACGTGTTACTACGTGTAAACATGTCCGAACCCGATTCGATACAAGCGAAAAGCACGAGGTATCCGCATATACAGGTTCGTTGATTAAGTAATTTTGCTAATTCAATCACTTTTTGCCGCGGAGAACACGCGTAACTGGATGATCGTTATGGAAGACAGAAAACAAGCTGGAGCCCGTTTGATCGACGAAGAAGACGTGATCCGAGGAACTGGTTCCGAGATAAACGTAACTATGTAAATTTCGACGCCGGGACACGAGTATTAACGCTACATTTGCCAGCGGGGAGCAATAAATCGTTTTGTTCCACGAGTCAGGGATGGCGAAAGAGGACGAACCTTGGTCCATCTTCGTGTCCTTTCTCCTGCGTTTTATTCGTTCGATTTTTTCACGAGGGGCTGCGTTAACGGTGTATCGACCTACTCGCCGGCAGAACCATAACCGACGACAATTTCGGAAAAACTCGCGTACTTGCGTTCGAGATGACGGAGCGTCGAAAATGATTAATGTCCCAAAAAAGGTCTTCTTGATTCACCTGTTACGTGTTTTCGCCGCGGGACAATCGATAGGTATAAAGCGCGGTGATTCGTGAAGCAACACGATAAAAAGGGCCGCTTAGATCGAATCGCGGTACTCCGAGTAGATCGTATTGCGCAAGAACATGGTAACCGCGATGCCATGTGAACGCTTTAATTATTTAAGTCCCGGATCCTACGTCTCGATTCCACCTTGCTCGTTTTCTTGCGGCCTTGGAGCTGCACCGTATCCTATCCTCCTCTAATTATTACCGGTGGCACGCGGTGCTCGTTACACCGCCGCCGAGTAAACACAGGTCTGCGCGCGTGTACACTCAGGTGCAACGTAGGATTCCTGCAGGTAAAAGGTGAAGAGCAAAATCCGGATCATATAGTGGGGGTTTAGTACTCTGCTCTTATTCTTTGATCATCTCAGTGCAGTTCTGTGTAGTTCTGTATCCTCAGATTTCTATTCTAGATTTCTGTATCCACATTTGTGTAATTCAGAACTTTATACTTCAAATCGCTATATCACCAAAACTCTATGTTTCGTATCCCTATATTCTACATCCTTACATCCAAGATTTCTAATTTCACAGATATTTGCATTCAAGATTCTGGTTTCCCATATCTCTACATTTCAAAATACCTATATCCTACATCTTCGTCCCATATCCCTGCATTTCAAATACTTATACCCCAAATCCCTATTCACCAAACACCTAGATCCAGATTACCACAGTCTAGATCCCTATAACCCAGATTTCTATACACCTAATATACTTGAGATTATTAACCTAATCTAACCCAAATCTGCATACCCCAAATCTATATACCTCAAATTGCCATATTCTCGTGTCTGTAGCATCCTAGACCATCGTATCCTGTATCATTATTTCTGTCATTAAAATAATATCAAAGCGTATCCAAATGCTACAAACAGCATCAAATAGGTAAGTACAGGCTGTACCATCTCGAAGAATGTAATATGGCGTTCAATATAAATCCAAGTTACTCTAATTTTGTAAATCGGTAGGTTATCATAAATTGACCGACAATTCGAAACTTAATATCGGCTGGTTAACGATTAGAAACGCATAAAACAGCTTCTATCGGGCCGGAACGTTAGCTGAATCGAAGCGATTCGCGCAAGGTGAATTGCACGAACGATCCAAATCGACTCGTACCGCAACATTACGCTCACAGGGTACAATTTGTGTCCCGTAAGGCACAAAATACGGACATTCGCGCGCAGTGGTTTTTCGCGTTTCGCGAGGATCAAGTTTTCTTGAAACAACGCGTTTTATCGAGCTTTGTTAATTTGGCGTGTCCGTCGGAAAAAGTTCGGGTGAAAGTCGCGGAGTCCTGGCATCTCCGCGTGTCCTTGTGCAAGCTGGAAAACGTCGACGAGACAAGAACCTGTTTATTCCCGCGCAGCCGAGACCGAGTGGCGTTTCTAATTCGTTGGCGAACACCTTTTAGCGAGTCGCTAATTCGTTATTGATTCAAGGAGCGCAGAAGCGACGTGCAAGCTCGTGGAACACGAGCCTGATCGACGCGGACGTATTAATCCGTTCCCGGCCGGAGCGGAGCCGCGATTACGCTCGACAGGGGAAAAAGTGTCGGGCAAGAAAGAGACGAAAAGAAAAGATAAGTGCTCGCGAGCGAGATCGGCCGGGTCATCTCGCATCTAGACGGCCTTGCGCGTATTGACGTTACCTCTGACGAAAAGCGAACACGAAACCTGTTTCACCGGCTCCTCTAACGCGACCATTCGCCGCATTTTTCCACGTGTCTCGTGCTCATCTCCATTTTCCGATGGAAACTTTTGCATATCAAGATTCTGCATATCGGTGGGAACAACCGGGAGCCTTCGATTTGCTCGTGCATCCCCACGATCGGTCTCTCTCGTTTTGATTTTGCAACCCGATTATTATTGGTGAGTGTTCGCACTTAGAAAATTACGGATTTGGAGATTTGGAAATTTCAATTTAGGTATATAAATATGTTTAAATGTAGGTATCTAGGAATTAAAAATATCTAGGGGCCTGGATATCTAGAAATGCACATACCAGAGTATTTATGCACATACCAGAGTATTTGGATAATTGCAGACATAGCAATCTAAGGACATAACTATGAAGGGATATAGGTATTCAGAAATATAGCAATCTAGAAATGTCGGTATCTATGGAAATAGCAAAGTAGAGATGTATGTAAGTATCTAGAAACATAGCAATCTAGAAATGTGGGTATTTAGCAACATAGCAAAGTTAGCTTTGATAATTTTCTAACTCGCTTTCGGTACCAAAATCGAATAAAATCACACGGAGAATAAAATAGCGAGACACGAATCCTCAAAATCAATGATACAACGATTTTCTGAAGGAAAAATGATCGCTTCGTCGGGATCCTGTTCTTCCGGCCGAAGGTTAAAGAAAAGATAAGAAAGGCCGAGCATTTAGTTCACCGTTTATTGCGATTCGAACGCGGTCGAACGAGCAGCAGGGTGGACGAGACACGAGGAGACTCCAGAAAGAGATTCCAGAATGCGGGGGAGGAGAGAAGTCTCAGATATGAAGAAGAAGGAGAAGAAGAAGAAGAGGAATAAAATGGGATGGAACGGTGGAGGCGTACGAGAGAAAGAAAAAAAGAACGTGGCAAGCAGAAGGAGAAGGAGGCGAAGAGGAACGAACAGAGAAAGAAAGAGAGATGCTGATGGGATTATAAGTAATGCGCCGCAGCACGTGGCCCCGGTGAGCCCACCTTCAGGTTGTCAAACCTGTTTCTTCCTATGTGCCATCGTCTCGAAGGCGAAGGTGCAGTGTGAGCGCGGGTGCCGCACGTACCACGAAATCCTATCGACCGATTTTAGCGTTCGTCCCATCTATTAAAGAATACATGTGTCACATCTACACCTATACCCGGATTCCGAAATACTTCTTTATAATCGTCGATTGGTATTCAACTATCGGAACAGATCGTTACGACAATCTTGTATCTACAACCGGAATTGCAACATAAATTTCTTAGATCCCCGTGTTCGCTCCTTTCCGTACAGATAACCTCTGAAATGTCCTCTCACGAAATACGAATCATCTGGAGTTAATCGAGTGGGTTCTTCAAACGAGATCGTCATGAATACCGACGAGATTAATTTAATCGAATTTTCTTCATTTTCCACGTGGGTCATTGACTGCTCGAACGGAGTGAAATACACGTTCGGGTAATATGGTTCGTAATTCGTATAAAAGATTGTCATCTCGCGATTAATTTACGGTAAAATACCCGAATACAATGATGATATTTGGGGCTTTGACAGATAAGAGAATCTGTAAGAAACACGAAGAGATTGTGCGAGATGGTGAACGGTTCGGTAAGGCGGAGGCGTATCCTCGTCAAGAGTGAGATCCACTGTCGAAATACCCGGAGGAGCAAGTAGCGACCATTAGGCGACCAACCTGTGCCTTAATGGAAAAATTGAAGATAACCGCCGGCCTGCCAATCGACCACTCAACCGATTCGCTCGGGCCGCAATGGGAGGCGTTTTCGTCGATTACGTCAACAAACTGGCCCCGATCGTTTCATCTCGCCAGGCTCGAATCGTTCCCTGTAACCTGTTTCCTTCGCCCGTTTCCTCGTGTTCACCGATGAACCCCCCGTTCCCGAAGGACCGCGCGCTTTATCCGACCAAATCGTTCCGGTCGACGACGAACAATCGTACGCGGATTCATAATTCTTTCGTGGCGTGTTTCGCGCCAACTATTTGTAGCAATTAGCTGGCAATTTCTGCCAACGTGTCGGTTATTACCTGCATCGATCGGCTCCTTTTAAGCGAGATAATTATAGATCTGCATTTCGAGCGAGCCAAAGTTACGTACGCAGCCACGCTGTTGATTATTCGTTGCTGTGTCAAATATGCGGCGCGGTTCGCGACCCGCCTTTCAGTCGTTTATAATTGAATGAATTCAACGCAAATGGTATTTCTGGTCCGGCGATTGCCGCGTTACCTTCGTCGAACAGGTATATCGAATCCGAGACGGTAAATGGGTGCAAACGTTGTTTAATGCTCGTAGGAGAGTGGTATACCCGCGCGTTTTTCAATTTTACCGTGACAACCGTGACGTTAATTTTAACGAGACTATGGAACTTTTGGACTTTAAGGGTTTCGAGCTCTGGGATTTTGAGACACCTCTACAAAACTGTCATAATAAAAAACTTAAGTCTCGGTGACTTAAGAATTTTAAAACGTCGAATTCTTAGAATCTTGACATAGAATCGTTTGAAAATGAATGCATCGCATAAAACTTCCATTTTAGAAAGCAAGCCTCGACCACTTAACCATGCAATTTATTTTTCTAGTGTGTCAGTCAGAACTAACTATTTTCAGTTACAATATTAATACGAACGAAGCAATTAAACATATAAATCTTTGTCAAACCCTAACAAATTTTTTTGTAAACCCCCAACGTATGACACGCGAATCGTGTTCAAGAACTCATATTGAAATATTTCAAAATACCTGAAGAAATGTGGAACGATAGAATATTTGAGGTAACAAAGTAGGACAAGCGTCAAGAGAAGAACGAGAAAGTTTTCGATTTATTCGCGTACGATCGTGCCCGTCGACGATATTCGTCGTCGATAAAACACAGCCTCGTTGCATCACAATGTGCACTTCTCTGTCGACACGGTGCCGCCGCGAATTTACTTCGAGACCCGTCGGGGTCATCGATCGATCGATCGGCCCGAAAGATTCGAACGGTCGCGTTGACGGGCGACGAGAGGTCGAAAAAAAAAGAAATTACGACACTGTAGCTCCAGTTTCGACGAGACTGACCCGCCGGTTCTTCGCTCTTTTATTCCACGGGATTCGATCGCGTAGATGCAAGAAATCGCTGCCGATCATTCGATCGATCGTCTTGCCGGTCGTCGGCGCCGATTTCTCGACGGGTGTTCCGCATATACGCGGCCACGATCGTCGATATTCTTTTTCAGGAAGATCGATGGCTCGCGGCCTTATATCACGGCTACACCTCGATGCGGCGCATTGTGGCTCGCATTAAAACCTCTTCATCGTATCTCGTCTCCTTTTTCTACGCTCGTCGCGATGACGTTAATGCCCAATTTCATTAATCCTCCACGGGACTCGCGACTCGTTCCGATCCACTCTTGTTTTTTTCATTAATACATTTTCCGCGAGATTCGAACCAGCATCCTTCACCTTAAATATACAAATGTCGAGGAACATCGGATTATATATCAGAATCAATTTGAAAATGTGTATACTTGTATTTTAAGTAAAGTTGAACGTACACATTGTTACCTGTAGCATCCTCCAATTCAAGATCAACGAAATTAATTGGTATGACAAGAGAGTTCCAAATGAAAATGAAATCACTTTCATTCGGACCAGATTGCTCGTAGAAATTCTGTAACCTCGATGAAGCAAGTTCCTCGTATTATACAATCAACAACTGAATACGAATTAATCAGGAAGGAACGAAATCATGCTCAAGATCAACTCGTTTAACATTTCCTTCGTAGCAACGGAACATCTTATGTAGTAATCGAAATAAATAAATCACCCCGTACACGAGTTCGAGCCGATATAAAAGCTTCTCGATCAAGACGAACCGTCTCGAATCCAGCCATCTTTATAATTAAATCGTCATCCGGTCGGAGGACGTCGATGATACGCGAACGATACACGACGAGGATTCGCGAAATCGTGCCGAATGTGTTTCACGGAGAACAGAACCCGAAGAGGGGACCGTGTAAGGTTAAAGGGGTTGGGTCAGATGGAGACTGCATGGGTGTATCATTACCGGGCTGACCCCTCCCGCGACTGATCTTTCAGAATCTGGAGCAGACCGTTTCACATGTGAAAGGATACCGGTTGTGTCAACGCGTAATTATTGTCGCGTTTCACGGGTCGAGTCGCAGCCCGCGAAACGGACAATAGTTCCACCGTGAACGCGTGCCGGTGCTCGAGTGAAACGTCTTGTAGGACACCGAAGCCGGTCACGAAACGAAGTTTAGAACAGAAACCGCGCCGCTGCCTGGGGCTTCCTCCAGACCTTGCTTGCGAACGCGGAGAAGCGAACGACGTCGATCGGAATTTCATTGCAACTCGGACTTTCCCACACCCCGATTGCAGGGATGCACTCTCCAACGCGCACCAAACGTACGCCCGTTTGGTTTAACGCTTAACATCCTAATTGCATATTCCAACTTCGTTCGCAGGACAAAATGTTTCGCGCCGTCTTGTCCAAATCGATGTACTTATAAAATTGAGTTGTTCGGAAAGCGATTTCGTTTTCCCAACAGGCTAGTTTGTGAAAAACTTCGATTGATTTACGCAGTAGTTTGTGGCTCGTACCCTATCTTATATGGATAGCGAAAAGAAGCAAGAAAAAAGTATCCCATGAAAATTGTCTCCAACTTTCATAAAATAAAACGAAATTACTTTTTGAACAATCTAATAGATACTGCTGTATGATTTACTGTATGTCTTCCACCACTGTATGTGGTAATTAAACTGCAAATATTTACAGGATCATACATCGTATATTCTCTTCCATGAAAATACAGAGAGCATTACTTTCCTGAACATTGTATATATATTCTATTATTTGTGTGTTTGCCTCTTCATTCTTATAAATCCATATGTTAAACGCGTGTAAGGTTGAGGGGTTGGGTCAGATGGTGACTGCAAGGGTGTATCATTAAAAGGCTGACCCCTCCCGCTACTATTCTTCGCGTGCTTCTCTCTTCATTCTTATAAACCCATATGTTAAACGTGTGTAGACACCTACCGTTTAATAACGGGATTGTTTCATTTACAAATATGTTAAAATAACCCTGAGTATGAAACTCGCTGGACTCCAATGCGTACATTCATGTATCCAAACTAAAAATGTAAAAGCTTGTAATTGTTGGAATTATCGAAACGCTTGTAAGAGATAAAGTCAGACGATGGGCGAGCTTTCGAATCGTCAGAAACGTTCGTACTGAATGTATGCACATATGTAGTACATACGTAAAATACAAATCCAAAGGCATCGGATCCCCAAAAATTCTGTAAACGCTTGTAAGAATCAAAGTCGAATAGTAAGCAAGTTTGTGGAGATGTCGGTGGAAGTCCGTGTGAGTGAAACGAATAAAAAAGGTGGTACGTGTTTATCGTCGAAAGTAAGAAGCACGAATGACTGGTTCCGCCGATGGAAAGATGTATTGGGCGCATCGAACGAGTGACGTTTATCCGGGCAGAACGAACGCTCGTGCCATAAACTTTTTTTTATTACCCGGCCATGATTCCGTGGCCACGAAGGGAGCACGGCTGTCGACAGTCGCCGGACAGTAATGCCAGCAGAAATTACTGCTATTAGCGATTGTAACGTTGCGAACAGGCGGCAGCGAGAAGGCCAAATATCGATCGACGTTCGCGGCTAACGATACGTTCTCGCCCAGATATAAAAACAAATCTATAATTTTCAACGACGAAAAAACGTTTCGCGTGCCAACCAGAGACAATAAAGCACCGGTGGCCGGCAATTTTACATAAACGAAATTATCCTTTTACTGCCCTAATTGCTTTCGAAACGTCCGCGAGCCATTGCCTCCGTACAACAGCCTCCTTCGTAGATCCCTGTCCCCGGTTGGTGTATCTCGAATAAGATCGAGATCGGGGCAAGAGTAATCGATCGAGGCATGGCCCAATCGCGGCTGCCTGCACGCGTCCCGATTATGCCCGCCCCGGGCCACGACTATGCCTGAATTTTAATTCGACCCGGGAGACCGTAATTAGAGCACAGAGGACTTATTGTTCTCGAAAATGGGACTTTAGAAGTTTGGAATTTGGAGAGTCGGTGATTCGGGGCATCGGGGTCCTGGAATGTCGAAGTTACGAAACTTCGGGGCCTTATGATGTTAGCACTTTAGAAGTTCGGGATATTTCGACTTTGAAATTAGGAGATTCAGTGATCTGGGAGGTTGGGGTTTTGAGATTTGGTGATCCGAGAGCTTGGGACTTTGAGATTTTAAGGTCATGGTACTTTAGGACCTTTGGACATCGAGATGTTTGAACTTTGAAATTTGGAAATTTGGTGCTTTTAGAACTTGAGGTTTTGGAACATTGAGATTATAAAACTTTAGAAACTTGGGTTGTCAAGACTTTATAATTTTGGACTTCGGAAGATTTGCTGATTGTGAACCTAGAAGTTTTTGAATGTTCTGGCTCTGAAACTTTAGAACCTTAGAATATTGAATCGTTTGGTACCTTGAGACTTTTGAACATTATGACCTTAAAATTTTTAAGCCTGCGCACTATAAAGTTTTGGAATTTATAAATTTATAACTTTGAAACTTACGAACTTTGGGGGATGCGATACTATGAGACCTACAAATTGAAATTTCTCAATTGTGTAGCTCTGGTACTTCGTAAGTTTGGAACATACCGGTTCCGGTATCAATGTATTCATTACTGAAATGAAGTCGTGAACCAATGTTGCCACGATACCGTGAGAGGAATTCGCGAACGAAAGCGAGTAAAAGAAACAAATATGCACGCTTATCGATCTCGTGGCAGTATGTGGGAACGCGTAATAATTAGGTAAAAGGAAAAGAAGTTACCCGAGTCGGAAATCAATGGAACGCGATAATAACGTCGGTCGGGATTGAAAATTTCTCGTAACGAGGACACCTACACTCGATCTTGTATTATGACCGAACACGCACAGGTAAATATACGCGCTGAAACTGCCACGCTGGTTCAAGCGGGTCAGACAGAGCGCTACGCGTGAGCTTTGATGTTGACTTGAACCATTTGACCGGCTCCAGACAGTCGTTAATCAGCTAGTGCTCCACTGGTGGTATCTAATTGACGGCTAATTGAAGCGGACTGTTAAATGAGAAACACGATAACGAACAGCGCTGAATTATTACAAAACGTTGTTGCAACAGCGAGCGATACGCGAAAGGTACAAATGGCCGGCGGTGATCATGTACCATTTCCTGAAATCGCTGCGACGACTGGATCGCGTGGAATTCTCGATCGATTTTTCAACAGATTTTCCCGATTCTTCGTTCGACAAAGTCTCTCGACGTTTCGAACAGACGTCAGGTGTTTCGACCATGTTTCGACTTTGACTCACTTCGAGGACCGACTTTTTACAACTTTTGGGGAACTTAAGATACCAGAAAAACTATGGGCCTGTATGCTCGAGATCCTTCTAGACTTATCTTTGCATCTGTCCTACTGACAGATTGTTTCCCGAAGGAACGAAAGCGTGCCGAGCACACGCGCCCGACTATTTTTGTACGACACTTCCGAACAGACTTCTTTTCCGGAATCGTTAACTTCTGGCCTGCAGGCTAACGAAGACATTTTTTTATTTTCGTCCTTGCGGCTGAGACATTTTGTTAATATTTGGACAACTTGGCGTTACATATCATAGTTACGTGTACAGATAAAAGTACATGAAAATACAGTTAGCTATTGGCTAATAATTTCATATCAAACTCTTATGGTTCAATAATAAAATCAGAAATTCAGAAATCTTCAAAGGAGATTTTACATGAGCGATGAATTATGATGTGACTCTGTACGCATTTGTTAAGTCAGTATGCGTAGAATTCACTTTCCTTCCAGCTATTATCTCACTGGACACATTTACTGGAGTGTATACTGGACTTACTGTATTCACCAGACGTATGGTGTTAGTATAAAATACAGTGTGGAAGTGTAGTAAAAAGATGAAAGAATGGAATAATAAAATAATAGCAAACTAGTAAAACGTAACTGAGAACCAATAAAATAATGCAGAATATGTTCGAACATTTTTCCCGTTTTTTTGGCACGGGACCCAATAAAAACCGAAGAAAGAACAAAGAGAACGAAGAGTCCCGTAGGCGCGAACCGAAACGAGAGAAATCCTCGTTTTCGATAAGTCGTCGGCGTCTTCAGCGATGAATTGGGACCCGGCGAGTGATTTATACCGCCTCAGGATGAATCATCCTCGTCGGCAAAAGGAGCTGGATAAGTATATAACCGTGTGTCGATGCCAGGAAGATTACCAAGATCTCGGCTCGATACGAGCCCGATCTGGAGGTGTGTGGGTGCGACGAACAGGCGAAGGAGGATCGACCGTGCATTTTTCCTCCGAAACCCTGGCTCGTTCTCTCCTCTCGGCGTCTCGATATCGCGGAGAAAGTTAGCGCATACACGTGAAAGCAGCCGTGCTATAATCATGCAAGGACCTCTCCTCTCGCGTCGAGGATCAAACGTAACGTTCCCGATATCCGAGCGTCGTTATCGACGCCCTAATGCACCCACGACCGAGATTATCGTCGCATTCCTGACGCGTCTTCGCACACCGAGAAACAGAAACTTCGCAAAGAACGCGAAATATCGACTCTGACCATTTTCAGCGGCCATTCGATCGAGCAAGATTAACGTCTCGTTGCGAGCTACCGTTTCATCCAAATTCCACGCTCGGGCAATTTGATAAATCAAGCCTATACTCTTGGGCAATTAACGTGCATCCGAAGTGTAATGGATTTCCAGGCTATTGAACGAATCGCCATTCGGGATTCAAAGATACCGAATGGCACTCGATGGAAAAACGTTGCTGGAATCGCAACGTACCATTTCATGCCCCGCTTGAAATGGCGTTCTGTCGTGACACTGACATCTTTCTTGGGAGACTCGATCCTTGCGAATATCGCGACTTTAGAATGCCTACAAACGGATCGTAATATAACATGCTCGGTTTAGTTCGAGTTTCCACCCGAGTTCGTAGTTTTATCTGCAAGTATAAGAATATCCATAAAATATAATTACGTAGCGGTACACCGTCCAGTTCCATGATCAAAGTCATAGAGTAGCCGAAGTTACGAGTTTGACAAAAGGTATGACTTTCCGTGGCTGTGGAAAATATGAAAAATTCATAATTTGCAACGACAGGGATTGCTAGAAAGGGAATTTTGTGCGGTGACAACGATACCGCGTTTAAATGTCGCGTGAAGAGATATTCATAGAAACGAGCAAGGACCTGCTGGCACATGTTTCGGTTAAGTTCCCTCCAGCGGCACCTGGCGTTCAGTCCTTGAACCTTTGGGGCCGCGCCTTCCGGGTACGAGGGACCCACACCCACACACACGTACACACACGCAACACGGCACACTCGTAGCTCGGCTCGCACACACGTGTTCTCTCCCCCGCACCAAAGGCACAGCAGTGGCGTAGCCAGTATGTAAATCAGTTCGTTCCTTCGGCTTCGCCACGGACTAGCCACGGTGAAGCGGTGCTGCGAGGGAGGAAGGAAAGCTCGTCGAAGATTCGCCTTCTTCGATTTCGATGAGCACGAACCGACGTCCAGCGGGATCGAGCGTGAACGGGCGACCAGCGAGAGGAAATTCGAGAAGGCATGGAATCGCGATCCCGGATAGACCAAGATTTTCTTTTTCTTTACTGCTCGTTTCTACGGCCCGATACGATTCTTTGAAAGCCGTGATCGATTGCGTTCAAGGATTACGACTCGAGATATCCTGTGATTATATGGCTCTGCTTGAATCTCATTTCGAGATTCCAGAGTTCTGGATCGTTGGCACTTTAAGGTCCTAAAATTTTTGGACCTTGGAATTTTGGGGTCATGGAACTTTGCTGGATATTTAGGAAATTTGAATGGGATTTGGAGAAATATGCGTTTAGTGGTATATCAAATTGGGGATATTTTGATTTTGGTATATGTAGATTCATAGATATGTGAATTTTGAAACATATGGGTTCGAGGATATGTGGATTTTGGAATACACGAATTTTAGAACATATGAATTTGTTGATTTAGGAATATGTGAACTTGGGAGAATATGAGGATATACGAATTTGGGAATATCTGAATTTGTAGGTACATACATGGATTTGAGTATATGCGAATTGGGAGTACATATATATACGGATAAGTGTAATTGGAGATACGGGGATATGAAAGGCTGACAATTGATGAATAGAAAGATTTAGAGATCTACAAATTTATGAATATGTGAATTTGATAATGAAATATGGTGGACATTGATATCTTAAATTTTGTAATAAAATAATAAATGAAAAAGAAATAGTTAATTGATCATACGGTTAAAACTTCGAGAATCCAGGTTAACTTCACGAAAAATCCTGAACATTTGTCGTATAAATTTGACGACTGAACTTTTGGAAACTGTTACAGACGCCAATGGGACGTACCCTGTGGCACGCGCTGTGACAAGGAAACACCCTCTTGCTCAGGATTTAGATGTTATATGCGGGGTTCAGCCATTTCCTGGCATCCACTTCCCGATACGACACGTGTCCCGCCAGCCACGGCAGTCGTAATGCACCCGAGAAACTAGGGGAAGGCACGATTTATTAGGAAGCAGGGATCCAGAGATACATCCCGTGGCTAAGTTAGTGGAAACACCTAATGCACCTAACAAACCCGAGAATTCTATAAATATTCACCTACATCAATATTTTTCGTTGATATTTTATGCTCTCGTTGGCGCGAACGACCACGTATCGATTCAGGAACGATCTTAACGTTTCCGAGATAAGTATAATTAGTCACGATCGTATTTGTCGGTAATGCAACATTAACGTCGATTCGCTGAATTAAATAGTATAATATTAGTGCAACATAGTCGGCAAACACCTTTCACTGAAACTTGCAGCGACCGAGGTATTAAGCGGTAACATATGCAACATATATGGTGAAAAATTAAAAATCGAATCACAATACCTGAGCAACGGCATAACAAGACGCGTGTCACAGGTACGAAGACAGGCACGAGTAAATGATAATGTCAAGCGGTTACCCTTTCTCTTTTTCGCTTTCGGGGCTGCCGCCGCGACGGGAACACGCAGCTCCGTGCGAGCACAAATGAGCGCGATGTTCCATCTGGTCGACGCGAATCCTGGTGCATGTCGCGAGCCCACGCCCAGAATTCCCGATCCTCTACATCACCGTGGCCCGCCAAATGATATTGTTGCCCCGAAATCTCGACGTTACTCCGTTACACGCGGCGAATCCGACGCCAGAAATCCCCGGTACGTGAATTCCAACGCTCGCGCCGTAAAACACGACGCGACAATACGAATACAAGAAAGGGAACTGATCCGCCAGGTCCTCTATATAGATTCTCGTTTCGATCCACCGACAGGATACCGATTTCGCAAATTTTCCATTTTCCTTCAATTTCACATGGACTTTAATTCGGAATTTTTTCGACGTTTGTACCGATCAGGATATTTATTATTTGGCTTCCACTTACCCGGAGAGATAATTTCATAGTCACGAATTTGTTATTAGTTATTGCAAATGTGGACCACATGACATCTTCATAGATACCTGCAAATAACTAAATATCTGGGTCATTGGACATTTGGATACTTAGGTATCTTAACTGCTAGATACTTAGGTCCGTAGATACCTAGATCAACTGAATCTCTAGACATTTAATTCGTTACACACCTGGATGTCTAAATACTTACATTTGTAGTTACCTAGACCACATATCCCTCGAATTCAAAATATTTTCATTCTGATATATCTAAATAGATGAATCACTAGGTATTTGAGACCCAACACACACGAATCTCTACATCCTTGCACCCTATATATCCCTAGACAGTATGTACACTCATATTCGTAATAAACATGTGAATCTTCGGATGTCTGTATCTCTAAACTGCAATACTCCATACTCTAATACCTCCGTGACCTTATATCTTCAGTGATACCAAATGCAGTACCTTCGTTTTATATAAACTGTAACACGGTCTAACAATGAGGCTGCTCGATGATTTTTAAAATTCGCGTTGATATTCAACGTGTGATGGGCAATAGGTATACGGTACAAAGTTACGAGACGTGTTTCAGAAGCTATTAGCGTAGAAAATAAAGCGATCTCTTGATACGATCGGTTTCTCTCGGCTCCGAACTGCCTTATTGTTTCTAGTCGTTGCTCTTTGGGCGTGGAGATCGTATCGGTAGATTCACATGTTGCGCCCGTCCTCTCCATTGATTCGACAATGTCTGAGCGCGGAAGCTGAAAGGTCACGGAAGACACCTAAGTGGAAATGCAAATAAATTACTACGGCGGCCATGCCCACGATTATTGCGCCACCGCCGCAGCATAACCGTCGATTTGTAATTATAATGCCGCAATTAGAGGGCTGTCGTGATCCTGCGAGATCTACCGGCCCGATCGCAAGGACGATTACGATCGGACCGCCGTGTATGGCCGATCTAAGCTTAATCTTAAATGTAAAGTCTCCTCCCTCGTTTGACCCGGCTCGTCGCGGTTGGGTCTTGGGAAACTAGGAAGAGATGCAACCACGTACACCGTTAGTTTTTTCAATTACCCCACGGTGAGCTACGATGGATTGTCGCGGGACAACTTGACGACTTGTTTAGAGACCCATTGACAGCTGATTGGACGATGCCGGGTCATTCGGGATGCAGCATTAAATTTGTCCTATGTCAAAGTGTCCGCGATAATTACGTAACGATTCGAGGCAAGATAACCTCAACGGGAATACCAATTAAACTATTACACTAATCAGAACATATTAAAGAATCATCGACAAATAACATTTATTTAAAAAATATATTTTACCAAAGATTGCAGTGTAATCGTTACAATTAAAAATCTAATACTGTTGATAAAATTAATTTTTTCTATGAAGTCACATTTGATCCTCCATAGAGAGCCTAGCTACAAAGTCATTCTGTTGACCTAGCATCAAACCTAACACAACAACATTCTTGCAAGGAATTTCCGAGTCGATCGGTCATTAGCGATCATAAATCGTCATCGACAAGACTTAAACAATAAAATCTAGATCCGAAAGCGACAAACTATCTCGAAGCTTAGTCACCTATTCTCTGTGCCATTTAAACGGCATCAACCTCCCACCATGATCTCACCTAACAGTCTATGGGGTTGTTCGAGCTCGAGGATAGTCCCGGAGTGTCTGCACTCGTGGTGTCGGTGAAGCACCGCACTTCGAGACTTAACGCGTTGCACTTACGAGCACGTGCCTTTAGAGCGTAGGTGATTCGATAAAGGTTCTCGCGCATGTACGTCTCAATGGCTGTCGAGGGATGAGGCCGACGTGCCGAGGCAAGCGGAAACACGCGAGAAAGAGAAACAGAGCACGAAAGTGCGAACGTGCCGGTATACAGGGCTTTATGTAAAACGGCATTCCACGTAGCGGTGTCTACTCAATCCTTATCTAAAGCAGTTATATAGAGTCGTTGGAAGTCGCGCCTTCTTCAGAAGGTAATGCACGCCCGACCTCATTTCGTTCCCCCTATCCTGCATCCCGTGTCCCTTCTTCGATGGTCTAGCCCGCTGGGCAAGGGCACGGTGCGAGGATGGGCAAGTGCACCGATGGGTATTTGGATTTGGATATTTGGAATTTTTACATTTCCCAATGTTCGCATCATCGAATCTTTCTAAATTCCCGAATCCCTGAATTGTTAGATTCCTAGATGTTCAAATACCAGAAGAGTGACATTTCTGAACTCTCGAATCCCTGAACCTTGAAGCGCGCAGATTCCCGAATCGCCAAATTACCAGATATCGGAAACAATGAATTTCAAATGTTTGAAATGCCTAAACACCCAAATTCCAGAATCTTGAAATACGCAAATTTCCGAATCCCCGAATCACCGTATTTCCAATATTTGAATTTACTGAACTGATGAATCATCAAATTTGCAAATTTTCAAATGCTTGGATCTCCGAATCCGTGAATCCTTATCGATGTAGGCATCGTGCGCGGGCCGCGAGCATGTCGGCCCATTACCGTTCTTGCTCGTTGAGTCCCACACGCGTATCGGTGCGTATCCTAAACGCGCTGTACCCATCCGAGTACGTTGCTATAGTGCTCCGCCCGGTATTCCATCGGTAAGAGCAAGTTTAAAGCTCGACCGCTTTAGCAGGCGGCTGCAGGGTTATCGAAACACGGCGAAACCTGGCCTGGAGAGAGAACAGGCTGCGATCAAGCCGTAACGCGGCTATACGCGGATGGTTCATCCCGATAAAGATATCTTCGGTTAAGCTACGATTCCGATGCGGCGAACCCGGGGCTTGGCTTGTTCCGCCGTTTCCAGGTACCTGTAGTACCTGTAACGTTGCACCGGTGCATCCTGCACGCGGAACTCGAGCTCCAGATAACTCCGGCCGGGAAAGAAAAAAATGGCGGGAAGGTTTTTCTGGCCGTGTACTTACGTAAGTACGTGGAAGCCGGCGAGCGTGGCATCGATTTCGAATCAATTAACCTTCGCCGAGAGTAGCTTCCCGATACAGGCCCGTGGAAGCCAGTGTCTGTTCGATCCCGGTAGATAGAAGCGGTTAAGTCGCCCGAACGACCGGGCAGCTCGTTAATATCGCATCGTCGGCTGTTTTAAAGCCGCGACAGGTGATTAAACGAGAAGAAAGACATCATTTGTCGCGTATCTGAACCTTGATCAGCTCGTTTTACGATGTTCCACGGGAGATAGAGGGGAACGTTTTGTGGCGAATGAACAGAGGGAAAAGAAAAAATGAACAGAGAGAAAAGAGAGCCGTGGTTGCCCTCGATTCGATTGGACCCCAGAGCATCGTCTGGCCGGCCGAACCCTCGAACGCAGAGAGGCGTGTCGGAAAAAGTTCCAGATTACGCGGCGAGTGTAAGTTTAGTGGCATCGTAAACCGGTATCTTTACCGTCCGACGCCCACGCGTCCACGCACTATCCTAGAGCGATCTGCCTATCAACCGGCGTGAAAACTCGGTTTAACACTCTCGCGTACTTACTGAGCCTCTCGTGACAAGTATCCTGGCCGAGGCCTTGCTCGCGACCGCCTTACAAACGCGCCCGTACCTCGATCGTACGCAGAACTTCGCCGAAATCGATACTAACTACGGAAATCTATGCTCCTACGATTGTCCCGACAAAGATTGACCCTACGAGATCGATGCTCGTACGAAGAAAGTCCAATTCGCGAGCCAATATACGAAAAACTCCTATAGCAGCTCGCAGCACGAAGTTCGAACGTACGTTCGAGGAATATCGTTCATGGGAGTCGTCTTCGATGAAAGCGAAGGCTCTCCAGGATCGAACGGAAAAGGAAGCTGCACGCAACAGTGTATAGGACCACCTGTACCAACGAACCGGATGTTCCATTGACCATTGTCCAATTTCGTGGGCGGTTTCGTCCCGGAACGTAGCTCAACGAGACTTTAAATAGAGTTTAGTTGCAGCTAGTCAGCAGGCAAGATCGACGACTCATTGTCGGCTACGCTGCTCTTTGACGCCTCTGAGAAAAGGAAGAACCGAAGGAAATAGGATTTTTCCGTGAAATTTTGCTCGCACAAATATTGTTCGAATCTCCATCTACTTTTTCGGTAGAGGGGAAGGTATATACTCGGGTGTGTAGACTTCCGAAATTTACTTTGGTTCCTCTGGGAGCCTGCGGAATTCGGTTCTCTCTGTGAGAATTAGGGGCAGCCGAAAAAGACTCGGTAATTTTTACGGTTCGGGCATCCGGAGACACAAAGATTTCAAGGTCAGACAATTTAGGAATCCATAAATTAGAGAACTTGGAGGTATTCGGAGGTTTAGAAAGTTTCGAATTCATTCCCAACCCTTTGCACTCGCATTCGCCATTTGACTCAACGATTTTAAATAAATAATATCTATTTAAATTTATAGCATTATGCTCGCGATGTTTGAACACAATGAAACAGACAATATTGGCGATTGATAATAAACATGTAATAATTTCAAAATAATCTTTAACTAGAAAGTTTGACAGTAGTTACTCGTCAACGATGAAAATGCTTCCCAGTGCAATCAATCAACGATGTTTAATAAAAGCTATTAATTTCAAAAAAATTTGTCAAACTTTTCAAGTAGATAGTTTTACGAAAATGCTCTCGTGAGAGCTGACGCAACGCGTACAAGATACGCAATGAAAACGCCTAAATTGCACGAGGCTGTACTTAGGCGTGGGCAAATAGACAGCCACCTTTCTTGCCTGCACGGTCTACCTGCCATTTTTCCTTGCAAATCGCTTTCAAACGGCGTTGAAAGGTCTCGACACGATGATCGACTTCGAACGTTCGAAGACATCAGCGCGTTGCCTGGGGAAGAACACCGGCTAACGTCGGACACGGTGCTAATGGATTAGTTCTACGCTCGCGTTGCAACGCGTGGACCGTCTGTTAGGGATCGATTGCACCTCTTAGAAAGGAAAGCTAGGCGCGTGGTCTGTATTTCACGGTTTACCAAAAAATTAGCCATTAATTTACGCCCAGTCTTCACGGCCGTTGTTCCGTAGGGTGTTCCTCTCTTTTAATGGATAGGCTGTCGGTAATCGCAGCCCACATGTTGTTTCTCCAAGGATTACCACAGAATTTCGGAACGTGTCTGTTTCCTTTATGCAGGGGAATGCAACAGACGATGGACACGCGCACCGAGCGAATATTTGTACGCGCGATTACGATGATCCTTGAGAGTATCTTAAGAAGGGTTTCCCTCTGGGCCGCGTCTGTCGCAGAAAAACATTGGCGGATCAGACGGAAGAAAAACGACCCATTAGCGAGTCGGAGCTGGTTTCGAGGATTACCGGCTACGAGTCGGCGTGCACGCGCCTCAACGAGAAACATTATCCGAATATCTGAAACTTCGTACAGGCTGATAAATTCTACAAATAATTCCGTTCGAAACGTCGTGTTATTTCTAACGCGCTTATCTTAACTATGGGACATCGTTTATTTATCGAACGGACGGATAAACGACTAATACGTCCGTGACACAAAGTAGCGTATGACACCGGACTTCATTACGAGCGTACGAATCGAATCTGCAAAGAAGTCGGTATCATAATCAAGGAGATTTGCCTGATACACGACACACGATTAATCGGGTGACACCATTTACTTGCCCATTAATTGCGTACACGGATAACAGATCAACGGTCACCACACGATTGCACAAGATAGATATCTCGAGTTTGCCCATTACACGGTCTTAATTACGCCATTCCAATGCTCATTTTAATGAACCTTTAATGAGATTAGTCCGTGGATTTAATGAACTTTTACGAGTCGATAAATCAAGTAATTACGAGGTAACGCCGTATCATTTGCTCGACTACGAACGATCAATAATTTCATCGACATAGAACCCAGTTGGTTAAAACTTACTTGCATCGTCTCGGCTCGTAATTGAATTAAAATCCAAAGCGACACACGAAGCGTCCTCGTCGGAAATCGGTGTTCGATTTCAGAGTCCGGTTATTCGAAAGAAACGGTCGCGTGAAATTCGATTATACGAACGGGACACCATGACCTGTCGTGACGAGGCGTCAACGAAATCTCGCCGTGTTCTTCGGCACGAACGCGGGCCAAACGGATCATCGACAGTGGTCGGTCCGTCTCGTAACTTTCATCGTAATTATGAATTTTTACGATGCAGCCTAGAAGCGGTCGGTGCGCTGCCGCAGGTGCGATAGAGATCTCATTCCGGGGAGACCACCAGCGCACGTTCCTGTAACCAGCTGAACCGGCGGGGCCTTCATGGGGCTCATTCCATTAGCCATCGGCGTGCGCCGTAAGACCCCACAACCGAGAGATAACCCTTCTGTCGGCGCGTCGAAATATTTTAATTCCCCGTGGATGGAAACGCCTCGTTCTCTCGCCTCGTCCGCGCTAACTCATCCGCCGCGGCAACCGGCCGAACCGAATTACGATCATCCGCGGCGAACGAGGCGTGGTTTCTTGTAAATTCCATCCTGATAAAAGGCCCCGGTGAGGCGGCACTGCGGCCAACTGTGTCGCGTTCGATGTATCGAGGTCGCGTTTTCACCTCGAGGTGGCCGGCTCCTCCGTTCACGAAGGTTATCCAGAAACGGGCACGATATACACCTTAGGCGCGCGTATCCATTTTTCCACATTGCTGAATACGCGCTATGCCCTATCAACTAATTCTGATCTACGTGCCGATCGACATCGCGGTCTGATCCGTGTGGCGGACGCGTTCACGATTACGTATTTATGCATCGTTACTATGCGAGCAATAAACCGACACTTTTCCTACGTAGTCAGGGTTGATGATTTGCATCGGCTACTGCCACGCGGAGGTTAGACCTTCGTTCGTTCGCGTGTCGCTAAGAAAGACGACGTCCTAGAGGACTAACACCGGGGTCGCATGATCGTTTAACGCGCGTGGCCAACAGGAACGTTAACCAGTTAACTGCGTTCGACTATGTAGGTCAATCCAAAACTTCGTTGCGGTATGAACAACATTAACCATTTAATAATTTTTCGTGAAGTGAAAACATAATTCTCTCTCGTTGTACTTTACTTTTTTCATGTAATTTATAACAGTAGCGTTTATCCTGTGGTAGGCGTCTATACTCATCATTAGTTGATCTTAATAGTTTTAATAAGTTCAATGTTCAAACTAAATTCCGCAGTCAACTGCGTTCGAAATCTATGCACGCCAATCCAAAATTTCATTCAGGTACGACCGACATTAACAATTTAATAATTGTTCGTCAAATGAAATCATAATTCTGCCTCGTTTTGTTTTATCTTTTTTTCATATATTTATAATAGACAAGTTTGCCCTGTGGTCGATGCGTATACTGATTATCGGTTGGTCTGAATAATTTGAACTAGTTTAATGTTCAAACGAAATTCGAACTAAGTTAACTGGTTAATTCGCAACGTTGGCAATCGTCGAGTTCTCGCAAACTGAGAATGTCGAATGTCGGAAATGACCTTCCAACGTCCATCTAAACTGGACGTTGGAAGGTCAGGCGACGATTACGGCGAATCCTCGTGGAATTCGTAGGAATCCAGTGTCCAAGGACGGGGGGTTAAAGTTTCCCCTGGTTCGAATGCAACCTGCGGTAAGTCGCGGAAGAAACGCAGGCGTCCACGATCACCGGACGTTACAGCCGGCATAAAACGGGAATGTTAGAAGCGTGCGCGATGCAGCGAGACGTTATTGCGCAACACTTAAAACGAGCGTGCTCGTATCATCCCGCGAGCCTCCCTTGAACGAAGATAAACAATACGCCAGGGATTCTCGGGCCCTCGAACAGGATATGGAACTTGAGAAGTCGGCTGGTCCCGACGGTCAGTTAAACGGTCGGTACGCGAGCGTAGAGGATGAGTACCGACTCATAACGCTCGCGCGTATCTCCCTCGCCGTGCCACAGAGAGATCCCGGATAAGATGGCGCCGTGGGTGGCCTACTCGCCCGGTAAGTAGTAAACGCCGAAGCGGACACGTAACCGCGGCCACGAGGCGCACTTACGCTCGCCTTTTTTCGCCGCCGATCGCCGTACACGTTCCGGGCTGCTCGAACGCGACCAGTTAACGGATCGAGAGCAGGTCGCGACAATGCCCATTTCGGATGCATAACGACGAGCTTCGAATCGTCGAGAAATAACTTTCGCCCCTAAATGACCGGAATAGGAATCTTCGGCCCTTTGTCAGCTCCCAGTCACCGAATCACCCGACTGGTAACTTGCGTTCGACGATCATTCATCGTGTACGCTTTCAACTTCGGACCTGTACGCAGTTCCGACAATGGGAATTAAGGCTACTTCAGGTAGTAATTCGTAGGAAATGTCGGCATCGGTAGGATTATCTTCAAAGTTTCTTAACTGATGGTAGATCGAATTATTTATTTAGTCGATGGACCAACAGCACGTATGATTGGGATAACAATTATTTGGATTAAAATCTTTGGGGTTGAAATATTAAAGCTTTGTCGTGCTTTGAAGAGTCTGACTAGTGACGCACTCACAGTTTGACGCTAGAAGTGCCGATATTGAATGCATACTTATTTAAAAGTGAGAATAAAGTAGAAAATTAAAAAAATATGTCAAACCCGAAATTTTGACTGCTTGGTAGTTCTAGTATAATGCGTAATAAACCTTACAAAAATTGTGAACACGTTTGTATGTAAAATTCATATGCAATTGTAATGTACACAATGAAGGATCATTGAACACAAAATACGCGTCACATTTCAATTTTCCTGGTTCGTATTAATATCGTAGCTCTGAATATTTAGTTCTGACTGACCAAGCAAATAAATTGTAGGGTAAGGGGTTAAAACGTAAGACGCGACTTACGAGTACAGGTACATGTTGATACTAAAAATTGATTGACAGCAACGAAGGCTTTAAAGAGGAAGATTCTTGCTCGCGGAGATTCTCTCGTTCCATGAAAGAATCGCTTTCTAAACACTCGCTGCACGGTTCGGTTATCCGAGATTGGTGCAGGTAGATGGAAGCTGTCAGTGCACGGCATATAATTACAGGATATTTAGTAGGCATTCGGGTGCACCTGTGAGGAGGTACCATCCCGAAGGTGATCGGTACAGAAGGCGCGAGGAGGGTTTGGGTACACGAGGCGTGGTATAAAATAGCCAGGCGTAGGCGAGTGTCCGGTTCCCTTTGTGCCCGCTACCTGTCTTAAGACATCGTCCGCCCTCCCCCTGGCCCTACCCCGCCACCTCGTCTCTTTCTTTTTCCTTGCACGCGCGTATTTACCAGAGAGGAAGAGGAGGCCAGATCCTTTGATAGCACGGCATTCTTGCCCATTCGTCAGACATTTGATAGCTTCACGTGGGAGCCGCGGAATTCTTCGTGGTGGCTACCTTTATCCTCCGACGGACATCTTCGGCCGCGTTCGAGTGTCAGGTACGTGGTCCCCGTCGTCGATTCCTCTTCGATACTTCTTCGGGGTGGCGTCTCTTTCGCGCTACCGTCGCTAGGTTAACTCGCGTCCAGGCTCTCGTATCTTGCCGAGTCGGAACGTACGAGCTGCCCGTACAAATTGTTCCAGCGTGGCCGCGTACCCGCTGAGTTACACACCGGCTCGTTTCTTTGGGGAATCTCTGGAATTTTCCCGGGGAAACGACGCCGAGCCGCGGGCATTAACGGTACACAAAAGCCGCAGGAACAACAGCGTTCTTGTTCGCTTCCGCTTCTATTCTGCTGGCGTCGGTGTTATCGTTTGATAAATAATCGGGGATGCCAGAAGCAGCGGCAGGCCGTTTCGAAGCCGCGGGTACCCGGACATTCATCGCGGCGAAATAATTAATGGGCGCGGCGTACCGTCGGCGTCTGTTCGCCGCGGATTTCGTTGTAACCGCGAAAGTAACGCGTGCTCGTCAAGCGAGCGAGTCGTCCTACTCGGTGGATGCTGTTGGCCTAAGAGAATTTGCATAGCGGTTATCGTGCCGCGCGACATATGCCGGCGACTACCTAGAAGCGGCCAGCGACTGCCACGTTTGCGCCGGTGGACACGGCCACGGAACGCATAAATAGAAGCGTACGCATAATGCACATAATATATTTGTAGATCGGCGTGATACCGCTCGTGGCGTACCGTGCGCCGCGATCACCGTGCCACGCCACGCTGCGCCACGCTAGACCGCTCCTTGGGGGTACCGTGGTCATCTCTGTTACGCTCGCGGTGCCATAGCACGCCACCAGGGCACCGCCATGTGGTGGGAGACGGCATATGGGCACGCGCCCAAGATCTGATAACGTCGGCCTCTTCAATTGACTACAATCATGGGGGTTAGATATTAACTCGCGGGGAATCTCGCGCACTGACGTCGATCGACCCTTCGACGTAGCCCGGGAATTTCTCCTGTAACGAGAACCTGCGTTTGACGCCGATTATCGCGACGTCGATATCGACGGAACAAACGCGTCGTTAGCGAACGGGTTACCTTTCCCTTAACGAGCGCCATTTTCGTAGCACATTCGACGAAAAATATAAGATCGTATCGTTCGTCGCGGACGAATAAGTCGCGCTTGGTATATCTTCATTAATCGAACGTAGAGAGTTTTTGTTCGATGCGAGAACCGGTTGATGGATCGACCACGCATCGTCATCGATACCGAGGGACCGATTCGTTAGATTCGATTTCATGCCCAATATGGCAGGCTCGGTTGGCCGGCTGGCTCCTTGTTTTTGTCAAATTAATTGACCAACGATTACCGCATTAGAGCGGCATACGAGCGTTTCTCGTGACAGTTGGTTAGATGGACACGCAACGAGCTGCAAACCGAAACCGCGGTACATTCTTGCGTAATGACCACGATGGCCTGCCTTTTGTTGAAAACGGGGCGGACGCGTATGCCATCGGTGCTCGTCCCTCTATGAATTATCACCTGACGCGAGTTAAAAGGGGTCGTGACCGAACACGTGACATTCGAACTTGCAACAACTGCGGTCATTTTCAAGCAACTGCGAGATGCTAATGCACGATGCCGACTCGCCGTTCCTATTATTTCAATAACGAAATTAATCAATTATACTATCTCTATCTAAATTAATCAATTACACTGTATGTATCTAAATTAATGAACCGTACTCTCTGTATCTGAAATAAATGGACCATACTACCTGCATGTAAACTAATGAATTATACTATCAGTATCTAAATAAATAAATTATACTATCTCTATTTAAATTAGTGAATTAAACTACCTCTATTTAAATTAAATTTAAATTAATGAATTATACTATCTGTTATTTTATACCAAATGCAGTGCGCTCGTAGTTTCGATAGGAGTATTATCGTGAATTTCGCGGTTTCAACGCGGTCCCTTCACGGAGATCCTCGCCCACGGGAACAATTCACGGAAATCAATCGCGATCCGGTTTTCTACGAAGAGCCCTTTCCTCGTGATTGAGTCCTCCATTAGAATTTGACCCCGCGGCTGGTTCAACTTAAGCGGGATCTCACGGCGTGCCAGAAAGGGCCGAAGAATAGCGAGCGAGGAATTCGGCCTGAGGCCGATTTCACGAAAAACCCCTGCGAGAGACATCTCCATATTTTCCCAACCGGAGGCAAAACACTTCCAAACAACGCCGAAGAATAGGCAGGAGTTGCATCACCGGAGAAAGAGACTTCTTCTCGCGCCGTTTGCCCCGGGAACCAACGAAAATCCCACAGTTCGAGATGCACCGGAGACATTATGCCTCTGATTGGTATTGGTCCACAACAGTCGTGGACAAAGCACCTTGCATTGTGCGGCTGTCAAAGCCCGAGGGTCAACGTTGGCCCCCCGATCGTAACGAGATTATTGTAGGCGTTGAGCCATAGAGAATGGTCTCGAGTCTCACAATGAGAATCCAAGAATGAATCCTACCCTCGTCGCCTTTAAACTCTGTTGCCAAACTACTGTTTGCTTTTCTCCCATTTTTTTTTTCATTCTCGTACGTTTTCACCCTCTCGGCGAATTTCTGACGTGAAAGCACCGGAAGAGAGAAGCACGAAACGCGACTACGCCCGAAAAGTCTTCGAGAAATTCGACTGTTTGGAGAGTTTAGGAAATTTTGCACAGGCGAAGAGATGCAGAAAAGAGATGTTTTTGTGAGGAGGCTCGCGTTGCATCGAAGTGTACGCGGCTGGAAATTACGATAACTTTTTTTTTAAAGAGTAGAAGGTACAAAGGGGAAGGAATATTTGCACGGTGATGCAATTTCGGCTCGGTCACCATGAATCCGGCTTACGGCGCGTAAAATATCGGACGAGAGCGGCTTCGGGCCGGACTTTTTTATTACCCACAGCCCGGATTAACGGTTCCCAATCTCTTGATCCTGAGCTTATCTTCCTTGTCCCCGTATCCTGGATCACTCGAAAAAATATGGAACGACCTTACGGAACAAGCTCGAGGTCGTCCTGGCCACGACGCGGCGTCTACTTTATGCACTCGTAAAACGGCCAATATTTACGCGTTTATGATACACCGACGCCGGATGCGTTTTTAGCATTGGCCAGTTTGTAAATCGATTTAACGTCTCCTTCGAGAGGGGCCACGGCTCTTCGGACAGCCTCTAAATATAGATCATCGCCGGCGATACCGGTCAATTAACATCTCGTCGAACACGGCCACCCAGTTTCCGTCACGCGCGGAGCTTTCGTGCAACGCGCGATTATGGTGTACCCGCGTAGTCCGCGTAGCCGGCTAGCCACGAACCAGCAGATCTACCTGCTGGATCGTTCGCAGCAGGGGGCTTGGGGCACCATAATTTCACCTTTGCCTTCCTCCGGCGTCATTAAGAGACGCGTGTTGCGCGTTAGACACCGGCTACCAGCGGACAAGCTCGTTGGACGTAATCGTGACGAGTTCTCGTTATCTCCTCGCCATCGTCTACCTGCCTTGCCGACCAGATGACACCTAGCCGGATCTTTCGGCTGGACGCGATGTCGCTAGCTTTACCTTCCCTGAAAATGATTATCGATCGACGTGTACCTTTCTGCCACTGTTTCTTCTGGATAGGAACCACTCCGAAAACCCTGTCGAGCGTTTAGTAACTCGTTAGATTAACCGAGAATCAAGATTTCGCGCGTCTGGACGAGGAAGCATATTTACAGCGCGTTACCCAGGAATTGGCGCGCGAGGAAGTTGAAATGAAACATAAGTAGTACGTCTATCCTAACTGTAAATCCTCCGAACTTGATGCCGATCGACGATCGCCCACTGCCAATTGTTTATATTTTTTGAATCATCTGATGTGCGTGTTCGCGTGAGCCAATAAGATCCTACCACTGAAAATACGTATAAGTGGATGCGACAATTCCTAGGTGACTGGGTATACCTCTCATTTCGAATATTTCTATATTTTGAATAAATCTATTACATGGGAACGAGTCTTTATGTCTACATTTGGAGCTTCGGTCCAATCGATTGAACAAATTCGGACATCCACTCTCGATTAGCAAAATTGCTCGAACCCGATTGCGCTTAGGGAAATTGAAAATTCACGAAGTTCGAGAGTGTTTAATTTTAATAATTGAAACTCCGATGGCCATTTGACCTCGCACGAACGTACTCGAGGGTTGCCGAGGTACTTCTACCAATTCGATTGCCCGCGCATCCCTACTGGTCAACGTCATTACGGGCAGATAGATGAGTCACTAACGAGAGACGGTCGAGAGGAATTAACGAAACGAGGCTGAGGGCAAGGTACACGCGACGAGGAACTGCTATTCAGCTAGGCTTATCTCGATCTCGCGATCGTCTTGACTAGCAAGGGCGTCATCTATCGTTGATTGCGATTAATTAGCCTCTCACGAGGGACTCCGCGACGCATAGAAGAGGCTCCTTAACAATCCTCCAGCCTCATTGTCGATTCACGGCGCCAGTGTCCATTGCACAGGACGAGCAACGCGAGGGAGGAGCGAGATCCTTCCTATTTCGAGGCTCGTAAAAGTGCAGAAAACTGCAGGGAAGCATGTATAATTAGCAATATCGTCGGGAACATCGACGGGACGAAAAACCGCTCGGCCGCGTAGAAACCTGACGCTTAGGCTGTTCCGTCCGAACGAACCCCGAGCCCGTGCATGTCCAATTAATTCAATGAGTGAATCAGTCCCCCACCCCGCCGACTGACTCGCCGTGTAACGTTTTAATGATGCGCCCTGTCCAGGCCAGATGACTCTCGATGCTTATCTACCCTATCCTATTGCCACCAGCAGGCACACCCCTGCGACCCATCCCCCCTGACATCGAGCACGTGCCGCCATGAAAAACGCACATCTGACGGAATATGTATGCGATTGCTCGTTACCTCGATGTCAACGAGTAACTCTTCCGCGAGCGTGGAGAACGTTTATTTGCCACAAACGGTTGTTCGTTGAATAGATACCGTTTCATCGACCCCTACTTGTTAACCCTCGATCGGTTGACTGTTACGTTTCGTTTGCGAGCCAGGGTGGCGAGACTGACGAACCGTAGCTTGTGAGGGAAGGACGGTGAACAGAAAATTGTATCAAATTTACAGAATTGTCAAAACTGGGTGAACAATACTGTTACGTGACAAGTATTACTTGACTCGTTCAAATTCACCGGCAGTTTTGTTCAAATTAAATGTTTGTACTATCGAATCATCCTAGCAGTAGCCACAAACGCTAAAAACACATTACGTACGTTAGTTAGTCATAAGAACTAGGGACATCCTCACACAATTTCTCTTACAATGGACTAAGTACATATGTGTATATATATGTACTCCCCGAGGGCAAGGTTTAGTTAGAAAGAAGTCACTTGCTGACAAGTCGAGGACGTACGTTGTTGTGTTGCTTTCTTGGCCGAAATTGTGACTAGTTGAGCTCCAGTGTGATTGTAGCTAATAAATTGTTCATGAAGATCAATCGCTTCACCGAACAATACAATTTCTCTCAGAAAAGTTTAATGAACGAGCCTCTCCGCTTATCCTCAATTTCTCCAGGCATGCCCAATTTGAGTCACGATCGATGCAACCACGGATGGAAGATTAATAAATATAAGCGATCTCTTTCAAGATTATACGAGCATCGAACAAGAGGCAGTTTCAGTGAAAGCGCGTTTAGACAGCACCGACGAGGCAGCAAGGTCCTGTGTGATTTTGTCGTCGGCGATAATTGAGAATGACGTACGTTCTCTCGCCGCGACGGCGGCGGCCTTTAAGATCTCCACGAGACGCCGAGGGTGGGCGTACTAGAAACGTCGTTGCGCGAGATTATATGCACGCCCGTTATATACCGCGAGAAAGGTGCAGCGCGAGCGAAATAAAGAGAGCGAACGAGAAAGAAAGAGATTGGCAGACACGCACGTGGTGCGGCTCGGCTGGTGGAATACGTATTACCTCGGGGTGTCGGAATTATTGCCCCGTGGGCCGTGGCTGAGCCGCAAATGGGACAGGTTGTTTCGCGTTGGTGGAAATGGCCGATAAATCGCGGAAATTAAATCGACGCCATCGGCTGTCGATAGCAGTCCCGCGCGTACGACGTACGAGGGCCGTCGGCCACAAAGAAAACCAGGACTCGTGGATTTCAACTTCCTACCTGGTCGCCGCGTCTGTACATGCGCGTATCTGGATACATAATGATCCTGCCGGACTGCTCCACCGATCCCGAAAGAGATCGCGTACGTCAGCTTTAGGGGGGCCGATATTTTCAGCTGTTGTCGATACACGAAAGCCGAGTTATCGCCACGGGATTTCTATCTATTGAAACATCTGATGCTACGATTTAAGACGGGAATCCGGACCGCTCTATTTATGATTCCACGACCAACAGGGTGGATTAAATCGAAGTTGAACGCCATAATAAATTCGGGCACGCGGGAAGATCGTTTTTTGCGCGCGGATAATATTAGGCTGTCGTGAATCGAGCGACGGATTTTGGAACGTAGAAAGTCTCAGTCGACTACATAAATATACATGTGATAGATCTTACTTCCAAATTCGGCGCTAATAAATTTATTAGTAATATTTATTGTAAAGGATTATAATATTTATTATAAAGGATTATAATGTTTATTATGAAAGGTTATTACATAATCGGCTGCAGCGGATTTACTTTCAGACAAAATTCTCTGACGTATTCCAATTTTATGAAATTGGTGACATCTGATGAGGTTGTTGGTACGTTTCGGTCGCAGAGTCTGGATATGTAGGGCAGTATCGACATCTTGATGCTCAAATTAACCCTTATCGCTCTTATGGCTCGACCTCGTGAATCTCTTGAATCATATAAATAGGTTTCTCGAATAGGTTTTCATTTATTTACTGCTTGTAATAAATTAAACATATATTTGTAACGTACCCCGCACTATTGCGATACGTTTTAATGAAAACCCATTTCTCCATCAACCTTGTAAATTCTGTTAACCAAGGAATAAACTTTTGTTGAACTTTTTTTTGTGAAATTACATGACTCGTCAACAATATGATGACGTATTATCACACTTGAATTTAATAGATAGGATAAAGCGTTTTACTGTATAAAGGATAATTCGTTCAACATACTACGATCAATTTTTACGACGAAAAATGTCACGCCCACTGAAGTATTTCGTCATACCCAGTTAACGGGTTAGGTTAAGGAGCTACAGGTAAAAGAAATTAAGGAGTGCAGAGGGTGAATCTGTGTAAACACTGTGAAATCACTTCGGTCGCAGTAACCGAAGGAAAAACCGAGTTAACGATGGCCACAGAATTCCTCCATGAATCGTGCAACACCGTGCCGATGGCGCTTCGACGAACGAATCTCCGCGAGCGACGATAACTCAGGAAAGTATCGTTAACGAGAATTTCCATGAAGCGTCGAATGATGTATCCATCACGAACGCGTTGCGTTCGAGCGGACCCGTGACACCGTAAGCGGAGCGGTGGCCGGAACGGCGTCGCTCTCGAAGATCCCATCGTGTTTAAAGGAACACCGGGCATAGCGTGCGGAGTAAATGTTCCAATCGTCGTCGTGGCCTGTCCACAAATTATTCCTCGTGTTCAGCACGATGCGCAGCACGAGTTGGTCACATGCATACTCGCGCACACACACACACACACACGTGCACGACCTTGGTGCATAGGTGCACGAGGCGGCCGAGAGTTCAGCGGCGCCGGTTGCAGCGGGTGCAGCGACTCTTCCACTCATTCCGAGAACCGGGGTATCACGTCTCGGACTCGTAGAGTCCTCGTCTTGTCCCGTATGCCACGATCGACCTAGCTGGGCCCGATCCAGGGCCCAGGGTGGCGTGGATTCGAACGGTAAGAGACCGAGAAACGAACGACGCCGTAGGAGAAAAGAAACGACAGGATGAACCGGAGCCGAGCGTCGCGCGGGACAAGGAGGGAAAATAAAGGGATCGGCTGCACCACGTGTGTCCAGGTTGGCTCGTTTCGTTTCGCTTTGGTTCGGGTGAACAGCAGTCAAGGTGCTCTCGTTTGTTCCTCGTTTCGAGTCGTGTCGTCGTTCGCTCGTCGTCAGGAGCTCGTGCAAGCTGGCCACGCTGCCCTCCTATCTCTCATCTACCGTCCACCTGTATTCCCCGTATTGTCAGCACGTGGAATTCCGTAGAAATTAACGATTGACCCCCGCGAGAGTCCTCCGCCTTATCTGACTTGCTCGATCATCCTATAGAACGCGACTGTGGCCTGCGAAGCGAGCTGCGCTGCCTTCCCTTCTGCGCTGCTATTCACGGCTAGCGATCGCAGATATTATACACGACGCCGAAGCTGAACGTGACGGTAGAATAGAATTTGAATAAGTATATCGTTGCTTGACGCGCTACGGGCCTTGAAGACATAATGCTGATGCCGCGGCCAACCGTAATCCGGCCAATTAATTACGGCCCCGTTTCCTACGTTGACTCTTTGATAAACTCTTGCACGATTATCCCGCTCGCGTTCGCTGAATAAAACCCTTTCGCGATAAGCGATTTCTTTATTTCTTCAACATATTCATACGATCGGAGAGTCGAACAGAGGTGCGCAGGTAGATTCCGGTTTCGTAATTGAATTTCCTGCTAGACGATCGTGCGAAACACGGTCGCATTCGCACGTTCGAAACGAACGAAAACGACCCCATCATTCTCCGGCCGGTCGAGTCGAGGCTCGGCAATGACAACGTACTCGTGATACGTTTCATCTCGTTCTAAAATGTAACAGGCCCCGCGAACCTTATGTTTTCGTTGCTTTATCAACCAGGTGTATCTTGGGAAAGAGATACCTTGCGGGGTGAAGGCCTGATCCCCTGGGTGGAAACCACTTGCACGTACCAGAATGACGACGTGAAAGTCGAAATAGAATCGTTTCGGTAGCGCTGCGCGGATAAAGGTCGAAGAATGTATTTTAAGAGACAACAACTGTCGCCATAACGAAACGAATTCCTTCTGTTTTATTCCTGCTAAACGCACAGGCATTTCGTCGCGGTACAAAGGCTTTTATATTGATAAACGCCTAAATTCACGACACTTCTATGTCTTTATTTGCAACGTAACTCTGTACGTGCTCGCGTAACGCTCGACTTGCTTGCATTTCAACGAGAGTGAATTCAGTTATCTGTAAAGTTACAAATTTTTAGTGGAAAATGAAACGTTCTATTCTCTCCTTATTGGACATTCGCGAACAAAAATTGACTCTCAAATCATTTTTCAATGTCTATCGATTATTCCGTCAAGGTATCTGTCGCGATCCTTAATCCGTTACATTGATCCTCTTTCCTTGACGATGACCGTTCGTGCGATTTATAAAACGGCTCGCGCGTTGCTGCTTGTAAATTCAAATTGGGCCAGCGAGCCTCTTCGATTAAGGACAGTAATCCCTTATCGACAATCGTATCGGCGATGCGCCTCGAAACATCGTTTCCTCGTTTCATGGTCGCATCACGAGACTCGATCGGCTTGCACGGAATCTCTGTCGCAGGCGACAAATCCAAAAATCGTCCGTCGGAAATTGCGGACAGTTTCGGTGTTCGCTACGCGGTACAAAAGTCGTCTGGCCTCGCGAAAGCCGAGAGAGAAACGGTATCGGGCGACAAACGAACGAGGGAGGGAAGTCGCCCTTCTGTTTAGCATTCGCGATGATATCTGGATGGAGTCCAGAGTGGGCTTAACGGGCTGTCGCTCGATATGGGCGCGGTCGCCTCTTCGGGGTTACGACTTCGTCGTCTTCGTCGCTACAAATCGTGCTCTTCCTTGCTTCTGCCCACGTACGACAAACAGGTGCTTTTTTCGAACACCTCGTTACTCTCCCGGTCGCCGAATGTCGATGATCAGCGTTTCATTCGCGATTACCGACAGCGAAATTGGCTCGGGCGTATTCCTCCCCCGAAACTTTGAATATTCCTTCGGACACTGTTTCGCCATCGAGACTCCTTCGCTGAAATATTCGAGCATAATCCATTAGCGTAACTGAGTAGTGGAACCGGTCTCTCCAAAACGCGGTTTAGCCCACCTACAAAATTACCGGTTAAAAAGGGGCGGAAATCATTAACGAGCAATAAATTTGTACTAACCTACGCACGTAACTCGAACCGAGTGTAACAACAATGACTCGGAACACGGGTTTTGAACTTGATCTTATCTCCGGCCACCGAACATACCCGGAGATGATGGCAGAGAAGGAAATTGCGTACTTCCTTAGGCGTGTCCTGACGCGGCCGCGAAGTAGCTCAAAGTTGACACGGTAGGTGCACCGAATTGCCCTTCCGCGATATCGCATAGGTGCCCGTAAGTCGTGGAGACGCAGGACACGTGTACAACACCGTGAAGCACGTACGAAACTCGCGCGAACTTACGACCCGAGTCCACGCACGTTACACGCGTCGCTTTACGTACGTACAACGCCACGAAACCGGCCGTTGGGCGTAGTCCTGGCCATTGTCCCGTGACAGACGCTCGATTGTCCCTATTAATATGAAGGGGGGGATCTCTCTCTGATATCCTCGAGTGCCCTCGTTTCCTGACTTGCCCACGTATGAGACACCTACTTGCGATACCCTCGTCGCGCGTTGACGATCGCTACGTCTCTTCCTGCGGCCTACTTCCTGTGAGTAACTGCACCGGAAAGGTGCGGAGATGTTGAAAGAAAAAGTCCGCGCGGTGAAAATGAACGGTTCGTTTGCCACGAGGCTTAATCACGCCCACATTAAGCAGTAAATAGTTCGCACGGCATTATTTTAACCTCTTGCCCTCGAACGACGTCTTTGTTACGCTCTTTACCTCGATATATTATTAGGTGGTTCGGAAATTAATTTCGTTTTTTTTTAACGAAAATCAGAGATGATTTTCATTGGATACTTTTTTCTCTTCCTTGAACAGCATTTTTAAAAAAGTGTAATATTCTCAAAATGCTTTCCACTTTCCATATTTCATAAGGTACCAACCACAAACTACTGTATAGAATGAATCGAACTTTTTCACAAGCGAGCCTGTTGCAAAAACGAAATCACTTTCAGAACAACGCAATAACTTCAAATATCTTTCTTGCGTATGCAAGTCTTTGGTTAAGGGATTTTGCATGATTTTAACCCTTTATTCTTGATACATTACTTTCATTCGCCGTTCGATTTAATACAATTTCGAGTGAATAACTTTTCGTTGAATTTATAATAATTTCAAAAAATCCAGCAAACTTTTGAAGTAGAAAGTTTTACAGTTGTTATTCGCCAACAATAAAAATGATTTCGAGAGCAAAGGGTTAAATCTCGGAAGACTCGGCAATCGTTGCTCGACGACTAAGATTTCGTGGATTCCAGGTGGAGGATCAGTTTCGAATAAACCAGTAGTTCTTGAACAAAACTTTCCGTTCGGTTTCGGTGACGATACCGAGTGGACGCTAATCGATAAATCGAACACAGTAATATGTCGGCGGTTTTTATTGGATCGTAAAATCGGGACGATTCGAGGCAGCACGGAGAAAGGTTGTTCCGAAGGTCGTCTCGATAACGTCTCGAAATTCTTCGGGATCACTGAAAATCATTTTATTCGCGCGATATATTATAACGCGGTGTTATACGCTGGTGGTGTTCGGCCACATTGACGATGGCACCGGGTATATAGCGAACCTGGCGCGACCTATACGACCGCCTACGTTTTGCTTCGTAACAAAGAGACGCGCGTTTCTTTCCTCGTCCACCCACGTTGCGACATAAAAATATCCGCGCAGGTGGTAGCGAGAGAAAATTATATGCGCGCCGTTTCTTCGAATTTTACCAGATTTTGTTCGCGAAAATCGATGCACGTTCAACAAGCAGACTAAGCACGCTATTAACGCGTTAATAGAAATCGTTTGTCACTTGTGCGCTGAATAAGTGATATAGTCTAGTGATATACTGTATACATAGTGATATATCACTGTATACGATGTTGTAGATAACAGATATTCAAACTCGTACAGTATGGTACAAAGATCTTGAAATTACCCTTCACATTTCCCAAAGTATTTCCAAAGAGATTTATTCTAATTCTTCCAAATTCGAGTCAACCAAGAGTATTATTTTGCTTTTGCAAAAGCTATAATTTGCATTCCGTTCCTATCACGAAGCAACCGATCTGTTCGTTTCTGGCATGCACATAAAGCTCCCAATATCCAAAAGGATTATATCTCAGGCCAATGGAATTCCG
Organism: Coelioxys conoideus; assembly: GCA_947623535.1. Taxonomy (NCBI): domain Eukaryota; kingdom Metazoa; phylum Arthropoda; class Insecta; order Hymenoptera; family Megachilidae; genus Coelioxys; species Coelioxys conoideus. The sequence goes on along the minus strand of OX392450.1, from coordinate 35,794,569 downwards.
CCATACTGCCTTTTGGCGAAATACTGCAGAAACATCGAGAACCTTCCAGGAATGCTGCGGCCGCGTCGTAATCTATAAAGCTCGGCCGAAGAAGTCACAGAATTTGAAGAACGCAGCGATCAACGTCGAGAGTGGTGGTCGTCGTCGATGGTACTGTCCCTCTATAATTTGGCAGAAGGCAATCCGCGGTCCCTCCCGGGATTTTTATCGACGGGACTCACCTATAAAGATGATCCCGTGCACTCCATCAGGATCCAAGGGGTCTAGAGTCGGTGAATCGGTGCGCGCAACGAGAGCGCATGGCTCATGTCGCGGTATCTTTGTCGGCAGTGCCGGTTCTTCATCATCGTTTTGCCGATACGAACGGGCCCCGTGCGATAAACAGAGGAGCAAAGAGTAACGAAAGCGGAGAACAAGAGGTCGGAGAGAGAGAGAGAGAGAGAGAGAGAGAGAGAGAGAGAGAGAGAAAGACGGACGGTAAACGAGTCTTTAAGATCGTCCCGAGAGACGAACCTGCTCGGTTCTTACCGGCCCCGATGGTGCTCATATATTAATTAGTACGAGGAGTCCGAGTTATTATTGGCTGGAAATTAATAGACCCTTCCACGGATAAATAACCGGGGCCCCCTGCCTCTCCTTAGGTAGCTCCGAACCGTTCCACCTTGCGTCATCGTGGCCTGAACAAGGAGCGAAAGAGCGAGCGAACAAGAGGAGGGAACAAGGGACGTGTTTATTGGCACGGGCCCGACGAGTTTCCTTTTGTCGAACAGATACAAGCAATTAGTTTCATTCGGATTCGTATTTTATGGCGGCGCATCTCGCCAACCATCGGCGTCTTACGATCACAGATACCGTGAGGGACGCGTTCCTTACCGGTCGTAATAAAATCGTTCGTACAATGTACGCGTTCGACGATATCTTGCTGTCTCGCCGTACTTCGTTCCGATGCGAACCGCCAATTAACCCTTATGGCGGCCAATACACTCTGGTTACAGTTTAGTAACATCGCGTTCAGAGGAACTACACTGGGCGTGCATTCAGGGAAATCACGCGTTTAGATAAAAATATTGACCAGTTGCACACGAACGTACTTACAATCCAGGAGTTGGCGTATCGACTCTCTCGTATTTCAGTGTTAGCAGGTAACTCCATGAATATAAACAATCGGCAGTTGGCGATCCTCAATCGGCATCAAGTTCGAAGTTCAGTTCAACCTTCTCACGCGCCAATTCCTGGGTGACGTACTTTCATTGGTAGCACTTAGCAACTTCGAAACCTTCTGGTTGAAAAACTCGATGAATTCTATCAAAGTTACAATCTCACCATTATTGATAGCCACTATTAACTGTTTCATTATGTTTACACATCTTATGTGCAACACCGTAGATTCGGTTAAGAATGACCTATCCCTGAGTGATGTATTAAACAGTATCGTGAGTGTGAATCACCTTTCGAGCGCAAAGGATTAAGAAACGATCAAAACCGGTCGAAAAGGGATCAAACCCGGATCGAAGCGTTACGCGATCGAATTTAGCGTCCAGGCGAATAAAGAAATATTCGACGTTAGATATCGCTGGTCCGGAAGATTGAATTTCCAATCGAACGGCTATCTAATGATCTTTAATTAACACGTAACGCGTATCCCATTCGGAGACAGGATATCGTGCATGGCTCGACTGGTTTGTCGGAGTACGGGGGCTGAAATTTTCTCGAGCGGGTATCCGCCGGATCATTAATCGCCATCGCGTCCGACGATGTACGAAGCGAATATCGAATTTCCTGGCGCACCCTCGATTGACTGATACCTACCATTGTACAGGCATCGAGATCTACGAGGCGCGAACTCGTCGGTATCATTTATAAAACCATTGTCCGGCTTGACAAATGCCCCGATGCTTGAATATAAATGCGCGCTCGTTGCGGAAATTTATGCAACTTTTCCTTAAAACACGTTCCGTCGATGAATCGGCCTGATTAGCGAGTCGATGGTTCGTACGGGCGATTACGTTCGTTCGATGGGTACACGGAGAATCGTTTAGTCCTCGATGGATCGTGGAAAAGTTTGCACCGTCTCGTTACCGTTACGTTGCGATTGTTAATTTATCGTTTCGATAGTTTATTTTGAAACTGTCGACTCGCGGAGCAGGTATCCGAATGCGTCGAACACGCCAGTACTTCAATAGCCGTCACGATGTTGATCGATGCGACCGAAACAAATGGGTTTGATCATTGAAAAGCGACAATGGGAAATTTGTCAGGGTAATTAACGATTGCCATCAATCTTGGGCGTTCGGTCGAGGTGCGGAGGGTTACGAGTGAAAGGTGTACATTTTCAAAAAAGGAAAAAAGCAGTGTTCAGTGTCACGATATTTTAATGATAAACGCGAGGAGAATATATCCAGGATTGTACTGAGTGATTTCTCAGTATGCCGACTCTCTTATCGAATTGCTTATAGCCTCGCAGCCTTAGAGGGTCACAGAATAAAACGGTCAATCTTTGTGACGGTGTACATGTAATAGACCTAAGTCCGCGTTTGGCCATGGGTTTTCTTAACACTTATCGGACGAGCGCATTTTTATAGAACAATGATAAGTAGATCGAGAGAATTGTAAAAAAACTTTATAACTAACCGCCTGGCGGTATTCAATTTTTTTTTACTATTTATAACGTCACGCATATGGTGTTAAATTACTTTTTTATGGTAGTAACGACGACGACATTTTTGGACATGAATTTTTTTTACACTCATTTAATTCAACGCGTCCCTTCCTCGTTACGCGAACAATGGCGATGAAGGATAATTTTGCAGGACACGATGCAATTTGGCGGAAGATAAATTCTGCGTTCATCCGTAGTCGGAGCAGTCTCGTATTGGGTGCATAAATCACAGTTTGGTGAAGAAGTCCGGTCGAATAGCACAGGTTCGTAGCAGGTTGCCCCCGATCCGTCGAAAGCTCGCTGCCGGCGTGCAGGGTGGTCCCGCTGGCTAAGCAGAGAGGACAAACGGCGACACGAGCAACGTGGCTCTCATCATATACCCCTTCCACGCACCCCGTGGATCCGTGGCTGCTCGCATCCCTTCTCGGTGGACGTCATAACCGTCTAACAAATGGCCGACAGATTAGAACTAGAAACGGTGTCTCCTCCGTGAGAGAGTCGGGCAGCGCGTCGGTGCCTTTCATGAAACTGGATCTGAAGGGGGCCGTCGCCCCTCCCACGCTGTGCAACCAGCCAAGATAACAGGGCAATAATTCAAGAACTTCACGATACTGGGACACGCGCGGGACTCCTCACCGTGAAAGATTAGTCACGGATACATACGTTTGCGCCGCGCTTCCCTTCCGCTCGGGGATCCACCGACGTTTCAGTTCGCCTCGGTCGGCGTCGTTTTTCTCTTGGCCGCACGAAAAGCGTACGTAGAGACGGCGGGGCCGGAAAGGCCGGGATCCGGCGACCCGGCGTCGCTTCTTGCGATCCGCTCCAGGCCAGCATGCGACCACGAGCGTGGAAACGATCCACCGGACACGCTCCGCGGACGGAGCTACGAGAGCCGCGGCCATTGTTTCGAGTACTGTTATATGCAACAGAATATGTTGCCGAGAGTAATGGTCTTTATGACGGTTATTAATCCTCGACGGTTGCCCCTCGAATCGACGGGCTTCCTTCCCGCCTCGTTTTAAACCCGTCGGGACAAATCGCGTACGGTTATATCGACGCGCGTCGTGCTCTCCCCGTGATTACTCCCGAACACGTGTCGAGAAGATTACGACGATCTTATTTGCGCGTCGCGAGTAAACACGAGCTTTCGCGAGCGTAACAGCTTTACGATGTCGCCGAGGACGCAAGAGTACGTGGGGGGTGACACACATCTTCGCGCGAGATCTGCTTCCGCGCGGTCGTTTCAACGATGACACGGAACAATAATGTTCCCGTCGATCTAAAAAGATTTACGAGACTCGAGAATTATTCGGAAAGAATTGTACTCTCTGTCGAGTAGGGAAACGAGAATTCGAAAGGCCTCTCGATATCTCGGCCGATCGGCAGCAGGATGAACGAAGATGATTGACACACGAAATTCGAGAGAAACTTGAATTTATGCCGCGTCGATTAGTACATTTATGGTAACCAGGAGATATTCCGTAATCCATCGAGAATCCACTGAACGATGAAGGTTGAGTCAATCGATCAATCAGCGGATATCACGCAGAGAGATCAATATAATCAAGGGACGTATCGAATGATCGGTATCCATGGCAAGAGATCGTGGACCACCCTGACTTGATCGGCCGGGGGTAATTAAGTACTGAAGAGTGATAGGCTGGCGTGACCAACGGTCATACATCGCGCCTCTGCGTTCGTGATCCGATCCGCAGGTTCCCGCTGATCGTTTCGATTCACGAATCGCTTAGCTCGATCGATTTCTTCGATCGATTGAATGGGACAATTGCATTCGAGGCAATTTGTCGTGTTTGTGATTGAAAATGCGCTTGCTGATCAACTATCGTCGAATTTCTTCGATATGAATAGCACGTAAACTAATTAAGGCAATGGTGCTCACGCTGTGCACCATGGTAGTCTACGCCATCAAGGTTAACTTAGAGAAACGCCATTGAATAATTTACAGCTTCCCAATCTTTTATGAGATGAATTTTTCATCGAGAATGATGACCAGTGACACTACTCATCCATTTTTTAAGTCCAATTGCTCGAAAATAAGGAAAAAGCTATTAACCCTTCTAACAGTTGATTGTTCAATTTCAATCTAATCGTAATTTGCACAGTGAAGGACTGAATGCAAAACATTCTTGATGTTCGAACTTTCTTCAGTCACTTTAATGTTGTAGCAATTAATAGTTTGTTATATATTATTTTTAGCACAAGGGGTTAACGTCGAGAGAACGAGAGTATCGAAGCCTCAAAGACACAACATTCCTCCAACTCGTTAGACCGATTTTTCATCCGCGATCGCTGAAGCAATGAAGATCCGCGTCTAATCAGCAATCGCGCAGGATGAAAACAGAGGAATCCTGACTTTGCATTTAAATCTCCTTCCTCGGTGTTGCTCGAGGTGCTCATTTGCAGCAGTCGCGCAAGAAATTTCTTATTCCGCGGGGAGAATGGCCGCGGGATACGTTCCTTCCCTTCGTCGAGTCACGTTCACGCGAGTGCGTGCACGCATAGATCGCGTGCGCGAGGAAACACATCTATTGCGGGCGGATTCGTTCTTGCGCGTAGCTTTACGCATTCGGCTGTGCCGTTTGCTGCTTTGATACTCACGCCGAGCGTATACCTTGCGCTCATCTTCGAGACACCGCGTCGTTTCCTTTCTTCGAAGGTCATTTCTTCTAAGAGTGCTAATTCGCGAGAGTGTTTCGCTGTGGCGAAGACAAGATGACATTCGTTGAGCGCGGAATTCGTTGAAAGCGAGTAAGGTACTTCGAAGGGGAAGTCGAAGGTAATGGATAAAATTCCTGTGTTCATAAATTCCCAAATCTTTAGATTCATGCGGTAAGAGATGTCTAATGCCAGGTTCTGGATTCTCACGCTCTATATCCACGCGTTTGCACATTCCCACATTCCCCAATACTCTAGGTGCTCTCATTTCTGGAGCTTCATAGACCCAGATCTCTTTATTCCTAAATCTCAACATTTCGAGACTCTAGGTCTCTTCACGTTCTACCAAGTTTCATAGACCCACATGTTGAATCCCTACATCCCTAATCTTGAGATCCTCTATTCCCATATGTATATGACTCCGCATCTCCATATCCGCACAACCTTACGTCTCCACATACACCCAATTTCCATATCTCACATTTCTAGCTTCCCATGTCCTTATATTCCTCGTCCCTGACTCTCCGCATCTTCAATAGGTATACAATGTACTCTCCGTCGTGTCTATAAACGGATGAAGTAAAACGTTTATCCGCGAAATAATTATTACCGTCTCTTAGTACCGACTATGGGTCGCATCTGAAACGCGAGAGGTTAATCGTCGTTACCCGATTATCAACCGATACGTCTGAAATCTTCCACCGCTTAACCGAGCCCCTCTACCGGTCGGGTTTCGCCAAGCATATCGAAACAAATGTACCTTCGTGTACTAGATCCGAATGGTTTCGATCAATAATCACGGTCAGAGAACGATCAGTCATGGCTACCGTCGGCAAAGTAATGCGGTACGGGATGCAACGACCACACACGTTCACGGGAATGATTCCCGACGATGATCGGGAACTCACGATCGATTCTCTGCCGTCCCGGCAACGAGCTAGTGATCGCTCAATCATGCGTGTTAGGTGCCGACGATAATTCGTGCTCCGATGGATGCAATCGAGCGCGAGGTCGCAAAGGTGGTTCGAACAGGTTGCGCAAGACTACCGTTGTCGTGTACACGCTCGATCGGGAAGCCGATAAGTGGCACCGGGAGTCCGCAGTTGGAACATTTTGTTGGTAGCCAAGCAGCCGATCGTCGAAGCGACGCTATAATCACCGCAGGATATCCCGCAATACCGATCCATCGAATGGCATCCCCGAGCTCTCAGCTCGTGTCCCTGCTGTCTGCCTCTCATTACAGCCTTTCCATCGATGCGCGAAAGACAGTCTCTCACGATATCCCCGTGTTCCTTCGTCCTGTGCTACCTCCGTTTTACAGGATGCCGTAATACCGATCGTGTCGGTGGATCGTTCGCATTGGCGTAACAGGGCAGGACCCAAGGTGCGCAACCCTTCAACCGTGAACCGATTTCCCCGTCACAAATTATCGGATCACATATCCTGGCAATATGGGGTGCATACATGGAGCATGCGTATAGGTTACTCCAAGGAAAATACTCGAGGTTATTACACATTTTACTGGGCTTATTCTCTCCTCGAGAATTTGGAAATATAGGGATTTGGAGATTTGTTGTAAGACCAACTCATAGACAACAAGATAACCTATCACTTCATTGAATCATCCTGCGAAAAACATTCTGATTTCGCTCCTCAAACGCCAACTCACCTAGCTTTTAGTCATCACGTTCATCTCGATACATGTAACTAGCCCTCTTTCAACATTTCGTCAGTCTTCCATAATTTGTACTTGCGTGCGGAACTTATCGTCAAAGTCTCCGAGTTCATAATATAAGTGTTTCACTTATTCCCTCATCCGGAATTCAACAGATTTATCGTGTCTTTTTCCCTTACGCCGTCACTTTTTCTAAGGCAAAGGAACGTTATCGACAACCATCTAGACCTTCTTGCGTTGCGCCGCTACATTTCAACACTGTAATAATGTGTTTCATGCTTAGCTATATGTACGGCCGGGTATACTTGGCCCACCCTAGACAGAAAACCCAGTTACGCCAATGACCGTCGACGATTCGAGGATAAAGAAGTGCGACGTATCGAGTTGTTGCCGGTCCCGGGAGCGAAAGGCGTTAACGATCGGAATCTGCGTTCGCGCGTGCACACAGGGACGAGCTCTCTCGCAACGATGAATTCATCGCGATTAAGAAGATTGCCAGTCGCGGCCGGCCAGGGACAACTTGTTCCCCTTGTACCCTCTGGTAAATTAATTTACCGGCAGGCCGGAGCAGCGTGGCTGTTCTCGCGGTTTTGAGGCTTCGGCCAAAGCGCGGAGCAGGTTTCGCGATATGCACCATTGATCGGTTGCAAGGATCATTGGCTCCGCGACGTCTGAGATATATCGTCCGGCCGGGTGAGGCGTTCTTTTCTGCGTCGCGGAATTCCGCAGGAACATAATTAATTCACGCGGTCCGTAATAGAAAAAATGGCAACGGACTGAAATACGAACAGCCCGATAACACCGGCGACCTTTAAATCGCGCGCTGGTAGCTCGCGCCATTATCGTGCAAATTAGTTTGTACTCCAGTTCGATATATCGCGGGTCAGCCGTGCTTTATGCACCGGTTTCCACGTGGTCCGGTGCCCGGTGCGAGAGCCGTGGACCCGCTCGCGCTTATCGTCACGGTGCAAATTATAGAAGCTATAAGCGGATCGGCGTATCGCGACGCGAAGCAAACTGGGCCCCTGCGATGCATATTCAACGGAGGCCCCGGGCCAGCCGCCGCGATGCGACAACAATCAGCGAAACAAACCCACTTATGATCAACAAGGGTATACGTCAGCCGTTAGAGCCGCGAGCGTCTCGCGGACAACTTGTCCGCTGAATATTCATGAGCCTCCGCCATGCGCTCCATGCCGCTCGATCGTTCGAGCGAGCGAGCGAGCGGAACGCTCGATACGCCCGGCACCGTCGCGATCCCATTGATCCGTCGTCCGTGTTACGCGCGCGACGCGTCGATATCGCTGCATTTTGATGCTGTCCCGGCTCTATTCGTCGCTGATAGAGACGACACAGGGACCAGCGGCTGTTGGCGTACGTCCGTTGCTTTTCACGATCGATCGATAGGAATTCGCTTTGATATTCCTGCGGCCGACTCGATATCGATGCAGGTTGCGCTCGCGACAACCGGCTGCGGCCATTTGTCACTTCGCGCCGGAAGATTGATCGGGAAACGTGGAATTGAACGTGATGTCGCGTTGCTCGATTTAAATGCCGGCTCCGTTCGGAGACAGTATGTCACGCAATAAGGTACAGTACTTTGCCGAAATCTCAGTACTTGCCCAAATCTGATACGCGATTCCCGTTGATGAGTTACCGGACCATTATCGGACACACATTCCCGTACCATGTACATCGGTGGACGCTGTTTTGCGAATAAACGCGACTATATTAGCGGAGAAATTTCGCATACATTCATGTCGGCCAGACCGGCAGTAAAATCCTAACAGCTCGTAATGAGGAACCGAAACCGAACAGTTACGGTGAATAGTATCAATTTCACAATGCGAGCCGTCGGTAAAAACTCGCTACCATATCGATACCGATCGATGTAGACACGAACGAGGATCGCGAATATATACATTTTCTCGTGTTCCATCGTGTACACGAACATCAATAATCTTATCGTACGCGGTATATTTTAAATATAAAACAATTATGAACGATACTTTAGAGATAATTAGAGTGATCCATTATAAATGATACTTTAATTCGAAAATAGTTCGAAGTCTTAAGCTAGGTAGCACATTCTCCGGGCTCTCAATGATAATTTAAATTCTTCCTCATGTTGCTGATTCATTAACTAAACGACGCTCAATGTATCGCGGTATTACCAGTTCGATTAAAGAGGATACCGAGCGACGAGATTGGATTTTCTATCTGACTACCACTGTAAAGTCGCGAGTTCGCGAGTGGAAACCGGACGGAAGATCGTGAATCCAATATCGGCCACTTTACTCTGTCAACCGATTATCGGGGGATGCATCTTCGGTCGAATAAATATCGCGTCGATTAATTGTGCGTTTATCTTCGCCGGTTCGAGGCCGTCCGCGTGGTGGACGGGATCGAGACCGGCTAATCGAGAACTCGTCGTCGAATCGGGCAGATTCTCCGGCAGATTCTCGCGTACTCGCACCGAATGCCGCTGATTTATAACGCGGTCGTGGCTATCGCGCGTTTCCGTAATCGAGGGCCATTGATAACGCCGCGGTATCGAACGACGATCGCGTAAAACCGGCGCCAGCTCGATGCGGGAACGCATGAAACTCGACGCCGGTTGCCATGAAATCGTTATTCCCGGCTTCCTTCGGCCAGGCTACCCGGAAAATTACATTTTAATAACAGCCGCCGACGTTAAATGGGATCCTCGATCGTGAAAATCGCTTCCACTCATCACGTTCCGATCGTAAAGCATTCGTTAGAGTTTTCAATTTCGAATCGAACGATAGTCGATACCGGATAATAACTTCAACCAGTTAACGATCGTACCCGCGTTAACACGATTTAAGATCATTATTTTAACGTTCGTCTTCGCTCGGATAATTTCGTTATTAAATGAGAGCGAAATAAATGTGTGACAAGAAAAACGGAAGTTACTTATGATTCGACCTATTATGGATTACGATATGGATCGATCGAGGAACGAATGAAGGAATAACAAACGGAGAAGATAACGATCGATAGCGGGGAATTAGTTCGATAAAGATTGCATCAATTGCGGGCGCTCCTTCGACGGAATCGGTTCTCCGATCGAATCTACCGGAACTTTTCAGCAGATTGAATTAAGACACAGCCTGGCATCGATTGCCTGCAATATATCACTCGAGCAGGGCCGTGTTTTACTCGCGTATCCCAGGTCGCCGACGATTGGTGGCGGCCAGTCCATAAAATCTAGAATTTCACGTCGCTTACCAGAGAAACGAGTCTGCCGTCTCGATATCCAACGCGTGGGTGGGGCTTTGTTCCTAACATCTTTATAGCAGAGACGAAAGAGCCTGTGGCGCGGTCCGGAAGTGGCCGAGCGTCTACGACACCCGTCTACACACGGGCGCAGCTTATCGACATTAAATTGCCCGTAAATGGCCGGTTATCCGCAACGGTGAGCAACCATCTTCCGAGTCATCCTATTAGATCAGGACGCAAAGATAATGCGACCTGTGCTCGTCCCTCCTCGGACTCAACTACAATTTCAGCTTCCTTTGACTAGGAGTAAATGTACGGGAAAATGACCATAATTTCTAAATTTCTCAATCCTGGAATCCATGAACGTGCAAGTCCATAAACTCCTGGATGTTCGGGTACTTGAATTGCAAAGTGACAAACTCACGAATCTTTAAGTTCTCGAATTTCTACGTTCTCAAATCCCCGAATTGCGAAATGCCAAATACAGAAATCGCAAAGTTTTTGAATCTAAATTTCCAAATCCTCGAGTTTCTAGCTGTCGAAATTCTCGTGTTCCCACTTTCTCAAATCCCGAACTTCAAAACGCCAGATTCCGTAACCCCCAAATTCCGAAATATCCAAATCCATAAATTCTCACATACCAAGGTACCTAAATTCTAAAGTGAATCTCCAAATTTTCGAGCTTCTGAGTTTCTAAAATCCCAAGTCCCGGAATTTTCAAATGACCAAATCCTCAGATAGCAACGTTCTCAAATCCCCTATTTTCAAAATGCCAAGCACAGAAATTCCCGAATCCTCGGATCCCTAAATCTCCAAATCCACGAGTTTCCACTTATCCAAATCCTGAATTTCCACTTTTCTCGGATCCCAAATTCCGTACCACCAAATTCCGAAGTCCTCAAATTTTCGAATGCCCAAATTTCTGAACATCCGCTCACGGTAAGTCGAAAAATTCCGAAATTTCCCGGAGCCAAGTCGAAGATCCCCCGGCGTTATACGTGAATGTGCGGCAGTGAACGCGCGAGGGCCGTTGATCGTGTCTCGCACGTCCGCGAGGAGGATTGATTTATCACACGCCAAGAGACAGATTGCCGTACGACGCTCGTTCGGCTCCGAAGGAGTTGTAGCCGGACTTGGTAAGAAGCGAGAGAGAAAAACGATGCAACAGCGAGAAGAGGACGAACGGAAGAGACAAAGACAGGAATCGAGGGACTCCCTCTTCGGAAGCAAATGCTTGACACTTTCAAACTTGCTTATCTACCCCTTTCTGCTTATCATTGCTTCTCTGCCGGGGACATGCAATATGAATACAACAAAACAGTCGGTACAACCGACCAAGAGTTGCATAGATATCTGCCCTTTGACACGACTCGCCCCTTTAGTGGATCTATTGAATTTTCATGATTAATTATTATTTCGCTCTGTGACTTTTTAATGAATTAGTCTAATAACGAAGATACGATAATATATCCGATGCAGATACATTATTAGTGTTCCGAGACTAGGAACCCTTTCAGAGGAATATTATTAATGAAACGGCCATTGAACATATTATTGAAACACAAAAATGTTTCGATTCTCTCGATAAATATTGAGTATCCCGAAATACAGACAGTGTGTTCGATCGTCTGAGTTCTCCATCGCGATTAGCCAGACACCATGAATAATTTCGAAGCGAAAATGAATGGTTCGCTCCAATAGCGCACAGAAGCTGTTGCACGTCAGGGGCAGCAATTTTAGAGACAGGTTGTCGTTCGTCCAGCGGCTGGAATCAGGTGACGTTGGCCTGTTGGAAGATAAGCAGGTTCAAGGACCAGTGTCCAGCAACCATCGTTTACTGGAGGAATTTCACGTGGCGGGAGGATCGCGAGGCAGAAAACGATGCGCCAAGGTGAAGGTGGACCGTGTCCATGACTTTTCGTCGAGAGATAACAAGTTGATAATGACCGGGCTGACCCAAGGTCTCGGAAGATAACCGAACGACGGAGAACATCGCGGAGCCGGGGGCCCCGTGGCGGTATTTGGATCCTTGTCCGGAGTGCGCGCGAGGATCATTATAGTGATTAATGCTGATGGAAGGCCCCGATAGCGCTGATTTATCGATGTCACCGGCAACGGATTCGAGACGGTGACGAGATAAATGGTGGACGCGTCCTCTTACGCCTTTCTTCCCGCTCGCGACGTAATGCCCGCGAAATAGTACCGATCAAGAGCGAAAACCGCCTGCCCTCGACTCGATGAGTCGATTAAAGACCGTCAGCCACGGATTTCTCCCATTAAAATCCTTCTGGCAACGGGAAGATGAACCTACACGCCGTCACGAGATTTATTTCAGTCCTGCATCGGATCCTCTGGAATGTACCGGCGCCGAGCGTCATTCAAACTGTAACTATTACACGCTTTATAGTTACGGAGACGAATCATTTATCCTGGCGCCGTTCTGTCCCGGTTTCAATTTCGCGATATCTCTTTCCGGATCGAATTATGTTGTCGCATATTTTAAATATTCCGAGGACTGTCATCGACTCGCAAATAATCTCGTATGGGATATACATATGTACGTAATATGTGGAACGCCTATGTGACATCGTCTCCCGATCGGTTACTTCAGCCACTCCGTGTATTTTATCGAGACGAACGGTGGAAGGTAAAAAAAAAATAGATCGTAGACAATACACGGTATAACTCTCGTTTCCACCCACGTGGTCGAGATTACCGCGATGCGTGGGTTTGTACCGGTGAGCCCGACCGAATTTTACGAGACATCTCTTTTTTTTCCTTCGACCTATCTGAATTCTAGCTTCCATTCTGACCCATCGATTTCACGGAACCACGCTCGAACGCGTGAACTGTCGTTCCGTTCAAGAAATGCTAATCGAATTGTTGAGTATTCAATCTGTCTTACAAAGTGGGAGGTCAAGTTTTGAATATATCCGCGCAGGTTGCGGGTTGCCCTCGACTCACGGGGTCTTGGCATCGCAACGTTGCGTACGTACAAGCTTCCCTACGAGATACTGTGTTTGTTTAATCGAATAGAATACATTAGCCCACGCCACGAAAGGCCACTCCGCGAAGAAAACATCGTGCAACTCGCGTACGACACGAACAAGGAAAGCGTTATTGTCTGCCGGGTTCTACGGGCGGTCAGAGAAACGGGACAGCGGATAAAGGTGCTTGAAAATCGTACTTTTTCATCGATTTAAAGTATTTTACATGTCCAACCTGTTGGATGAGACACGGTTTAAAAATTCTGCAATTAACATGTTCTGAGATATTAACATATGTAATTAACATATTGATGGTAGACATCAAACATGGTCAGGGTGCTTTTGGATAATTCTTGCATTGAATTGGGTCCATAGAAGTTTCACTTTAAATAGTCACTATAAAATCAACATTAATACTAGAACTATACACGGGCCAAAATAACCAGTTTCGGGTTCAACAATTTAAATTACAAATTTTTTTTGTTGCCCTTTTGTCAAAATATCTGTCATGTTTTATAGAGCTAATGAATGGTTATATATATTAGATAATGTTGTAGATTTTATTTAATTTTCTACTTTATTTTCAATTTTAATCTAAGTATGCATTTAATACCTGTAGTTCTAGTGTTAATATGTCTTTTGCTGTTTAAGAGAAATATAAACGAATGGTGCTGGACCGTCCTTGCTTCAAATGCAGCATGTCCAAATACGTAATTTTGTTCACAACAAAAAAGTACTAAAAGGGAGGAAAAATTAATGTGCGATAATTCAGAATCACGTCAAAATAATTCGACAGCCACATTTAATACTGTTTAAATTTACGTGTTATCAATCATATTCATGAAAAGTGAGAAATTATACCGCGAATGTTGGACGAAGAAAATCTTTATCTAATCGGAAATAAGAGTGTGCACCAGGAACGCTTATCCTAATAAGAAAATTTCTGGTGTAAATTGAGGATATTTTGCGGCCGTGCAAAGAACGTGGCAATGGGATTGGTCGGTCGAGATCGCGAATACGTTTGCCGCTCATTCTTAACACGCGAACGAGGCATTTCAACTTTACAGCGAACACACCGAGAGATGAGAAGTGCAGCGTCGTTTGTAAGCTCGCCATTCAAATACCGTCTCGTGTATGATAATTCGCCGTGAACCAACCGAGAGAGATCTTAAGAATCGCGGCTCGACGAGCACCGGCTAACAACAGCAGCAGCCAGGCTTAGGTGCGATAAGCCCGTTACCCTGGACCACCCTTGAGAAACTATCGACGTTGCTGGGAAAACTTTTTCCAAGGATATTATCGAGTAGAAATGCAAAGGTTACCACTTTGGTATCAGGTTCTGGAGAACGGGTCTACGCTAAAATCGCCGGCTGTGAACATAAACGCGACAGATATTTATGCTGATCATTATCGTCATTGTTGCGGGCGAAAGTTTCAAAAGGTACCATTGAATAAAATACAACGACTTTAACCTCGACACCGCGTCGTAAACAAATGCGCGTTAAAACAGGCCGGGTTTAAACCACACAGATATTTAACCCTTTAAATGCTACGAGCGTGTCCGTACGCCCAAAAATCGCGGTGTCTCGAGCGTTGCGAGTATGACGTCTGTTATTTAATTGTCCGACGTTCGTTTCGGGAACGGACATAATGGGACAGTTGATAAATGGACATTCCTGGCCCAGATACGAAAACTATGGACATTATGCGAACATTAAAACCACTTTCTAAAGTACTGCACAGCCGCCGTTTAGCACGTTGCAGAGTGTGCTTCTTATTGGTGCAATTATATCGTATATTTGGAATATATGTTACACTTTACGTGACTGTAACACAAATTAACCCCTTACTGTATAATTTTTACGTTTACACAGACATGTTAGAAAATACAAATCAGGAGAAAAACAGTAGTAACTGTGATATTATTCAACCGACAGTTATAGAGATATAAATAGTACAGAACAAAGAATATATCGATAAATGAGAACATATCGTCAAGTGAAGAATGGAAAGACATTACCGAAATCAGATGTTCCTACAGCAACAATAAATTTTCATTTTCTTGCAAATATGTTTCTCGATTTCTACAAATTCATATAAATGCAATATCATTATGATACTTTACTCTGTCCCAAAATTATATTGTGGAGTATGAAGGTTCGTAAATGCAATTTTGGCAAAAGTGGCAGCGAGTAGGTGGTATGAAACGTCCGGGATGGTTCGACAAAGGGTTAACCCCTTAACATTCAATTAAAAAATTCAATTGCAGCGAATATGAGTCAAAGTGTGACACGATGTTGTGGGGCAAGAGTTTAAGCGGAGTTCTATCTGCGCGACGATTCACAAGGTACGACGCCGAACGGTCAGCCGAAAAAGATACGACGCGATACGAAATGAAATTAACGCTTATTACCCAACACGCGAACGGGACTTGACCGGTCGACCGCCAAGGAGCACCGCGATAAAAAATTTATTTCGAGCTGGACGACGACGACACGGACCCGCCGCATTGCGTCGTCTTATGCCCCTCCCGCCCCCGCGCCGCGACATACAAATTTACCTCGTTATCCGGCCGGTGTGCGCCCGGCGATCGTACCGGATACCAGGGAATTTTCGATCGATCGTAGAGAAGTCCGAGACGCACGTGGGGTCGGTACACACGGCTAAACAAATCCGCCGGCTCGGAAACGCAATAAACGTCGGCGTGGCGACGCCGTACGAGCTCGTTCGGGCGACAGTTAGGTGGCCACTTTCCCCACGTGGAACACCGCCGTCCGAAGCGCCGGAAAGAAATGTGGCGCTTAAATAAGAGGGACCTCGAGATTACCGCGCGAGACCTCGCGCGCGTATAAGTAAGATCTCGGGATTTTATGTCGTTACCTCACACGAAGCTGCCGCTTCGAACCGGCCATTAAGCGCGAGCCCGCCTTCTCTCCTTTTCCGGCCGTCGCGACCGTCTCGCTTCCACCACGCACCGTTTTCATCGATCTGTCCTTTTTTTGTTATTCTCCTTTCTCCGTCGTCCGCTTTCGCGCGCTTTTGTCGCGCTCGATCCGACCGAACGACCGTTCCACGATCGTGGGTGGCTCGATCGCTTCGACACGTAAACAGGTGTAATGGGAGCCGACATTCGTGCTCGCCGAGCTTGATGACTCGTGTAAAGGTTCGCTCGAAACCAGCTTGGAATTTTCAAAACCACGGCTGCACTTCGATTTCTTCATCGGTATGAAGATCAGGTAGCGTACCCGCGAACACGGTGGCCTCCCTCGCGAATGGTCACGATCCACGGAAAATAGAGACCAACTATTGCCGATTTTTGGTGCCTGCAAATGTTTAACTTTTCACATTCGAAAGCATTTCCATCATTGGCAAATAGGAAGTGTAACATTTTTTGGTTGAAAAGTTTGATAAATTTTGTTGAAATCATTATTCTTTTTTATTAATCGCCAATATTGTGCGTTTCGTTATATTCGAACATTACGTTTATAATACTATAAAATCAGTTTGATGAATGTT
The DNA here is from genome assembly GCA_947623535.1 of Coelioxys conoideus. Lineage (NCBI taxonomy): Eukaryota > Metazoa > Arthropoda > Insecta > Hymenoptera > Megachilidae > Coelioxys > Coelioxys conoideus. Next base: position 35,777,813 of record OX392450.1, on the reverse strand, counting down.
TTTTTATTATTTTTTATTGTTAATTGCCAATATTGCCTGTTTCGTTATGTTCGAACATCGTATGTATAATATTGCAAATTTAGTTAGCATTTACTTATTTAAAATTGTTGCATTAAGTGAAATAGAGAATGTCAGACGCCTCTCGAGTGCAAAGTATTAAGTACACTGCTTTGGAGATTCGAAAGTCGCAGACATTGAAAATTTGCAAACTAATAAATTTGAAGGCGATCGAAAACTTGAGAGTGATCGCTGATTCCTGAACAAGAAAAGCATACATTGCGCACGAGTATACCTACGAGCCTGTTTCCCCTTGTAAATTGAAGAAAAAGATGTCCTTTTTTTGAGACGGAAACGATTCGGGCTTGTGTTACGCTTAATTTATCTTTACGACGCGATTTGACGTAGCCATAAAATGGATTCTAACACGAATCGCGGAACGATTAAGAGGAAACAGTTGGAAAGAATTCGGTCGGGAATAGGTAATAAACGTGTTGGGATTTTATGGAAGAAATGTGTCGCGTTGCTCGGACACGGCTTGGATTTTAACAGGACTGCTGTTTTTGGAAAGTTGATCGCCAATTGGAATTTACGATCCTTAGGTATGCTTCGTTCGCGCGATTCGAGGTAATACTTTTTACGTAATCGGTGAGGTAAGATAACAGAACCAGAGGTATACCGGTTGCCAATAAAGAACAAGTTTATACCGAACTTTTAATCCTCTTAATTTTGCAACAATTCTCTAAAACGAGATACACAAAATCCCTTATTGAACCGTTCTAGACCAGAGACCCAGGTCGAACAAGCTAATTACTTATTTGAAATAAAGCCTGACTGACATCTATTAGTTTGACACGTACAAACACGTGGATCACTACTGTTCTAAAATCAGGTTAGCTTCGTGTCTCGCATACAGTGCCATTGTTGAGGGCACGTGTTACACATACGAGGGGTATTAAACACGATACAAACAATTTGTAACATAATCGATTTTTAGGCATGCATTCAAGTATGCTAGCCGGACGACTACTTTAAGGTTGGACAGGATGTTAAAAATATTATGTATCACCGAATACATAAGAATCTTTTCGACTCAGTTTTTCTTTGGAGATTCATTTTAAAGTTAAAAATTCTCAAATTAAAGTTTGGAATATTGGAACGTGAAAAGCGAAGTGCAAAGTTTGTCGACATCGCGACCCACATTCGAAACGCACAGAAGCTGCCCACCCCGACGAACAATAGTTATTTCCCCGATCAACGTTATCAAAGGCAACCAGACGGAAAGTAGCCTCTGGTTAAAGGCGGTCCTTATACCGTTACGGCGGCAAACGAACAATAAATAAAGCGCTTCTATTAAAGCCGCGTTGGATAAATACAGCTTGAATAGAGCGATTCGAGGAACTCCACGGAATAAATACATTCTTTTAAGGATTACTCGTCACTCTCGTGGCTGTAACATTGTACATTCTGGCGCCAGTCTGCCTACTTACACGTTCAGTCCGGGGAAAGTGGCAACGGAGCCGAAGTCGCAAAACTTCTCCCGGCCGTTTTATCGTTCGATGGTAAAATGTATGAAATACGATAAAATGTACCGGTATTTTCTCAGCGGACGCTCTTTAACACTGCCGGGACAAGGTGGAGGCTCTACGAGATCGTAAAGTAAAGCCCTATTGGATCGTCATGGTGTCCATGAAGAATCGTACGAGGCAGATTGCGGCTCGCGTACCGCGCGAACGAACTCGTCGTCCGTCGCCGTGGACGTGGGCTAGTAAAGGTTTATGGCCGGGTAATTGAACACCCATGTCTTTCGAGATTCCTTCGAGCTGATTTAAGCCTCCATAATACCGGGATAGCAGGCTGCCAGGTATACCCATCTATGGTGTATTCGAGCCGGTTGTGTCATGGGTGTCACCACCCCCCACAATGCAGCCGATCCTATCATCATTATTCTCACTGACAGATAAGCAAAAACCGTCGGATATCCCTCGAAGCTACAGCCCTCTACGCGCCGGAGATGCTTGTTCCGCGCCAAAGCGGCCGGAAACAGCATTATTACTTTCTGTCGTGAGCGATCATTTTTCTCGATGCGCGTCTCGACGGTGTCTGCCACGAACGCGTGTACCAACAACGCCAACTACGACGAAACGTGCATTCCTCGCGTTGTAAAAATATAATAAATGCTGCCTCTAAATTATTATTCCGTATATCACACCATTGTTCTTTGTACAAATCTATCGATTACTTCTTCACCCCTCCCGGTCTTTGATTTCTTTTACCTGCAGCTCCTTTATCAATTTATAAAATAGATCAAGAAATGGATTTACAATGAAATGTATTGCGATTATGCGGGGTGCGTAACAAACATATTTTTAATTTATTACAAGTGGCGAAGAAGTGAAAACATCTTCGAGCAACCTATTTATATGAATTATTGCTACGATCCAAGGGAAAATAAACTCTTAGTACGTATATTGGTACAACTTGGTTAATCATCTTTCTACTGCCTCGTTTTCCAATTTACTCGCATCAATTTAGATTCAACATCTCAGAAAGATACTGATAGAATCAGATCTTTCAAATTTTCAAGGAAAATTTCGCAGACCATCGAGTTATTATAAATGCCGAACCGTCCCGTGCAGAATAAAGATACGTCTGTCGGTTAAAAATCGTGCCACACGGTACCATTTAATTTGCGCCGATTAATCAGTCTAGCGATCGAAGATTACATCCGAAGTAGTAAAACCGCGTGGTAATAAGGGATAGAAGTCGCAGCGGTCTCGTGCAATATAGAACGGTGATTTTAATCGGGAACGAAGGTATCTGCGACTGTAAATCAATAAACGATACTCGGCGTGGTAACTCCTCCTCTCCGTGTTGCCGATGGCGGCGCGAACGAAGGATATACAGGTATCGGCTGAGACCGTTCGAAACATTTCGATAGCCACGAGTAATATGTACACCGACAACGATGCTGTTTTCTGCTCCTTTTTCACCTCTTATTTTTCTTGCAACTCGTAGACGACCGACCGACCGACCGGTCGTTACTTAGTAGCTTATTTATTTTTGCATAGATAATCCGCCAGAGATACGGAACGAGATGTGGGTGGAGCGCATATGCTTGAGTCACGTGTGATTAAGCGATGTTATCCGCGGTTCTCGGTGCCGTCGCACCTGTATGCTCGGAACGCCTACGACGACGCGACTTCTTTCGCTCGTTTATTTTTCTCCTCTACTCTCCGCGGCTCCTCTTCATCCCCGAAGCGACCAGCTTCACGAGGATTGACGGCCACGGTGACTGTCCTTCGCCCCGGGAACACGAGAAAAATTCTGTTCGTCTGCCTGCCAGTTGCGAAAGAAATACTTTGTATTATCGATAGAAATTGTTGCGATTCGGAAATTTGGATTTTTAGAAATTCAGAATTTCGAGGATCGGTAGTGCTCGATGATTCCGACATTTGGTAGGAACGATGATCTCGAGATTCGGTCAGTTAGTCATCTAGGAACTTTGGAATTTCGGGGTTGAAAATTTTGGGCATCTGGGGACTTGGAAACTGTGGAGGTTGGAAACACCGGGATTTGGAAATCGTTGGACTCAGATACATGCCAATCTGGAAGTTTAAGGATACTTGAGAAGCAGAGAACGTATAAATTTGAGATTTCGAGAGTTCAGGAATTCGAAAACTGCACAATTTGTGAACATAGAGATTCAAAGATTCAAGATAAAACCATGCAAATTATGGAGTCTGGAAATGTGTGATCACTATCGCGCTTTCCGCGACAGCGCAATGTATTTGTCGGCCATAATTCTCCCCGATTCGAAGCCGTGGAGGTGTCATTTCGAAAATAAAATGTTACGCGGTTCTGCTTGAACGCGGGACATCGCGATCACTCGATAGAAACGAATTGGAAACGATGATAAATTATACGATAAGTGTATCACGAAAAATTAGCGATCGGTATTATTGCTCCGATTGTTGCTCACGTGCGCACACCTGCTAGCTCGTGTCGTTGGGAACGCTGTTGCTCCCCGAGCGTATTATTCGCAATGCTCGTGTATGCATGTCAGGGTCTCGCGTGTACCACCGCTCGGAGGAGGAAAAAATCCTCTGCGAATATCGCCGTGCTGGCGATACCCGGAGCGGTGTAATGCCGCCCCGTATTTATAATTGCACTTTCTGTCTTGCTGCGGCTGATAGCGGTTCCATACGGAGAAAACAAGTGCAACGACTGAACAAGAGGGGGGTCGACTCGGTGGGTGCGGGCTGTTTCATTCGGCCATTATCCTGTTTGCGGGCACCGACTGCGAACGGAGAGAAAAAGAACCCAGAACGACAGCGTTAGAGTACGTTTTCACGTGACGGTAAATTGCGACATGCACTGGGGCAGCGCTTTTGTTGACATTAAATCTGGAAGTCGCTCTCTTCGCGACGTTACTTCGATGATGTAGTACCGAATCATTCACGATTTCTTACCGCGAATTTGTTCACAGTGAGCACTAGATGCATTGGCATCGAATTTTATGTGAAGACATTAATCAGTTAACTGTGGCGATCCCTTTTGTAAGTATACTCGTCAATCACAGAATGAGTGTCGATGTTAAAATATTGAGCCAAAAAGATGGGTCTATTTTATAAAATAGATAATTTCATTACTAATATTGACTTATTTGGTGAACCAGTTAATTGTAACTTAGAAGTGTACTCGTCGTGACAAAAAATTCTGCCACATATTCATGACGAATATAGTCGTCAAACAACTGGTTGATGATAAAATTTGATAATCTAGATGTCTGTCACATTTTGAAATCATTATTCGAGGTTCCGAATAACAAATTCTGAAATCTGCAGGTACTCGAAGTTCCGAGCGTGAAAATCTGTAAATTTGGAAGATCGAATTTTGGTAGGGAAGTGCACCATTCCCGGCGGTGTACGACGATATATCGATCCCGGTAAATTAAGAGGGGGCCACGGTCGATTAGGCCGATCGGCCGTGAAACGCGTTCGTTCTCGTTAGTTATCGGTGTACACGCACGGCCGATACGAGAATCGGCCGTCACAACGACGCGGAATGAAAGGAACCGTGGTCAGCGTATCTCGTGATTCAGTAGCTTCTTACCGAACCGAGTAATGCAGTACTCGTGTACCGACGTCGATACACCGATCGTCCTGGGTCGTTTTGCTCGCGCGTAAAACCCGCCGGTTCAATAAGAAAACCGCTATCTGCTTTCCGCGGCGATATCGGCGGCGAGCACCGGTGCCAAGCGTCGGACGAGAAGTCGCGCCGCCTCTTTTTGACCGGCGAAGAAAACAACGACGGCCAGATACATATTCGCCGTGGCGGACTCGTTGCTTAACCAACCACGTGGCCAGGACCGCACGTACGCGTGTAACTGTATCGCGCAACGAGCATTGTACTTTCACGATGTCAGATCAAAATCTACCGACCAGCCGTTTAACAATTAATTTTTTTCCCTCCCCCAGTTTGGAGCGGCGATAATCGACCTGGCAACGATTACGTGGCCAACTAATTGTGACTTTCTGCGCTCGACCCTTAAGCAATCGTCGAATATTTTCCTTGCTTTCTACCTTTGTCGGTGCACACGCAACACGTCGAGAGTTCACGCTGGATTTCCTCGCGAAAGAAGGACTAACGATAATGGTTATTACCTTTGGATATTTTCGCAACCACACCTGATAACATTAGCATATTTATCAACTTATCATTGATACACACAGCCAGGCTGGTATTGGTATGCACAAACGTACCGGGAATACGATCTGATCTGTCTGTCGATTGAAAAAGGAACTCGTTTATTCCGCCCCAATTCCGCGGGTCACCGATTCCGTGTAAAAATCCATATTTACTGTTATCGTTGCGGGGAAAAAGTTACGAGGGTAGATTATTATGCGTGGGGGACCGGCGTGACAGTCGAAGCGGACAGTTCGTCGACCAGCAACCATTGGCGTAGCTACGTGGGGTCCAGGGTGCGAAACTGACCACCATACAATAAATGTTTCAACACGCGTTAATTACCTATCCTTTCCGAACTTATGCATCACCCAGCTCACAATGATAACTTCTCTTACCTTTATCTTTCGAGATGTATAAAAATATACAACGATACTATGAACAGACGATACGCATTGTGGATTTATACTTTGCAAACTTTCACGTCTCACAAATGCATAGACGAATGCATTCTCGGTGCAGTATGAAACTAATGGTATGCATGATCCCAGTTTGGACGAGCGATGTACCCACGTGTAATTTTCGACTCGCCCTAGACAAAAATCGCGGTTACGCCAATGCGAGCAACCAGCGTCGCGCCTTTTATCTCGATAATTTCTCGATCGCACCTGTACGAGATCGGAATTCGCGGTCGGTATCGGTCAGGTCGAGGAAGAGAACGGAGAGTAGCCGAGAATGGACACGGGGCTCGCATTCTTCGCTTAAGTGAATTCCACGCGTGGCACGCGGGTGTCGAAAACGCCGGGGCAGAGCTCGCGAGCCGTCGAAGCGCGCGCGCGTATATACTCGCCGCGTCGGGACGAGCCGGTTGCGGGCGTCGCGCTAAGTGCATCCCATGCACAGGTTGCATGCGCGCGTTTATGCACCTAGCAGGGGCGGGTCCTTTGTGTTCCATATAAATCGAATCATCGGACGAGTAAAAGGGACCGCTGGAATTACGACTACGATCGCGAGGACAACGGAGAGCGCTAGAGAGAGAGGTCCGGTGGAAACTTCGCGGACAATTTCGCCGTGTATCGCTTATTGCGTCCCGGTACCTGCCTCCCTCGGGATTACGTAATGAAATTTATAGAGCTACTAGGATGCACCACGAACACTCCGCGTAGGCGCGCGTCCTTTTGTCACTTACACTCCACGACAAAAGGATACCCCCGGGTTACGGTGCTGCGTTACCAACATTATTGCTTAGACGAATTCTGTATACGCATAAATTACTCTTATACTTAATAACACGTTAACCAGTGTTTGACGACTATATCCGTCATGCAGATGTGGCAGAATTTTGTGTCACGACGAGTATACTCCTAAATCGCAGCTCACTGGTTCACCAAATAATTCAATATTAGTAATAAAATAGTCTGCTTTATAAAATAGACCCATCTTTCTGGCCCAATATTTTAACACCGACACTTATTCTGCAATTGACGAGTATACTTACAAAAGGGAGCACCACAGTTAACTGGTTAAAAGAACAGACCTTGTCACCTTGTTACTATTTCATTACGTACACTCGACATACTAACTGACAAAGGGTGTAATTTGGTCTCGAAGTTAAAAGAGTGAGCCAGCAGCGATTGACCTTGTGAGTTGTCAAAAAGGGGTGGTTTCATAAAATGAAAATATGTGTGTAATGCAAAATGGTAAACCGAAAATCTGCGTAGGTAGTATCATTTTGTGGCGGAGTGTAAGACCAGAATCGTCCTTAGCCTTCTTCACCCCTGAGTCCGATTCTCGCGGCCTATTCGAGGGAGCAATTGACGCGCGACATAACTTCGCATCCGACCAGCCGGTGGCTGGTACATAGAACCACACTTAGGGGATATATATCCAGTCAGAGACGCGCGAGAATACGAAACGTAAGAGCGATATCCACGAGGTGGTCGTCTTCGAGGGTTGAGGTTCCTAACTACACGCAGCCGCGGTAGCCACCTATAACCTCTGCTCGGCCAGGGACGCACCGGGATGTTCCCCGTTTCTCGTAAACCCGCCAGATTTATGTACTATCCGGCTGCCTGGTGAATCCGTCTAAATAAAGTCACGACGATGGCTGTAAAATTATTATGGATGTCTCGACGGTAGCCTGGCTGATTTGTGGACACTCGGCTCCATACCCGGGTGAGTCTGTTTAGAAAGCGGAGTGTGGGATAGGATAACTTACGTGATTTTTATGTATCTCCTTCCAAAATTGTGCAAATTTTGTTACGAACGAATACAATCATTTTGACAAATGCGGTGAAATGGTACAACAATCTTTAATATATTAAATTTAATATATTTAAAAAAATTATTTAAATTTTGTTATGTAAAATGTTTCCACCAAAATTAGTAATAGATTTATGTAAAAATTCATACGTCACCTACATGTGGCACAAGTACATAAAATCATACACATATGTATTATAATACATGTACACACAATCGTGATAATATAACGTGTATCTATTTCGTTATTTATTTTCTGTAAAAGTGTACCAACACCAATTTCGAACGTGATCGTTCCGGTGTGAAGAACACACGTATAAAACGGCACGGTCTTTTCGAGCGACCCAATATGCAGATGCGTTCGAAATAAAATTTGTTAAGACACGTAGCACGAGAATACTATTTCCGCGATTTGCATTGCATTGATCATTGTAGAAAAGTCGCGGCGTACACGAGGGATTGACAAAGTCGAAAAATGCAAATGGAGCAGAAAGATTTAACGCCTTAGAACGTTGCCCCGATGGAATTTACCTTTCCGCTTAATATTCACGGTACCGCGCCGGTGTGTTAATTAATTCTACTTAACGTACACTACCCGGGAACGTACGGCGAAACACGCGTGCCCGATTACGACAATGTACACGGCGCGGCGAGCAGAATTGTGTCGTACTTCTAACCCCGAGATCGCCGAAGTCAGAGTAGAAGCGACGTTAATGTTCTTTAACGAAACGCTCGCGGATGCATCGACGTAAGTGGAGTCGGGTTGTGTCCGAGACTGGCGATATAACGCGCGGCGATGTAAATCATGCGATCTCGAACAAAAATCTCGGTCGCGCCGATGCACAGGAAATCCAACAGAAAAAAAAAACGGCTAAATTACCGTCCATCGATTTCGCTTCGTCGATTTCGCAGCGCGGCGATCGACGCCGAGCTAAACGGCGCGTTAACGTAACATTACTCCAAGTACAGTTATCGTGATGGGCAAGAAGTAATTCACCCCGCAAGGTTGAGGGTTAATATACCAGCTGACATTAACGCATTGGCGAAACTCGCAACGGCACTCGGCGTACACGGCACATTGCTTTCCTTCGCCCGGAAGGTGGAAACTCTGTTCTGAACTTTTCGCAAAAGCGTTGTCCCTCGGCAATCGTAGAAATTATGCGACGGAACGGAACAGAACGGGACAGGTTGCGCGGTTCACGTGGGCGCCTCGAGTTTCCGGAGAAGTTACGATACACGCTTGATCTACGGACAACAATTAAGCACGCCATTATAAATACCGCAACGCACGCTCGCCAGCATAACTTCTCGGGCTCTTTGCTCGCCCGGAGGCACCGTAATGGCGCTTCGAAGATGCGTGTCTGCGCTTTAACGCGCCTGGATTCACCTACGCACCCCGCGAAACTTACGCGTTTACTCGAGTCCGTTCTTACGTATCGATTCGCTCAAAAGTATCTCGGATCGTACCCAACAACAAAGTCCCTTATTTTGCGACTAGTTGTCACATCTAGTTGTCAATTTTTGTGAACGTCTCCTTCTGTTTTTCGTAATTGATGAACAATTCTTTGAAATTCACACCAACTGTCTTTGAAATGACGCGATATTTAACTTTCCGTTACTTCTGCGAATACAAACAGAGAATTTATGATAGCAGTACTGAAGCAACATCGTCACCAGGCTAAACGCGTTAAATGGTATTCCATAAAATTGCTAAGCCAAACTCTCAGATTAACTCAACCAAAATTTCGTATTACGTTGCAAATCGATTTCGGCAACTTTCCCGTACCGGCCTCGATCTTTCGCCTCGATGGGTCGCGATTAACATCCTGCGTTAATAGTGCACAGGCGTAATCGATAACCGCGTAGAAAATGGCGGGCAGAAGGACATCGGAGAGCAACGAAGCGGCGCGGCACGGCGCTTCGTAATAAATGCCCGTGTGTCACGGTCATCTTGCGTGCTCGATCTCGAAGCGTTGGACCCCTCGGTAGTTTATAGTGGCGGGCACCTCTGTCTTCCTCTCCTCCGTGTTCCCTACGATAATGCACGCTTTTCTCCGCTAGTGTCACCGACACGAGAAGGCATAGCATTAACTGGTCGTTGCTCGCGCGACTCCGTGGCGATCAGAGCCGTACGATCACGGTAGCCATAACCCGGTGGAATCTTCGGTCTGTCAAGGGAACGGTTAGTGGCGTACGGTAGCCGTCAGCGTGTCAACCGTTGACTAATGGATCCACACTGATGAGTCGACGTGGCCGCGTCCCCCTCGACGTAAGTAGCGGACTCGGTAGCGGACATGGCGGCGATCGGTAGCGTCGCGAGCATCGCCTTATTATAAATAGATTCCCTCGGTGGATCGAGCCGGGTACACACTCTCGCCCGAGCCCATAAGCATACGAGATTCATCTTATCGGGCTCCGAGGAGAAATAAATTATACTCGTCTGTTTCAGACCGCGCGATTAGAACGGGAATGGACTTCCTCGATGGATCGTGTGTTCCTTCCACCATTTTCTCTTTTTTTTTCTTTCTTTCTTTTCTGTTCCTCTCTCTTTACCGATCGACGCACCGTTTCGTCGGCGCGGGATACGCGCGAGACCGAGGAATCGTGTTACGTCGATCGGCCGAGTCGAACACGAATCGCGCCGGAGATTTATTCGCGTTTATTAATGAATTTATCCGACGATGACACGACGCGGCCGTCGTCGATTATCGGGACGCCGATGATAACCGAGCGAACGGTAATTAAGTGCATCGCTGACGGCAGCCGATGCTGAATGATGTTGCCGACTGCGTGCGTGACTGTTCGGATACGTCGCGAATCGAACCGGTACTACGGACTTTTGCTCGTTCGTTACTCTATCGGAGAAACGGATATCGCGTACACTCGAGGGAACCAGAGACTCTTCGTAGAAAACGAGGGTGCACAGAAACCGGGATCCTACCAACGTCAATTCTTCGATTCTGAAATTGTCGTATTTGCAAATTCACTAATTCGGAAATTTGGAGATATACGTCCCTTTGTGCATTTTCAGAAGGTTTAATTTTTTATACACTCGTGGAACAGTACAGAGTTCTTAGCTTTAAAATAAAATACCTGTTTGAATATATAAATTAAGTGTTTCTTCTTTTAAATATAACACCATAATGCAATAGAAGGAAGCCTATGTTACGCCTGAACGCGCGATGTTTGCATCAGCGATTCCGCGTTCGATAAAATTTCCCTCGAACAAACGTCGAAGAAACAACGCCAGAGGGTCAGCAACGGCGTCACGATCGTCGATGATTTAACCCCTGGTAGTTACGCGTTCCCACTCATCTCCCTTTTTTTTCGACTTTCCTTCCACGGAATCAACCCTCGAGTGATACCTTCGCGTCTGATTTATCATCCCGGTTTTCTCCACCCTACGTTATTTTTCCAGTTCGTACACCTCGTCCCGATTCCGTTGCTTCTTCCTGGCTGATCGCGCATGGAACAGGTGACAGGGCCTCATCTAATACAATTACCGATGATCGTCGTTATTTATAGCTCACGGAAAACGTCATTGATATCTGGACGTAGATCAGGAAAAAGGGGAAGGAAGCAATGGACAGCTTCGGGCAACGAGAACACTCCGAGCGCGTATCATGATTGAGAGTGCATAATACAAGGTGTTGAGCCTGGCCTGGCCGCGGCGCTAATGATCGGGCGTGGGTGCGAATTAAACGGCCAGAGGAAAACGGGGCACGGTAACGATGTTTAATAATGCGGAACGCGATGGAAACAGTGAATATTATACGCGTTGATTGTCCGCGTCAATAAATTGCAACGCGCGCACCAATTTTTCGACGCGCTAAATCTCTTCTACCGTTACCGTGTCCAGGCTATAACTCCGTTATGCAACGTTGTCGCCGCGAAATGATAAGCGGCTAGTCCTGAATCCTCGATGCTGCTTTGCAATTTCTACAATTCCAAGCGGAAAACTGCTGCTCAAGATCACTTCATCGTCGATCGCCTACGAGAGAAACATTCGCGGAGACGACGAGGAAGTTCAAACGGGAGAATCCGCAAGTTGTTGATTCCGACGGGACTTCGAATACTAACTGATTTCATCTCACGATTTATAAATGTCTTGGGTTTATAAATATGTTCACATATAAGGTGCTGGTGTACAATATATAATGTCATGTGTGAATGAATGCAGTTATAAAGACACGCAGGCATATGAGGTTCAAGAGCACCTACGAAAACTTCAATATTCAAAATATAATTACAATTGTTAGTCTCAATACTTCGATCGGCGTAAGGGAGTCTTTGGTTCAGAGTTTTATGTTCAGATTCAAATTCAGATGAAATTCACGGATGTGTTGGATGATCATGCCCGTAATCTTGTCTAAATTGAACGTTTGCGGTGCCGAATCATACTAGCAGTAGTAACAACCATCAAAAACGTGTTACGCACTTCGCTAAGTCATAAGGACTATGATCCACAATGAGCTAAAGAAGACTCTTGCTAACAAGTTGAGGTCGTACGCGATTGTTCGGTGTGATCTAAGATTGTAACTAACAAACCTTTCGTGCACGAAAAATGTAAATCTCTTCACACGGATCCCAACAGATGTCTCAGAGAACCAAAATAAAAAAATCCCGAATTCGAAAGTACTAAAAGTCCTCGCACCTTCGTCCGAGTACTATACATTAGTATCCAGCGACGCTTCGAACGCTCGGTTCGTTTAACGGCGCAATTGGTCCGCGTCTGGCTCGCGCGCGCTTTTAATTGGTATCGAATCTCAATTACCGGAGATTACGAGGCTTTTTTCACCTGCTACCGGTGCTGGCGAGCGAGCCTGCTCGCGGCTCGCCGTACGATAAGGCGCTTATGAATGCCGTGGCAGGGATATAGTGTCGGCTCTCTCGCTCACAGCGACGATCGGTCCGTCTCTCTGTTCCACCTTCGACGAGTTCCGCTCGCGCGCTTTCAATTTATCGGGCCTTAAGATATGCGGCCAGCACCGAGGCGTGCAGGAATATCATTTCTTCGTGGCAGTGGCGGCGAATGCGGCTACTTACAGGAGGCGTCGGCTCTTCCGCCTCCGTAAAGGATCGCCAGCCGAGCGTTCCGCGAGCCGCTGACTCGCCCGAAAGAATAACCGGGTTCCCGCTCGTGTACGCGCGTGTGCGTGCGCGTCCGCGCGGGCTCATAACTCATGCGACATTAACGGAATTAGCATAGCAATCTGGCTGGCCGGCCGTACGTGTGTCCAGCCTTTTGCTCGAGCACGGCGTCCACGATGAAACTCGCCCGGACCATGACGCATCCGCGAGCACGAGCTACGCTTTCGTTTATTCTTCGGGGGCTACCGCAGCATCGAGACCGTCCGCTAATCGTGCTCGCGATGTCGGCCCCTCCGCGGCGTACGGCTACACGCCGTAACTCATGCGTGACTCCATAATTTCCTACGTCGGGCCCATGTATTCTCAATTGTGCTAAACAAAAATCCGTCGACGACGGTTTATTACTTCTCATTAGAGTCGGCGGATTTTGCGCGCGATCGCCTTCGACCGCCACTCGCGATATCGGACAGCCGTTCCGCTTATCGCTCGATGATCGACCACCGATTTCACCTTGCTCGCCGTTTCGTCTCTCCTTCCCAATATTCTCTGTCGTGTAGATTAGAAATTTTATGAAGAACTAAATTTTATAAAGTACCGGACGACAATATCTTCTGTACATATTCTAACACTCGCGATAATGCGTAAGTAATAGGTTACACCTGAAAAGTACGGTGTCTTATACATATGTACACATACATATACAATACATACGCACATATACATACACTGTTGGATGACCAAGCGCATGTTATAATCTAAATTAAATGTTTGCACCAACAAGTCGCCCGAACAACAGTCCCAAACTTCAAAAATATATGAGTCACGGCCTGCACTAGTCATTTTGATAGAATCGAATACACAAGTTTTATTGTTTAAAGGAAGGAAGTTATGGACACCCTGATGCAACACGAGTTTCCGCGTTTCTACCCACCGCCACTCGTCGTGTATCCGTGCGTGCGGAATTATCCTACCCCAATTTCTTCTCGCGTTTAAACGAATCTCTATGCGCGGAATTCTCACGCATGAAGTTATTACCCGTGAAATCGGAACGCGTAGAATGCCTCATGTTGTGCAGCCACGCATTAGATTCCGGGAAGGAAAGAATTTGTGTCTGCACCCGATATATTCGTCCGCTTTCAACGGGTTACACCAGACGTATCGCGGTGTAATAACTTTCGAATGTCGGTCGAAAAAAATGGGCAGCTCGCGGCGCGGCGGGTCGATTAGTTCGAGAGCGTATCAACACCTTGGCGCGGTGTCTTTAACGCGGCTCTCAAAAGGTCGATGCAAAGTTTCCAGCGTTTAATCGCCGGTGAACAGACAGGCGCCGCGCCGCGCCGGGAGGAAAGAGGGCAGCCAAGAACGCTCGCGAGCGGAGCAGAGCGGAGCGAAAGACGCGGAGAGACAGGAGAGGAAAAAACAGCCCGGGCTGTGATTAGACCTCGCCGCCCCGTGATTTGTGACCGAGCTGGCCTGTTAATTGTCACCAAGACGCCCCCTCAGTTTTATATACGCACGCGCGACCGCGTTGCACTACCTTTTATGCGCCGCTTATAATGCACTATCAGTTGCAATGTTTATTTCGTTCGTACTCGTCGCTCGGCTAAGGAACACGTAATGGTCCCGAATGGACCCCGAGCTAAGCGGGGAATAGAGTACTTTATAGTCGCTATACAAGCATATACACATCGGGAACTCGGGTCGTTTCTAAACTCTCTCGGATGACATCGCAGCGCACACCAGTAACTCACGCTTTTGCCGCGCGGTTTAACGCTGATGTCTTCACCAACGGTTCTACTTTGTATGAAATATGTTAAGGGTTGTCATAAATTCTGGCATTTCCCTTGCACGACCGTGCCACGGAATCGTTCTCTCATGATATACATTCTATCGTAACCTTCGAAACTTTATGACCAATTGCTGGATCTAACGCGGTCCGCAGTCACAGACGCGTTGCGCACCGAGTATGTTTGCTTAAATCAATTTTAGGGTCGTATATTCGCGTCGAATGTATATACTCGTTGTTAGAGCGGGCTTGTATGTTTATGCGATTTACATAAACTAATTTGCGCAATCGAATCTGGACAAGTAGATCGCAATAATGTTAGAGCTGCTGGAGCACTTTCCTCGTATCTCGAACCTCGTGACTATTGTTCCTCGACGCGGATTTTACAGCGATCCTTTACGCGTTTTTCCTTTTAATAATTTCCTTTCATGCACTCGACATCGATAAAATCGAAATGTCCGCAGGTTCAGAGATTATAAATTTCTGAAATTGCATTTTCGGAAGCGTTAGTTCGACACTACACAGTTTCCATGTCCGAAAGAGATTAGAAAAGTTCGAAGTTCTCTAACGAAAAGGTAAAACTCGAACAATTCCCGGCGACGACGGCTCGAGGGTTGGTAGATGGAACTACCTACGATAAAGAGAAGTACAAGATGCCCTCCGTAAATGGCGCGTGACAAGGACGAAGGGCGACGGTGTCTCGACGACGTGTACGTATGTGGATACGTTTAGGAACGCATCAACGGGGAAGGAACGGGTAGAAGGGAATAGCCGCGCGTGCACAATGGCCACGTCCGTCAAGGTTGGATCCTCTTAATTAACTCGACTGGTTACATCGTTCCTTCTCTCGTGGACATTCCTGGTGCACCTCCTCCGCTTACCCCTTCGTCCGTTCCTGAAGATGCTCTTCTTCTTCCAGACCCCTTTCCACGACCTTCCATTCTCTTCTTCCAGCAACGAGAGCGGTATCCTTTTGTCGGGATGAGTTGTGTCGTCGGGTAACCGGCCGCTGGTGTCCGTCGTTATTATATCACTCTCATTATGCGCGCTTGCGCCAAAGGCGGTACCGGTCCGATCTCTCATACGTCCCGTTTTGCTCGACCGCGGCCGAGACACAATGAAGCAAAACGACGAGAACCTCGGAAAACGAGCGTGAGACGACGATTACCGTGCTCTCGATTCCTCGCAGGTGCTGCTAGATCACCGATAAACCGGAGAAGAATTGACTTCCGGGGTGGTTGTTGCGCGCTCGCGCGCACGTACAACGTACTCGCTCGGCCACGATACAACCGATACGATAACGACACGAAGCAGGAAACGTTTCCTCGACCTTTGTTCGCGGCTCTGTTCATCTTTTTCGTTACGACCAGCAACCTGCTTTCTGGAATTCGATGATATCCTCCAGGTACACAGGTGTACGGACGATTTTTTCGTGAATATTTATGAACGGAGAAAGCGGTATCGGTCTATATTTTTTCGGTTTCGGCTACTTTCGGTTAGGTGATCATTGATGTCGTTCGCGACGACGAACAAATGGACGTTAAACGGTTTCGTGCGACGTTGTTCGTTGGAGGGTAAAATTTGTATCACCAAACGGATTTACGCCGGTCTCGAAATAAACGGTGCGTTTCTAGGTGAGGTCGCGGACGAGCGAGCAGTGCGTAAAGCGGGCGACGTTACGAAGAAGACAGCTAGATCGATCTTCCTACCAAGGAGGCCGGTGTATTCCGCGCGACGCGAGAGGTCATTAGGCTCCCAAGCTGCGTCGGATCTCGGATGTCGTCGACGCAGGACGATAAATTTCCGAGGAGGTCCAGCGAGGGATAACGAGGATTTAGAGATACAGCGGGAGGAGGAGGAGGAGGGGTCCTGTTCTTAACCCTGGCTGGAACCCGTTGATCCTGATGTCAGCGGAGGAGGATGTCGAGAGTTGTCGCGGAAAGGCCGCGAGGGGCATCCGTAACGACCGTAAACGTAAGGGCGTAAGGAACGTAAACGCGAGCGTAAAGAGCTTAAAACGTGCCTCGTAAACCGAGCTAACAATGTATATCCTATAAGCGGAGCGAGAACCCTTTGGATGAGACCCGGACAACTGTTCCCTGACTGGCCTCCTTCTTCGTCTTTCCCGCTTTTTCGCCCTCGCTCCGTTACCCCGGAACTCGCGAGATATACGAGCGAATGCAACCTGCCCGGTAATGAATGCAAGCCGTAAAACAAGGATACCTTGATTTACTCACCGTGCTAATGCCGAGCCTGCAGTATTAATAAATTATCGGTTATTAAGTGCGCGACCATCCTTTTTCATCGCGAGGTCGCTTCGCCACGCTGCTCCCACTTTTCGCGCCGAGCGTCGAGCAACGATCCACCGTCGCGTTATCTACGCTTGTTAGACGCCTTTCTACAGTATACCGGTGTCCTCGTGTACCCGTGGACAGAGTGATTTAATTGCCCTTCAATTACCATTTTAATTTCCCTCCTAACGAAGAGCGGAGCAGCGCGACGTGCAGAAATTTTTCTCGTCACGACGCGAAATCGTGGATGTTCGCCGGATAAACGCGACAATGTCGGACGGAAATGAGCCCAGAACACCGATAAACCTCGATCGAACGTGTACAAGGTGAATAAAATGGCGACAAGCGCCGCATACTCTCCTGGCTACCTTCGCTATATACCTGTGTATAAATGGTCCGTAATCTCGGGACGGGCAGGACCACCATGACCGCTTCGTGGTCTCTCCCGTGTAATACGACAGACTCGTAACTCATATCAGGGCGCCCACGCCCTCAGGTAGCGGCGACAACGCCGGACAACATCGGACACCCAGGGCGAGGACACTCAATTAGGTCCCTCTCCTTCCATCGCGTTCTACCGATAAAACCCCCCTGTCCGGGTTCACGAGACAGAAGAGGATGGAGGATTATCAACCTGACACTGTACACCTTGCGCTCTTTCGCCACTTTTTCTTCGCGCCACCCTTTCGACGTTCACCGTCGAAATACTTGTAGGACCCTCGCGTTCGCCACTCGGGACTCGTTCGATACGTGTCGATACTAAATCGAGTCATCGTTACTTGGTCGATCCTGCACCGACTAATGTTCTCCGTCTTGAAATTTTTGAAAGAATTTGTTTCGACATTCGAAGCTGTTCAACGTTCGAGATATCTGAACATCCACATACCTGTGTATGTTCTTACATATCTGCATCGAAGTTCGTAGTCGACACGAACAACAAAGTTGCGCGTTGGAAAGCAAGTTTGAACGCTAACGTATAACGAACCACTAAAATTTATTCGATCGATCCTGGACCGATTAAAATTCTGCATCTGGAAATTTTTGGAAAAGAAGTTTGTTGTTTCGATGTTCGAGGTACTTAAATAACCATACACGCGTGCATGTTCGTACGTATGTATATCGAAGTTCGCGGTCGATTCTTCGGACTTTTAAAGTAAGGCGAAAATTTCGAACCACCTCGTTCGACCGGAATAGCGATGGCCATAGGAACCATGATCGTTCGTTACGCGAAAGAAGAGTTTACGGAGTGCCGGAAGAAGGACCATGCCGAAGCGGTCTCGGCCGGTGGTCACACACCCACGACGACGCGAAGAGCGAACAAGGGCTATTACGAGGACTAGCACGGCAACGGTGGTGCAGGTACAATCGGCAAGAGATCGGTATAATGAGCACAAGCAATATTAGTCGGTGTGGCCACCGTCCGGCAAAGGAGTTGGCGAAGCAGCGCCGAGCCAACGGATCAGCCGGGTAATTGCCATTACGATATCATCTAAATGCTCTCACGGCTGTCCGTAATGAAGACACACACGGACAAACGTGCATCGAACACCTACGTTCGTACGCGGGTGGATATCGACGTACGTTACGAGACGTCGACGATCTTTAGCGCGTGTGGTTACATCGTAGCTTACCACGGTCGAGCATCCTCGTCCTCGCCTAACCGTACCGTGACTACCCAATGCCATCGACGAGATATGAGGCGTGTCTAATTACGCGATCGGTGCACGTCCAATCAAACTGCCTTCCTGTCGACGATCACCATTATCGCGATCGACCGTCGTCTCACCCTTTTCCGTTCGCGCCTCCCTGCAACGCGAACTCCCTCGAGTGTGTCGGTGCTTGACCCTCGCGATTACACCCGAAATATTCGGTTATACCGATATTTCGGTCAATGGAGTATCTCGTAGACCTTGACGTATCCATTTCAATTACGTTCGACCGAAGTAGGCTGGACAGAACTGTCGCGATACTCGGCTTATCACTAGACACGTATGTTCCGCGTGTACAAACATTATTTGTCCGTGGCCGCTTCTCGTTTAACTATCACCATTTATATTGCCGGACAACCTGCTATCTCGAGTGCCCGACATTCTGTTTGTATTGTTAGGCTCGTAAACTATAAACGCGTAGCATAGCTGCATTAATGCTTGCGCGTAACGATTGACGTAATTCGATCGACGCGACGGCAAGAATACATAAACCATGTTTCTGGAAAGTTGTGAATTTTTCACGAAGCTCGATAAGAAATCGGACTCGTACGGTATGCTCGGTAATTTGCGCCCGGTTCGTGGAATAATTTCACTTGGAAATTGTAAATGCGACAAGCGACGGTCGCATGATAATTATGGGTGTTTCGGTTCGACGAAATCTCGTTAAGTCAACTCGCGCTAGTCACCGACTAACCGTTCGACGTGACTTTCCTACGATCAAACTCGTTCCTCGATAAGATCATCGGATGGTGTTACGTTCAACCAGGTATGCGCGCATAATCGCCGTTGCACACGATGCCCGATGGACGCCAATTTTTCGGCTATAATAGTCCAGGAAAGAATTTGTTCGCGGAATAAAGAATTCCTGGCAAGCTGAATTTTTCTACGGACCTTTACGTTCTATATCGAATATCAACACCGATAGCACCCAAAAACTGCAACGTGAAATATGTTATATGAGGAAAGTTATTCATGAATATCTACGAATTCTATGACAAAAATAGTTATTAGAAATTTAATAACATACGAATTTTTCTCTAAGAATGATAGCACAAGGTTTTTCATAGGAGTAACAGTTTCTGAGATAAAATTTTCTAAATTTTTAAGTCACGGAATAAACGAACGTGCTTCCAACGCGTCAGACTTTCGATTCATGTTCGAGAGGTAATTTCCTTGGCCGGTACAACGCATCCGTCAACCGGCCGCAGTTCATTACACGACATTTTGTTAAACGCGCTCGTAAAAGGCTCGCGTTCGCGCGACCAGCCCGTCGATACGGCTTTTCCGATCGGTTGGACGAAACGAGTTCAACAGCCAGCATCGCCAGGGTGATGAGATTCGAAACGTGTCTGCCACCCAGGTTGTCGGACCTGGCTGCCCCGTGTTCGACGAACACGTCCTTTGACAAGTTTGCACGGCAAACATGCCCCGCGGTGCGTTAGAACCGGCGATATTCCGAGCGTGTATCGTAGCGAGACGTCGATCAGGAAGCGGCCCGTACACCGTTGATCTACGTACACGCGTGTAAATAACCGCGATACTTTCGCTAACAGGGCGTTTGAAAAGGTGTTTGCAATTAATACGAAGGGCATAAATACGGGAATGTTTGCGGAGCGAATACCGCGAGATAAATGATACTGGGAGAACTCGCGTGCAACACACGCGACTGTGGATAATTTATACAGGCTTTTGCTGCGCGCAGAAATTAAGTAATTATTTCGTATCATCTAGCAACATTCGTTTCTATATATTCTCGAACAACGAGTTTCTTTTTCTTTTTACCGGACGCATTAACTTATGTTCCTCTTTCCCGGCGGCGAGTAGCATAAATAAACCGGAACGACGTTAGAGCGGGATCTTTTAAATTTCGCGAGGGAAATTGCGAACTGGCCAACGAGTGACAAATTGATACAGGATTCCTGCTGGCTGATCGTCGCTTAGTATTACAACTACTCTAATTAGCGGCGTTAGCATAACGCGGTCCAATGAGTTTGGAGCGGAGAACGGAAAAGAAAAATGGAGGTAATCGAACCGCCTGCGCGTGGTTAATAAATTCATGCCTCGATTGCCGTTAAAATCTGCAATTATCCGTGGTCGCGATGCGTGAAGATAGCAACGCTGAATTACACCCTGTTAAGTTCATTTTCCCGCGCTCAGCGTGTCGCGCGGATGATCCCTAATGGTGCAGCAAAATTAGAGAAAAATGTAACTCGTCGATGATATTTCTTCTCGGATCGAACTAGGCCTCTCGTCCGTTTTTTGAAAGCAACAAAAATTCGGCCCGATTTACAGATCAATTAACGTAACGACCGGCAGCCATATCGGCGGCGGGTTAACACGCTTTCGCGCTAACGCGAGAAACGCCCATGGAAAGTCTCATGGGCTCGTTCGTAAAGGCGCATAAACGCGAGCGTGACGACGTCGCGGGTTTATTAACGCCGACAATTATACCGCCGCCGGCTAGGCGTGATTTACAAGGGGACTTCGTGAAACGTTGCAACCATTGGTCGACCCCTTTTTACCGAGTGCAACGCGTAAACGGGCACCGACGTCGTTCCAGAAACACGAAAATGCTTCCTGGAAGTTCTCCGGTCCAAACCGACGAGGAAATTTAGGGCTGCACTCGGTCCAGTATGAATAAACGAGGCATAACGTCGGTATTTCTTCTTGGGAACTTTATTGAACGAGTGTCGGTTAATTTACAGGTGTGCTTTGCATTTCAATAGTAACGAAGGGTTAATAAACACTTGGGAGACCACGTGCGTCGAATGACACGCTTTCGTTTTATTGCTACTTTAATTTACAATCTTCTAAATCTTTCGATAAGCGCGAACTTCAGAATGTTCAACCTGGACAACCATAAATTATTTTATTTTGAATAAATCGATTTGAAATAACTAATTTTTTTATATACAGGTTAATATACATAAACAACTTTCATGACATCTTTTGAAGTATACCACGTATCAGGTATATCACAGTCATCCGATGTTGCATATAATCTGATTTTATATGTGTCCATAGTTCATTTGGTGCTTGTGGAGTGAATTTTATGAAGGAAACACGAGATTCGACGACAACGCGACATCGAAAACGGAGCTTCGGAATCGTGGCGGTTACGAGCGAGTTAAAAGTCCGCCATTTTGCCGGTAGGGAAAAGTTGAACACACCGAAAGGGAAAGATCGAGATGAAGAGTTTAAAAAGGAGGATGAAACGAGTCCGCGGTACCTGTAACTCGCCACGTAACTCTTTCTATAGCTGGCAACCGGCTCCAAGAATGTGGCTACCTTCTGTTCCAAGAAGAAAGCCAAGTGGACTTGAACCCTGGAAACCGCGGTCTCTACCCCGGCTCCAGGATTCCCCTAATTTGTTTGAGTGAAACAATATCGAGTTACGACCGATGCTATCGCTGAAACACGCACGTGCTACGGCACACGGAAGGTTCATCGCGGCCCTCTGACGAGCTACCGTGCCGAGCTATCTTCACGAATCTCCCGCTCGGTCCGAAAAGAAGAAGAGGAAGAAGAAGAAGAAGACCGAGAGGAAGAAAAAAGAAGCGCTGGAAGACGAGAGCGAAAGGACTACAGAAGAAGATTCCCTTCCGACAGGATTTCTACCAACGACGTACACTTTCAACGAACTACGTTCAAGGAGCGAGAACAAAAAAAAAAAGCGAAAGAAAGAAACAACGAAGGATAAGGAACAAGCAAAGTATCATTTTTCACCAGGCTAGAATTGTAGACCACGTGGAACACGGTCCGAGTTGGAGCGATTCATTGATTAAAGCCGAGATAACGATCTCGTACTTGTATCGAGAAGAAAGTTCACTTCGACGGGGAGATCGATTGCTCAGGGGGTTCGAGGACACGACCCGCGGTTCAGCTCGACGAGTATCCGGGTTTCCGGCCACTCTTCGTGAAAGGAACCTCGCGCACGGGGTTCCGTGCTACCGTGGAAACCCTTTGACAAGCCGACACGCCACCCAACGCGCGAAATTAGGAGCGTATCGGGCAAAAAAGGGCCCGATATCCCGGCCCCGACAACATGTTGCTGCTTAAAATTCCACCCGTGGCCCGTACGACGTGGCATCAATGATGGATCCACCATCTCCACCCTTTTTCTTCCTCTTCCATCGTCTTCTTCTTGCTGTCCCGCGCCGTTCTACTCTTTTTCGTGGCCCTCGGCCGGGAAGGGTGACAAGCAAAGAGACGGACCGTGGAACGTCAAGAACGAGAACCGGGGGACACGAGAAACTGTCACGCGACATCTGTGAACGTCACTCGGCGAAGTGTCAAAACAACGATATCCTCTTCCCGCTAGGATCGTCCACCTTCTCCTTCTTCCTCCTTCGTTTCGTTTTAATCCCACCTTCGGGGACTTGTTCTTATTTTCTTCGTAACCTTGCGACTTTTTTTTCTCTGTACCCGCGGGAAGGAGCCCTACGTCGAACACGTCGTACGCGCGTGCGGACCAATCGCATTTATTAAGGCACAGTGTCACCGAACACGTTACCTCGGTCTACCTTGTACGCGTACCTACAGCCTCGAGGTGTCAGCCACATCGATCGAGAACAGGTCGAGACGCGTGTCCCCCCATCGTGTATCCTAACGAGACAAAACGAAGCAATCGAACTTGAACCGGCCAGCTTGACGCGTACAACCCCGCGTCTACCCTCTTCGTGTCCTTCACAATTTCCCAGCACATTCGCTAGCAGCATTTTAACAACCCAGATATCCCGAAACATTAGATCTGAAAGTCCTCACCTATAATTTCGTTAACCTTGAATTCGTATAGATATGCTCTCTCGAGATCTCGTTAGCCCTCTGCGTTCGAGCAACGACTCTCCCTCGACATTTGATTCGATGCAACAATTTTAAATAAATAACTTTCAACTAAATTTATAATATTATACACGTGAAGTTTGTACTAGATGGAACAGACAATCATTTTCTTCGTCCTCATAAACGAACGTTACTTTCTGGTAGACCCAATATTAATGCTCTTAATAAGAGACAATCCCGACGTTCGTGCACACCGATCTTTTGAAAAAAACGAACAGATTGTAGAATGTACTCGACTTCGGTCGAGCTGGGCGATTTTTCTCGCCATTCTTACCGACGTTACTGTCGTCATGTATCGATAAGGTACGCGTTCCATGCGTTGTATAGTCGTACGCTCAGGAACTCCGCGTGTCTCGCAACATCGCGTTGCACGACTCCGTGACAATGGACCAGCTCCGCGTAGCAGTCTCGCTAAAAATGTTTACCCAACGAAGGGCCAAACAATCTCGCGGTCTTAATGAACAAGTGCAGCCGCTTTACCGCAAAGGATGTTTGCAGCTAAGCCGCGGCAGCCGGTGCAACGATGCATAGCATCGCGAACGAAGGTTGGACACTGTCCTCGTCTGCTGTCTTGTACCTGACGCACGTGGACAGGCTGAAAACTGTTAAATAGCTCGAGCGTGCATAGTTTCCGCTAGAGACGAAAGGTGCCGCCGTCTCTTTGCTCTTCCAACAGTTGCTACACCCCCTCTTTCGCTGTCGCCGAGCGGAGTCAACGTTCAAACAGCGTATCGTTCGGTTTCGTCTCGTTTCGTTAATTAACGTTGAGCTGGCCCTGATCGGTTAATGTTAATTGCGGCAGCGGTTGGCCAACCTGCGCCGCCTTGTCGGTAGGCGTGCCTCACCACGTGTCGTTAACGTCTCGTTCCGTGTATTCGCCGCACGCTTTATTCCGCGTCTCAACGAGGCCTTTTTGCCGTGTACACCATATTTCCTGATTACTTGACGCGTTCCGTGTCCAATCAATTCCACCTAACAATTTCCAGGCATTACGTGTGCCGCCACGATTTATGCTTCCTCCACGGAGCGTGGCAATAATGCGATATTAAAGGTAAACCTCGGTTAAAACGATCGCCGTTTCCGAACCGGGGACCCTTGATCGATCGCATCTCCCGCGATCGGTGTCCGATATCGACGGGAAACTATCCGAACATACCATTGAATCGCTAATTGGACTTGAATTCGCGATACAAGAATTTGATGAGGAAGTTAACGCAGAAACGTGCGGATTAAGGAAAGCGGGCGTGCGCGAACAGGGGGAGGAACCGGGTGGTCCGAAAACGTCCCGTTATAATTGGTTACGGTTTATCCCGAAAGCTTGTTAAACGAATGACTTTTCTTGACCCGTGCCCACGTGGACTCGATGAAAATCAAGGATCACGTAGGTTTTTTTCTCTTTTTTTTCGTGGAGCGGGTAGCAGCCGGGGTATGCGGGTTGGTTGCAGGACGAAGGGCATCGACGAGGTTGCAGTACTGTATGCCGGCCACGGCCGATCGGCTATCTGCGACTAATTAACACGGCCCGTTAATGAAGCCCACGTATGAGCCGCGCACGTACCTAGTCGTTCTCGCTCTCTCTCGTTTTCCGTCACCCTTTATCCCGTTCACCTCCTCGCTCTCGACGTACGAGCCTTCGCTTAGCCATAATCACGGCGCCCGATATATACCGACACGGTATTCGCGCGCGGCGCCTAATTAGTGCTTCTCGTCTCCTTTTCTCCGTCCCTCTTTCTTCTCTGCACCACCTCGGCTTCTCTCGCGGTCTTATCCTTTTTTTTCACCATCCTCCCCGGTTTATATGAAGTTAACCGGGCGTACGCCTCACTCGCCGCTTCCGAGATACGGGAGCCTCGGTTCCGCCCAAATTCAAACTAATTGCGCAATTAGCGCGAACTCGTTAGGTGCATACCGTTATTATGCGCGAGGGGCGTTCGATAAACGCCCGTGTCGATTATAACGGGACAAGTATCGAAGCCGTTCGGACGATTACACGAAGTTCGTTTTACTTAATAAGGTGCGAACAAAATTTTGTTCCGGAACACGTCGTTTTGATCGACGATGCTTTTCTGACTGTCTGACTTTACGAAATCGGTCTCATTTTCGGTTATTTAAGACACTCGCGTTTGCGGGACAACTGAACCGCGTAGAAACTATTCGCCGGCTTTCTGATTACATATTGTACATAATATGAGCGTGCTTCGTACATTTCTTGATATGAAATAAAAACATTCTTCGAAGAATATTTTGCAATGTTGGTAATGTTGGAAAGAAGAAAGAATTATCGAGAGATGCAACAAATCAACCTTGGACAATAAATATTGTGTATTCATTTCGTATCAAAAAGCAAGAAACTTGTGGGACACCCTAATACTCTCTCTGCCTCGGACACGTTCATTCTCTCACTTTCGTTCGCATCCAACTCGTTCTTCCCTCGTTCGCACGAATATTCAATCGATCGATTCGCGCAGTTTTCGCTGCATAACTTTTAACGCGATCACCCGTATTGATCCCTAAAACCAACTGCGTAACTGTCCGGAAGTCGAGCGGCTTTTCAGATTATCCTAAATTACGCACCGTGAAAGTTTTCCGGATAATCTGCAGGTTTCCACGGGGAAACGGCCAACAACGGCCAGGTAAAACGCTGTATCGCCGGTGAATCCATGACGAAAGCAGCAACCCTGGCCCCGAGAATGGTTTTAATCCAATTCGAGTAGTATTCAGAGCGAGCCGTTTCCTGTCCATTCGCGCCAAAACCGGTAAAATAGAAGGTGTACGTACGCACACAACTCGGCCGAACGCACATGCGTACAGGTTACGTCCAGGGTTTCATAAACTGGATTACGCTGCGAAGCGTCCGCCCGAGACCGGCGTGCATCCGGCTCTCCAAAAGAAGACAGGGCATTCAAAACGACTCTCTTCGCCCTTTCTTCCCTTCGTCGAGCGACGCTCTTCTATCCACTTTCCTTCCTTCGTCTTCTCTCTCGCCGCTTTTCGTTCGTTCGTTCGTTCTTCTCCTCCTCCTCCTCACACGATCTTGTTTCTTTCGCGGAGACAGGATACGGAGACTGACGGACGGGAATCACGATCCCCTTTGTCCGTCCCGCGAGCTCCGACGTGGCCGATTTCGAGCCGGCATTCCTCTCACGTTTCGAATCTTCTGGTAAAACACCACGTCCATGGGATGACGCGCTATCATCGGTATCGTTAGACCACGTGTAATTTTAACATCGCGGTCTCGTGTATCCTCGCTAGGACGAAAGATCCGCACACTCGTGTGATTAAAACTAGAATTGAAAGGTTGTCGCTTGTTGCGAAAATTTACCGATTGCTCTACCACCATAATTATAATTCAATCAGTTCACTCCGAAAGTTAGCTTCAGAAATGAACTTATTGACATTATCAAAATCAATGAATGCGGCAGAACAAATCTTGCTATTATAATTTATACGAAAGAAGTAAAGAAAAATGGGGAGACTGTTATACCATAAACGATTAATAATTTATTAATGGTAACAGCATCGAAATGAATTTTTCCACAGCCGCGTATACACGTGGAACACAGTTAACTGGTTACACCAATGATGTCTTTGAAGTAGCGTAATCTCTCGATTATGGTCCAACCGAAAATAGGTTGCTGGCAACACGGGATTGTTGTAATTTTAGGCACTCCGGCGTGACTGTAATTTGGCGCATAGAGATTTGACAGGCAGAAATTCAACGTGTAGAATTTCGTCTCATACGGATTTGACGCGTGGAGTTTTGACGAGTGGAGATTTATCGCGCCGAGATTTGACGCGTGGCGATTCGGCGCATAGAAATAATAACGCGTGAAGTTTTGACACGCGTAGATTCGACGCATTGAGATATAAAGTGTGAAGTTTTGACACGTCGAGATTTGGCGCATAGAGATATAAAGCGTGGAGTTTTTACACGCCAAGATTCGGCGCATAGAGATATAACGCGTGGAGTTTTGACACGCGGTGATTTAATGCGTAGACGTACGACGCGTAGAGATTCGACGCGTAGATATTTGTCTCGCGGTGACCTAACGCGTGGCTATCTAGCGCGCCGAAATTTAGCGCTTAGATATCTAACGTGTGGCGATCGCGTACATATATAATACAGCGCGCAGCGGTTCAACGCCTGACTGTACAACCCGTAGCGATATAACCCATGGCTGTTGCAGCCGGTACCGATCTAACGCGTAGAAATGTAACTCATAACAATATAACACTTGACCATAGAATGCATGGCGATACAAAGCGATAGCCAACTTCCCAGCTCCAGTGCAGGCCGTTTATTTCCGAGGACAATAAAGGGGACACGAAGAAACAGAGAAAGTCCGGCGTGGATTGGCGAAAGACGTGGAAACAAAGGACCGTTTTCTCGATGCATTACAATAATAAAGGACAAAAGCTCGCTGGTTAGTCGACGAGTGACTCTGGTTCATGCACCTACACCTCGGCTCAGCGGACGAAACGCGGAGTGGGCACAGCCGGGGTCGTTTCTTCAATGGAATGGTGGGCGATCTACCATGAATGGAGGTCATTTATTCGCATTCAGCATCGTCCGACTGCATCGTGGACCTGCCATTGTGTACAGCAAGATCAAGACTATACGGGGGCAAACTCTATGATCCGACAAAAAAGTCGGACACCTCCGACATGACACCTCCGGAGGTGACGTCTATCTCTCCTCTTTCGTGCCATTCGTTCCGTTGAATCATTTTTAAAGGGTATCTCGTGTCCTGTCTGCGACTACACGTTGAAAGATCGCTTGGCTACGGGTCCTTTTACGGGACTTTAACCTTGCCTCTGACAGTCACTGGACAACTATATTACAATCGCGGTGGAAGGACGGGATGTTAAAGGAATCACGCTTTCTAACTACCACGGGTTAATGACCTTGGTCGCGATAAGTTTCTGCTGCAACGATTATCGAAATTACAGACTCTAACTCGGTATCTGATTTAATGCGACAATTGTAAATAAATAACCTTTAATCCCTCAACCTGCAATTTTCTAGACAATCGCGTCGTTCGCAGGTAGTTCATCGTTGCCACAACATTAGAGCAACTGAAGAAAGTTAAAATGCTACAAAAATTTAGTTCAACGAAAAAACGACTTTGGTTAATCACATCCGAACTATACCGTGCGTTACTAGTGTGACACGATATTGTAGGCTAAAGGGTTAACTAGATTTACAGTGGAGGTTAAAAGAATATTATTTAACTTTGCATGGCGTATCATTGAAAAGTAGTGCGCTCAGTGCGTACACGCGATCAAATTACTTCCTCCGTTACATAATTATAGAATAAAATGCCGGGTGAGATCCGACGGAATGCGCGAAACTTATCAACGATCGATAATAGGCAAACACCGGCCAACACGAAGCAAAAAGGTATCTTATGAAGTTACAATGCATCGTGGAACCATTTGGAACAGTATTTTCCTATCTTGGTTGTGGCATGAAATTCAAAGCAGGGCCGTGTGAAACGGTTGGTGCCTCAATAGCTCAATGCTCGCGATGCAGTATATGCAACAATGTCCGGCTGGCTCATATCGCGTAATCAAAGGCGAACTGCTGAGACATTGGTACCCTGTACACGTCCACAATGCGAAACAAGTGGTAAGCAACGGTGGTCGGCGCAACACGTGCTATTGTGCGTGCTCGAGCTACGCATAGGGAACCCCGAAGAAAAGGCTGTAAATCCCCGAGTTCTCTCATGCGCGTTTCATTGTGCACCGTGCTTACAATCTCGCTCGTTTCATGGCAAATCCTTCGTCAGGATAACCTGTGGGTCGACGTGTGTGGCCCGCGCGAACGCCGCTGCACGAAATTCATCGCGTTCGCGATCCCACGCACCCATCGTAACGAGAACATCGCCGGCAATCAAGGATCCTGGAAGACAACGTCGCTGAATTCTCCAACGTAATGCGGTTAGGTGTGGCCTACGAGTGGATCAAGATCGTCTCGAAATCGTGGCTGGACAAGACGAAACGTTATGCCCGTTTCTGCAAAGTACGACATGAAATTTGAGGAAGGACTGTCCAACGAGCCATCCGTAAGGACGATGATCTGCGACCGGGTCGTGCAAACTTTCATGGACGGAGAACCGAAATACTGTACGAGATTTGAAGTACCATAATTTCTCAAACTGTCTTTAAAATTGTCACGATCGCGTCGATATTGGATCACCGTCGTTGAATTCCAAACGGAGGTAATTAACAATACCTAAGGGAACTCTTGAAGATTTTATTAACACAGTTATGATCTACATTATGAATACCGAATACTGGCGTTCACCGTGTACCGAGCTTTTATATTACGTTTCTATTGATAACTAATGGCTATGGTTAAAGAAGATTATGACTAAAGAAGGATGAGTAACGAACTGGGAATCGAGATTGGGTTGTTTGGTCGACGAATCTATGATCTTTGTTACGATAAGCTGCGTTGCTCACCCAACACCGTTTCTCTAATGATTATGAAGGACGAGTATGTAATTAGGGGAGAAAACGAAGACATATTTCGAGTCGCGTCCAACCTACCTTTAAACGTCCATTATTCGACCGTTTTCCAGCTATTATGAAAACAGTGGACCGATGTTCGCAACAGGTGGGCAAGATGACCAGAAGAAACCGATCCTCCCCATGGACCCTCGTCACTGTTCGAGGGGTCCACGTACGAGCGAGCAAGGTGGTCGAATCCATGGGGGTGGATAAACTCGGCCGTTTTCCCGACACGAGGATCGATTTATTATTGGCAAGGTGGCGGATAGCTCGTTTCGGGGCCCCAAGAGGGTCCGTATATAGCGCCAGACACGCGCCATGTGGAAGCTGAACTTGCCATGATGTATTACGGGGGTGGATCCGGGAATTTGTGGCGAGGATCGTGCACAATTCATCGTGGGCGTCGGCCGTGGAATTAGGAAAACAAAAATAGATGATATATGATCGCCGGTATTTTAACCCACGGTATCGGAAATATGGGTCACGGAAGAAGCGTCGGAGGAAATCGTCGAGGTACCTGCAGTTGCGAATGCGCGACGTCATCGTGATCGAGCGGCAAGAAAAGCAACAGCTGACCGATCGTACCTGACTTCGGTGATCGTGTCGTCGGTAAAAATCAAATAGGGAACACAGGGTCAGGCATCGATGGCGCAGACCTGACAGTTGCGGCTACAAATGACCCGGAGGCATAGTGTACGGACCGTTCTCGGGTGGGCCACATGGTGCAATTAAAAACGACGCCGACTCTCTTTGTGCCACGCGTCCCGAAGGTGCCATATGGCTCTTCGGCACCCTCTTTCGGTCCTCTGCCCCTCTCGAGGCTCGCGGCAGATAACTAAGTGGTTAAGAACACAGACTCGAGTGCATCCTCGAAGATGTCTTCTTCCCGAATGAATGGAGAAGGTCCCTGGGTCATCGTTACCCGAGACAGCCACACCGTTTGTCTACTTGAGCCTGTAATTCTAGTACGGCTGTTCGAAAAACACGATAATCTCGTTAATTCTGGCCGGGGAAGAAAGGATTGACCTTTCAGGGAACCGCAGGGTGCACGACGCCAGACCTTCCAGCCGTTTCCGCGTGTAAAGACCGTTAGCTCTGATCGCGTTGCCCGTGGCTACGCTGTTCAGAATAATTTCTGCGTTTCTGCGCCGACAACGACGGGGCTACGCCTTCCGTCCTTTATCCGCTTGCCGTTAACTTAGCCATTTTTCTGCCGTTCGAAGGCGAGTGGTACAAACAACTGGAAATAATTTGTCGGGCATTCGATCGTTCGCAGTTTCGACCGATTGTAAACATCAACGAACAGGTTATCCCCTTGTACTACGACCTATTCGGCACACGTGTTGACATCCGGGTGATGAGATTGGCCTTTTTGTGTAAAGGTTTATTAGTTACAATCTTAAGCCACATCGAAGCTCAACCGAATCGAATTTCGAACAAGAAAGCACGTGTGACCTCGAGTTGTCGGAAACTTCTTTCTCTCTAACTATCTGGGCCTTGCCCACGGGGAGCATGTACATATACATACATTATGTATACGTGTATACATTCTTAGTTTAGTGGGCGAGGATGACCTTAGTCCTTATGATTAAGTGACGTTCGTAACGTGCTTTTGGCGTTTGTGACTACTGCTAGGATGATTCGGCAGCTCAAACACTCAATTTAGACAAGATTACGTGCCTGGTTAGACAACCTGTGCGTCAAATATAACTAATTGCTACAACACTATGGTGACTGTAGAAAGTTCGAATGTGAAGACTGTTTTGCATTTAGCGATCCTCGACCGTGTAAATTACAATTGGACTCAAATTGAATATTCAAACATGTTAGAAATATAAACAAGATTTACCATAATTGTACCGCGAGTGTGTCACGAGTGTAACTCGTCGTTATAGGGGTTAACGTGTTCGGAGAAATACTTTCGACGCGATCGAAGCGAACGTAACATTTCGAGCTCCTTGTTCGGGAAAGGAAAGAGGGGATTACGAGCAGAAAAAAACATCGAGAGTCTTCCGATCATCTGGAGAAAAGGTCTTAAGGTCGCAGGAAGGAGCCGGAGCGTGAAAAAGGCGTGGAATCTTGCGTAAAAATCTGAAAGGATTGCGAAAGCCTTTGCTTCGACGACCATCGAGGATCATCTCCGGCCGTCTTACGAATAATGGTCCGCGAGGAAACCACGAGGAAAACGTCTTTTCTGCCGGTTCGGTCTCCGTATTCCCATGCACGATATCCCTCTTCTACAGGAAGGGAAAGGGCGGAAAAAACAGACAGAATAGAGAAAAGACCGTTTCCAAGATTCGGGCAACTCTGTGGGAAAGGAATGAATGAACCGTGTACCGGTGTCCTGCGGTGCCCTAGTATTATTCCTCGGGACAATGGAGTCTCGAGGACAGGCTATTTTGAAATGGGGGACACTGCCATGTTGGAAAAAAGACTTAATCGAACAAATTAAAAAGGGTGTCCACTACCACCGTATTGCTACCACCGTTCTGGTAGTACTTTCCCTCAATTTATACATCAAATGCAACTACTTAAGTTATTTATTTAACCCATTAACTGCTAAATTCTTACTTCAACTTTGTCGTATGGGTTGTAAATTTATGTGTCAAACACTTTTATAAGTTAGACAACACCCTGACAAATAATATTGAAAAGGAAAATGAAAGCATTTATCGAATATACATTTTGTATAATACAACCGTACTGCTAAGTGCTGTAAGAAGAACATATATAAAAATATATATTCAAATCTTTCATTTGGTGATCGCGGTAGCAAATGGGTTAAAATTGTTGCATCAAATGAAATGGCGAGATTTGTCGATCGGGAGAAAAGAATTCCCTTTCGTTAACATCATCCAATTGTTGTATCGATTGAAGTTTGCTGAACGGAGAAAACAACGATCCAAGGAAACTGCCAAACTTCGAAATTCTGAAATACCGAAATTCCGCGAATCCCGAGCTCCCAAATTCCGAAATTCCTGAGAGCCCTAGCTCTCACACTCGCGAATTCTGGGTTCCACGAGAACCGGCGCTCAATTTGAAATTCCTAGTAGCCTAAAGAGCTCTCGGAAATCAGGTGTGGTCGGTGCCTTTGCGTCTTTTGCATAGGTGACGCGTCGTGACGAGGCACGGGCGACAAAGGGCCCCGAATCCGCGTAAAGGCGAAACTGGTCGCCGGATAGACACAACGTGGCGGCGAAACATCAGAGGATCGGAGCGGGCTTCGAAACGGGGCCAACTCGTTCCATCTCGAAGAAGAAGAAAACGAAGAGGTGGATCGTGGACGAGGTGAAACCTTCCTCGCTGACGGCGAGCAGTTCGCGATGCGCGCGGCGCGTCGTTGGCGAGAAAAAAACTTGTCAACAACGAGACGTCGAGGGGAAAAAAGCGCATTGTAGGGAAGAACGAATGGAACGGAGGGAAGAAGGAGACGCCGAGTCGGAGACGAGAGATTAGCAGCGAAACTCGGACGGTAAAAAGAGCCCAATCCACCGACTGAATAATGCCGGGATACGAGGGAATTTCGTTGCCGGGAATGCGACCCGTTGCAACCCTGAATCCGTTCAACCACCGTCTCCAACAAATTTGCTCTAATATCGTAAAAACGCAGACACGGCGATATTTACTTCACAAATTTGCCCGGCGTGGAATCGCGATGCGGACGACGCGCGCTATGCCAGATATCCAGGAGCATTTTGTTGTCCAGAAAGATTAGACAAAACGTGGTCGATGCATGGAATAGCTACCGTCGAATTAAATTTTACTTTTCACTCTGATCTTTTACCACGTCAACGGGCAATATTAGCATAACACGATCTCGATGTTGGATATCGAAGAAAGAGAATCGTGTATGACACTTATTAAGAGACTTTATAATAATTTAATGACGTGCAAAAGAACAGAGGACAGGATGAGTACCGGCTACAGGAGACTAGATGGGTTCAAGTTTACTGTGATTAGGTTATTTTGTGGCTGGATGATTCCCGAACTTTTCTGAATTAGTTTATACAGTGACTCGTCCAAGTACAATAATTTCCTTGAACTGTTCGAGCGACACCTATCGATCTCGAACACTATGTACTTGTGAACGAGAAACGAGAATCGAACCGTGGAAAATGGAGATCGTATCGAGCGTGTTGTCGCGATAAGCTAGTCCCCACGAGAAATAGCTTGATTTTTCTCATGCGGTTGCGGGGACAGGTTCATTTGAGAAAAAGGTCCGCGTCGAGTCTATTATCCGAATCGCTCGACAATCGGATCCGAGGAGCATCGGTTCACAGTGTGGGGGCGTTCTTTCGCAAGAATAGGGTACGCTGCGTAAGAAGTAAATCCGTGTAGCGAGGAGCGGGACGACAGGTCTTTCGTGTGAGAGAAAAGACGTTCCCCGAAATGTAAACACGATAAAATCAAGAAAGAACGAGAAGCGCGGCGAACAGAGAGGCGCAAAGAGAACCAGATAATTCTCGATACCGTGACGACACGATCGAGAGGTAGCCCGAACACAGAGAGATTCCTCTTCTATTCACCGGTTTTTGCCGTGAATGAAAGGGAAACGTTCGACCGGTGTCCGTCATCCAGGAGGGAGCCGCGTATATAGCCGTGTTATGGGGTACCATCCGGGCTCTATGGAAACGTAAGGTGCAAGGTATTGTCGCGCTCGCATGAATGGACGAAAGAATGGAGGCTGGAACAAGTGTACTGACCCACAATGCCAGGAATGCGTGGAATCCAGAGTGATTTATGGTGTCGGTGTGTTCGTGAGCTCATCGACGCGGCCGCAGCGAACCGAAGGACGAGCCATGGACGACGACGGTGAAACGCCGCGACGACGCCCACACGGCCCGGAGCGTCTCTATACCCGCTGCCAATTACCGATACCGTGAACATTCATAAATCGCAATTCGTTAATTCGCCGCGCGTCCGTGAGCGCCGCGGCGAGAACTAGCGTTATTCAAAATACGAACGTCCGAGTCCGCCCGAGGCCGGAATGCTATTCATTCGGTCCGGAGAGATTCGCGTGGCCATTGTTCATGAGTTATGTTCTTGTAACGAGAAACGAGGCTCGCCACGGTGCACGGTGTTAACAGTCGCCAATCCGATCGTCCCCTCGCCGCGGCTCTCGTATCGGCTCGGAAACGCGATACAACGCCGCGCCGAACGGTACAATTTCTTTTTTCTCACTCGTTAGACTTCGCAGCGACTGATTTAAATTTTGAAGATAAATTTTATGGATAAATATAGAATCGAAGTCCGGGGTATCGCGCGTTAAACGCGAACCAATCACGCGCGGCCTCGCAGGTCGTCCGTGGGCTGGCCGGACGTGACACACTATGCGAGAGAGTAGGATACCTGTATCCGTGTAACGATGGGCGTTCCGATCATCCTATTTTTCAATGTGGATCTTTTTCCCGAACGATCCTCGAGACCGATCACACAAACTCTGACCCGAACGATACAGATTCCTCGACAGTTTTCGCTACACGGTAGAACGAGACTATTATTTGGTTTTTACGGTCGCGGATCGTGAACCTGCAGCGCATGCGACCCGCTTCCGAAGTCGGATTTACATTATGGAGCTTCTGAAGTGCCTTAAACCTAACCCAAGTTACCTGGACGCCATTCCCCACCCACTTTTCCCTGCGTTCACCCGCTTCTTTCTCGCATTCTTTCTTCACCGGCACGTAATACGCCGTGCAACCGAGCATTATACCTTCGAGGACCCATTAATTTTTAATGGTGCATTTTGGTCCGCGCCATCGACCACGAGGAAAGAAGAGATTCGTTTTTAACGCTAGAAGTACCGGCATTAAATGCATGCTTACTTCAAAACTGAAAATAATGTAGAAAAATAAATAAATTAATATTGCAGCATCACCCATCATATACAACCATTCATTGGCTCAATAAAACATCGCAGACATTTTGACAGGAGGATGGCAATAAAATTTTGCGGCCTCGGGCGTTTCTGTAGATACAATTTCTTTCGCGTACAAAGGGTTATCGTTATAAAGTTAATCCGTCGATGAGATACGTATACTCGCCACTCGGGAGGACACCCGATACACAAAATGAGACGAATCAGGAAAAAAGATCGACCGACCATGATTTTATTATGCGTCCCCGTGCGTGTGAGAGTTTCTTCTCTATAAATCTCGGTGGATCCCGGTCCTGTTTTCGTGCTCGGGCACTCGAGCGTGCCGGCTAAATCTCCCTGGCACAAAGCGTTTCATAAAGTGGGTGGAACTTGTAAAGTGACCTTTTATGATCCCGATGAATGAGCGTCACGTGAACTGCCGCTACAATGCACGAGGATTTTCCAATTTTCTGTGTCGCCCTGTCGAGTCGTGAAAGATCGAATGACTGTCGTGTGAACGAGAAAACGGGCTTAAAACGGGAACAATTTTCACTAAGTTGCACAGAATGGAGACGAACGTAACAAAAGCGGTGAAGTGGACTCTTTTCGTCCACTGACGTCAGTGAAGTCCCCTTCGTCTTTATTATTCCACGAAATCGTCCGGTTCTCGTCAGCGATGCGCCGCAGCGCAGGGAGAAAATTAAGGTTTGAAAGGAAAGGAAGACAAAACGAACTAGTCATTTATCTCGTTTCGGTGTCGAATAGCAATGAACGGAATTCGTTAACATTTCAGGCACGGAAATTGCACCTTGTGTCAGGATCCATTGATCCTGCGACGGGACCAGAATTCACCTAATGTCGTTGATCGGTCATGAAGTCGACGGTGGAATAGTTGTAACGTTTACAATTATAAACGTTCCTCAATTACGTTTCGCAGAATTTGCATCGCAACTTTCGCGAATAAATCGGATCAAGCACGAACGAATCGGAGAAGGAACGCACCAACTACGGATAAATATGTGGGATACGTTTCCAGACACGATCCCAGTTTCTTAAATCGCGATGTCGAGGAAAGGTTAAAAGTCCACGATCAGCGAGATACTTGTTTTCCGCAGGTGGTGCTTTCGATCGTGAGGAACAGTCCCTCAGAGAGTAACGGTCCAACCAATGACATCTCTTCGATCTCCACGGAATGACGTGACCCCTGATCGGTCATCGAACGATCGGACTTAACCTCGGCCAGTCATTGTTCTCGTGTCCGTGACACTCGGAGTAAACGCGGAATAGAAATGTTTCGTTCGAGAGACCGTGCTCATAATTATCTCGTGATGCTCTAAACAAATGATACAGATGCTTCAAAAAACGTATTCACCGAGACTGAGCGTTGTAAAATGGTAAGACATAATTATGACTTAATTTTAAATCAAATCATCCTGTTACTACGATTATTATTCATCCTCAATTAAATTTCATAAAAATACATGTAAATATTTTTTTTCCTGTACTAGCCATAAATACGTTGAGACGAACAACGTTTGAGAAGAACACTTTAAATTTTTCCGGACAGTTAAGGGTTGAAAGCAAGATGATCTTAGCTAATGTGGTCGTCGGCCAAGAAAGCGATCCATTTCTCACGAGTACAGTATTAACCATAACTTAAGAGATCGTTGGGTTGCACGCAGCGCCGATTCGCCGGTCGAAATCGTTTGAAAGTCAAACGTGGGCAACGGTGTCGGTTCCGTTCCGCCACGACGATACCCGGTTTCAATGAAGAGGCATTCTAAGAGACGCAGAATCGTGCGAGGGCGTGACTGTGAACACTTGGACGTTCCACATCTAGATTCGCTTCGTGCCCCAGTGGCCGTAGAACATACGGTACCCGTCGTTTTCTCAGCGGCGAATCCCGCTCCGGGTTGAGAGACATCCCCGTGGCTGCATATCGAGCCGAGCCGTAGCAACCAGCCGAGGCAATGGTAATGACACCTGATACTCCGAGCGTCCCGACGAACGCGTGACCCGGAAACCGACCCGAGGCCATTTTTCGACTCCTCGTCCAGGAGACGTTGCGCCGCGATCTAGATGCTCGCCTCCTCTCGGTCCTGTTGTTCCTCCTCTCCCCTTTCTGAACTTCGTAAGAGACCGACGGACGTTCCTCTTCGTAGCAACAACCAGTCCGTGTAAATGCAACACACGTACACACACACACATGGAGGAACGGACGAGATTAGAGGGACGATGGTCTCGGTCCTGGACCTACGGGCTCTACGGTCTCTGGAGGTCAACCCGCTTTGGGGCATCGTGCTAACCGCGCCGGTGTGGATCCTTCTACCCGGAAATGGTTTCTATCGGTCTACCACGGCCGATCCTAGGGTAAAGCTGACTTCTCGAGACTCTACGTTTTCCGCTTACGATCGCTCGTAGGGGTTTTATGGTTTCTTTGCTCGGAGGCGGTATGTGCTGTTCGTATCGATAGGTCGCCGTCAGTTACGGCAAGCGTACTCGGACAGACGCGATTGAATTTCGCTGACTGGTCCCGGTTTTTCTCCGTTACGAACCTTTGATCCGCCGGTAGACGTTGAAAGCTCGTCGGGGCTCGATAAGACGGTTTTGACGACTCTTTCGTGGTCGGAGAGTATGTTCGTTTAAACCGATGACTCGATAATTAAGGGAAAACTGGCATCCTAAAAAAATAAAAATAATTTGGTGAAGGCTGTGATTGAATTTCTATTAACACCACATTTATGCACTTTGTTAAAATGATACATCTTAGATTTATTGTTTTAAATCTCGAAAATTAGTATGGATCTTCTGTCAAAACGTAAATTATCCTTCGTCGAAATAAAAAATCATTTTGTGAAATAGTTTGCGTATTATCCATTATTTACATATTCTTGTACCTCAGTTACAATTTCAATATATAAATAGTTATTAATCGTCCGTATAGCTAGTATCAACTCGCATCCCCAAAAAATGAAAATAATTTCGCGAGAACTCCGATTAAATTTCCATAAATTTACCCGAATAGTTTAATTTTAATAATGAACGAATTAATTCGTGACTGAAAGGCAGACCACGCGCTGAAGAGCAATCGTTGAAATTCGTTATTGGTGCACGACCAATTTGCGATCGAGCGAAATAGAAGCGAGTCAATTCGGGTCAGAAATGTAACACAATAGGTAACGAATCGAATTAAGCAATATCCCTCGATCGATCGGCCACGTACTCGGCTTCCTACTCGAGGTTGTTACGAAGATGAACCTTGTTCGATCGAGTAGCCGCACCTCCGTGCCAGATGATTATCCGTTCTCTCGGAGGATCGTCAGACCAGAGAGGCACACGACTTCCTTCCTCAATTCTCGTGGCAATCAGACCGCGATTTCTACCCTCCCATAGACACAACGGGCAATTAGTTTGTCGAGCGTGTATCGGAGTGTATCGACCGATCGGCACGGCGGCTGGCGTCCTGCTGCCGTTCGTGATTTATGCCGCATTGTCTTCTGCCTCGCAGCAGCGGTCGTACAGATTCGACCGTTCAAATCCATCCGTCGCTTACGTACCCCTTACATTGGCGTATGTAACCATGCGGACCTGCCACGTATGTCTCTTATCAGCAGCTTTCGGAATTTCTACATCTCCGAACCTAGGTTCCCGAATCTCCAGATTTCCGATTTTCCAAGTTATCGATTCTCCGATCATAGTATTCCCAATTGCTACATCCTCGAATTTCCAACGGTATCCTATTAATAAATACATTCTCCAATCTCTAATTCTCGAGTTCGCGAAGCTCCAAATGTCGGAAAGTCCAAATTTGCGAGATCGAAATCTCCCAAAAGGGAAGGTGTAGGATTCGGTATACAGTGATCAAAGATCCTAGTTACGCCAATGATTCGTTCGTCTTTCTTCCGCAGCTTCTTCCAGCTCTGTTCGAATCGTTGGCTCGGTCGGTATCGTGATTCGGTATCGAGTGCTCGAACCGGCGAGCTGGTTCTACGCGTGACCGACTCCTCTCCTCTCTTTTGGTCCTCCGTTGGTGATCCGTGTCTCGTTCGTCGATTCGTGCCACGCCACGCCATGCCACGCCGACGCTGTTGCCGAGGAGGAGCGCTCGTCGCGGCGTAACCTCATTAGTCGCCTGATGTCTCTCTTAATTGCCCGCCTCCCTCCCCGTCGTTTATTTATTGGCGTTGATCGTGATCGCCCGTGGGTCGCCACGTAGCGCACCGTTGCTCGGATGCCCTTTATGACCCATTACGATTCGCTCGAAGTAGCGGAAAAATCGCCGCGTCGAACGACGAAGTTTCAAAAAGTGAAGAAAAAAAATTCCGGACTCCGAACGGTTCTGTCGTGTTTCCTCTCGTGTCACCGTGCCACGCTGTCATATATTTTCCATCGTCTCGCGTCGACCCCTCTGCATCCTCGTGCCGTCGCGTCGGTGTATCGATCTCTTCTCACGAGTGATCGATGCGCGGATCCGAGGCTATGCTCTCGTCGATCGTCACCGTCGTCGATACCGTCGTTGTTACCCGATGATTTAAGTTCCTAACCCGAGACTCCCGCTGTCTCGGCCGCAGCACAACGGCGTTCCCACTTCTACGCAGACCACGCTGCTGCACCCTGTTACCTGTCCTCTCCTTACCCTGTCCCCCCGTTATCGGCTTCCTTTTTTTCTCGCTTACTTTCATGACTTACGATTGTTTCGAAACGTCCCCACTGACACGCGAGTCACGTACGTGTGTCCCACGATGCGCCATAATTTATAGAAGTATAATGGTCTAACGTAGGAACCCCTGAGGTACGCCATTGTTATTGTCCGCACTATACATCCAGCTACGACGATACTTAAGTCCATTTGCGAACGAGTTAAATCGTCGAAAAAGAAGAAAAAATGAAGGACTCCCTCGAGTCGGGGCTTGATTCCAGATTTATACGGTCCGGGTACACGGGCGCGCGTACGTCGCGAAGCGAGATCGAGCCGGCGAACGATAATATTGTTCTACAAATCCGACAGCACGCACGCGTAGAGCGTGTTCAGGTGCGGCCCGCGTGCGTTGAGGAGCGTACGGTTACCCGGCTCGCCGGCTCGTTCACGAACAAGAGGAAAAAGGAAAAAAAAGGCGCACGTACGTCTTATACGTACGATCGCGAGAGGATCGAGGAGGTAGATCCGGAGGGCCGGTGGAGAGACCCGCTGAGTTATGGACACATTCGGGATTTCTTCGGGTTGTACCTGCTGGCGCTGGTTACAGGGAAAGGGCATAGTGCTTTATTGAATTGGGTTACATGATTTACGATACCGCCTCCAGATCTCGCTCGATCGGTACCTACTCCCTGTCGCGGTGCGCTCGTTACGTTCGAAACCCCTTTTCGGGGGCGTTCGACTCCGCCATTTTGTCCGGCGGACAAATCTTCGGCAGGTGCCGGTGACCAGACGTATCGCGGAATAGAAACGAGGCGGAACGCGAACGGGAATACTTAATCTCGCGTGTAACGTACCGAGACACGGAACACGATCCACCAAAGACACCAAGCGGCCAACGGACGCGCGGATATTGGAGGTTTCCGTCTTATCGCGACGGCCCGAAGACAAATTTCCGACAAGCGAGGACGTTAAATAGTTCCACGGAGGAGGAGCGAGCCACGTACACGCGATATCAACCGGCTGAATGAGAAATGTAAATTCCCGTGCACCGTAGACCGATGTAATTTAGTGATGCTCGAGAAACCTACCGATCGTCCGGAGGATTGTACGTGCGCGCTCGCAGAGAGATATTAGCGATAAGGTGTATCTGCTTCAACCTGCTGCACGAGCAATATTGCCGCGGATTGATATAGTACCGCGTCCCGGTGAATATGTTGCCCCGTGTACTGTTCAGCATAATGACGTTGTACAGTAATGGCATGGTAATCACTGCAACTATTAATACACCAACGCGATATTTGTTCGCCGCCACGATCGTTCAACGGTCTCGTACATGCTCGAGATAGCGCCGCCGATTGTTCACCGGGTAATTGTAAAGATACACCGAAGCTTACGTTTTATTGATCAGATCTTCGGATTAACCCGCGGAGCCTTACATCGAGCATGTAATACCTAGTTTTAACCGAGTGGCGTTACGCAATAACCAGACTTGTAACACCGTACGAATCATGATCGTAAATAAACGGTACAATTTTTTAAGCTTCCTAATTTTTTTCTTTTTGAGTGATTTTCCTGATTTATTTTAGAAGAAGACAATTTTTCGGACAAGAACACCCAATAATTCGTAAAGCACGCTTGGTCAATCTTCATTTTGAAGCAAGGTAAAAAGTCCTTTCGTCGAGCGTACCAATCAGCCTGGCAATTTTGTTGGAACACGCAATCTGTTTTCGAAACGACGTTTTTCTCGTGGTCTCCGGGCGATCCGTAACGTACAACAGTCCTACATACGTTTCTTTTTACACGGTCTCGCCCTTTGGTTGCCGGTAATAATTCAGGATATCGATTTGGCCGGCTGTAACTTATATTTTGTTTGACCCCGATTATTTCTTCCTCGCGAAAGCTCGTGTTTTTTCTTCTCTTTCGTCGTTTACCTACGCAACGAGCAACGCGCGGATAAGAATTATGCCGACAGCCGCCGCTCGACTTTTACCTTTTTCGACGCTATTGCCGCGTGTAAGAAAGAAGCGAGGTGATTGATACAGCGAAGCGATCCCGTTGCTACACGCTCTAAGCCATCGGTCAGCGGTGCTCGCGCGCCAACACCGGACGTACAAGCACGAGGCACCCGATACTCACGACGCGACTTACCACCGCCTTCGAGGTCGTTTCGAATTGGCGAAACGTTTGCATCCGTGGTTATACCGGTCCTGTCGGATTACCCAATTCTTTATGCAATCGCTCGTCAAGCGATCGCGACAGCCGGTCGCGCTGCTCCCGATTAACATTGATCGACGATCTCTGAAAAACACCGTTACGCTCGATCGCCTCGTTACAAAAGGTTAACTACCTCCACAATCAATACGAATCCATACGTTGGAATTATAACTGGACTGTCCGCCGCCTAAGTGCTCCATAACGTCCTCTTTCGCTACGGCAGAAACCGCGATACGGCTTTTCCTCGATTGAGACAAGCGAATGGCGAGTATTTTCAGCCGGAACGTTGGCTGTCGTCGTCGTTCGCCAAATGATTCGCACGCTGATTGGCGATCAACAACTTTTCCCAGCGAATCGATGCACAAACTGCACCTCTATCACCGACTTTACGAGCTTCTCTTCCTGTATCGTGAGATCCAAGTGGCCCTGAACCAGACTGACAATGAACCGAGCCACACCCGCTGATTTTATTGACGTACGAGTCGCGTGCTACGAGACCCGGCCGAACGGCCCGAAATCGTTTTACCTCGCACGGCCAACGGTTTCACCTTTGCATTATCCTTATGTTCCCGTGAAGTACAACCAACCCACGTGCCACGTGCACACCAAGTTCAATCGTGCACTTTAAGATAACAGGGAGTACAGAGATTTACCGGCCTGGTATATCGTGGTCTAGGGGTATTGGCGTCTCGGGGTATCTGGAAATAGGGATCTCCGATTGTAGGAATATGGAACACGGACGTATCAAGATGTAGGTATGTCGAGGTATAGTGATATCGAGATGTAAAGATACTGAAACGTAGAAATATGAGGACGTTGAAATATTGAGACGTAGGATTATTTGAATGTTAGCGAATTGGCACATAGAGATGTGCGAACATAGGAATATCGGTACGTAGAGATACTGGGACTAGGAATACTGACACGTAGAGATACCAGCACTATTCGTACGTAGAGTTATTGTAGAAATATCGGGACGTAGGAATGTCGAGATGTGGAAAAATCGGAATGAAGGGATAACGGGTCGTAGGAATATCGAGATGTAGCAATATTGGAACGTAGGAATATCGTGACGTAGGAATATCGGGACGTAGGAATATTGGCACATAGAGATACCGAAACTAG
Organism: Coelioxys conoideus; assembly: GCA_947623535.1. Classification (NCBI taxonomy): domain Eukaryota; kingdom Metazoa; phylum Arthropoda; class Insecta; order Hymenoptera; family Megachilidae; genus Coelioxys; species Coelioxys conoideus. The sequence continues at coordinate 35,733,802 of OX392450.1, read as the reverse complement.
GGATATTGGCACGTAGAAATATCGGGACGTAGGGATGTCGGAATGTGGAGAAATCGTAATGTAGGGATATCGAGTCGTAGGAATATCGAGATGTAGCAATATTGGAACGTAGAAATATTGGGACGTGGAGATACTGGACCATCGAAACGCACGAATATCATAATTTGGGGATACTGTACCAAAACGTAGCAACATAACCCGCGTAGATCCAATATATTATACATATATCGATACAACACGTACAGTAATATGCGACGATCTGACACGCGTCCATCCAACATCTTCGATTTTCCACGGGTGACCATAACTTTCCCATCCGATACGCTGTAAAGCAGTTGGAAATCAAGGTCTGTCCCTCGATGCAGAGGAGCAGTAACACGATTTATCAGTGATTTAATAAGTGGACAGTATGCACGGTAAAGAGAATGTCTCCGATATCGTTGCTCTCTGTTCCGCATCCTTTCGGAACGTTATGTCCAGCTTTCTTCCAGTTCCTCGTTCTCTCTTGGCACGATCTTTCCTCTCGGTGGAACTCCGCTGGACGCCGCCACACTGGCGCCACGCACTCCCACCCACACTCTCGTGTGGCCAGTTAAAAGAGGTTGCACATACAGCGCACTTACACATAGACATACGACGCGACTCGCGGCAGCGATTCACGGCTGTGCATGTGCAACGTGTGCATCACGTACATCGACGATGATGTCAGAAGAATTTGCACCTGGCGGTACGCGCATGTACGATTGTACACCACGGGACGAAGAAGGAGAGGCGAATTCCTTGTCGTTAGAAAGTACGTAGCTGGCTCGCCGAGCGATGGTTACACGGGAAATCCTGCGGACGATGGAAAGTCCTCGCCAACGTATCTCTACGTCTTATTCCGCGAATAATTATCGTGATTTAGTTTACGATCGTGGCCGCGCTATCGTTCGCTACCGAGAATTAACAGCGTCGAACGCGACCGTTCGATACGCTGATAGAGTGTGGACACGTTGATGCTGGTCGTTTGCATCAATTTGCTAATATTCGCCTGGTTAATTGATTATTCGACGAAAGTCGTATTGCTAACACTTTCGACGCTTACTATCTATTCAGAATATACAGGGTGTACCCGTTAACTAATTTCTCCAGTATTTAGGTATTTCTGGTAGTACAAAATAAAGACTGTCTTAAACAAAACTTTATCAGTATCTGCACGTTCGCATATTCTTAAATATCAGTATCTACCGTACTACGCATTCGCAGAATAAATATGTAAAAATGCTTTTTACGTAAGAAAGTAAAGGTCATTTTGACTTTTTCAAATGGCACCATATGTATTGGGAACGATAGGATCATTGCTGACGTCTTGAAATGGCCTCAGACTCGAAAATTTTGTGCAGACGCAATTTTCATGAAAAATTATTTCGTATAAAATAAATCAGATTACAGCGGATGTTCGAAATGAGCTTCATCTTCCATGACACAGAGCTTCGCTCTTTTTATTAGACTCTATATTCTTATACGATTGCGAAGTTCTTGGGCATTACTAACTGTTGTGTTTATGTTCACTGTATTAATTCACTTATTAGAAGAATCTAAACATTTATTTAATCGAAAAACTAGAAAATAAGAAATTAATAAATTTATTTATGCTTTTATCCGCATCGACACCGGCAGAGTGGTCCATCGAGGTATTTTCTATCTGAAAATGGTTTCGAGTGTGCCAGATTTACGAAATATTCGAATTCGATCGTATGAGTCCATATCGACGCAGATGATCGTTCGAACGTGACACGCGTTCGTGTTGTCGGTGGAGGCAGACAGTGAACGAGCGCCATCGCGAAAGGGAGACACACCGGCAAAGAGAGGGTAAGTGAACGAGATACAGGTTGATCGATTCGGTAGACAGGTTACCGGTTCCTCAGGGGCGGCATCAGTGGATCTTCAGAGGTCCCGAAGAGGCTACTGAATTACTGACAGCCAAATAACAGGCCGATCCCTGGCGCGATGTTCCACGCGTTGTCGGCGCCCTTTCTCTTCCTTCGTTCCTCTTGTTACCCGACGTCCTCCTCGGCCCTGATGCTGCGCCGCACGGTTGTCCCAATATGGGCCAACATATTATGCATATCGGCCATCGTGGCTCTTATCTAAACGACGTAAGTACGGCCGCTTCTCTTTGGAAGAAGCCGCCTGCGAATGTTCATCGTGTTCCGCGGCTTATCCGTATCCGCTGCCATTCGTCGGATCAACTTGATTAGGCCAGAACGCTTCGGACAGCTCCGTAAATGAAACGTATACATACGTATCTCGGCCGACTAGCTAAGACAATTGCGGTGCTACCGTTGCTTACGATATCGTTGGGTAATAATGCCGGCAATAATTCGAGGTTTTACCTACGGGTCAATGAGTCACAGTCGTTTCGGTTTCTATTACAGATTTCGTTACTGGTTGGGTCGTTGATCCTTCACCGAATCGCAGGGATTATCCTACCTTCGGACGCAACGTAGCTTTCTTCTCGATCTGGGTAGGGAAAGGGATCTTTAATGCGAGGTTAGAGATTTTTTATGGCAATTTGTTATCTTCGATACTTTCGCGTTTTAGAATGTACGAAGTAGAAGACTTTGGGACTTCAAGATTTTAGAATGTGGGAACTCGATGATTTTGAGACCTCAAGATTTTAGAATGTAGGTACTCGATGATTTTAGGACCTCGAGATTTTTAAATGTAGGAACTCGATGATTTTGAGATTTAAAGATTTTTAAATGTAGGAACTCGATGATTTTGGAACTTAAAGATTTTTAAATGTCGGAACTCGATGATTGTGAGACCTTAAGATTTTATAATGTACGAACTCGAACATTTATTTTAGTAAAATAAACCTCGTCTAGTGCAAGTCTGATCCTATAAGAGTTTCAAAAGTTCTGTCCTAAGTGCTTCTTTGGACCTACCCTGCGTTCTGTTCACATTCAACCTAGATGTCCTCGAAATTTTTCTTGAAATTTTCACCCTAGATTTTCTCTGAATTCTCCCAAACCTGTCTAGTCCACAACTCGCCGTTATCCAAAGGCACGTACCAATGTACCATTGCACCGGAGTGTACGAATGCGTGCATCGAAACAACGATCTGACTCGATCCCGCGGAACTTATTCGGTCTAGTGTGAGTTAGTAACGTGCGCCGATGTAATTATAGATTGTGTCTCTGCGCGACCCCAGCGCCGGATCTTATCGGTGCATCGTGGAAAAGTATCGCGCGCGATCGTAATTATTGCGGCAACCAGGTTTTAACGAATGTCTTACGTTCAGCGATCTGGCTGGACGCGTCGTTTCCAGATCGATCGATTCCCCTATGCGCGTGTAGGAGAGTAAGAGGACGAATTCGGGCGCGGCTGTCGAGAGAAAGGAACAAATGACAGCGATTATACGTACATACATTAAAGCGGATGAAACAAATCGTGGCAATTAATCGTATCTGGCTGTCTGTGAAGGTATCGCGTGTCTTGCGTAATTTTCGTTTAGAACGGCTTAGACGCTCCGGCGGATAAATAGCTACCGATTGTCCTACCAGATTTAATGTTCCAACGGGGGGCTAATTTTTCTCGGTAACGGGTCACCGTCGATCCCAAGGGGGGCCGGTCAGACGGTCGAACACGTATGTACACATATGTACACGCGCGTTCGGAAGTGTGGACTTTGGTGTCGGGCCGAGTGGCGGCACCTCCGATCGGGACCTGTATCAAATAACCGTCGGACGAATCCTCGTGCAGCGTATTTCGATACGTTTCGTCGCCTTGTCATCGATAAGATGGCCCGTGCATGCGATTCGGTTAATTCGCGGCGCGAGCACCAGAAAACCTCCGGTCGACCCAGATGCGGCGAGCAAACATTAATTTGTTCCCCGTCGAATGCAATCGAGCCACGGCAGAGTTTAACCGGCTATGGCAGCTTGTCGTGTCGCAGTTAGTCAACGGTGAAGCCGAGACCACCCCGGTTTGCTCGGCTTGCCCCGCGCAACCGTCTTTCCTTTGCTTTCCTTCGTGGTGCACCGACCTCCGCCCGTCACTTCTTCTCCCTTACTCCCGTATGCATTTCCTGCTTACCCCCTTTTCTGCCTCTCCCTTTCTCGCTCCTATGTGATTCATAGACCGGCCAGAAAGGATCCACGCGCGGGTGTACATGCAGCTCGGTTCGGATCCGCGGCGAATGTCTACCTGCTACTCTCTCGTCCAACCCAAAAATATCGGCCAATTCGAAGCAAGGAGCATTCGTTCACGTTCGTTGTTGGTACACTGTCCATCACATACGTTCTATTCTTATTCACGGAAAATAAATAGTTTCCTTCCATGCTTCGAAGATATTGATGTTGGCATCCAGCTGAAGAGATTTTTGGTGAGGTTCAGTAATTACAATCTTAGATCACACCGAAACTGAACTAATTAGAATTTAGAACAGGAACGCAGTACAACAACGTATAACTTCATCTTGACAGCAAGAGACCTATTTTTTCCTAATTGTACTAACTAGACTGACTGAGCCTTGCCCTCGAGGAGTATACAATATCCTTAGTTTAGTCGGGGAGGATGATTTTAATCCCCATAACTAAGTGACGCGAGTAACATATTTCAGATGTTTGTGACTATCGCTAGGATGATTCGGCAGCGTAAACATTTAATTTAGACAACATTATGTGTCTGGTCATCCGCCGCGTTGCTGAGAGTGGTTATTCCGATAGGGCAGTGGTTGCATGGGAAAAACCGAGTGTGAACGAAGCGTTCGGATGGAATTCAACGTCGTTAGCTGGTATTAATTAAATAGTTTTAACTTGTTTCGTTCCAGTCGCTTGATCCCGTGGCAACGATGGAATTCCCGCGTTCGAAATTTGTCACGGCGCTCCCAACGACACCGATTACAGCCTGTTCGATGCATGGGAGGAACGTGCGAAAACGTTGACTCGTACGATGTGACGCGAAAATCGGCTTGGTCATCCCGCTGAAATATCAAGGCTGTACGAGCTGATGGAACGTGGTAACCGGCCGCGATGACAATAATATTCTCGCGTTCTGCGATTACGCAAATTCGGGATCGGCAACAGGATGCGAGGTTTCTCATTTTTCGTTGTCAGTGATCCACTTCGAGTCGTGTATCGATTCTGAAATTTCAAGTTTCGTAAAATTCTAAAGCTTCATATCACTTCAATAAACTTAATTCTTTGACTCCCATGTCATCCATATGTGGGTGACACTCAAATTTCTATACAGATTAAATAGCCATATTATTCAAAGTTTGTTCACCTTTCTAACTGTATATTAGTTTCTTGGAACTGTGAAGAACGAATATAACAAAGTGTCGTGAGCATGTTTGGTAAGGTTGATCAAAATGAAAATACTACCTAATACAATTTTCAATTGTTTTCATGTGGCAGTCAACGTGTTTAGGACCATTAAACCTACTAGAGCAGGAATTTCAGGAACGGGACTAAAAAGCTGCCGAACATTATGACTCTATTCGCGAAAGAGTAAAGAAAGCGGTCGTAACGGCGGACGGTACGCGCAGTTTCCGACAAATTCTCGCTCGCGGTAGCAGTTATATTTAACGAGAAAAAATACGATTGGCACGATGAAATCGCGTACAAGTAGTGAACTATCCTACAGCCGGCAAGAGATAACGAGGAACAGAGACGCGGTGGTTTTAAAACATCCGATAAGGAGCACACGCTCGGAACGACTCTTAACGATTTCATAAAGGAGATAGCGGCGTAGGGTTAGAGCTAATTAAGCGATATAATCCCTACATTCTGATGGCCGTTAAAGGTAACATCAAACGTACGCTCGTGCGGGATGGAAGGTATTCGAGATAGTACGGCGGAACATCATCCCAGTTAATTACCGATGTGAGACTGGTAATACCGAATAAGATTATAATGCGATCGGGTGTCTCGCGCGACATGTTTTAACACGCTATAAAGCGAGATATATTAGTGACAGATTCCCAGGCACCGACCACACGGTGCACACTTTCAATTTACCGAGGCAACGATTCTATCGTGAAAGAAACGCGACCACCGCGCAATGCGGCAATTACAGTACTTACGGCTACTACGAGTTTCATCGTAACTAGTAATTCTTGCTCGACCAGTTCCTCCCTGGGACCGGACTCCGGTCGGAAATCGTTCGGCAATTAGTCAGATATTCGCGTTCGATGGTTTTTCTGGTTTCCGATATTTTTCGATCGTTTCCGAAGATCTCGGAACCGCTCGGAGCGTCTCCGCTTCGAGGATCAAACGCTATTATAAGCGGAACGGGGCGAGTATACCGGTCGGTGATACCGGATAAATAGATGGAGTCGATGTTACCGGAGTGTTTGTACCTGTACAGGACAGGTTCGTAGCCAGAAGTTGATCCACGATTATGGCCGTGGCTGTCCTTGTTGTTTCGATCTGGCCCGATAACCGGGGCACTTGATGTAGGGATCCGTGGGGCAGTTTTCGGCCAGAATCGTTTTCGATGTCGAGCCAATCTGCCTCAGGCCGGAATGTGCCGCGTACTGCCGCTGGACAACCCGCTGGGCCACCGATTTTTCGACTCTTAACCCTGTGATCCGCGACGACAAACGATCATCCGACCGGGAATAAATTCTTGATGCCGGCCCCGAACGGTCGGAACAATTCGAACGACGATACACCGTACGAATCGCGTACGAATAAAAGATTAGACCTACGATAATTGCGCTAGTTGATCATTAAGCGTACGATTTGATAGATCGAACATCAGATTTTTTTATACCCGAGCAACCATCCAGAGGCTCTGAAAGTTTGAGATCTTTGGGTGTAGGAATACAGGAACCATCGAGATTTTTGTGGTATAGATACATTAGGATACAGCGAATTAGCATATGAAATTTTTTGAGCGTAAAATATGGGGTTCATAGAGTATAGCAGTTTTCAGAGTATAGGATATGAGGATCTTAGGACGTACGGGCTTCCAAAGTATGAAGTATATATATATAGAAGATCTTGAAGTATATGCATTTGGGAATATAACGGCAGAATGCAAAGATCCTATGATATTGAAATATACATGCAGAAGCCTATGATACGAGAATCCTAAGTTGCAAAGAATCTTATGTTATAGGAATCCTAGTATAAGGATTCTAAAATAATAGGGATCCAACAACTTGAAGTTGTAGATATCTGTCGATTTAGTGATCGACTGAAGGATCGAGTGAAAATAAAAATGAAAATAATGTGGATCCTTGTGTGACACTCTCTATCATCCCATATCCAATCAGCGGCAGCACAGGTCGCACCATCGATCGGACACTCATTTGCTCAAGTATACAGCACCGTTCCAGGTATGCCACTTTCTTCATCTGTTTATGGAAACGCGAGAAGTGTGCGAATCGGTTCCTCGTGTACCACGTTTCAGGGTAGCAAACGGAGAAAGACGGCGAGAAAGACAGGGATCGCGAATTCTCGAGTTAAACCGCACCTGCGCGATTCCTATTCCCTATATGCAGTATCATTGTCCGTGATTATGCCGGCGGATAGGTGTGCGATGTTGGGAAACCGAGCGCACCTGATTACGTTCGGGTGAACCGCGGAAATCGCGCGCGGAGAAAGCACCCGTGCTTATCAGATGATGAACGTACGATTCGCGTGCATTTACTTACGTTTTAAAAATCGTGACCACCTTAAACGGCTTTCTTAGAAAAGGCTTCGTTGGTGCAACGCCTGAAGGAATGCAACTGCATCGTCGTCGAGGTACAGTTAGACCCCGGTTACAGGGGTTAATGGCGGTAATCCGTCTGAATTGAAAAACCTATCAAACGCAATCAACTATCATCAATATAACCGTTGACGATTCGCGCGATGAACAACCACTTGCTATACATTTACAAACACGGGAGAATCACGATGGATTCGGTCAAATCGCTTCGAGACACTTGAATAAGTATCTCAAATAAGTCTAAATCTATCCAAATCCCTCCACATTAGTCTATACTGGACCAGATAGAAGAAATAGATCTGAATTGTGTTAAGTCGACGTATAATTAAATCCTTACAAATTGGTCCATATCTTTGACTGTCACCCCTTTGCACTCCTTAATCCCTTTTACTTGCCAGCTCCTTAATTAATTTACAAAATAGGTCAAGAAACGAGTTTTCAATAACACGTATTCCAATAGTGGAGGTTACGTTACAAATGTAGTCTTAATTTATCATAAGCAGTAAACAAATGAAAATATATATATTCAACCAACATGTTCATCCGAATTATTCAATAAAATGTATTGCAATTGTGCAGGATAAGTAACAAATATATATTTATTATAGGTAGTAAACGAATGCAAATATACATATTCAGTTAATCTATTCATATGAATTATTTATACGATCTAAGAGAAATGCGACGTCGAGCTCTAGTGGACAACGAACCAAATAATTCGATCCAAAAGCGACGTCGATGCAAGTAAGTACATGGAGTACCTCGAGTTTGAGGAGGGAATATATTTTGAGTAGATGGTTGATTCATGGTATACACTGTCGAAAACGTAAGAAGAGAAGCATACTGAAAGGGACACCGTACTCGCTGTCGGAGATTACCAACCGAAAGGATCCTCGTAACAACTGCTGGCCGATCTAAGGGCTCGCGACGCTGGATATGTCCCGAGCGTTCCGTGAATACGAGTCGTGGTACGCTCGTAAAAAGATGACTCGGTGACAACCGCTATGACGCGAAATTTACGACGCCGAGGTCGTAGCCCAGGTCGAATCGTGAACACCGCGGGACAAGTTGTCGTTGACGTTAGCAAAAACGTTTTGCCCCGTCGCGTCGCGCGGCCTCACCTCCGGCTAGCGCGTCTATCTTTCAGAACGAGACGTTGAACGGTCAGCATTCGTCAAACATTCGTCCCTGTTGTCCAATTTATTTTCCGGTTACGAGTAACGGTCAGAGCGATGCTCGGTCACGAGCCGGACAACAGGATATAATGTAGAACGTCCCGGCGAGGATTTTTGAATTGCAAAGAAGAGTTTAGGAGCGGCTAATGTGGTAGCCGTGTCTATCGAGATTAAGACACTTTTAAGATGGATGACGTGACAAAGCATTGATTTATGGTTTCGTCGTAATCAACCTAACCGGCTGATAATCGTTCGTTAGAGTATGCGTGTTAGCGGCTGCTGCCGTTCGTATTGTCGTCCGAGACTATATTAACTCGACCGAGCTTTCTCTGCCACCCATACACGGACGTGCCTCGCGTCGACCGATGTCTCATTAATATTTCAATTACGGGCCAACATTTACGATCTAACAGCGAGCAGAGCCGATAAGTTTTATCGCCGTGACCGGCGACATCTCGGTCAATCACCGCCACGACATTCCTATCAAAATTCCGAAACAGATTTGTCGCAACGGAATGATTAGTATTAATGTTTCTGTTCGCGACAACCTGATCCATCGTCGACAGTTATACAAGGGGATTTTCAACGGTTTTGTGGCTTCATTGCCACGGTGCCGTTCTATTACGCGCGTTATGCACGTTATTGCGCTCGTAACGTGTACTTATGGCCGTATACGCTGCCAAATTAGTGTCAACTAAAAGTGTGAACTATAGGTTAGAAAGTTTAACAGGTATCGGACTTAAGTGATTCTTGTTTCCTGCATTTCTAGATCGACGAGATAAGGTAACCTTTCGTTGCTGTTACATCGGGGCAACAGGTTTCCGTTATTACACACCGCGGACGCGAGTTAAAAGCTAAATCCCTATACCCTAGATCCTTACCATTCTAAATCCGATATACGAGATGCAGAGCTAAATTGCTTCTTGAAAAGCAAGAATCGATAATTCGATATTACTTATATGTACATAAATTTTGTCTGTGCATGTCACTATATGATCTTGCTTGAATTTTATTTGTATTTAGAGACATAGTAATATATAGTGACATACACAAAATCGACATTTACCGAGTGTATACGTACCGAAAATATCTTCGGCGTTGACTTTTTTGAAAACAAAGACTAGAAGAAACAAATTTTATTCACTTTTTTTGCAATACATTTTTACATGTAAAATCACCTCCTGACCGTTTGACCGTGAGTGGTGAGACACCCTGTATATATGCATACATGTACGTATACATATACATATACATATACATATACATATACATATACATATACATATACGTATACACATGTATCTATATGTGTATGCAATATATCTATGTATATATAAAAAAAGGTGATGCAATGGAGGGTTAATTATAGATCATTAAGTGCGAAATGTTCGCATCGAAGATCGAGCACCGAAGGAATCGAAATTAATTTGAAAGTGGAGTGTTTTATGCGATCCACGGTTCGAGAATTATACGAAGACAAGTTGCACGGCTTTCAAAAGTATTGTGCCTTGAATTTAAGGATCCTTCGCGGACGGAGGAAACCTTAAACTCACTACGCCAGCCCCCATGCGATATTTTAAGGTTCGCGCGATTTTTTTCATGCGCGCGACATCAGGAACCGTAACCCCGTGACCCCGGCAACGAGAGGAGGATAAATCGTTCGCGAAGGCCGTGAAGAAAATTCGTGGTGGACCTTTAACCGAGGCCGAACGAGGAGAACTTTTTGTCCTGTTACACCGAGTTGTATGCAGGTCTCCGTTTAATCGGTTTCCCCTACGTAATTAATTGGCCACGGGAACGAGGTACGTGTAGAGGAGGCTCGCGAGCCTCTACGGCGGATTCACGGACATTTATCATGTATTAATTAAGCGATTAGTCCAGCGTCGCTAACGAGAGGCTAGCGTGTGATGGAATTTCTTTGCCTGGCATCTAATGCCGCCGGGCTATTTCTATGCCACGGCTAGAACGCACGAGATAATCGGATTCTAATTCGGTTCATTACAAATGTGGATACCGTGGATCTACGTTTCTCAATTACCCAGCGATCTGTTATACGCCGCATCGCGCCATAAATTGGACATTTCGAAACGTCTATACCGTCGCGCTCGAAATTATTACGCGATGATAAAGTACTCAGCCGGTTTAGTATTTTAGAATTAGAAAAATGATTGATGCGCCGTCTTTTCTCGTACGTGTTTTCTATTTACGAGTAACTGTACGCGATATAATGGTGCAGTTTCACGGAGATTATTATTGCACGAAACGTTTTTCACGATGGTCGACGCCGTGAGCCAATTATTAGTCGAATTTCTGAAATCACGAAGAGAACTTCGTTGTTTGAGAACCACTGTATCGGCGTGCATCTGCGAATGCGTCCGACTCTACCGACGATACGATTGTAAAGGGTTGGATTTTCCATTTAACGAACGGTTTTATTGTAAAGATAACGATTTATGTCCGTTACGGTATGGACAGTAACGCGTGCATTTACGATAGTTGTTCGAAGGATCTACAAAGTACTGCCTACCGATAACCGAACGTTTTATCCGGCATGAAGAGTCGGCAATCGTTACACTTTATGTCTGTATATATGTATTCAAATGGGGAGCGTGGGTGGCAAGGAGAAAAGACACAGGTACGTTCACGATAATCCACGACGCGTTGTACGCGACTATTCGGTACCTCTCGATCAATCGTTTTTCTTCAAAGTACGGCGATACGAACGAATGATTCAAACTCTTTAGCGAAATTACTGTTTCAGTTGAATATACAACGAGGGACAAAGGTATTCGTGCACTTGGTATGTACAAATAAGAACAACAATATTTTGTTACTTATATTTGAACATATACAATTACATGTAGAATATGCATTTGTAAATACACATATACATATATGTATACATCCACGTATATTATATGTATATTATACATGACACTTGCAACAACAAATGAACATGATATAATGTCGAAAGAGCACTTAAAACATCAAAAAGAGGATGGTGTAATATAGCACTCGACTTTGTTAAAAGTTTATTAAATTGTTTGTTGAAATATGTGTTAAATATTTCTACATTCCAAATGTACGAATATTTTTGCTCCTCATTGTACATATCTTCATCGAACTGTTAGATACATCGAACTTAGAACTGCAAACGGGTAGATCTACCCTAATACGGAGAACTACCCTAAGACCGTCTAAAGGTATCTGAATATTGTGACAAATTACATATATCTATCGTACGAGTTCACCAATGTATTACACCCTCACACGGAGAACTACCCTAAGACCGTCTGAAGGTATCTGAATCTTGCGAAAAATTACATACATCCATCGAACGCGTTCACCAATGTATTCCACCCTAACACAAACTATCCTAAGACCGTCTAAAGGTATCTGAATTTTGCAAAAAATTACATACATCGATGGTAAGCGTTCACCAATGTATTCCACCCTAACACGAACTATCCTAAGACTGTTCATCCTTTAGGCGTGGGTCAAAAGGTATGTGAATCTCGCAAAAAATTACATACGTCCATCGTACGCGTTCACCGAACAAAAGTAGCGTAAATGGTTCGGTCGAACAGTACGTTTTAGAGGAAGTTACATGGAGCGTCAAAGGGTGATATCGTTATAGATACGTCACCCAAGATTTGGCGCGTGAGGAAGTTGAAATGAAACATAAAAAGTACGCCTATCTTCACGGTGAATCCTTCGAACTTCACACCGATTGACGATCGCCCGATTGTTTATATTCTTTGAGTCATCCGGTATGCGTGACAACGCGAACCAATATGATCCCATCAGTGAAAATACGGGCGAGTCGATACGCCAATTCCTGGGTTGTAGACAGTACATTCGTAGGAAATTTGTAGCCGTGGTTGTTTCTTTTCGGGTCGCGTGGGTGACCCGGTGTTCTGGTTTCGCAAGAGCCCGTTGCAATTGCTCCGCGACGATCCGCCCCCACGATTTTCACCGCGTTACCGCGGGAGGAACCCCAAGCTCTATGAGGGATATTATACAGCGGCGAATTTCGCGTAGGTTGCATCGTGTCGCCTGGTGAAGCGTGGCGCCACCGTGGCGGGACAATACGCGCGTTACACCGATGCCACGCGCTCGTTTTACAACTTGCACGCCGCATTTCTACGTGTTACAGTTCCACGCGAGGCCCGTTTATCAAACGGTTACGCAATCCTGTCGCGAAATTGATCATACAAAACGGCCCCGTTATAAACGTCGCCCCATTATACCGAAGCGTATAGAGGAGGCGTGGGTCGGGCCGTGCCGGGCCCGATTCGAGTAATTCCCCGGACGCAACGGCATTTTTCATTCGCCACGATCAATAATGCTTCCCGATCAGATTGAACCGTTCACAAAGAGCCGATCCACCGCTGATAAAATTATCAGAAAGAAAGATGATGGCGATTTTGTCGATAATGGACAACGAAGAGGTACCGTTGTAACCGCACCGAGACCGAGGATCGGTCCGAGGGTGCCGTGATCGTGATCGATGTAGATCATTCCCTCCATCTATCCACGGCGATCCATGCCGGCCGCTCTTCTATGTCTCTGACGTTCTATACGTGTATTTGTATGTACGTGCATAGGCAGCTTGTTCGAATGCGATCTGTTTCCGGGTCACGCCGTGGCAGGTTGACGCCGGAGGTACCTATACGCCATTGTCCCTCGTATCCAATATCTCGATTCCTTCGCATCGATTAGCATTGATTTGTGAATTATCGATAATACCGAAAGACGATCGAACCCGTATACCCCCTCGTTTGATTCTCTTATTTCGCGACCGATCGCTCGTTTGCACGCTCTGTGCCAATCAAGATCGTTTGGATTAGGTTCCAACCCGTTTGTGAGCAGTTCGCAACATCCCAAGACGAAGTTAATTTTGATTAAGAGCTGATTTTGGACGGTTAAATCGGGAACATTCGAGCAGTGCCCCTCTGCAGATTTCGAAATCTCCAGATTCGTCGATCTTCAAATGCTACACTTATCACTTGGTCCCTAGGCCCTCGATTCCCTATATCCTCAGCAACAAATATCTTCCCCAAATAAACACGTAACCTCAGATTCTCGTATCGACACATCCTGAGAACTCTTGCACTCCTGAGTGAAAAATTCAAGATTTCCAGAAACGTCTCTGGACGTCCAATGTGTTCCCACGTGCATACGTTGAACTCCCGCGTATACCTTAAAAAGATACGAAAATGAAATTAGAAAGGCAAGATTGTGTTAAATAAATAAGTTTGTTGGGTCCGTTAACGTGTTCCTTTTATCGACCACAATGAGACTTGCTCCAAACCTGGCTCTAATTGCATAGAAAGGATTTCTAGCGAGTCGATAAAGACACCTGCGAGCAACAAGAATTGCAGCTACCCGAGTCTTCCAGATTACGAAACGATTCATGCCTAACCGAGTGTGGGACTCGTTGTATTTCAAGCAGTGGTATATGTATATGCGTCGAGAGACCCTTAGATCCGAATCGCTCTTCGGCCAGTAAAATCGTATAAACTGCAAAGATACGATCTACATCGGCCACGCCTCGAGAGAAGATCGAACTGTCCCTACCGTATATGTCGATACGTATACGGTTTTTGACGTATCCGCGAAGAATTAGCATAAGGTGCGTCCAGTTGGCTTATCGAGAGTCAATACCGCGTTTATTTTGCGTACAAACATGTTGAATAACGGAAGACATCACTCTGCGCTGACGTTACACAATAGTTGCCCCGTGGCAGAACGATTCCTTATAGGATGTCGATATTTTATGTAGGTATAGAACGACTCTTAGATCTTCCGTTACTCTGCGTAGCTAGTTATGGAATAAAAAATCTGGACAATATCGCAGGTGTGCAATTAAAGATACCAATGGTGGAGATTTGGGAAAGTCAAATTACAAAATTCACGAACTGCTGAACTGAGAATTTTTTACTTTTCAAATCCTCAAATTCCAGTTAAATTTCCAATAGTCCATCAGACTCCAGGTTTAAGTTTGTAAATAGTTTCATTTCGTAAAATCCATGAAGAACAATTTTTAGCGAAAAGTTTTTAGCGACCCGGAAACAATTCCTATACCATATTAATGTCGTTCCCTACATTATCGACGCTAGGTATTTTCGGCTAAATTCTATATTGTCCATTGCTGGTAATGGTGATCCACCGAAGGTAGGGACGAAATCGTTTCCTCTAGCCGTTGGAAATATAAAAGAATATTCTACCACTTGTAGATATTGTTCAAATTCAACCGCGTTCCAATCCAACCCTAAAGGAGGCCAAACGCAAACACTCATTTCATCACGTGAGACGCGTTGCGACGCAAGGATTCAAACATCGTCCAAGAAAGCTGTCGATCCCCTCGAATTTCGACTCGACATCCCACAATCCCCGAAAAGAAACCAATCCTGACTCCCGATTTGTCTCATCGTGATCGAGCGTACGATGCGGGCAACACGTTGCCCGCACGAAAAGCGCTCATGCGAGAAGCTGTTCAGTGTTCGGCCATATTGAAACTATACACGATCGACCAGTGGCTCTTGCGTGAAAGTAAACCCGCTCAGATGCCTGTGCGAACGAAGTTTCCTGTCTGAACAGTGGTGAGAGGTGAGAACGCGCGAATGCATCCGGTTCGTGCACACACATTCATCCGGCGCTGACGAATAATCGTTTCTCTTGCCCACAGCGTGTGAACTCGCAGCTGCATTACCGATCGGGTCGATGGGATGCCGGTATGATTTCAAAAATAAAAAAGAAACCGTCTAAGCTCGTTGTTTCGAGAGCTCTTCAAGGCTAGCTAGGTGGGTAGACGCTGATCGTCGCGGCGAATGATGTAAGACAACCCTGGTCTAACTCTAACATTGACTTTCACCGATTCTTTTAAGGAGACACGCGACGCTGGTGTGGGTGTACGAGTGTGTTAGTGTCGGACAAGAGTACACGCTGAGTAGGTGAGGTCATACACCCATCGCTCGCACAGGTGGTTCCTCCTCCATTCACGCCGCGCTCCGCAAAGCGAGTGCCCGAGTTCTCAGGGAGTCCTGGCTCATTTCAGCCAGTGCCGTTCACGATGATCGATTACGCGTTTACTGTCAAATACTACGTTTCCATACTGGTGTTCACGGTCATCGCCAATTGCGCTAATTACACGGACATTGATCTGCCGCCAGATCACGTCAAGTACTACCTCAACGCTTTTCCCACGGTAGCCGAACAGTGCCGCAACGATACCGCCTGTCCGTTCAAGGTAACACTAGGTACAATTAATAACGTGCTTATTCAACAAACAGTTATTACCGCTAAATAATCTCACGCTCGATCTTTGTCTCGCGTTTTGTACGCTCGAAAGAATGTTAACGCGTTGAATGCAGTAATCGACGTATTTGTTTGCACTGTAATTGCAATTACTTACGACAAGCTCGTCGCATTTTCCGATTTAAACGTCTCTCTTCTGATATCTTTCGTAGATGATACAACACGCAATTTCTTTGAATTGTGCTGACCGTGTGTCCTTCCAGTCAAGGTTGTCCAACGCGGATATGTTTATAGAAACGTATTTTAAGTTTGACGCGTTTTGAATTCGAAACGTTTCATGTTGGAAATACTGCAAACTTGGAATATTTCAAACGCGAAGTGATTGGAGCTTGAATGTCCCAAATGCAGAACTCTGAAAACACTGAATGCCTCAAACTTGGAGTACAATCAAATTTAAGGCGACACAACTTGAAACATTCCGAGCTACCAGAATTTCTCAAATTGAACTGCTTCGAACTTGACACGACATAAACTCGCGATCTTGAGAGTCTCCATGGAGCCACCCCCGTCACAGCATTCAACGCGTTAACCATAATATTTATGCGGGACAGGCATTAATCGAAGAATTTCTGTTGGAAAAACTTAGCACAGCCTCGATACCAAAGCTTGCTGGGGTTATGAGCCAAACTGCGAAACCGAAAGCTCCTTTTCCGTTCCCCAATGTCCAGGAGATCACAGAGGATGGGTGACAACAAAACAGGCACAGTTGGAGACGTTTTACGCTCAAGGTGATTTCGGCTACGTGCGTGACCAAAGGAAAGAGATGTCGATTTTCTGTGAACCATTATTCGTGGCAAGTGTCGTTCGTACAACAGAAACGATTCGTTCCGCAAAGGATGTAAAAATTCATTGCAATGTTTTCGATTAAAGGACGACTCGTCGTTAGAGTGCTCGGAACATATGAGATTTTGCCGAGCAAGAAACGTCATGATCAATTTTACGGATCTTTTACGCAGGAACGAGCCAATACGCTACAAAATGGACGTCCTGAAAGAGGGACAGATCGGTGGATACTGCACGTGAGTGATGAATTACAGGACGTGTCGCTTACGTTGAACGAATCATCTCGTCTTTGCGATTCAGATTGAACGAGAAGAGGCTACAGGAGAACGCGGACCACATCAGTCCACTGCAATCGTGGGGACCCGAATTGAGAAATTTTCGTAAACTCCCTCGACCGCCGATCGTCAACGGCGACTGTGATATCGTTATCGAGAAACCTACGTTCATTATGAAAATAGACGCCAGTAAGTCGTAAGAAATGACCCGATCGATTTCGACGAACTCGCGAACGACGGGTGTTCCTGTAGGAAGTAACAGATTTCAGTTTGCGGAAACGATTGCTTTCCCGACGGGAACAATCGATCCTTCGTGGTACCGCAACAATAGAACGGTGCGGTTTTTCTATCGACCGCGGAGTTTCACTTCTATAAAATCGAATTGAAATCGGTTACTTTTTGTTGGGATACCCTTTGCATTCGGCATCCAATCATTTGTCGAAGTCGTTCTGTTTCAGTAGTAAATATGTATCATCATTTTTGCGACTTTTTCAACTTGTACGCGTCATTGCACGTAAACCTCTCGCACCCCGCCGCCTTCAGCACTGATAATCATATAATGATCTGGGAAAGCTACAGGTAATCGACACCGACGCAACAGAAAAACTACGAGGTGTACGGATATCAAGAGTTTCTTTCACTTTCAGCTACCGTTCAGCGTTCCAGGACGCGTTCGAGGCTTTCACGAGAAACCCACTGTGGGATTTAAAAACGTTCCGCGGTGAAACGGTTTGCTTCAAGAATCTCGTATTCCCGTTATTGCCGCGCATGATCTTCGGTCTATATTACAATACGCCCGTTGTAAGATTATTTGCATTCTGCTTTTTCGTTCGCGCGTATGTTCGATCGTCCGAATTAAAGTGACGCGTCGTTTCAGATTTATGGCTGTGAAAAGAGCGGATTGTTCAAGGCTTTCGGCGACCACGTATTGCACAGACTACGGATACCTCTTCACGAGAGGAAAAACCAAAGAATAAGAGTAACTTTGCTCAGTAGAGACACGCAGTACAGAAGAATCTTAAACGAGGACGAACTGGTGAAAGCTTTGAAGGAAAATCCGGAATACAAAGTGAGAAAGGTAAAAATGAAGTGCAAGAACGAAAGGATATAAAAGAGCCACAGTGAAAGTGTTGTATTTCCGCAGGTAGTTTATAATAAAAAAGTTACGTTTAAGAAGCAACTAGAGATTACGAGAAACTCGGATATTTTCATCGGTATACACGGAGCTGGGTTAACGCATTTGATGTTCCTGCCGGATTGGGCTGCTGTGTTTGAGATGTAAGTACATTGAACACGGATTCAAGGTCTCAAAATAGTAATTTCGAACTGCCGAAATTTTACACTTTCAAAATTTGAAATATTGAAACTCCCTAATCTTCTATGATTTAACAATTTTTAAGAACCTAGCCCTCAAAATCACAGATTTCCAAAGATCGACTTTTCAAATCCACAGCTTTCCACGTATTTAATCATTTCCTCACATAATCTCGCACATTTAATTATTATTCAGATATAATTGTGAGGATCCAGGATGTTACAAAGATCTGGCTCGTTTACGAGGCGTTAAATACTTCACGTGGGAAAATACCTCTAAATTAGTGCAACAAGACCCTGTAAGTATCTCGAACATAAATTTAATATCCCATTTGTTGCTAACAACTGAAACGATACAGGGGACACATCCTGATGGAGGAGCTCATGCAAAGTTTACGAACTATAGCTTCGACGTTGAAGAATTCTTGCGTATAGTTTCTCTCGCGGCCGATTACGTGAAAAATCATAACGCTTTCAAGGAATTCATCGGCAAAAGAGCGCAACGTAAAAGAACGGAAGCGAAGAATCAGACCAGAACGGACGGCAATGAAATAGAAAATCCAAAGTCGAAGAAGACGAGCGAATTAAAGCCAGTAATACAATCCAAAGATGAATTATGATGACTATCTTAGACAATCAATTTTGACGACAACGAAAAAGTTAGACGAATAAATTGAAACGACTTGTTACCAGTTAAGTCTTTTACTTATTTTTGTACGGATCTATGTACATACTTATTTTGATATAAAAGAGAAATATGTAATGCTAATTTACGCATGTACGCGAGGACAACGAAAAATACTTGGATTGTGATTTAATGTTACTTGTACATACATATGCATTACATTATATAAAATTGTATACCCTGATGTGTGACTAGAGCAACGAATTATACATTTTTATAATTTAATTTGTACCTGTTTTCTATACAGTAATAAAACTGATGTTATGTTTACAGCCATGTATGCGATCAATACTTGTACAGCTTTTAATTGATTTACGTACAACGTTGGTATCAACATATTAATGCCGCCGGTCATTAAATTTGATACTAAGAAGAAAATCAGGCCGTTATAATTCACAGCCTCGAATATTTCAATGGTATTTGTGATTGGGTTATTCTCAGATTCATTTGGAACGCATTCTCGTTTGTTCCTAACGTTCGTTTTTTGTGTTCTGCATTTCTTTTCCATGCATTCCGAATCTGTTGTTGCATGGATTAATAAATCTGTGATTATTTCTAATAACAATAATAGAGTTAGAAACATACTACCTAAAGTTAGTATCCACATACAGTACCCTGCATTTGCTAACCGTCTTGAAACCCTGAAATACGAATCACAAAGCAAAGTTGCTGCACAGGTCTGTGCGCATATCAGAGACAATTTAATACACAGTATCATAGATTCGTTGTAACTCGCATCGAATTCGTATCTAAATAATTTGACATGGAATGTTTTGTGCTTGTATTGCACGGAATTTTGCGTGCGTGCGTTCTGATAAGTGGAATGTATTAATCTACCAATTGCTACGCCTACTAAATAAAGTCCAACATATCCAGGCACTGATACTACACCCTCCCTGTTGGCTGATACAAAATCGTTTCTTGGTCTATTGCTCAAAACCCATTGCTTCAGTCCTTTAGTACTTAAAATATATTCGTGCATTCCCAAAATCCAGATGCCCGATAACAGTGAATATCTAGAATTGATAGTGCTTGTAATGGAACTGGTAAACAGTTTAACAAAAGCAAGAGTTATGAAAAAGTTCCAATGAATTCCATATTCTGATACATGCTTTTGGTATCCTAGCACTTCAATGGCTACTGAACGTCCAAAACCTAGTATCAGCAATGGAATACAACTCCTTGCTGACTGTTTTATATTCCTTGATATAGTGTGAAAGAAACTTATTCTGGGTCTTGGAGAAAAGTCTTTGGCCTCTGGAGCTACTAATGCATTGGCTAGTACAAATAATCCAACACCAGTATCCATTAAACTGTATCCAAATACCTCGGTTTTGGCAAACTTACGTGGGAAGATTTGAAAGTCTATAGCTAATATACATATTGCTGATATGATGTTAGTTGATGCTCGAAAGTATGTAATGAAGGGCCTTCTGCCACGAGCTAGCTTGGCATTATAATTTGATAAAGTATTTGAGTTAATTCCTAGTAAAAATATGTTGATAACAGATATCACTATCATAGCACAACACACTGTTGCAATATACTCTGATAATACTGTACAACATAAGATAGATGGTACTACAATTAATACAAATTCTAATATAACTTTAACATTTTTGTGTATAAATTTTTTTAAAAGGCCTAATGTTGTAGTAGTTAGAAGAATGCTGCATACATTTGGCATGATTGCATATACGACTTCTCTGGATGTTGTCCCACCATGGCCAGAAACAAATGCTTCTTGCTGTTGACGATAAAGGTTCTTATTCCATACATTTGTCATATTTATAGAATAAACAGTACGTTGTTTCAAAAGGCAATATTCTGAAAAAAGTTTTGTACATTTATTTCTGAAATTACTTATTTGATAATTTATAGTTTACTCATTGTTATTAAAGGTGTAATGTAAATCACCTTGCTTTTATTTCAATACACTACAAAGGTTGATTTTTCAAAGTAAAATATTATCACTTTATTTTCATTGTCAACTTACATTAAAAAACATTTCTCTGACTCATAGTGTCAAGTGTTACTTGTACTGATGTATCAACTCCTAATTGATTTTAACGGCCTCATACGGCAAAACTGAGAAACTCCGAGAAAGGAAAGAAAGATCCTTGTCTCTCCTACGTGTTTCGCCAATCCTTTTGTCGAATTTCTCACTTTCGTCGCATGAAGTCTGTACTAACTCACGGTGTCTCTTATGTATCATAGATGGAACCACAATCAATTTTATTGTAACTGATTTAAAGTAGAGAAAACCAATGTAAATGTATAGATAAAATTTAAAGCGCATTTGTGTGGTGAATGTGAAATAATAGTTAAGAATTCACAAATCTACATTCTAACATGATACTAGAATCTAAGTATGTTGTGCCCAGTGTGTAGGAAAGAGTATCCTATAGAAGATATAGGAAGTCACATTGATTTATGCTTTTTATTACTTGATGAAGCTTTAACAAATACATCACCAGCACCAAAGAGGTCTTGCCCCAGTGAGGAGAACAATGAAACAAATCTTTCAAAAAGATTGAAAAAAAATTCTGTAGCAAAAACAATAAATATGAATCAATCAAATATAACATCGATCAAAGAACTTCTTCCACTTTCTGAAAAAATGAGACCCAAATCCTTTGCAGATTATATAGGTCAAGAACATATTGTTGGTTCTGATACAGTTTTGCAGCAATTATTAACGAAAGGACATATTCGTAGCATGATTTTTTGGGGTCCTCCAGGATGTGGAAAGGTAATATTAAATGTTAATCACTACCACTTTTTCACTCCCGATGGTACTTACAATTTAAACATTTTTTAGTCGACCCTTGCTAATGTCATTTCAAACTTAAGTAAAGAAATACATGGAAATAAAATACAAATTACAAAATTATCTGCTATATCTTGTGGTATTAATAGCATAAGAGATATTGTTAATAAAGCAAAAAATGGATCAAAATTAAGTCAGACAATTATATTTATGGATGAAATACATCGTTTTAATAAGCTTCAACAAGATATATTTCTACCACATGTTGAGGCAGGCACATTTACATTGATCGGCACAACCACAGAAAATCCTTCTTATAGTTTAAACTCTGCTTTGTTAAGCAGATGTAGAGTATTTTTTCTCAACAAATTAACACCAGCCAATATTGTCAAAATTCTTTGTAAAGCTATTTCATCTATGAATGGAGAAGTATATGATTCCCAAAACAGAAACTTGTTACATAATTCTCAGAATTTAACTTCAACTTGTCAGCCCTGTTTTTCTATCAATAAAACCATAATTGATTGGTTAGCTGAAGTATCTGATGGAGATGCACGTGTTGCATTAAATGGTTTAGAACTAGCAATTAAAACCAAAGTATTAGATAAACCAAATACAGCAAATGTTACACCAATTACTCTTGATGATATTAAAGATAGTCTTAAGCAAGCACATATGCTATCTGATGCACAAACTAAAAATAGTCATCACTTATACTCTGCTTTGCATAAATCAATAAGAGCTGGTAAAGAAAATGCATCATTGTATTGGTTAGCACGAATTATGGCAGTCAAAGAAGATCCAGTAGATATAGCAAGACGATTAGTAAGAATATCAAGTGAAGATGTTGGTTTGGCTGATTCTGATGCTTTAGGTACATTTCTTACCAAGTGAAAAGTAAATTATTTTTTCAATTTATGATATAACAGATACCACAAAGTTGTACTTGAAATTGTAGGACTTGCAGTCCACACCATGCATGGATGTCAAATGATTGGAATGCCAGAATCTGATGTTATTTTAGCAGAATGTGTTGTGTACCTGACTAGAGCCCCAAAGTCCAAAGATGTATATAATGCACTAGAATCAGCGAAAAAACTTATCATGAACTATAAAGGACCACAACCAATAGTACCATTACATATTAGAGATAGATCAGGAAAAAAAAAACTTCAATCTATCGTTGGTAAGATAGTGTGCATTAAATATATACATCATCAATACTGACAATTTCTTGTGTTATTCTTTACAGGATATAATAAGGAAAGATTGTTACGTACAGAGGAGACTGTTAAAACTTATTTACCACTTGAGTTGCAGCATGTTAATTTTTTTCTGGAAAATTCCTGAGCTCCGAGAGACTAACATCTCTCTTTCAAATCTGTTCTGGTATTATATTTTTTAAATAAAGCAGTTTCATTAATATAAACACTATTTTGAAAAACTTCATTTGTTCCTGCACACATTACAAAAGCTCATTTATTAATGAATAAATACTCGATCAGCAATTGAACTATTCACATTTAAATTTCAAACAACCGTTGAGCGCCAGTATTCAACGAATCATAGAGAGTCTTAGTCACTGACCGGTGCTGCCAATAACAGGGGTGCCAACTGTTGATAGATCGATGTACAATGCAATATTAAAAAGTTCATTGTAGACTTCTCTTTCAATCTTCGAGGTTACAGCAGGTTTCGGAGTCGGTAGACTCACCTTGCTGTGTGAAACTTGTGATATTTTCCGTGATTGGTAATAGTTTAAATTACAGTGTTATTGGATACATTATATTAAACAAAATTTTGCAAACATGAGGTTGTGGACGTCACGCCACACTTTCGAGTGAGTGTCATTTATAAGAGTCTATTCCTTTGTAACTTTTAAGGCTAGGTTGTGGAAACGTTTAATGACATTTTATTATTCATAAAGGATTCTCTTGATACATATGGTCAAAGTTTCATGGTGTACTTTGTGTTTGCAGCCATCCGTGGGAGACAGTGGTACAGGCAGCATGCAGAAAATATCCGAATCCTTTAAATCCTTCCGTTCTCGGAACGGATGTCATCGACAGAAAAGTCGAAGACGGAGTTTTGTATTCTCACAGATTAGTCACCACTGAATGGCGTTTTCCTACATGGATAACACCGGTAAATTTCAAACGTTGCTGTAATTACTTGCATTGAATCTAACATTTCCAGGATCTATGAATTTCATATACAAAATGTCGAAGTGCCTTTTATTCCTTAGGAATATAATTTGAGTTCATTAAGCATAGTGTTTGTTGTAAAACACAAAACATCACATGGATATTCTGTCCAACGCTGAGCTGTATTTGTATGCTTTTACTTTTTATTGTATTAACAATGCATTGTTAATGATTTTTGGGTACATTATCGTCTTGCTTTTATCAGTTTTTATACTTATTCTACTCTGAACAAACATATGACCCTGAAAGTACAGCTGCAAGTTTGCATTGAGTCACGAAACAATGTACTCTGTATTACTGATTTAAAAAACAAATGTTTAAGAAAGTATCTTCGCCGTAAGTCGTGTTCTATCGGTAGATGCAAACATGTGCGTAATGAATATTTAATCGAGTGAAATTCCATTCATTATACTATGATTCTTCCAGCGTGATTCTCGTAGTGCACGCAACAGCCGTTTGAGCGCTGCTGTCATTTAAGGTGTCCCGAACTTTAAGAGTCGATTTCACTGGTCAATGAAGGCGAAATAGGGAACTGTTGACCTTGTGGAAGACTGTCCGTGATTCGGCTTATCGATTCTAACCGATCTCCCTCACTTTCAATCTTATCAGAATGACCTTTCAACCTTAATAAATTTATTAACGGGTTTAGGCATACGGCTCTGTCCGTTGCCAATTTCATTGACGTCGGCGGATGAAAGTAACGAAAGTCACGAGTGATCACGTACATTACACATATCAGAACAATTGGCGATATGCCGGTTGATTCAAGTGGGGGAAATATGTGCTTATTCTTACATAATCTACCGCTTCCAAGCAGTTAACGAGCAACGAACGTCCGTGGCTGATGTATTGCATAGCTCGCGAATATGTTCCGACTGGTTTTTAAGAAGATTATGCATTCGTATATTCAATTTGTTCGTGGAACACTCGTTGCATAAGATGCAGATTGAACGTAGTCACGAATTGGAAGTTATAACGCGTTGGCGATCGAACGCTCGCTTACATGCCAAGGCGATCGACGAAATGGATATACAAAGAGATCTAATTTGTAGCGGTACAATACGTAGCAAGACCACATGTGACGTGTTAATCTGCAGCAATTCCATTTATTGTAGCTCTACACTTTGTCATTCCACATAAAGCCATCTAACGGGTTGCAATTCTACTCTCTGTAATTCTACATAGTTACAGGCCCATATACAAGATTGCTTAGTAGCGATATCGCGATATACCTCATGCTTCCGATTCAGGATGAGTCACGTTGAATCATGTCTTCGAGCTTGGTCGATTCGGTTCAGAGCGGATTTTCAGCCGATTTCCCTTTGACCTCTAATCAAACTATAATTTATCCGAAAGTTTGAGCGTTGCATAAGAAATTCATCTACACAGCGGTATTATGCATCCGTTCTTCTGCCGGACTCTCAAGTTTATAGACAAAACAGTTTCCTCCCCGTTTGACCGAGCGATCCATCCAAACAGGAAGGCAGGAAATTCGAAACTTTCGACAACCGTCGAGCAAGAAGTAGACGGGGGGTGGAAGCAAGGTTCGAGGTAGCGAATTACAAAACAACGACATCGACCGTATCAACTTTCATAATGAGCGGCCCTCCTCCCATCGGCTCGCCTCTCGATGTTACGCTCTTTGGCAATCATCCAGCTAGGCGCCTGCGTTACGAGGATGCACACCGAACATCGGCTTCTCTTAGAGCCACCCCTCTCATCCCTGTTTCTTCCCTGGCCAACGGGGAGATTCCAGCTTCGAATCCTTTTCGGCTCGGCGAATTGCTTCCTTTCGCAGGATTTTCTATAAGCTTGGCCATTTCGCAAAGCCGTCCTGTTGTGCCGGCTCGCTCGCTCGAATGCCTCGAATCACAGTTCCGTATATAACGAATGCATAGCAGGTCGAGAAACGGGGAACAGGAAGAGGAAAGGAAAGAGGGAGAGAGAAAAAAAAGAAGGAAGCATCGCCTTCGCGTTTGGGCACTCCTGAAATTACTTGACGGAAGGGAAAGTGCAAAGGCTCGTTTCGATTTGAGTTAGTTGCCTTGTCCGACTTTATTGTTCTATTTCTTTGTTTCACCGGTCGAACCGTCGAGAGCCAGCTGCTGCATCGACGAAAATTTCTGACTAATTAACAGATGCACTCGAACAACAAGACGCATTTAAAATTGCTCGCTGCATGCTCGAACCGTTTACCGATTCACGGAAGAGAGTTATGCCGTGCGGGCATTGTAATCATTGCCCGGTCGCGCAATTAAAGTTAAATTAATCACGGAAATGTAATCAATCACCGGTCGAACGGGAACTCGATGACGTCGAACTTGGTTTTACGATGATTTATATTTACGGATACCTCCGTTGAATTATGCTTTCAGATTAATTTAATTTTCTTCGCTATGGACACGGTGCATTTATTGATAATATTAAATTGCTTCCAATTTATCGTTTATGGATTCTACGAGGTTATTACGATGTAGGAAGTAATAATTCGCCGATACGAACGGGTATACATATTTTAATTGGTTCAAATTACTGATGCATTCCAAGTAATTGAATCGATAGACACTTTTTTTATCGTAGTCCTCTCTTTGGCACACAACAGTTTGCAATTTAATTTTGTCGATTTTTGTTCAATTTCACAAAAGGAATCGTGTTTATTTTCGTTCCAGTTTTTCGGCCACGAAGGACCATACTACGCCAGCGAATGGAGCGAAGTGAATCCAGAATCCAAGGAAATGGTAATCAGAACAGTGAATGTGAGTATGAAAAATTTTATACGCAAACGTTGTATGTAATTGAAAACATTTGTTTTGATAAAACACTTGTTTAACTTGATCACATTTGT
The DNA here is from genome assembly GCA_947623535.1 of Coelioxys conoideus. Classification (NCBI taxonomy): domain Eukaryota; kingdom Metazoa; phylum Arthropoda; class Insecta; order Hymenoptera; family Megachilidae; genus Coelioxys; species Coelioxys conoideus. The sequence goes on along the minus strand of OX392450.1, from coordinate 35,706,727 downwards.
TTTGATAAAACACTCGTTTAACTTGATCACATTGTTAATTTACTTAACGACGAATCGATACGCCAGACAGAAACAGAGCAATGTTCACTCGGTTGCACATAGTGCGTTTCATTAATCAATATATCGCACGTAATGTAATCGATCGAATGCGAATTCCCATGAAGCATGCCTCCAAGAGCATTTTCTTACACTTGCTCTCTACTATTCACATATTGCTGGACAAAGTACTTTGACAGCGCTTATAATTAATTTTTTCGATTCACAATTAAGGGGAAAACGAATGGAACGATATTCACAGTGGAAATGTCACTTTGCACTTCCGTTCAATCGTATTATGTAATATCGAGGAGATAATTTGTCGATAGATCAGAAAAATTGAACAAAAGAAAGGAGTCGTGGAATTAAATGCATATACTTTTAGCATGGTCATTTTCCCGTTTTACAATGGAACATCATTAATCACTGATTAATCAGAAGTTAAAAATATAACGTTCCAAAGTTCCACAATCACAAAGTCTGAAAGTCCGGGAGATATAAAATTACCCAGTTGCAGAGTTGAAAAACTTTCTGAAATAAAAGTATTATTTTCGGTAAATATTTTGTATTACATTATCGTGAAGGGGCACCGAAATCTTTCAGGTTTTTGCAGTCTGTAAAGTTCTTAATTCGTCCATGGGGGCTGCATTAGCAAATTCATTTGGTCGGAGCAAATAAATTCGTTGAACGAAGTGTGGCACGGTGGGAGGCACGCTCGAGCTTGTAAGCGCGTAATCGAACAATCAATATATTCCCAATTTCATTCGAATCGAGATCAGCAACGGTAATTGGAAAATAACTTGATGCAATTTCACCTGTAGAATTACACTCGATCCTTTCGACGCCGTCGCGCTCGTGACGTATCCCCTCGATCAAAAAATTTTCAATTTACCTTGATCAATTTCGAAAATAAAACGAAACACGCGTTCGATTCTTTCCGTTTCCGGCGACGGTACAATATTTGCTCGTAAAAATTGACCGATTCCCGTACGAGAAGCGGATACATTCGTCGATAGTGATCGGCGAGAGTCGCTGTCACGTCTGAGAGTCGAGGTGCACAGCGTATCGTATCGTATGTGGAAGGTCGGATATGATAGGTTATTGATGCTCGCATTACCGGAGGGTTGCATAGCTTCGTGGTCTCCTCGGAGGGTTGCGCCCGGAAGGAAGACAGGGTGGAAAAGGGCAAAAGCATTGGTCTTAGCTGGTTGCAACGCGTCGGAGATCGTTCTCCTGCTCGCTTGATCCTCGGTCAGAAAGAAAAGAAAAAGAACGAGATACCAAGATGCTGGATGCATTACTGCTATGATGAACGATCCGCAGGTGGCTCCCGGCAAAAAGTGGAGCCTTTCCATCTACCAGGAGCCGCTACCGTCGATCGTTTTTACTTATCGAGGTACTTCGACATACGTATACCTGTGTAGCGAATGGCTACTTAGGACGGCAGGAAATTCGCCCACGAAGATGCTTTCACCGACGCGAGAAAAGATCTCCCTGGCTCGCGCAAAAATCGGCCATGGTGAAAAACTCGACCAAGTAGATCGGGGAAATTACGCAAAAATATGTCCAACCTGCGGAATAATTTCTACAAATTGGTTTTTCATTTTGTTCGATTTTTCGTACCCTTTCACTGATAAGTTTCACCCCTTTGCGCTCGATTGGCGGCTCTCACCCGCTATTTGATTTAATGCAACAGTTTTTGACAAATAACTTTTAACTAAATTTACGGTATCATACGCGATGTTTGAACATAACGAAACAAACGATATGGTCTATCAATAATAACAAAAAATAATAATTTCAAAAAATTCGTCAGACCTTTCAACTAAAAAATTTTACAATCGCTACTTGCCAACGATAAAAATACTTTCAAGCGCGAAGGGTTAACTTATCATTCGAAACGAAGTAGAACAACGTAATTCAGCTTCCCGAGAATAATTTCACAAAAAGATTCCAATTTCACAACGGGATCTCGGTGCGGAAAATCTCTATATTAGCGAGTTTTGTTTTGTGTAGCAAATAAAATATGATTGTTTGAAAAATGCATCATCCACGACTGTTTCGTCACGCGAAGATTTTATTCCCGTCGCGCAAACATTAACGACGAAACGCAACGTGGTTAGCCACGTGTCCATTTATCAGCTGTTTTATATGTAACTTGGTTGTTTGCTCTCATACATCAAGTATCAAGCGTAAACTGGCTGGCTATCGTGAAACGAGATACAACACGAATCCCGCGATACGTGCTCATTGCTTGAATAGCATGTTTGAATACATTACGCGCCGTGTAAACTCTTTGGTGTTGTTAATTATTTAAAGACATTAAATATGCAGGAACAGCGTTGGAGGGGACGGAAGAAAAATGTTCAAAATCGTTTTCATTTCATTCGTTCATATTTATTTCGGTGCTTCTGTTCGGATGGTGCATTTCCAACCAATGAATAAATTGAGTCGAATAAATGTCGACTTCGGTAAATAGCAGATTATTGTGCTGTAATTTAGTCTACCGGGAATCATCAATTTTGCGTACACATTTTAATTGCCATATTTTCAAAACTTAAAAATTAATGTCTGGGAGTTGGTCCCTCAGATTATCGTTTTCCCGAGGGAAGCGTACAGTTCTCGTTGGCCTACTCGAATTTCGTAATCCCTGCCTTTTGGTACGAGTTTTTATAAAAAAAAAAAAATTGTACAAAAATCGTTGAAAGTTTTGCGATATCACCCGACAACTTAGAAAAATGCGAAAATTCTTTGCGGGGTGATTCGTCTTTGGCGCACGCAGGAAGTAACCATCGTCGGTCCAAGATCCTCGACGTCTTCCTTCCCGCTGTCGTCTTTCCAATTAAGGTCAGACTGCGGCAGGAAGTGCCGCGTGATATTTCCCCGCTCCCGCGTAATCTATGGGGACGTGTTTCCGCGTTTCCTGCACGCCGAGGGCTACAGACGAGATTCAACTAAAATTGAACAATTCCCCGTGGGATGTCAACGCTTTCGCTGTCGGTGCCCGGCCTCTACTGTTTGGCGAGTGCACGCACGCCGGCGTGGATCCGCTCGTGCCCGCTTTTCAGCGACGAAATATACGCACGCGAGCAACGCTCTCGTTGGCCAACTCGTACGGGCAACAACGTTGTACAGGCGAGCGTACCGGAGGCAATGTATTCTACATAAGCTAGCTAGAGTCCGGACCGGGTTATAACCTATCCACCTCGAATCCCAGAGGGGAGATATCTTTTAGCAATTTACCCGTGCCCGTAGCGGGGCCCTGCTGCACACGCTTACGCGGGATGCATACGTATCGCGGCGCTGGTTGCTTCGTAATGCGGCCTCGTATCGTTCAACCTAAACGCATCCGGTGTGTACAGGATGTTTCCAGTAACTGGGGCGGGCTATATCTTTCAAGCGATTAGAGGTAGGTAAAAGTTGCGGAGGAAAAAGGTGTATCGCGCGTGATCGTTATTTTTGCCACCGTTTTTCTCCTCTCTTTATAAGCGCAACGACGCGGGTAATTTTAACCGTTTAAAATACACGCTCGGCTTTGTCCCGGTTACCGAAAACACCCTGTACACACGTACACCGGGTAGAAGCTGAACATAATGGGCTTTGTTGCCGGTCAGAAACCACCATCCGCCACGCGTTTCGACGCTGATCGCGAATTCAGCGTTGTTCCACCGATGAATCTTGGGAAGAATACGATCGGCGATATATGCGCGGCCGGTATCGTGCCAATAGGACTGTAAATATCGTCACGTTGTAAAATCCACGTCCTGTTAATCGAAAACAATGCCCGGCGGCGTCTGGGGGATCGCGATGCACCGAATACAAGCGTTCGATAGGAAAAACGATGAAACATTCGCCCGACGGTGCAGGGGGATGGATGTTATCGGATTATCAGACGGACATATTGTACTCGTGCGTCACACAACGATCGATCGCGTTAAGTTAATCGCGTTATTATTTAAAACCTGTTGTAAAACGCGGTTGGCTTCGTAGTTTGACGCTATACACTCACGAACGGCACGCAGATTAATGAACCGAAAACACGGGCATTACTCGCTTCGCGTTCGTCGCACGAAATTATTTTTCTGTATCCTCCTTTCGTCGTCGAATATCGATATCCAGCCCACCGGATGGGGCAGCAATTTCGTGTTTTTAGAATCGTGGAAAGTCGGGGCGATAGATCAATCGTACGTAGGTCTTCGCGCGATACGTTCGCGGTGATACGTTGTCGAGCACGAAGGAAACTGAGACGATATTTTACCAACGTCGACTACGCCGCTCTCTAACGATACTTCCTTCGTTCTGGCACGAATTTCCGTGCGTGCAGGCGCGAAAACCCTAGACACGGGCAGAGACAGAGGGATTGCTCGGCGGCAGCGAGCATTGGCGTAACTAGAATTTTTGTCGGGGGTGGGACGGATCCTCTGTAGCTTCGTCGTTGACCTTTCGAAGATTCGTGTTTAGCAATTTCGGAATTTGAAAGCGTAAAAAAAATTAATAACGTAACGTTCTGTATACATATTTGGAAATTAACACTAGAACTACCAACCAGCCAAATTGACTGGTTTCGGGTTTAGCATTTTTTATTACAAAATTTTATTGCCGCCCTTTTGTCAACATGTCTGTCATGTTTTATTGAGCCAATGAATGGTTGTATATGTTAGGTGATGCTGCAATATTTATGTATTTATTTTTCTATTTTATTTTCAGTTTTGAAGTAAGCATGCATTTAATGCCGGTACTTCTAGTGTTAAGGAAGGGTATTTGAGAATTTTAGACATAGATAATTCAGACTCGGCAGGTGAAAATTTCTAAATTTCTGACCGAGGTATATTGCGTTCTACGTCCTTCGCGAGGAGGATCATCCCATATTTCGATGATGGGAGACTCAGCACGCTTTCTCCCTATTTACGCCAATGGCGCGGGAGCGAAAAGGGAGGTGGCATCGGACGAGAATTAATAACGGACGCGTGTATCGGTGATGTATCCTGGTTGTGTTCACCGACTCCCCGTGGACTTTACTGATGGAGAACTGCAGGGTGGTGGGTGGTTGCGTTCGGGTGGCGCACAGGGCTGACTGAACGTGCCACCGACTGAATTATTATACGCGCAGCCCTCTAAATCATAAAAACAACAAATTGCGCGAACGCGGTATATAGGCTCGTGCCCCGTGTTTCTGGAACGGCACATTTGCGTATTTTTATATGTGCCGTCGTGTGCACGGCACAGGGCAACGCCAGCGTTTTTTTGAATCGATTGAAATATGGAGCCGAGACAGAGACGGGGACGGCTTAATGAAAAATGGTAACTTCGGAGTGGCGGGATCCGCTGGTTGTACGACGCCTCGTGTACAGGCTTCAGCTTGAAACCCTTGATCCCAGTGAATCCTCGTCGAGCTTGTTGTCACGCGACAACCCCATCGAGATGTTTCCAACGCGATCCGTCGGCTCGTTGGAAAAGTTTCGGGAATGGATATTAATGATCGCGCGATGGCTAACGAGAATTATGTACTTATATAGCTAGAGAATTAAGCAGAATTATGTGTTACGTAAAACAAGTTACGTAAATGTGTTCGCAAAACATGCATCGAAAATTATACTTTTTATTTTGCATAATTCACGCGTTTAAGGTAATGCATGTTTTATTTAAATGAAACACGTAGTATATGTTATTGATTTCTTGCACGGTTGCGTTTTTGAGTATCATAATATCGAAGTCTGCCTTTAATCGGATTGTTTATTAAAACTATCGGAACTCGAATACCAAGATTATAAACGAAAAATTTTATCGAAGCTGCAAACGATTGTAGAGCGAGATCCAGATTTTAATTGAAATTGCTGATATTTTGTGAAGGATGATCGTTGATAGGTCGAAGGAGCTGGAGACACGTGCCTCTGACACTAATTGAAATGCTTTCTAATTACATCCTGACGTATGATTCTGTGAATTAATATTAATAAATGATATTGACGGGTTTACTATTAATAAGATCGAAAACTATGGTAATTCATTATTAATTAGCAATTATAATTAGCAACCTATATCGGTTTACTCGTACATATTTTTGCATATTTCGTTTACATAAAAATCCAATTTAATGTCCATTCATTAGCGTAAGAATCTTAAACGGCTCGTGTTTTCTCGCTGCAGAAATCTCGTTCTTGAAGCTCGACACGATCGAATCGTCTTCTAACTATTCCCGATTAGTCAAGGAATTTCTAGATCCTGTAGATTTTAATTGAAACAAACGTTTCGCAAGGAGCTTGCAACGGCACGGGTATTAGAGATCGTTTAATATTTCGTTCCGTGTTGTTTATGTGAATCCGTTGTTCGGCGATGCGCGAAAAACTTGAAATCCGTAAAGTACATTTGCCAATCTGCTATGGAATACTTCATAAGCGTCTAACGGACCGTCGGGCGTATCGATTCGAGCTACGGATGCGGCTCTGTTTGTTCAGAAATGTACATAGACGCGGAAACAAGTAATTGAATCGAACGTGGAAGGAAACCGCGCGCGTATCCATTCAGCCGGGAGCAGATGACTGGAAGCTCCCGTTTACACGATCTAATACGGATTTGTCAGCACACGATTCCCAATCTCCCCCAAAATCCACTGAAATCGGCGATTACCGTACGCAAGAGAAAGCCCCGGGCCGAATTCTATTCGAGGTCGATCCAGCTTCCGACATTACGTCGTAGTAGATTCGTGCTTCCGGCGCGGCGGCCCGTGGCACCCTCTCGAGGCATCGAATGGTACGGCCGAATTGGGAACATAGACGGCCCAGAGAACAATGCTGCCTGAAGCCAGATACCTAAAGTCCCTCTCAATTATGCGGCGATGCTAATTACACGCGAGTGCATACTGAAGAAGGCTCTTTAGTCCGCACAACGACCCTTCATCGGGTCCGAGTCTGCTCGTCCCGTTCTCTCATCGTTATATCGACGAAAGATGAAACGGGATCGCGGGAATTCTTGATTCGAGAGCACGATGCTTTCCTAACGACGCCATTACGACTTACACTGCCTCTTTCCTCTCTGAACGTTTCTTCGGGTTTTTGCGTTCCGTTCATCAGTCTTGGAACCTGCTCAAACTCTCATGGCCACTGTTTAACACTAAACATACCAAAACGGTCAAAATGACCATTCACCAAGTTTGTAATTCTAAGTTAGAAAGTATGTTCAGGTGGCTTTTTTGAAATTCATGTTGATTTTCACAAAAATGAGGAACTAATGTGTACATTAATTCGTGTTCCATCGTTCGTTTATTCATTTTTCAACTACTTTTTTATTTTAAAATAAAGCTGCATTATCGAATTTTTTAAACAAGGTTTTACGGTTGTTATTTGCTGACAATAAAAATGTTTTTATATGCAAAGAGTTAACACGAGCTATGACAGACCATTTTTTGAAGACTTTGCGTTCAAGCTGCGTGAGGCATGCACGCCTCACTGTCAAAATATTGCAGCAACAGTTTTAATATTTATGGCCATTCATACACCTTGTATGTTAGCGGAAAGTAACATCGTACGAATGTTGTGTAAGCAGTTATTAACCAGATCGACATGTATATATGTCAGTCCAAAACTTCATCTCGATTCTATTAACATTAATAGATTATTAATTGTTTATCGAATAAAAGTGTAACTTTTCCTCATTTTTCTTTACGCTCTTCGTATAATTTATCATATGAGCATTTGTCCTGTGTTCGTTGCGTATACTCGTCATTACTTGATTTTAATAATTGTAATAAGTTTTTTTTAAATAAATTCTCTAGTTACCCGGTTGAAGTGTTTAGATAACCAGAACTGATTTCATGATAAATGAAAAAAAAAATCAACATTGTACAATGAATTTACCAAATAATCTGAAAGTTCAGCGTGGGGTTCAAGCTGAATGGAAAGCTCAGTATACGCTGCACCCGGCGCGGGCCGAGTTAATTCAAGTGCCAAGAACGAACAGATCGCCGTGACCTTTATGATACGAAGATCCATCCATCATAAATCCATCTTGAACACTCTCGCGAGCCAGGGAGCAATTAAAGGCGAAAGAAAATAGCGTGACAGGATCGCAACCTTTTGAGCGATCCTCGTTGGATAGTCGTCCGTGAGCGAGTCAACCGACATTTAATAAAGAGTTAGTGTGATCTGTAACCGAGTTCTTTTACATCGAATCCTCGATTTTCGACCTAACTGTGCCACTAAACGTGACCGTGCCGCAATGCTGTGGTAAATGAAAAGCAAACGCCGTGCTCGGCGCAGAGACCGAGGGATTGGCAAACATCGGTTTCGACGCGCGGCTGACGAGAAAAATTTCAATTAACCGATGCACCAGATCGAGAGGGAGACAGGGTCGACGATGTACGCTTCTGGTACTCTCTGGCCGTGGAGGAGGGAGGAAAAAAAGGAAGTGAAAATTAATTACTTCGTCGTTGACGCCAGGACCGAGAGAGGGATCGATCATTCGCTTGATAGGATTAAATCGCGTGCCAGGCGTTTACCTTTTTCGCGTTTCGTTTCTTTTTTTTCTCTTCTCATCTTTGTCACGACGCACCGCTTTCCGTTTCTCTGTTCCGTCAGGGAGACACAACGAGCGATGATTACGTCGTTCGTCGCGACGGGACGAGTCTCTCCTCGGTCAGGCTTCTTTTCGAAATATCTCGCCGTGGAAAAAGGATTTAATCTCGTCGCCGAAGAAAGAGTCGCGTTTCAAAGAGCGGCGGGAAACTGGAACGAACTCGAGACGGATTATTTTGCGGAATTTAATCGGATTTGTGTTTTAAACGGAACTTAAGACACGCTTTTAAACGAGTTTTCTCGGGGCACGAAATTATTCGTCGCTGACGCCCAATACTTTTATTGGTCGCTTTGCGTAATTTATTTTTTTTTTTTTTTGCCGATCGACGACATAAACGAAGTATACGTTGCCGTTTAACGTTCGATCGTGGCTATTATCAGTGCGGGTTAAACGAAGCACGTTTTTGTTACTACCTTATGGAACCGGGGGCGTTGCTCGTTACGGAAGCTACAATGAAACCGTTCGTCTTGGCAATTACTACCTTCACCGCCTTGTGTCTTATTCTTTTCTCTGTTTTCTGTACGGCATTCTGAAACGCGATTGTACCGCGCTGGGAGTACTTAAATGATAAGGACACGAGCCGGGTGCAAGGTGTTAATTACTTCTCTTGAAAAGAAGCTTGTTTTCGCGGTGAAATTGCTTCTGACTTCATTTCCACCGGATTGAAAGTCACAATCCAGCGTATAAGACTACTGCATTCCCTGCGAGTGAACTGCAATCTTAACAGCTAGGGTTTCTCGAATAAACGCGCGAGGGATTTGCCGTATATTTTCAGATTCTGGGATTCTCCGATGTTCGAAGCCGAAACGCGGCCACATAATTTTCCTACTCGAATAATAAATGTAAACATCGAGATTGCGACGTCGTTGCGAAATGGCGGCCGGGAAATATCGTTTCGCCCGCGTGCTTCGCGGGCGTTGAATGCTCGCGATTCAGCTCGATTCACCGTCGGATCAAATTCTATAGGGTTCTAAAAGTACGGACAATATGAAGCAAACAGACGTAACGTGCGTGTAATTCGAACAGAGTTTTACGTCCGTGACCGGGAAAACAAAGAACCGCGTTCGATAGAACCGAACGCGCTCGAATAGACCTTTTCGATTCCCGATTTCTCGCGAATTAAACCATCCGTATTTTCCCTAATCCGCGATCCGTGTAATTGATGAAACGCTGCTCGAAGCCGGGCGTTAATTTTTCTTTTATTTAGTTTTTTCGGTCCCTTTCGGCTGCACGCCGAGGGGGTGGGTGTGGACGCCACAAGATTCGAGGGGGTTGGCGAGACCACGAAACGCGACGAGCTGAATAGTCGGTTGCGATGTAACACAGTCGACTTCACTGATTGCCAATATGGCGGAGAGGACTGGGCTCCTCTCTATCTCGATCACGGCGTGGATCCACAATGTGCCGCGGGCGTTAATTCCCCCGTGAAACGTATTGCACCCCCGCGATTCAATTGTTCCAGTTCCACGGTCACATCGCTTCACGCTGCACTGCCACGAATGAGTCGTACGCAGCTCATAATGATGTAATTTTCGAAATGGTGAACACCTCCTCATTGTCGTTACCCCTCAGACCTGCTTCATTATCGACCGCTATAAAACTCATACGCACAGAACACGCGATCGTGCTTGTTTTCTGTTCCGACTCCGTTCGCTGAAGGATGTACTCCAACCTTTGACTCCACAGCTTGGGGAATCATCGAAGTTTAATTATTTATATTCTTTAATATGGAGATCAAATTGTGGGAGAATATTTTTGCGGAGGTTGTAAGTTTTAACCACAAATTTCATTTAATTTTGTATAATTAAAATCATAATAAACTTTTTCATTTTTTTTATGTCATAAAGGTAGTCGATTTATAAAATATTCTAGTCGAAAAGTTTGATGGATTTTGATGAAATCATTATTCGTTTACCATCGATCGATGATATTGTCTGTTTCATTATGTTCAAACATAATAATTGTAATATATAATAGTAATACTATAATAATAGTAATACTATGTAGTAAAAAATCATTTACTTAAAATTGTCGCTCGAGCGCAAAGGTTTAAACCTGACTGAATTTTTGATGGGTTATAATATGATAATGAGTTAATTATTCATATGATTTTACGGGGCAACAACATTTGTACGATGTGATACTAAATTATGCAATTTTGCGAAAGCTTCTTACGTCCAGAGCAGATTAAGCAGCACGAGTACTATGAAATAGCGGTCATTTATCCGTAAAGTACTTAACCTCGTGAAAGTAAAATTTCATGGAAACTTCCGAATTCGCATCTGCAATGCATTTTCGATGCAAAAGAATGAGGCGAGCATGGGAACCGATACCTATTGAATAATTTCGAAACACTCAACCATTTTATGCTATCCGGGATGGACCAGATAACAACTCTCGAAGCAACTTTTAACATAATGCTCACGGGTCGGTCAAACGCTTTAGCGATTTTACTCTTGTCAGGTGGTTTGTCGCGAAAGCTTTAGCCGGCAAGGTTTATTTCGTTGCATCGATTATTCACGGCTCCACGTCACTTTCGTGGAAACGTTTTATCTCGATAATAATAGCCAACCATCTATCCGAAGGTTGGTAACCCCATGAGTTGCACTACACGCTCGATAGTAGAGCCACGTAGCTGAAATCAGAGACCTTACACGTCCGGCAACACGAATTGTTAGGAGTTAAACTCGGAATCGTTTTCTTTACTTTCAGATAAGCTTGGGGCAGAACGTTTCCGTCGGCGAGGTGGTTAAATACACGCCGGATCCGGAAAAGCCTGGATCAACCCTGCTAAAACAACATGCAGTCATTTCTATCACGGGGCTGCCCCTCATTAATCATCTCGAGAAGTTACTGTCAATGACCATAGAACACAATGCTAACAAGGTACTTGATTTTACGATCGTTAATATTAGATTTTTACAAAGCTATAGTCGATGTAGTGTATTTTCAATATAAATTAAAAACGGTACTCAGGGCTTGGCGAAGATTTGTTTAATAACTTAAAATTCGACAGCCAAGGCCGATGAATTCAGTCGAGTTTCGTGACAATTAATTATTCGACACTGAAATTGCGACGAGAAGCGTATCGTTGAAAATTTTAGTTAGTAGGATGATGCAGTATATTCTAGCTCCAGTGTTGCGAAAATAGCGTGAACATGAAAATATGAGAGTACAAAATCGAGAAGCATTTCAAAGGTACAAAATTAAACACGATGTACCCTCTGTTAGATATCTTAACATAGAACAAAGAACTGATTGTCAATTACAGAAATGTATCACTTTCTGATATCAGCAAAGATAACTGAATTTTCACAAAACAAAGCAATCGCGTTGGAATTTGGACCGATTTACATATTATCAATTTATTTACGAAATGTTTACCGATGATTGTACCGCTTAAATTCGATCTATATGTACAATTGTAAAAATCGCAAACAAACATTTCATAAAAGTTTACGAGTAATTCCGACGCGGTGTTACGACCGGTTGAAGATTCTAGTTCGGCGATGTAACGAAATGTCTTCACCCGATTGCGTTTCAGGGACGGCAAGCAATGGAATGGGTCATCGAGAAGCTGCAATCGGAGGTGAAAGATATCGCGTCGACTGCTGCGAAGTCGACAGACGAATTGCTCCATCAGACACGACGTCAGATCGACGACATCACAAATATCACGAAACACGGCATGGAAGAGATTCAGAATGTGGCTAAAAAATCGTTCGACGAGTTCCAGAATTTGACAGTGCCACCGCCATCTCAATCGATACCGAAGTTATAGCTAATATATCACGTTAGCTTCAATCTCTTTAACTAAATTTTCTATGGGTCTTTGATGGAACGATTGGGGACAGAGAACAAATCGAATCAATGTCAAACTTTTGTCTACTTAACATAATTGTTTCTGGTAATACTCATGCTAGGATTTGAATGGGTAGATGTTACTACCAGAATAATCGCACTACGAATATTCGATATGGGTCTTATAATCGAGTATAATTACTTCTTAAATGGCGATAGTTTTAACGTAATTTTAAACCGCTCTGCATTTTTAGTTTCTAAAGAATATCTTTCGAAATATCAATTATCCAATACTCTTTTGTTCATAAATTTCAGTGTCTAATTTTACTTTACATTTCGTTATATGAGTTTCCTAGGTATGGGTCACGGTAATCATGGCTCGGCATTTGACGAGCTATACAATTTAATTTGTTGGTAGAAATTAAAGTGCGTGACAGGCAATTCTCTTCGAAAAGAGTAAATATTTGTTATAGACAACGCGTTGCGTTTTCTTCGAACGTGAAGACGACACGTGTAATATTTCGATTAGTGAAAGTATAAATTTGTGTTTGTCCACCATTTTGACGTACATACGTTCGAAGAAGAGTACATTGTTCTCCAATCGTCCCATGAAAGATGTTTTAATGAAAGAGTTGTAGCTACAACAGGTGATAAAATAGTCGTTAGAAAAAGTTTCGAGGAACACCGTGATTTCATACCGACAACTCGTATGCATAATATACTTTCTTGCGAAAGGTTTATGAATTGACAGTAGATTCGTTACCATACTATATTCTTGCGTTGATGAGATTAAAAAAACAGTCGCTGGAACATGTATCGGGTCTGAAAGCTTTTTTTTTTATAAGCTTCGTTTGCGATCGGATTATCACATCTACATACCAAAATGTTTTAACAGTATGCTGTTCCGATACATTCAGTATGGTCGTTAACGTCAGTGTTTACCTCATTTCCTTGTATCAAGCTTCAGTTTTATTGTGGCTAGTAGGTAGAGTCGCACATATACGTCTCCCGTGGTTGCTGACCAATACAGCGCGTCGATGTGAATTATTTATTTTCACGCGAGACATTCGCAGGCAGTAGTGAACATATAGAACAATTTAGCTTATAATCGTTTCTTTAAGTATAAAACAAACAATAAAAAAGAAGAAAGTAAATACTGGAACTCGTACAGAACGTTAGTGCACGTATTTCGATGTCAATTGAACGAGGACTAAGGCACAGCTTGGGATCGTCTACTCTGATGTTTATACAATTGGAAACCACAGAAAATTAAATATATATATTTATTTTCAAAGCAAAACAGGTTGGTGTCAATTGTTATTGTATAATTCAACGCTATACCGGTTTATTTATACCTAAATACAAGTTTAGGTTAGTCTCAAATTTTTATCGACCTATAGGCACATTTTTGAAATGATCGCCTTTCGTGAATGATTTAGTTAATTATTTTCTAGCGTGCGCGGGGACAAGAAATTTCCAACTTTTCACGGTAGCTAAAATTTCAAAGTCCCCGTGTTTCATAGATCTGACCTCTCGAATTTGGCGAGTCTGCAAATTTTTTAAACCTCAAAATTGCACCGATTCCGAGACATTCGAGCACGGTGATTCCGAACAATCCAGCGGGAAGTCGGTCCGCCATTCGTGTGCGACAGATGCGGCAATCCTTGCTCTAGAGCGTATCGGTAAAACGAGTTCCGGGCTTATTTAGAACGGTGATTCGCGCCGGAGAGAAAAGAGCCAGGCTCTACCGTTGAGAAATCGCGTTGTCCCCAGGTGGTTCGTCGATACTATCGTTCGAAATCGTGCGCCACGAAATACCCCGATATCCAGTACCTCCTCCTCGTCCTCCAATTCTCTGCGGAGGATATTCGCGCGAGTCAGCGAGTGTTTCTACGCATCGAGGGGACAAAACACGCTCGTATCATACGGGCCAAGTATCGATTCAACGATGGAGAACTGGTCTCGACATTCCGCTCGAGCAATTTCCAGCGCAGCGGAATTCCGTCCGGGTCATTATTGTTCTCGGTAGTCTAGAGACAATTTTCATTGGTTTACTCAAATCTGGCCGACCGACTCTCTCCCTCTTCCTCTCTCTGTAGGTAAGTAGAAAGAGGGAGAATCGAGAGAGGGTTGGTTGGCTGTTGAGCACGTGAGTCCGTGGAATACGAAGTGGCGTAGAGGGCAGGAAACGGACGAAATTTGACATCGAGGCTCGAGCGGTGGTATGTAAGAGATAATTGATGACGTTACGGTTCATCGCTCGCTACTCGGTTACCGGACATAGACAAATATTGACAGCTTCCGATCAGAGGACCCGTCATCCTTTGTAGCTAACTCACGCACACGGGCCTCCGATGTCCGTTCGGTTTTCCCGTCGAATCGGTCCGCTTAGTCCCTCGAACGTTAGTAAATCAACCGGACCCCGTTGACCGGGCTTGCATGTCGAGCAAGTTTCGCAAATTAAAGTGGCCTCGTTTGTCCCTATAAAGCTCGACCGCGGCTATCGGTTGCACATGACGTCGCGCCACGCTTTGACGACAAAGCGAGACAGTTTTCCCTTTGACTTACTTTTATTACGTCCACTCCGACGGTGTGGCGAGAACGCGTTGTATCTTCGCGTTCCTTCGACTGGAACGCGAAATTACGAACTTGAGAACTTAAGCTCGGGAATTCGAAGGGCTTTGGCCCTCACGAATCGGGACCTAGACGGTCAAGCTCTCGCTTCGAGCATAGTTTCCAGGACGCCGGTATGTCTCCGCTGCATTGTTCATCTTTAATTGGCCGTGTGGCTCTCACTTTGGTATTTTGCGAGCGAACGAGTTGCCCTCTCAAAGGGAACCTCCTCCGTAAATCGCTTTCTGGTAACGAGTTACGGAAAATTCGATCACGTGGCTTCTCATCCTGCCGTAAGAGGTTCGATCATTTGTTTCCAGACGAAGAGTGATTACACGGTGTTCTTAACGGGGACACATTAAAACTTACGGTATGGTCAATTTCCTCGGGCGAAACAGCCTGTTGAACACTAGAAGTACCGACATTAAATGCATGCTTACTTTAAAACTGAAAATAAAGTAGAAAAATAAATAAATAAATATTGCAGCATCACCTAACATATACAACCATTCATTAGCTCGATAAAACATGACAGACATGTTGACAAAAGGACGGCAATAAAATTTTCTAACAAAAATTGCCAAACTCGAAACCAGTCATTTTGACTGGTTGGAAGTTCTAGTGTTAAACTCGATGCATTAAGTCCGAAAGTTTTTCGGTGATTACACACGGAGGACCGTCCGAGTAAATCTTTGAGTTGGACGTTTATTTGTTTGAAAATGCTCGAGTTAGCTGGCTCGGGAGCTACTCTCGGTGTCTTGAAAAGGGATAGGATTTTCAAGGCCGTGGCTCGCCAGCTCCATTTTCCATTCCTTTAGACCCGGTTCCCGGAGAAAAGGAGAGCTTCAAAGGCTTCGAGCGAGCGTCGAAAAGGCTCATGGTTTACACATCGCTATGGTACTCTCTCGTCAAGGCTCGTAAAAGCTCTCGGGACGATCGACTGTAAAAGTCGACGACACGGTCAAGTAGATCCTTCTTGATTTCTCGCTTCTCGATTCACGAGCTCGTGAAAAACCGCACTTCATACATTCCTGGTCACTGCCTTATATTATCCTTTCTTCTTGCCCCTCTCTCATGCCGTCTTCTTTCGCGTTCGCTCGATCGTTCCGTTCGAACTGTATACAGTTCTCCGCTTTTTTGTTTTCTTTTGATCGAAAACAGAATAAAAGAGTTCACTTCAAATCCAGTTCCTTTGAAACCTTTCGTGATTCTCGGTCCTTTATTGTCGCGTCGAAGTCGTAGCAAATTCTCCCAATTATTAATTCGATTTCTGGTAATCTTTAAAATTCATCATTCTACAACGAATTTAATTTAACGAATACAATATATCGTTCTATTCATTCCATCATTTCTTCAGAATTTTTAAAAGATACTACAAATATTTCTTTCGTTAAATTCTGTTCCTCTTGTTGGGCCACTTTTAACCCTTTGCACTCGAAAGCACTTTTATGAAATCAAACTTTCTGTTTGAAAAGTTTGTCGAATTTTTTTGAAATCATTATTTTTTAACTATTGATAGACAATATTATCTGCTTCACTTTGTTCAATCATTGCGTGTATGATACTATAAATGTAGTTAGAAGTTATCTAAAATGGTTGCATTAAATCAGATGTCCGAGAGATTTGAGAATTTAAGATTTTAAAATCTGAAAGTCGTGGTTTTTATCAGACGATTTTCGTGTACATAAAAGACTCCGTTCTTGATTAGTAGAGTAGAGTAATACATAATGTATGTCGACGTATAAAGATGAAAGAAATATTATCGGTAACATACGGAGATTCTCGAGGCACGAAATGAAAATGGTCTAGAGAAGATTATACACGTTTTCCCGGCGCGGATAGTCCGAAGAAAATTGATTATACGGAATTAACCGATGTCAACATCGTATCATGGAAATTGTGCGACGAGGAAGAACAGGCGTGTACGTGTGCATAACGCAGCTACGTAAGTAATAACGGGGGTTGTTGAGCTGTTCTAGGCGACGTGGCGCATACGCTCTGTCTATTAGCATACAATTATCTTTATGCTTCTTTTATGATTCATATTTAGTGTCAGTTTCGCCCGGTTTTCGCTTCGTCGGCCAGCACGGCGGCGCAGCTTCAAGTTTGCAACTTTTACGATCACGCTTGTTTCTAAACTTAACGTTCGCCGTTTCACCTCTTATCATCGTTTCTCGGTGCAACCGTGGCGTTCCTGCTAAAACGTGCTTTTGCAAATATCCCCGTCGCTGGTTCCCTTTGGGAAAAAGCCCGAAAATTTGTTGTCGTACGTGCTGAAAATCACCAACGACTATCGATTTCCCTTCCGCTCTTGTTTCTTTTGTTCCAACGAAGCTGCGCTCGGAAAAGAATTCTTTGAAAAAAAAAAAAAAAAAAGAAAAATAAATTTTTTGACGAAACGAGACCGTAAACCCGTGTATATTATTCGACCCTGGAGAAAGAGGATTCGGTAGAGTGTGGTTAAGTGCAATTTTTTTTCTCTCTCTCGAAAGAGGAAAATAATAAAGACCGATAACGAGGAGACACGTTGTGTTCTCCTATCTCGGTACCATTTTGCACGGTCCATATGGGTGTGATCATGGTTCCAATGGCCCCACCGTTGCTATCCGGCCACGACTGACCATTAATTTAATTAATGCAAATCCATTTGCAGCTGCACGCGAACCGACCATTTCCCGCCTTTATTTCGCGCCATTTAGACTTTATTTTTGACGGAGCACGAATTCGCTATGGTTACACGGAACTGTATTCGTGGCTCGTCAATTTTTGTTTAGTTCGACCGCCGTTATTTCGACCTCGTTTACATTTTCGTTGCATCGTTTATGGAACTTCCTCTTCCGCGTCTCGATATTGAATTCGCTAAGTGTTTAATGCAACGCTCGCGAAAGTAGTTTTCGTATTCGACGATGTTATAATGTAGTAAACCGCTGCAATATCAAAGCTTCATGTTTTACGAATGACAAAAGCGATAGCAAATTCTATTTCGAACGTTATATCGCCTCGCGTCAACATCGACGTCGAGAATAATACGAATTCAGTTTCATGAAATACGAATTCGATCGAACTTTTTATCGAGAAATTTGGATTATTCGTTACGGCCGTTTACCTCTGATCAGAAAATTTCCGAAATGTTTTTGAGCTCGGTTAACGCACCGCGTACGCGATGCAGGTTACAACGATTCGAAGCTCGAGGTTTCAATTATTTACGCGATTCGGCAAAACATCCGCCACGCTCGATGCCTGTTATCGACACTGTAAATTTCATGTACACGCATATCCCGAGAGGATGAACGGTTATTATGAACCGACGAGCTATCGAGGAAACATGCATTATGCACAACTTCTCCAGAAGTCCGTCCCAAGCATCTAATCTTACCCTTTGACCCTTCACCCCGCAGCATTTAACCCATATACCCGTCCGAACATCGGGAAATCTCCGTAAAGCCGATTAGTAGTCAGAGCACGTCCGTTATTAGTCATTTGGCCGGATGTGGTCTAAAACTACCGAAATCAAACTTTCCCGGTGTGAACGATCTTACAGGCTAATTTATACAACCGCTTCGATCACGCAGCGAAAACAACGATCTTCGTATTCGACGACGCAGATAACATAAAGTATGACAATAGAAAATTAAACCTTTGCACTCGACAGCCGACTTACATTCGCCATTTGTTTTAACACAACAATATTAACTAATTTATAGCATTGTACTGGTGACGTTTGAACATAACGAAACAAATATCGGTAATTGATAATAAAAAAATGATAATTTCACAATAAATTCATTAAACTTTTCAACCAAGAAGTTTAACAGTTGCTACTTGCTATCAGAAAAAATACTCGAGTGCAAAGGGTTAACACTAAAACTGACGTATAATGCATAATTACTTTGAAGTTAAAAATTAAGTTGAAAAATAAATGAATAGACAATGAACATAAACCTATACACATATTAAATCTTGATGAGAATTAGCATAGATTTCAAAGAAACTTTCCTAACAAACTTATCAGTTTATCGAGCTAAAAAAGAACGGTAACCTTGAGATTCAGACGCGCGTGGTTTAAGATCATATTAAAGTGTATCATTTCAACACTTATGCTGCATTGTAGAGTTAATGGTGGGCTAAATTGGATCAAGGTCGATCGAGTTTAACTATCTGATTGCTCGTTTGTTCCATAAATTGTATCGCTGGGTATGTAAACGAAACGCGACACACACTTACGAAATGACCGTACCGAAAGAAATTGCACGAAACTACGATCTCTCGAACTCGTAAAACTTATTTCGGTAGCTGGTTTTCGTTGATACGAGTTCACGCACGATCCCATAGCGGTTGATTGCATCTCTAATTGCTCGACGGAAATCTCCGTACGCGATGCACGTGAAGTTTGTTTTAATATTAATTTCTTATCGTTGATCTTGCTTGGGCAACATTATATTCGTCGGGTATCACCGGGTCTCACCTTCCATGTCGTGCAAACATACTCCGAGAACTAGTCGGCTGAATATCTTGCGATCTCTACGAAGCAGGAAGGTGTAAGTACCGTGTTAGTCTTTGGGGTTACGTCGCTGCTCGCAGAGCTAACTAATAGCCTCTTAGCCTCGGCTTAGGGAGGATCATGCTACAGCCAGCCGCACCCTCCTTCGTTACCAGACTCAGACCACACACCCTCAGCCTTCGGTGCAATCCTTAATCCGCGCTGGGGCCTGCAAACAACCGATCTGTTTCTACAGACCAGGCCATGGATTAACAATAATGATCGATCGCTTTCTATCCCGAAACGAGAGCCTTTTTCTCATCCGATCGAACGCGAACACGATTTGTATCTACCCTGATTGTCTCGCGACTCGCCGGCTACAAACGCAACTAGCATGGATTGTTAACGGTTGACTGCGGAATTTTTAAAAATCCCTCGCGGTATGCGTAATTAAAATCAAACAGTGGCGAGTATCACGAAACGAGGAACGGCTACATTTTTATTCGACGAAAATAAACAATTCGTTAACGTCAACTGCGCCGAAATAAAGTTTTTGATTGACGCGAGTGCACACCGAACACAGTTAATTGGTTATGGGTGCATTTCTAGTTGGGAACAGTATGTGCAGCGTCGTGCTGCCTTTGTTAATTTAACGAATTTGCGCATCTCCCAAGAAACTGGCACGGCAAATACATGCTAAGTACAAAGATCAAGCGAATACAACTAACCTAGACAGTTAATACACGTGGCGTTTCGAGTCCGATTACAAGATTCTCCAGAAATTGAACTTTTCTTTCATCCTCGCCCGAACAAAAGCTCGCGTGCGTTCGGGTTGATTAAGACCGCGTGTACTCTCATTTTAATTTTCATTTTCATAAACAAGCGAACGTAATAAATTCCGACCGAGTTGCGGGTCGGAGATTTTCATCCGCGGAAATGCTGTTATTGTGTGAACAAATGAAGCTGTTACCAAAGGACTTTCGTAGAGTTCACATTTGCCCCGATGCCGAGTCAGACCCGAAGGAGATTTGCCCCGCTATAGTTCAGCCGGGAGAACACCTCTATGTATACTTGTTTCGCCATCAGCCGACTCTCCACGAAAATTCGATCGCTGGATTTGCGGTTCCGTCCTATATGCGCTTATGTATTTTTCAAATCCCCCGTGGATAACGGGGAACCTTCTTTTTCTTTTGTTCCCTGAATATCGCTTGCTCGTCCGCTCGGCAAATATGTACGTCCGTATACGTATCGAAAACTCATAAAAATGCCGAGATACCGACGGAGATTCATTTATTCGATACAACCACACATTTTCACAATTACGTAAATGCTCCTGTCCATGCACGCGCAAATACGCGCGCGATTCGGTGAGGAAACACTGTGATACTTTTATGCGGACTAATATGAACGCGTACGGGTATTGGATCGATTTTTGAACTAACAGAAATTTCGGAATATAAACATATATTCATATCTATTTATAACATATGTTAAGAATATATTCATAAATTATATATTTGTATATTAATATAAATTAAGAATATATTTATTACGTTACATTTTGTTGAAAACCCATTTCTTGATCTATTTTGTAAATTAATTAAGAAGTTGTGGGTAAATGAAATTCACACTAGGTTCACGAAACCCGCCAAAATAATGGATCTTGGATTTCTTATTTTCAATTACGTAAATTTTTAAGAGCCTATGTCAAAATCCATGTGAATCTTCATCGAGATAAAGAACCTTTCTATAAACTGGTTTATGTATTATTCATTATTTACTTATTTGTGTAGTTTATTTTCATTTTGAACGTAAGTGGTCATTGAAGGTCCGTAAATCTAATGTTAAAGAATGCAAAGGGTTACAACTGTGCGACCAGGCAACAATCTATTTAATGTTAGGATAAATTATACCGTGGACGAATAAACGAGTATGAAGCGTATGGGATTTTTCACGAACGTAGTTTGGCTCTCGTGAAAAACCGTTCGCGAAATCCCGATTGGGCGTGACTGGGTCTAATTTATTTAGTAGTTCGAAGGAGAGAGACAAGTTCTGGCGCGCTTCGACGTTACCGGTCCCGTTGTATCGGCAGGTTTTCACCACTTTGAAATATTGCCGTCCTGCGGATTTGTTCGGACCTCTGCTTGCGGACTCGAATTAATTCCACGAAGAAACAACTGTCCGCTGGCGCTGTCTCGAAATTCGTAGGAGAACTCAATTTGCTGGGAAATAAATTCTGTCTGCCAACGAATTCTAACGCGACCGCTCGACCAAGTAGATTCATCCTCTTTTTTCTTGCTTGCAGTTTAATCGATGAGCCTTTTGAACCTGGGATATGTGGATAGACGAGAAACAGCAATAACAGATTTAAGTACTGCTACACTATTAAATATCGTGTTTCTATACAGAAATTTGCGACATGAAGAGAATTACAAATACGGAACATTGCTATCGTGTGAACGAGTTCTTAGCTCCAGTTGTCACCTGTTTCATAAGCGATAAGAATTGTATGACCAGTATTATTCGATGTACTCGAGCAAATATATTGTATTTAAATATAGTAAATGTATAGATATATTGTACATAAAAATAAATGGTAAATATTTGTCGATGTACTTTCGTTACGGGAAAACTGATGAGAAAACTGGGTGGTCGTCACTTCGACAGGCGAGTGTCTACATCTATGGAAAAGTTAGACAGCACGTGCCACGTGCATCGTGAATGCAAAGCGCGATTCTCGCGTACAGTCGATCATCGAGTGCCGACGGCAGGTTCACAGGACAAGGAGGCAATAAGCCAGCAATGAGAATGGTTCGACCAATATTACGAAAGTTTCCGTGGTCGCTCTTCGGCCGTTGAAGTTTCACCGATCCCCTTTTCCGCGACGACCGATACACGAATGAAAAGGAAAGAGAAATGGTGCTCGATGAAATTCGGACGAGTTCCGGCGTTGACCGATGGTCAAGACTGTACGCGGCTGTTTCCGCAAATTCCACTCGTCGCTAGAACGATTCACACGCAATCTTTTCCGCGAACTTCACGCATTTTCGAGCGGCCATTTCGTGCAACTTTCGTTCGATCGGCTGGAAGATAATCCCGAAGTAAAAGGTTTCGTTAGAAATTTTTTCTCGTGATCAGGGTTTCAAACGCTATCGTTGCGAAGTTACGATCGGGTGAAGTATAAGCAGAGATCTTATCGTTGAACCCTCCTTTTTTTACTTCTGTGCTGCATAGCCACGTGTGTGACGTTTAATCACGCGACATCATCGAGCACGTAATCGATCGTTTGTTACGTCGACGCGAGCATTTTTCCGAACGAACGAGTCCACATGTCGAGTCTGACGCACTCGCGACTCAACAAACCTTGCTCAAATTTGTGATACTCTTCAACTCCAATCATGATTCGCGTGGTCAAGAACCGCCGAATATAAAATACCAGCAATATTTTCATTTCCTTTGTTCGTCTTAATATTGTACCTGTGAATAGTTAATTTTGTTCGACGCATCTGACGAATAAATGACACGGCAAGGGGTTAAATGCCCGGATAACGTGATCGTGCGACAGGAAATGTGCGTTTCTTCGTCGCTGGTCCTTCGAGTCGTTGACGCTGAAACTTCGCAGATATTACCACCATAGAAATGACCATTCGTTTCGTTGGTTCGATAAAAATGACGTTTCTTCATGGCTGAATTGCTCCTTCCCTTTTCTCTCGAGCATTCGCGCGAAACAGGCTACTCTTGCGAAAGATAAACCGAGGCCTGTATTTTATTCATGATTTTCAACAGCGCGATTTAAAACTATTGGAATAATATTATTTAGTTGATACAAAAATGAATCTTTACGTTTAGAGTGTACTTTCAGAGGGATTCATTATTTCTACATTCATGGAACAATAAAGATTTATCTTTGAAATAAAATATCTGTTTGAAAATATAAATTAGGTGTTTCTTTTAATATAATACCATATTCCAAAACATGTTAGACAAACTTATTCTGAGCAATCAGTGAGATACATTCTCGTGATGTATCATGACCATGTAGAACACAAGATGGAGCTCGAACACGAAAATTAGAAATTCGGATAAACGTGTAAAGTACAAAAGTAACAAATTTCAATCGCAAAAGTAAGAGATTTTAGACACCTGGCCACGTATGCAACTACCTGAGACCAGTTTGCCTCTAACAAGAATCCGAATTAGGTAATAGCTATACGCGTATCGTATAGTCATGACGGGAAGGAACGCGGTGCACGTGAACGTAGCCGTAACGAGTATCATTCGAGGTGCACAATTTTCCGAGTTTTCCGTTCCCGTTTATTGCCGGTCGTCGCGTGCCAGAATTTTTCTAAATCAGGAAATAGCTGCGGCGGATATTAGATCCTGTGGACGGTGCAAAGTGGCCAGTAAAACGGGTCTTGCTAGCATAAGCGCGGCTACGAATCGTACAAACTCGCAGCTTCGAGCCGGCAGATGTCTATGGAGATCCTGGCGACGTGTAACCACGTAAGTATGTAGAGTAACGGTGGCTGCCAGCGTGCACGGTAATATCTGTGGTTGGCCATAAAGGGAGTTCGTAAACGACTGGGTACGGCTTTCCTGCGCCTGTATTTTGTCTGCTACCGTGATACAACCGGACGGAATGTGTGCCCGTGCACCGTGCAGAGGTGCTCTCCGGAAAACGACGTGAAACGGAGAATGAATATAGACTTAGCCTCGGTGCTGTTCATACACGTGGACGTGCTCACGCCGATTTTCGCGAGAAAGCCGTTCTCTTTCGTTTCTAAAACGCCGGCCGAAATTGACTGCGAACGAACCGGCCACCTCGTGATCGTTTCGGTTACTTTCGCAAAATTGGATATTCGTATTTTACGCGCGTAACGAACGGCAATTAAACGCTCCTGGTACGTCGGAGTTGTAATTAACGCGTTGACAACTGGTCGACGGTTGCGCGATTTCAACCGCGTGTATCGGTATTAGCGTAAACAGTGGCGTTACCGAGTAACAGAATATGTGAACGCAGCTATGTTTTATGTACCGTTTGGTACGATCATATACAAAGTGTTTAATAAATTCGATATTAAATATTCAATATTGTCGCTCTTGATGAAATGCATTGTAGTGGAAAAACAGCTACGGCTGAACGTGTATCGAGAAGTAAATCATTTCAGAGACATAAACAGTTTTTTTTGTATTGACGCGGCACTTATTCCGCGTATGTCCATACACTGTATTCTGTTTGAAAGATCGTAAATGTCGGTCGTTAATCATCTTTTCTTCGCGCGTGTCTCGTCATTCTTCGACGTTCCGCGTTACTCTCTTTTCGAGCGACGACTCGAACGGCCGCATAATCGACGCGCGAAATTGTCTCACGTGTTTGAACTCGGATTTATTTACTTCCAAACTTTTGAGCCGGTAGATGGAGTTTCCGGCTCCGGCGTGCATACGAGTTGCCGACAAACCGAATCGAACTTCTGCCAGTCAGCAGACTCGCCGAGAAATGCTTGCGACATCCGAAGTCTTAATGGATATTTCGCCAGGTTAATTACCGAATAGCCGAGAGTCTCGTTAAATCGTCGTTAATGGTTTTCCCGTGTTTTTCACGCGGGAAATATCGTGTTCGAGTCGAGGAAAGGTGAACAAAAGCGTCGTATCGGGTATGGTAATAAAAAATCTGTTATGATCGATTGATAACGCGCATGAACGCGATTTGTGCGCGTGCAAAGAAGTGCACAACAGTTAATAACAGGGTTTCTGTCGCGGCTCGCGTGATTTCATGAGAATCTTTCATTTTCAACGCAGGAAAAAGGCGGTCTTGATCGTGTTCTTTGCAGAAATACATTTCCATACATTAACCGGACCCGACGATTCTGTTGTATCGATCGAAGAGTTTTTAACGTTCGAAGACCGCCATTAAACGACACGTCGTTGAACTTCTTATTCGATCGCGAAACACAGGTGAGAAAGTTACGTTTTATCGCGGTTTCGTACGCGCACAAAAGTACCATCAAATTGTAACTACCATTGTAAAATACAATGTTTCGGCCCGTTAAGCCGGATTACGATGCCCGGTAATTACCGATTTTAATTGCAAGCTGTATCCGTTGTTGTTCGAACGGGCTCGGAAGAGAACGCGACGCGGCACGGTGCATCGACCTAAAGTTTTAAAACTGACATTCCCCCCCCCCCCCCCGGAAGATCATAAGCGATTACGTAATTAGGCACTCAACTTCCGAGGCATCGAGAGCCACGGGAGCAATTTCTTTTCATGGCAAAAAGCACGAGAACCGAAGACCGTTGAGGCTCGTTTATGCTTAAAGGTGAAACCTTGACGCATGAAGTGGTTAAATTAACGTTAACAGTCGTAGCACGATTACTTAGCACGTTTAATGAATCGTGGCACGACCGACAAAGAAGCGATTGTTAACTCTAACGACCGAAAAAGAAATATTTCATTCGCAGTAAGTGAATACTGATTAGTTTCTTCCACTTGCGTTTTCTATGTACAACGTACTGTATCGTATAATACAATTATTTATCATGTAACATATTTAAATGTAAGCTAAATTAAATATATGTCTATTTAAATGTATTATATTTAAATATAAGTTAAATTAAATATATTAAAAGTTAAATATAACATATTTAAATATAGGTTAAATTTAAATGAAGTATTTAAATTAAATTTAAATAAATTTTTAGATTTAAAAATTATTTGACATCACACACAAATAATTAGTGTGATTTTATTAGCCGCTAATTAAAATTGCAATTGGATTGATTACTGTCGTAATGTTTAAATATTTGCTTGAATTAAATACAAGATATATGAATAGACAATCTTCGCTTCCGTACTCTGTTATTTCATAGTATCGGAAAATAGTAAGTAGAGCATTAAGAACATGTTGATAATATGGTCTAGACGTTTGCGACTCAAACGCAAAAACTAACACATTGACTACTTATTAACCTCATTTCTATACGCGATAAACTAACAATTAGTATTACTTTTTAAAAAACATAATGTATCATAATTGGATTATTACCATGTTACGTGACGCGGTATTTTTTAATCTCAGATAAAAAAGTAACATTCGAACGCAGGCTACAAGCATTAACACTTAGCATGCGGGTGTACTTCGCCGCCAATTTACGCGTGCAGCGAGTGTCTTTTCGTGAATCGCGCGGAAGTTATTCAGAAAAATCGCAGTAAATCGAAAACTACTTTGTTTTTATGAACGAAACTTTTTTTATTTTACACTTAAATATATAATGTATGATTATTTAACAAAAAAATGATATTTTTACGAAATCACAAAAATAAACGATTTTAAAAATTTTACAATGTATTCAAAAATATTTTTTCATGACAGTGACAGACTGCAAAAAACGTAAAAATACGTTGCCCGCATGCCAAGTGTTAACATATTGCAATACGTATTAGAAACATAATTGCATCGATCTAGCTCCGCAGATAAAAAGTTACAATAAAAACACAGCGCGTTCGCATCGAATACCTTGTTGAATAACACGAAAGAAATATTTTATTCGATCGATCCGTCAACGGCGAAATAATTTCAAATATCCGGAAGATTAGTTTCGTACATCGAACGCGCGGTATGCGAAGTACGTGCGTTCCACCGGAGAGTATATCAAATACATTTCAAAGTATTGCAAAACATTTCGGCGTAACGCTTGCATAACGCGCCAAAAGAAAGTGTGACGAAACACGCGCGCCCTCTAGGTCGAAAATAGTCGAAGTGGCGGTCGTGCTTGAAACCGGCCCATGTAAAATCGTGTGTCAGGGTTGGCAACGATGTCATCGTTATCTATAAGAAAGTCGGAGATAAACATGGTCGTAGCCCGAGGAGACGGTGACCGATGGAAGCCGGTAGTACGTTCGTGGCAGTCAATCTGTAAACACTGTCGCGTGTTCGAGCGTGTAAAAATACCAACGTCCCCGAAAATCGCGTCAATAGAAACGCGCGAATCTCGGCAAACGGATCGTACACGCCGGTAGCGACGATCGATCGATAAATCGTTATAAAGTGTCCCGATAGAAAGCAAAAGGTAAGGCGGTTCGATTCGGTCGTGCAACTCTGTTCCTTTTTTGTCGGTCGCGCGACCGCGAACCGAGTGCCGGCCCGGTGTCTGGCGCGTCGTTCGTGTGCGCCGTGTTTGTGTGTGGGTGTGCGTTGTACGGTGTGGAGTGCGCGTGCCACTCGTGTCTCTCATCGACGGAACATGACGGCGGAACATGAAAACGACACGAGGGTCAGGTTAAGGAGGACGAAAAGCGTCACCAGGGCCGAGGAGATCCAGAAAGCCGAGATGATGGTGCGCAGATCGCAGCCCGACAAACCGTGAGTCTCGTTTTATCCGTTCATGGAATATGATTTCCCCTGTCGCGACGTCGTTGATCGTCCAACGTGTATTGTCGTCGTTCGATTTGGCACCGCGACGCGTGTCGTTCGACGGGGAATATCGGAACGGGCGGGACGACGACTAGGTCCGATCGAAATTCGCGGAGAACGCGTGCGAAACGAAAGAAATTTTGTGGCTGCTCCACAACGGTCCGACGTAACACAAACGACTTTGCGGAACAACGCGCATGCGTGTTCGGCTTTAGATCGAGCGCAACCGTGAACACGTGATATCCCCTTCTTTATACCAGGCATTCCTCTTCTCGTTTTAACTTGCGATTCTCCTCGCCGTTCTCGACGAGTCACCATAATCAATGCGGAGGTCAGTCGGTAGTGTCGTGCTCTTGGATTTATTGCGGGTCGTTTCATAATATTTTCCGCACGTCGTATTTGGTTAATTTGTTTTTGAAATTTATCCGTAACATCTTATCTGCTCGAGCGACGTTCGAATGATCGATAATATCCGTGTAGATAGACCGATAACGGATATGGGATTGGATTGCCGTCAAATTTACATCAAAGAAATTGCTACCTGTTTACAGAATCATTAAGTTGTGAAAGTAAATAGCGTATGGCTCGTGGCAAAATTTTACCCTATTACTGAACACCCTAGCTTGCTCCAGCCCCTGTGCATATCAACGGATATATCGATACGATATCTCGTAAACATCTTAATTCCTTATATAAACGTTTCCAAATTCTTCCATCGTCATTCTGATTATTCAAAGCGACGATTCTTGAAATTTCATTACTCGATGGTAAGGTTCAGCCTTAGTCATCCCGCATGACTGTTGCCAGAGATAATGTTGAACGCCTGTGTCGTACCATCGATCTAACACTCGCTTGCAATTTCGAAACCTGTGCAATTGCAGGAAGTAAATTTTGGTCGTCGAAGATTTTTGTGGCGTTGAAATTTCGGGACAGAGTAATTTCGTAGCGTAGGAAATTCGGGGTGTGCAGATTTTTGACTGTAGGGGTTTTGGGATATGAAGATTTTGGAACATAGAAATTTCGGGACGTAGGGGATTCAGGACGAAAGAATTTCGGGGCATAGGGAATTTGTAACGTAGATTTTCGGGGCACAGGAAATTCGGGATGTGAAGATTTTTGGGACGTAAGAATTTTGGGATATGGGAACTTTGGGGTATAGGAATTTCGGGACGTCCGAATTTTGTAACCTAGAAACTTCAGATCATAGGAACGTCTAGACATAAGGAGTTTAGGACCTTAGGAACTTTGGTTTTAATAAACTGGAGTCATCAGATATGCGCGATAAAGCGCGGATCAGTTATAAGGCAACCAGCGACACTATGACCAATATCTGCTCCGACGGCGAGGATCGTTCGAGGGGCCAGAGGTGCGAATGAATGGTTGAAAGTCCATTCACGGAAATGGTCACAGGATCCGAACAGACAATTGAATGTAGCTCGAGTGCTCGTCGTGAAAATGAAAACTTTCTTAACGAGCCGTTCCACGTTTCTGATGGAAGCGCGCGTCAAGAAAACACGGCTAGTTGATTCGTTGGAAACGATGGCATAATTGTATATTGAGTTTCGCACTGTTCTACTCTGGTCGTTTCTTTGCTAGAAAGTAGCGAGGAAACTTATCTCGATGCGATAACGCGATACTGATACTCGAGTTTTGTGCTTGAAAGCAATGTGGACCGAAGTTTCATATAAAGTTGCACAGAACTGGGTGACAATTGGGCGTTTCAATTTTACGATCAATAAGATGCTTGTTTCGAATAAATGACAGAGGTTTAGGTTACGTTTAACTAAATAATGACGACGTTTAACCAGTTAACTGCGTTCGACGTGTATACGCAGTCAAAAACTTCATTTCGATGCTACTAACATTATTAAATTATTAAGCGTTTAACGAATAAAAGTGTCACTTTTCCTCATTTTTCTTTACTTATTTCGCATCATTTATAATGGATGCATTTGTTGTGTATTCGTCGCGTATACTCGTTATTGGTTCATTTCAATAATAAATTTATTTTTCGAACCAAATTCGGCGGTTAACGATTCCCGTTCATCCTCGGGATTCCTACCACGCGATACATCTTAATGGCGTGCCGATACTTCAAGGATTTATCCTCGAGGAAAAGTCGTAACAACGTTTCCTGTCCAGCGGCATGGACTACCGGCAAAGTCACCGTGTTTAATGACACGTTGCGTTGTAAATAAATATTATGTTGCGTTCGACCATTCAGCATGTATTACGTACAATATTGTTCGATATTATTCGCAAATACGAGAAAAACGTTTATGTCATGCATATATAACGTCTACCTGTTTTGCTTGCCACACGTGTATTCTTAATAGTTTAATGGGCGTTTGCGAATCACCTGGTATATCGTGGATTACGGGGAAAGCAGATAGCAAGTGCGACGCGAATTTGCAGGCCGTTAATAATCGTGAAATAATGCTCGGTTTTCTTTGCTCAGAAGATTATATGTACACGGAATTCTATCATGTTTGGCCGATAACGTTGTTGGTTTATGCGCTGAATCGTCTTAAGATAGATTTGCACGCTATTAGATTCGAGCTTGCTGATATAATAAATAGCAGTATATCAAGCTTAATCGCAACTTGGTTCCGTTACACAAACGGAAAGTTGTCCGGTTGCAAAGTTGACAGTTTTATTGCTACCCCAGTTATTTACATGTAGATATCTCCGTCACTTATTTAATTCGTTATTAACACCACGATGGGGTTTATCGATAACCAGAATCTAATTGAAACGCGAAACATGGGAAAGCAATTCAAATAACAATTTCCACTTCGTTATTTCGTAATATCTGGTGAAAAATTGAATGCTCGACTTTGGAAAGCAGCTTCGATACACGGTAAAATTTTATAGGAAAAACTCGAAATGAATTTAGTACATTGTTTGAGTAAATTGAAATAATAGATTGACACGAAACAACAGTTAACTACGCGGGCCACGCTCGATATCAAATGTTGCGAGGTTCGTTGCGGGTTACGTTCCACCAACAGATTCTACTAATTAACCGACCAAACGTTCAAAAACCACACTCACTGCCGGATCACAGCGGTGCGCTTTGAGTAACGTTAATCGAAACAACGCCGGTTGCGTATTGTCTTTGTCATAATTACAGAATCGTTCCTCTCGAGAAGAGCAAAGCAAAACACGTATCGACTGCTCGATGTAATTAACGATTCCTGCTCAGTCTGCCTTTCTTCGTGGGAACATTGCGTAATTAATTCTTTTTTTTTCTCCTGGAAGTTCGCGCTTTGTAATCAGCCAGCAACGAACCAACCACTCGACGACTCTTTGAACAGAACAACGTAACGCGTTGTTCGAAGTTTAAGGCGCTACACCGACGTTCATTAGTACAGAAATACTTGGCGAATTTCTTCAACCCCCTCGGAGGGAATCGTTTCAAACGCTAAAACCAAATGTTCGGGCGCAGAGGGTTGATTTTGATGCTCTTGGAATTTCGAGCGTGGGGAGTTTGGAATGCGGAGACTTTCAGACGTGAAGGTTTGGAGTATAGAGATTTTGGGGAGGTGGTGACTTTGGGGTATTGAAATTTTGGGGCGTAGAAATTTCGGGACATAGTAATTTTCGAGGCGTAGAGAATTCGGGACGCAGGGAATTCGGGACGTAGGGATTTCAGGCGTAGGGAATTCGGGACATAGGGAATTCGGGACGTAGCGATTTCGCGATGTAGGAAATTCGGGGCATAGGGAATTTGTAACATAGAAATTTCGGATCACAGGAAATTCGGGATGTGAAGATTTTTGGGACGTAGGAATTTTGGAATATGGGAACTTTGGGTTACAGGGGCTTCGGGACGTCAGAATTTTGGAACCTAGAAATTTCAGATCATAGGAACGCCTAAATATAAGACATTTAGCAACTTAGGAACTTTGGTGCATAGCCTTTGGGACATAGTAACTTCGAAACATGCGGATTTTACGATGTGAAGACTTCGAGTTGTAAGAACTTCGGCGAGTGAAGACTTGGGAACGTTAATAGGACAATGGCTGTGTAATAGCTGTAGACCATAAGGACTTCGTGACATAGAAACTTCGGGACGTCTCTAATTAATACTCTAATTATCGAGTATTAGCGACGGAGTAGTGCAATAGAAAGGTGGCCAGTATCGAGGAGCGTCGTTGCGTCTGATTAGTTCAATCACCTCTCGACATCGAACTGCTTCATTCTTCCATTTTTCTCCGGCGCCCTGTGAAATCGCTGACGGGTGCTGAGTCACGTGTCGGCCTGTTTGCTGTAGCGTGTCCTTAATTAAAATGTTAATTTCAGTGACGAGGCAGGAATTCGGATGGTTAGAACCGCTCGTAGATTAGCACGATAACAGAATACACCGTGGAGGGAAATATTTGCGGTGATTCGTACGCGTTTCGCGACGGATGAAGCATCATAAATTTATGATTGGTTTACGGCATATCCAATTCGAAACGCGGATCCCGTGTTGCAATCGGAATCGCTAATCAAAGAATACTCGGTCGTTCATGAAAGTACCGGGGAAAAGCTAACTCGCGTTAATATTTCTCCGTAAACAAAAAGGAGATCGAAAGGGGCTACCGGTCCAGAGAGAGCGAGAGAGAGTGAGGGGGTGAGGGGGGCAAATTCTATTTGTCCAGATTTATGAAGTTCCGCCCGGCTTTAATATCCATTCGCCGACAGAGAGAAAAAAAAATTTAATCAAGTTTCCCCACCACTTCGCTTCTCCGGTTTAATCGGGCGTACGATCAAGAATTAATGTCTCAAAAAACGGGATTAAATCTCGAACATTATGACAAAGTGAAACGCGTTTCCGTTTAGGATCCATGTGCATACGTTGCACGGTGCTCTAATCCGGCGAGGATCATGCTGTGAAATAACGCGATTGTTTGCGCACGAGATTCCCTGTTCTTCATAAAGTTATGTAACAGCCGTTTTTAACGTAAATTCGGGTGTTGCGTCGGTCGCTTTATTTTCCGAGGGATCAGATACGTAAACTCGGCCATTTGGTTTTGTCCAATTCCCAAATTTCTGAATTTGCTCGCGACCGTGCCTCTTTCGGCCATACGTAAAACTTGACCTCCGTCAAAGTGGAAAGCTCCGTTCTGCAGCGGGGTATCGCCGACGATCCTGAAGTTAGGTCGCATAAATGAAGTGTGGTCTCTCGCTGAATAGAGTATTATCCGACTTAGCCTAACTTCGTTGATGGATAAAGCGTTAAATAAGAATCTTGAGGGATCGGGCGCGAAGAGATACGAGACGAGAAATATTTTTAATCCAAAGTTACAATTATAAAACACTGTGCGTGTCGAGTAAAACGCTGGAACGAGAAAAAAATACGATGAAGCGATCGATTCTCGCGACAAACGTTAATTAGCGAGATGGGAGGAAACTACTCTAAGGGCGAGACAGTTAATGATTGGCCGGTGACATTTTATTTCAGAACATGTTCTTCCAACGAACTCCGTTCTATTAACGCAAGCTCGACTAGTTAGGCAAAAAGGGAAGAAGAGACGAAATCTTTTTTTACCTTTGACATGCTATAATGACCTGCAAACAAGAATTCCTTTTTTTATTCCCCCTCGAAGAGGAGAACACTTTTCTACCTTCGGTTGTTTCTCTCTCTAACCCCCTCCATCTTCGCACCCCTTGGCGCTTTCTTGCCCCGGGATCGTCCATTATGCCGGAGAATCAGAGATGGCACCACTCCTTCGCCTCTTAAACAAACGAACCCTCTACCGTATTTACTCGTTCCGTGTTTGCCAGATACTTCTTGTTTTCGCCAACTTTGCAATTAGACGCGGGGTCCGGGTTCGTTGGACGCGTTGAATATCGAATGATCTCTACCCCTTTGGTCGGATGAAGCCGCGCGGAAAGCTACGTCTGGCTCGTAGCTACGATCTTTCAATCACGGATTGATTTTAAAGTTCCCGTTTGCGCGATCCCTCGAGTGGAAGCAACGCCGGTGTGTTCGTTTCCCAAATCGAATCTACTTCTCGACGACTTCTATTCATCGGGAACGAATTAAATCCCGGCCAGAATCCTCGGGCGTATTTCGCGACGCAACAATGCTCATCTTGAGGTAAAGCTTGCTCTTACAGGCAACATTATCCCGTAATTATAGATGGACAATGGCGAGGAATGCCGTTAATGTCCGATACGAAACAGTTTCCAATAGCTCCGTCAGCCTTAAATGACGTACTGCCGTTGAAGGGTAATCATTGGGTAATATGGAGTCGAACGAGAGACGGATAACAATGATACTCAGGCTATTTTTCTTTCCCATTTTTTTTTTTTCTTTCTTTTTTGTTATATCCCCTTTCTCCTATATATCGATCCTTCCTCGAGCGTTATTCTCTCTGTTCTGGCCGCCTATCGCTCTATTCTCGCGATTTATCTTCGTCGCTATATCGTGCCAATATTTCCGCGATAGCTCTAACTGCCTGTCTCTCTCGCGTTGCCCGGATTGATATTCGAATTGCTAATAACTTTCGACGTTGTTTTACGCGGAGGAACAGCGATACAGGAAATGGAAGCCGGGGTAAATTGATAGATCGCGACTTTCCACGGCAACGAACGCGAACAACCTTGCACCGTTGCGTTATTAAAATCGTTCGTCGGGCGGTCGACATTTCTCCGCGGGATTTTAATTATATGCGACGGATTTTTCCGCGGAGAATTTTCCTCGAGTAGGGCGACTTCGGTATAAAAACGCCGGATCCGGAATTGTTGACTGGACACGTTTTTTTTTATTCGTCGAGGAAAAATTCAAGGCACACGTCAGCTGTCCCGGCTTCCTTTTTTCCGTGGTACGTCCTTTCGCTCGTTCTCCGCCGGCTGGGGATTTTTTCGCGTTCCTCCGGGTTCGGCAAAAACTTTTTAATCTTCGTCACGCGGCGTCCGGACGACGCCAACGGTTTCGGCTGACGCGACTTCGAAACGAATGAGGATTAACGGTATTGTGCTGTCAATCTCGCCGCTGCTCCTGTCTCTGGTTTCCCCTTGTTTCCACTCTTTTCATCGGTCGCCACTTTTCTCGCTGCGAAGATTGCGGACTCGGTGTCGAATCTCGCGCCAGCCAAATCAGCCGTAAGAACAATGGAAAGCGATTACATCGACGCTGGGGGCTGTTAAACGAGCGTTCGGATCGGCCACCAAGACGATTGTGGCTTTTGAGGGAAGACCCGGTGATGCCGTGGACGAACACGACCGATTTGGTTTCGCAAATCGTTTCACCGAAATCTACTCGCCGGAATCGGTCGTATAATTGAGCCGTTTATCTTGAACATGACCTAAGTCCATTTATGTCCGAATCGAGATATTGAAAGGTTCGCGTCGGATCGAATTGAAAAATATGGATAACAGATGACATAAAATAATGTTTTTTCGATTTCTGAGGGTGTCAAATTTATCATCCTAATTAGCATAATTAACACTGCTTAAAAAATCATGTGTTTTTCATGACTGCGAACGAATGAATAATGACTTACGCTACCTTCAAAATCACATGATAAAATTATAGCCGGAGGTGTGGTATATAAACAACAAGCTAATTTTTTCTAATTACAAACAAGGGCTGTAGTTTATGTATCAATAACAATAAAATAAATACAGTTAAAAAATCTCTTAAAATAGAATATAACTTTAGTAATAAAATTAGGTCGTAAAACTTAGCGCTTGTCTCTATAAAAAGTACCGGCAGTTAAAGGTTAAGAAAGGACAAGTCCGTAGGAAAAGTAAATTTCCCTTAAAATAATAAATCTATACACTTTTGTGTTGTAAAATTAAAAAGATATTCAACTTTTATTGTTTGTAGAAGAATTTATACATTAAAATAACATTGTTTTATTAATCATGGTTCAGTCTTCTTCTGTATGTGAATATGGGAGGGATATAAAATAAGTATCGCGTGTAAATGGTTTCTAATGTAATAAATCGATTAACTCCTTGTACTTGAGGTTTGTCAACTTGATATCATTAAATTTTTCAAAATAAACATTTCCATCGTTTCATTAACCAGCAAATTTACGTGTTACAAACTCTGAATGATTTTAGATATATTAGTATCGAGTTACTTTAGAATGAACAGATTATGCAAAATTGTACTATTAAGGTAGCTAACTCGATCTTTTTAGAAAATGTACTTTTAGATCACTTTCAAAATAAACTGCTTAATTAAATAATTACGTCAAAATAGTCCCAGGTTATTATCGTGTTGCTGCGACTCTTCCGAATCACTATATATTCTGCGCTTCACAGAACCGAATCCGACGTCGAATTTTGGATTTGAATCTTGACGAGAACCACTTGAAGCTTATAAATAAGCTTTGCGCTTCAAACTGTGCTTCCCGATGTTTAATTCCCTCTTTATCGGATTCCTGTTAAATTCGAAAATGAACCTACTTCATGTTATTTCCGTCAAATTTCCTATGTCGACCATCGAATCTCGATCGGTCCTCAAGAATTTATTTCGTGTCTCGTTTCGCTCGATGTACCCACGTAATTTTTCAAACCGTCAAGCTTTGAAGGAGGTATCCCCGCGTACAAACTGCTCGCCGCATAACCGTGGCATACGTAATCACGAAAGAAACTACCAGGCAAAGGGGTTCGAATAATGCTCACTTTGTTCGCTACGTCAAACTCGAAGTAACCACTTTCTTTTCATTGTGCATCAAACTAAATGGGCGGGAAATTTATTCGCGAGTCGTTTCGCGCGCGGAACCATTCCCGTCGAAAAATAAGACCCTGAAGAGGAGTCCAGGCGCAAAAAGCTCCGGCTGTTTCTGGCCGACGGATTTTATGTTTCGAGAGAGGCGCGAATGGGGTCTCACAACAGGTGAGAAGGATCTTGATGAAGCCCCCAGGATCGTGTGCACGGTATGCAACGGCGAAAGTTAGGGATGTCTCGTTGAAAGGCAGGAGACAATAAAACAGACAGACAGACAAGCGGACGGAACCGACAGACAGACAGACAGACAGGGAGCGAGGAAGACGAAACGGAACGGCGGGAGCTGGTAATCGATTCCGGAAAGCTTCCGCGCTACAGGAAGAACAGTATAGGGAAGGCAGGAAGGCAAGGTGAACAAGAACCGTGATAGCTAAGAAGACCTGTTTAAAGCGCCATTTAATTTTCCTTCATGAATCATTTAGGTTATTCTTCTGTACTCCATCGCCGTTCTAACTCCCGTCCGCTTTTAGTGCGTTTTTGATCCGCTACCGTTCGCCCGGCCGGCAACTTTCTCTGCTCATTACACGGCTAATATATGTATATCCGTTTATCGCTGAAATATTCACGAGGGTTCCGGTGTCAGGAAGATTCGCGAGGCAGATACGCGAGCCCTACGAACACAGCCCCTTTCTGCCATTCTGCGCCCACCCTCGGCCCGTTCCTTTCCTACCCACACCCTCTCGTGTCCGCCCTTGTATGTACAACGGCTTCCGTAGCCGTCGGAAACTTCAGATTCGCGGAACAGCCAAGGGGGTGTTCGAAGAGAAACACGAGTGGGTGCCTCCCTTTTGTGGCCCGCGAAGTCCCTCCGTCTCCTCCGACGCCGCCGCTCAGACCGAGCTGGAAACAAAAGATTTGGCACCTTTTATCTGTCGCGAGAGCCTACCGTCGGACGACCAGCACTCTCGTCGACCGACTACGGGATTAAACGACGATTACGAGCGTCGGTATCGTTCCGCGATTCAGAAAGGGCCATTTCGCCGAGTCGTTCGCCGACCGAGTCCACCCTGACCCCCAGACGATCTCCTTGGCATCCTTTCAACCGACGAACGTATAAGGCCGACGACAATGTTGACAACGCGTAATATACTTTTCATGAGCTCCTACGGTTTAGATAATGGCCGTCGGTGCTTGCTCCCTTATCGTCGACCAAATAACGAGTGACGGTATACGCGTAACTCGTATCTCTCCCACAATGGCACTTTTATATGGCCGGCTCGCGTCGTTAACCCTAATACGATTCCGATTCTAAAATTTCTACATTTCCTGCTTCTACATATTGAGAATTTTACGAACGTTGCCACTTTGCGACGTAGAAACTTTGGCCATAGAATGGAAGGGGTTAGGGACTTTTATAATTTCGGAATTTGGAACCTAAGGATGTCGGAACGTTGAGATTTCGGGGCGTAGAAATGTCGGGGTGTGGGGAATTCGGGACATAGAGATTCCAGGGCGTAGAGAATTCGGGATGTAAGGAATTCGGGACGTAGGAATTCGGGGCATAGAGAAGTCGGGGCGTAGGGAATTCGGAACGTAGCGAATTCGGGATGTAGGGAATTCGGGGCGTAGGGGATTCGGGGTGTGGGAAATTCAGGGCGTCGGAAATTCGGGGCGTAGAAAATTCGGTGCGTAGGAAATTCGCATAGGGAATACGGGAGACGAGAAATTCGAAATATAGGGATTTCAGGATGTCTGGACTTGGAAACACAGAGATATCCGAGCTCATTAAATTTTGAAACTTTGGTAATTTTAGACCTTGCAATGTTTCAGTTTTGGGATTTCGAAACATTGTTATACACGTTGATAATTTCTGTAATTATTATTGTCTAAAATCCGCGAGGTTAACTTTAACGAAGCGGATTTCTCGACGCATCCAAAATACGTGCATAACATTTCGCTGAACAATAAAACGCTAGTTCGCACGTTGAACCGAATATTAATTACACAGATAGAACCACAATTACTCAGACCTGCAGCACTGCAGGCCACTGGAAGCACGTCGTACCTCGTTATCGGTATCGATAATTTTAACGAGCATGTAATTAACTAACGCTATGCTGTTCGTAGGTCACGAGTTTTTTGAATTACACTTTCACCGCTCACGAACGGAGCGTTACACGAGAATTGGCTAATGGAGAGTTTTAATAGGTTTTCGAAATTTATTTGCTCACCTATCTACGTTTCGCTTAATTTTCTCTGCATCGTTAACGTACGATAATGGTGAATTACATTCTTCGGTATTTCAATGTCTCAATTGATCAATGTGCAATTAATCGAGGTTGTCGATATAGAATGTGCGCTTTAATGGTACAATTTTTCATCTATAATAGTCAATTTTTAATTTTCATAATTCTACATTCCCAAATTCCTAAGTCTTTAAATTCTCAAATTCCTAGGTACCTTGGTCGATAAATTGTCAAATTTCCATATTTCGAAATTTTTGAGTCCTTAAATTTTCAAGTTTCCTAGTGCATAAGTCTCTGAATTGACGATTTTTTATATTCGTAAATTCCAAGTCCGCAAAATTGTCAAATTTCCACATCCTCCAATTCTCATATGCCAAGTCCAATAAATTATCAAATTTCCCCATTCCCAAATTTCTAAGTACCTATGTCTCTAAATTATCAAATGTCGACACTCCTAAGTCCAGAAGTGCACAAATTTCCAATTATCAAAGTTCCCAAATTCTCGAATTTCCAAATGTCCAATTTCCCAACCTTACATCCAAAACCACGAGTTATTAAGTGGCCAACAATTCTAAATCGCATTCTTAACGTCATTGATCAGCCCCGGTGTATGACGAATATCCATATAGCACTCGCCGATATAAGCGAGTTACTCCATCGAATATCGATCAGCAGAATTTCTAGAAAACACCGGTTCCCGATGAGCGAACAAACGAACGAAAAATCAAGGCACAGTCGGGCGATCAAAATTTCAGGCTGTCCACGTGGATCGCGACAGAAAAACCTATCCAGACCGAATCATATTACGCGGCCGTCACACGGACGAATAATTATACCAAAACATTGTTCGCCGTCACGTTTCGGATGGTCCGCGAGGTAAAAACGTGTTTCGTTCTTTATTTCGTTTCGCGCGGACGGTATGCACCGATTATTCTCTCCGTTTCCATCGCCGTTCCGTCGACGGGGTACATTCTGTTTTTTTTTTTTCTTCCTTTTCCCATTTTCCGCGTCGACTTCTCTAACGGCATGATCGGCCACATTTTTAAATTAGCGGTCGTCAAACCACGTCGACCGTATTAACGCGGTTTCCTAGCCATGAATTTTAGATGCTAACCTTCCGGTAGCCGCGCAACCCGATAACTGGGTCAGATGTGATCCACGTTTAAAGTTTACAAACGCTGCCGTAATACGAAACACGGAAAACAACCTGCCACGCTAATTTATTGCATAAATTTTTCACGGCGCTTCTAATTATCATAAACTTTTCACGGGATTCGTACTTTTACTTCTGCCGTAATTGTTTAACAAAGTAGTTTCATCCAGATGTGTGTACGCATGACATTGTTATTTTTGCGCATAAAATATGAAGACCTTGTCTTTAGTTCAGAAATGCTGCTGTAATACGAATCACGGAAAATACGCTGCTACACGAATTTATTGTATAAATTTTTCACGGTGTTTCTAATTATCATAAACTTTTCACGGGATTCGTACTTTTACTTCTGCCGTAATTGTTTAACAAAGTAGTTTCATCCAGATGTGTGTACGCATGACATTGTTATTTTTGCGCATAAAATATGAAGACCTTGTCTTTAGTTTAGAAATGCTGCTGTAATACGAATCACGGAAAATACGCTGCTACACGAATTTATTGTATAAATTTTTCACGGTGTTTCTAATTATCATATACTTTTCACGGGATTCGTACTTGTACTCTGCGCTAATTGCTTGATAAAGTAATTCCATCCAGATGTTTACATATGACGCTTGTACATATGCCACGTGCACATATGACACTTTTCATTTTTATATATAAAATAATGGCATTGTTTTGTGAGAAGAATTTTGGACTAAAATGATAGAATAACAGTAAACTACATATTTCACAAACAAGAGTCATCGCCATTTTATGATTTGCGTATGTATATGTCATCTTGTATAACACGCGGAAGAAGAAACAAAACTGACCGATAGTTTTGATTGTCGTTGTGTCTCGAATGACCCAGCCATGCATCGGGAAACAGCGCAACGCAATTTTTGCCCGCGAAAGCATCGTTTCGAGTGGTAGTCGAATGAATTTTAACGATCCGACACCCCCACCTGGTCAAGCTCGATTTGTCCTCGATTCATGGTCGGCTAAATGCGACGCCAGTGTCAGCGGCGCAAGGAAATAATTCACGCGATGTCGTCGCGTGAACGGCTTCACCGTGAAGATATTATTGCTTTCGCGAAATTATGCTGTGTCTGACGTTATTACCTCGGCGACTGGTGTCCCTCGGCATCGAGCGTTACGAGCAAACAGTTCCACCATTCGCTTTATGACGTCAATAATCGAGGAGGCTCCTGCTCGCTCGCAAGATGAAAACTCGCCTCTAACTTCTCCGTCTCGGAACGAGCTTCTTTTTCGCGCGTGTTTATACGCCGACCGAAAGAAGGCGCCCGCCAACTGGTCCACTCTCCAAGCGCAAGAAACTGGTACGATGGTCTAAAACCGGGATACCGAGTACCGAAACTTTGCGAACTTCACGGCAACTTGGTGCTTTTTATAGGGATACGAGACGAATCGTCTCTTGTTTCGGTCAAATGCTCTGTTTCGAACAGATGCTGCTATATATCATGATGTACAACGATGATTTCGTGAAACAGTTTGCTTGGAGGACTGCGATACCAGAGATGCATATATTGTATATATTGTGCATATGAATATATGTATATATTGTGTATATTGTAAATGTATGTAAAACCATAATATATAAATATACAATATATTCGGTCAAATACATCGTTTCGAACAGACGCTGCTATACATGCATATATCATGATGTCTAACGATGATTTCGTGGAACAGTCTGTTTGGCGGACATTCATACTGTAGTAGCATATATTGTGCATATACACATATATATGTATATATAACAGTGACATATAACATATGATATATAAATGTACACCATATTGTATATTACATGGTATATTTATGTGTTATATATTTTTTTTGTATACAATAGTAATCACCTATTTGCTCAGGTGAGCAAATATAGCAATCAGTGTAGGTGTACGTACACCGATCGGGCGAGCAAGTCATAACGAAATCGTGCAAAGAAAACGTGGGAAGCGAAACGAGGACAGTAGGTGTTATACCGCCGTCTAATCGAACTCTATTCAGCCCGTAATCAATTATTTCGCTCGAGTCGATGCAGACTGTAGCGTATAACAGTTAGTAAACTGTTGAAGATTTGGTCGGAGCGGCGTAGCGAGTAGGGTTCCCTGAAGTGCACCTAACCGTGCGGTATGGCGTCGTCCGAAGGATCGTTTACGCGTTTATTGCTCTGCTCCTGGTATCCGGATAAGTCGGTCGCGACACTTTGAACACCCAGTAGAGCAGCACTCATGCATATGGAAGTTGCCGGTGACACGTCTGCATCCTGCCATGCAGGCCGAGCCCAGTATCAGAAGTGTGAGATAGCTCTTCCTGTGCTGCTCCCGGTCGACCCTGCTGGCTTTATCGCGACTCTATTAATTACCACGATCTGCCATAAATTCGGAGTAATAGTTGGGATTTACTCGAGACAGCGGGGAGGTTAAACGATCACATTAAATGCACATAGTTGCAGGACATACGGGACCTTCTGTCAGGTAATTACGCGGGACAAACGACGCTGTATTTCGGAAAAGGCTTCCCTCCTGCGTCTGTCTTTAATCTCCGGCTTTAACGTTCTCCCCTTTTACCCGGTTACTTTTCTAAACGCAAATCTATTCCTTTCGTTTCGTTCTTATTCTCGATGTTTGCTCGATATCAGCTCCTTTGAGATTTTCGAGACTCAAAGTCCGAATGATACACCTCTGCCGAGTCGAATTACTCGCCGGACCTAGCCTGTAAGTACTTAAGATCGATGACTCGACGTCTAAGAAGGCTTTTTAGTCTCAAGCTTTAACGGGTAGAACGGCGAGCAGGATGCAGAACGTCGAAGTTTATACGCGAACACTGGCGAGTCGAGAGCGCTGTACACGGTGTTTAATTGAAAACGTACACCGCGAAATAAAATTATATTTCCTGAAACGGACCCGTGCAAGTTCTGGAAATTTTGCAAGTTCGAGAGATCTCTCGGAAGTTCGGAAGTCGAAAAGTTTGGAAGTTCGGCGAGACCGCGAGATTTTGGAAAATAAACGAGTCGCGATAAATTCCGTTATGGATTTCCACGGTAACCCTTTCCCGGGACGATAAGCCCCCGAACGCTGGCTTATTTCGCTTAATGGTTAATCCGGTTCTGAACGGGTAAAATTTTCCGCGTACGACCGGGAAAATTTGTTCGTCGTACCGAAGTTAACCGGCTGAAGCATACGTGAGAACGGGTATTGTATTTTTAAGCAACGCCGCGGATCCATCGCGCTTTGTTTCGTCTCCCTAAATTCTCGCACCCAGACAAGCACGTCTTATCCGTAGAAGGAACGGGGCTCTTTCTCGAACGCTTTATGCTTCGAGACAAAACGCTTTTGAAAAGTTTACACGATGGTCCTTGTCAGGGGCCCCGTCGTGCTCGCAGTCACGAAGGGATGATACCGCTGCTAGTCCGTGGAAGCCGATTACTCAGGTTCGCCCTGATGTATTATCTGCGTGAGAGATACCCCAAGACGAGAGGGTTTTGTATTCACCGCTACTCGCCGCGATCTTCCACGTTCGCCATTGAAATTTCATCAGACGAGGCACGCAGCATTGTTAGCATTGTCCATTTAATAATCCCACGAGCCTTTTGGTTACGCTTGTTGCGGAATTTTGCAACCTACTCTAGCATGCAACGTAGGTTTCATTGCCTTAGAATCAGGGGCAGGGGGATCATTTTCAATATTTCCGCATTTCAAAATCCCCACATTCTCAAATATCCAAATTATTAAATTTATGGAATTCCTCAATTCCTGAATTGGTAACTCACTGACTTGTCAGATTCCTTAATTTCTGTTACTCCAAAATTTGTAGAGTCACACATCCTCGGATGTCTGAATTTTTTGGGTTTCGAAATATCCGAATTTCCTAGTTTCTATGTCCCCTGAATGATCACATTTCCAAATTTCTGAACTTCCACATTCCCTAATTCTTCAATTTCCAAATCCACCAAATTATCAAATTTCCATATTTCTAAATTACCCAAATTCACCAACATCTAAATGTCGTAATCCCCACATTCTCCAATTCCCGAATTTCTAATTTCCGTGAACTAAATTTCCAGATTCTCGAACTCGGGAATCTTCAAATCTCAAAATTTCAACCTTCACCAACTTTTTTTGGTAAAACCCATCGTTATTCCAAGGTTCAAGCGTCGTTATTCCTAGGGAATCCAACTGTGTTCCCTGATGCACCTAGTGCTTTCCGCGGGGATAAGAAATACGGAAACTGTACTTTCTTTAATACGCTTGTCCGACATCGTCCACTCGTTTCTGCTAGATTCATTTCAAGCGGAATGCATCGTGCACGGATCATTTCCTTTTGTCTGGAAGAGAGATATGAAAAAAAGAGGTAACAGTGAGCACTGTACGGGGAAGAAAGACGTGGACATAAGAAGTCGAGCAAATGTTTTCAATACGTTGCATAAATCGCGCGTTTCTTCGCAAATTGAAATGGATATGCATATAACCGAACAGTATGGGAGCGACTTTATTGTTCCATTCTTACTCTAGACGACGTTTCTATGGCGCCTTTTCTTCTTTTATATCGCGAACGACAAATGTGCTATCGATCTCGAACGAGAATTTCTTTTAACCTGGACCTTCCTTTTCTCCTTACAGATGTCATCGTCCTAGAGACAGTCTCTTCTCGTGGAGCTCAGGTTTCGACAACTTCAAGGGATTCGTCAACTGGGGCTTCCTGTTGTTGGGCATCGGCGGAATCCGATTGCTGTTGGAAAATTTCATAAAGTGAGTATATATCGGGAATCTTGATAAGACCGCTGCCATATCAGACGTGCCAGCGTGGACGATAC
The DNA here is from genome assembly GCA_947623535.1 of Coelioxys conoideus. Classification (NCBI taxonomy): domain Eukaryota; kingdom Metazoa; phylum Arthropoda; class Insecta; order Hymenoptera; family Megachilidae; genus Coelioxys; species Coelioxys conoideus. Next base: position 35,661,920 of record OX392450.1, on the reverse strand, counting down.
GTGATCGGATTCGTTGAATCACGATCATTCGAAGTCCATTGCCGGCCCACGAATAGCCGCTATTCGAGAAGAAAGTGATTTATGTATACACCTATAGCACACTCTTGTCATATTGCCATGGAAGACAGTGGGACAGCCGAAGATTTGTGGAGATAACTATGAATTGCTTTGGATCGCAGATACTCTTCCTTGATATTGGACTGTCCTTGTGCTTTTTTGTGGGCGATAAAATGTGTGGCGATAGGGTGAGGATAGTAGGTTACAATAGAGATTTAATACCGTGGGGACACAATGCGGAAGGATTAAGGCGTTGGCATTTAACGCGTGACGATCTAACGCGTAGGAATTTAGCGAGTTGGGGTTTAACGTGGGGGAATTCAACGCGCGGAAGTTCAACGCGTGGAAATTCGGCACTTAGGTATTCAACGCGTGGAAATTCGGTGCGTAGGTATTCAAGGCGTGGAAATTCGGCGCATAGGTATTCAATGCATGGAAAATTCAACGCGTGGAAATTCGTCACGTAGGGTTCCAACGCGTGGGAATTCGGTGCGTAGGTATTCAACGCGTGCAAAATCGGCGCATAGGTATGCAATGCGTGGAAATTCGGTGCGTAAGTATTCAACGCGTGCAAATTCGGCGCATAGGTATGCAATGCGTGGAAATTCGGTGCGTAAGTATTCAACGCGTGGAAATTCGACGCGTAGGTATTCCATGTGTGGAAAATCAACGCGCGGCAATGTACTACGCGGCGATCTATCGCGCGCGTCCTACCGGAACACCACTCCTTATATGTGCAAAAGTCCACGTGAAGATTGCAATGTAACGAGTTTCTGCTGTATATAACGAACGTGTCAAACTATAATGGAAATCGAAGAATTGCGAAAGGTTGTCGTCTTATTTGCTGGGATTAATTTGATGGGCACAGGAATAATTTATCAAAATATCGGAGTCGTCTAGTGACACTGATACTTCTATCTTGTTGCCGATATTGGCCGGAGTTTCGGCGTTCAACGGGTCCCTTGAGGATTTTTTCGAATATACATAGGAGCCGAGTTATCGAAGCGTGGACCTCTCGATCATACGACTTGTCGAGGGTCGGTGCTCGGGAAACACGAAGGAAAAAATTGGTAAATCTGGACACGATCCTATCGGTGGGCGAAGCATGTCGCTTAGGGAAACACGTTCGTCGAACTGACAGCTTCGTCGGGTCAGAGTTCCGAAGAGAGAGGAAAGGTACGAAATGAATTATTTAATCGTTACGGACAAGTTAATGAGATGAATTATTTGCGTAAATTGGTAGCGCGGTTTTCCTGAATGTTTCATGAAGTTTCGTGAAATTTGAGTGTTTCGACAGAAATAAACGACGGAATATAATCAGATCGATAATGAAGAACGAGCTTTCCGTTTCGTTCGAGCACAATGCAGGATAACCTGCTCTATCGACGACGTTTACTCATTGAAAATCAAAGTCACGCTGACAGTCTAATCTATTTCGATAATTATGCGATTATCAATGAACGTTACAGCACCGATAAAACCTTTGTGCCCGATTATAAAGGTTTATTGTCAGAGACACAGCGACAGGCATATTAATTATCCTCCTGGCCATAGTTCGAGCTTGGCCGCGCACCTACAACAATCGCGGCTAATGCTGAATTTCAGTTGAATCGTCGTATCGATTACCAACGAACGATCCCCAATGCGCGTTCGAAATTGTAAGCGTTTGTGCTACGATGTCACCAGGTTCGCCTGCGTAACAATCCACCTAAAGTTAATTAATTTATCGACACCGGAAGTACCCTCGTAGCCCCGGCGAGATTAAAATTAACAGCCCGCCGGTAGTTTGATCTCCCGCGTGCCGAAAGATTTCGCCGTCCCCCCACACCGACCCCCAATTTTCGCTCGTTGAACGACGAAGGGCGAACGTACAGGGCGCAACCCCCATGAATAATTTTCCACGAGATTTTTATCGCCGTTGTAAAGTCCCGGGCCTTCGTCCGGCGGCACCCGGGGCCGCGTAACAGAAATTTATCACGCTCGTTAACCGTGGAAAAACTTTCGAAGGAAAGTTTCGCGACGTAATTGCTCCGGGTAGTCTCGAAGCGTTTCTGAAACAAACGTGGCTGCAGGTCACTTCCCGGCGAACGCTGGAAGTGATTCCATGCGTGACCAGCAACGGGAATCGTCTTCGGCCGCCGACAAATTATTCTTCGATTGTGCAATTCCTCCCGAAACTTTTATCCCACTTCGATACTTCCGCGGTATCATTTCCAAACTTTTCACCGCATCGACAGGCTTAATTGTATCGAATGTTTATGTTTCCGATCGTTCCTCGTCGCGGTTCTTTCTTCCGTCGCGGGGAAACGATACTACCTTTTATTTTACCTACAGTCGGCGATGCTCGTGCGGCGAGGTTTCACGACACAATTATAGAAATTGCGCTTGTAACCCCGGAATAAACAATATTTCAATTTTTAATACCGAGGGTAGAGTGATTTAGGGATGCAGAGGTCTCAGGATTTAGGGACGCAGCGAAATAGAGATGGATGGATACGAGGAAAAGAGGAATGTGTAGGACATAGGGATACGGGGGATATGAGACATAAAAAATGGGCTCTACCGATCTAGCAATCTGAGGGTTCCAAGATTTGAAGATCTAGGTACCTGGAGACGCGGGGATCTGGGGATCTGGCGATATAGGGATGCAAGGATCTAGAAATCTAGAAATGGGGACTGTAAACCAGCCTAGGTATCTGAAGATATAGAGATCCTGGAATTTAGGTATATCAGGATCTAACAATTAGAGGATCTACATAGCTGAGAATATAGAGTATCTGGTTATCTGGAAATGTATCTATGTATCTAGGTATACAGTAATCCAGATATCTGAGAACGTAGGTATCTGAAGATCTAAGTATCGATTTAGATATTTTGAAACCTGGATACTTGAGACTCTAAATATTAAAAAAAATACGTATCTAGGTATACAATAATCTGAACATATGACTCCATAGCAACGTAGAGATCTATATACCGGAATATGAACATACGAGTGTATAAGCATACAATGTCTAATTATCTCATGAATATGGTGATGATCTTGAAGAAAGTACCCCGACGTTTGTTGAATGTAAAAAGGAACGTTCGGGTGTCGATTCAGGAAATAAGACGAGGGTAACGCAATTTCGCGACGATCGAGATTAATTGATGCGATGGAGCACAGGGACGAAGGAGACACGCCGTGCAAGGAGGATGCAGAACGTTATCACGGGAAGGGAAGAAAGTAAGAAGAGAGCTCAATTAATCGGACTCTCGGCGAAAGACTTCAGCTTCATCGATAAAAGTCCGTGGAGAGGTTCGGAGACAGGGTATCGAAGTTTCTTCTCCTTCTTCACCCCTTTTTCGTGTAGCTCCGTGCGGGAAACTTTTTGAAAGGTTCACGATCTGCTCATAATTTATGCACTTAAACTGGAACTGTACGGAGCTCCGTGCAATTCTTAACGGACCGAGTTTATGGGGCCACGATTCGCGAAACTTGTAGGGGCGAGGGAATCGACGACGAAATAGGGACATCTTTTTGTGTTTGGTGTTCGTTCCGGAAACCGATAAATTGAAAAGAAGCGTACTGCAAGGGAGTATCATCGAACTTGCCCCGAAATCGTTTTCAAACTTTAATAAGTTAAAGATCCGAGATATCGAAGGGCGCGTTCAACGTCGTTATTTTATAATCGCGCATCGTTAAAAAATAGCGTCGTTGAAAGCGCCAAATAGGATGATGTTAGATTTATTTGACAGAAAGTCTATGTTTTCTTCAGCAAAAATGATCAATTCCAGAATTTACTTTGACATTTAATAATATTTCGAAGTAACATTCTTTGTAATTATTTGAAAAAATGAGACTGTTTTCAAAGTTTCTTTACAGCTGGATTTGTTACTCAAAAACACACAAAACAAATTGTGTTCCTATCCCTTCTAGTTAAGATATTCGAAAAAACATACTTTTAACCCGAAACTTTAGGACCCATTATCACCCCGTTAAAACGCACGTGTCAAATATTTTTTTTTTAAACTATATCTCACATAAGTTTCATTGAAATCGGTGTGTCTGGGTTGGGTATGTTTTCTTGATAGACGAACGCGTTAAAGTTTCTTTTTATAAAACATTTGGTATATTATTATATTTCACCATCTATTTCCTACAGATAAAGCTGCATCAAGGCGAAAAACGATCGGGTAATAGATGATTCTACAGGCGTCACAATATTTATGCTAATAGTTCAATTAACGAACAGTGTTGTCATTTTCGATTTCCCGATATTCTTTAAAATGGTCACCAAAAACGCAGGCAGGATTAAATAAAAAAGGTATCGCACGAACGATCCGTCTGTCACAATAGATATCCTTGAACAACAAGCAGAAAGTATCGATTCGCGATCAAGTTTCGCCGGTATTTCCGGGAAGCTCGTACTCGTAGGAACGATTACAATGTCCGGCTTTGAAAATTTCCAGCAATTCGATATCGGTCCGTTCGCGTCTCGCGGAAGGAACGATCGAATCCATCGTGTCGCGTTCATCCCCTCCGTTCTATTTTGGCCGCGATTTTCGCAAGGATTCACGTCATGCCGAGAAATAAAACTCGTCCACCCGTTCATCCGGATTACACGGACCATAGTACGGCGAATCCTCGAAACTGCACAGTTTCTCCGGTATTACTGCGCGAAAAATGGCATTAACGTTTCCAGCATCGCGATAGTTTCCGTCCCGCCATTTTTCCGTCACTCGCCTTTCTTCGGCGTCGATACATCGCTTCGTAAATCGGCGAGATCCCGAAACCGGCGATATATCCGGCTGCGTTCTTTCGAATCGATGTCGGTCACCGCGAAGTTCATCGCTGAACAGCTTAACACTATAACTACCGACGTATAATGCACAACTATTTCGATGTTAAAAGCGAGGTTGAAAAATAAACGAACAAACGATGAAACATAAATGAGTACTGCCATTTATAATCAAGATTCATGACCCATTCAAGACCCATTTACAATCAAGATTCATTATCTCGATGATACATAAATACGTAAACACATAAATCAAAATGCTGATGATCAGCATAAATGTCCAGATTAGCTGATCCAGAAGATCAGCTTAACAAATTTTGTCATTTGAAGTAGCGAATTTGTAAAAGGGCCATTTGACCCATTTGGTAGTTTCAGTGTTAACGCGTTGACCGCCAGAATGAGGCAGTTGAAAATTTGACTAGGTAGTACTTTTATGATTAACAAATCTCACCAAATATGTTCATAATATCCTGTTTTATTTATTAATCAATGTTTCAAGTAATTAATACGAGTATTTCCAATTGGGTAGATGAACAAATTCTTAATAATATAGAAGATTGATTCACATGGAAATTTAAGCGTCACCCATATGTGGGTGACGTGGCGGTCGAAGTGTTAAGCGCGACGCAGGAAGCGCGTTTGGAAATAAGTTTGCTTTAGAGTTTGGCCTAAAGTGGCCGGTAACTTCAGTTTGTTTTCGGGGGGATTTGTTCCGGTTTACCGCGAAAGTTCGCCGCGAATTATATGACAGAAAGCTCGGGAATATCGAGCTAAAGGATCCTGTAACCAGGAAAGACGGATACCGCGTCGTGTATCCTCGCCCCGGTTCGTCTTCTTTTCATCGAACCCGATTTGGGTTTCAAATGTCCCGCGCGCGGGACCGCGTAGTTCATTAACGAGTCGATTATGCCGCGAGTTGTCGCGGGCATGCTTTCGAATCTAATTGAGGATACCGCTGTTGAATGTTTACGCCGAGTTGCATGCTCATTCCGCCGGCACTTTAATCCGATTAACGATCCCACGGAAAGTGATTTAAACTGACAGATTGCACGATAAACCTTTGTGCGCGTAATCGTATCGTGCCAATTACACTATGAACTTGAAATTCCATTAGATGATCGAGCCGTCGCATCCGGCGAAATTCGGCTCACCGGATTACACCCCTAAACGTGCTGTTTTAAATCGCATTAACGATCCGATGGACGATCGTAAACGAGTCGTCGTGGTATTTTATTTGCAGATCGATCGGTTTAACCCGTTGTCGTACTTTGACGAGTCTGAGTCGTGACCCACTCGCAGTTTAAACGCAATGAATCTCACTGAAATTTGAACACGCTTATATGGGATGTTCATGTCCAATTATAATCTACATAATCAATATTCGTTGAATATAAAATACGCTGTTACGTGCCGGGCTTTGAGCAACGCGAAAAGCGCGGAGAAATTTTAATGATTATTAGACAACGCAATTTTTACTAAATTTTATTGTCTGATAAAACCAGGGAGCTTAGGATTATGATAGTGGGAACTGTGACTACTATCTTTTGTGTGTATATATACATATATTATACCAGGCCTTCTATTTTTGTCGGAAACGGATGTGGGCACTTTCCTTTCTCACGATAGTTAAACTGACTATGAGTGAAAGGTTCAAATGAGAAAAGAAATTTTGTCGGAATTGCATAACATTTTAACTTTCTTTGTTCGTACTAATATTGTAGCTATGAATAGTCAGTTCTGACTGACGCATGACGCAAATAAATCGTTTGGCAAGGGGTTAACGCGGGAGGATCGCGAGCACATTACGGAACGTTTTCCTCGGATCTCGGCGAAATCGGGGCGCGAAAGAAAAGCATAAGAGATTAGTTTACATCACGCTTTTCATTATCGCGTTTCAGTAAGCTCAGCGCTTTCCGGCGCGATCGTTAAGTGTCGTATCGAGCGATCGAAAGTTACAACGAGAACGTGCCTCCCGGCTGCGGTAACCAGATAAAATCCCTTTCTCGTTATGTATCCAATATTTCCCCCCGAAAGTTTCGTGATCCAGGTCTTTTTTTTTTCGATCGGTAACGGTTCCATATTGACACCGTAACTCTTTCAATCTCGAGTCTTTGCAGTCCTTTCTCCCTTTCTTTATCGGTCGATTCGACCGGTGCGACCCCTTTCTCGTTCGCCCCTCTATCCATCTCCGTTCTTCTTTTCTGGTCGACGCGGAATTGGGGATTTTATCGTGACGCTGTATTAACGAACTTCGGCGAACGAAGAACGGGGGCGCGGATTTAACGGGTGCGCCCGGATCAGGGGCGGCCATTCTCGTTCCGGAAAAGAAATTTAATATCGTTCTCAGTCACGCCTTGGACCGATGAGTTTCGATGGCTGCGATATCCCCTCAAGTCCTCGTCGTTTCGGCTGCTTTATCAGCCTTATCTGAAATAAACAGCCACCCGGCTACGGTGTTTTTCATAGATCCAATAAAGCCTAGCCGCCGGAAGCGACCCGTTGCAACGCCCGAAACGCAGGAACGGCTGATTGAAATTTTTGTTTATAAACCTACTTTGCTTTTTCTCGCTCGTTGGTGAAAGTAGGTGTAAATACGATCGATAACGGGGCCAATTCTTTCGACTTGTTAATGCCGGCGAACGGCTTTTATCGCCAATCAATCGGGAACGAGGCATTGCGACCCTGTTTGCTCAGCGAAACTCTATGCCTTTAACCCTTTGCCCTCGAAGGTATTTTTACGGATAGCACATAACGACTCTGAAACTTTTTGGTTGAACAGTTTCATGAATTCTGTCGAGGTTATCGTTGTATTATTAATTGTTACTGTGGCGATATGGGGTGGTTGTATGTTAAATAATATACAATTTAGTATCTTGCAATATTCAATTTATTGAAAACGACTCGAAAGGACTTCTCCGCGTTTCAACGATTGAATCAAGGGTTGAAGACTTTCCAAAAATCCATAGAAACCCTAACGACCACTTCACGGAAAAATAACGCTCTGAGTCTCCGACATGTTGGCCCAATTGTTTCTTAAGTATCAGCCAAGGTTTTCTGTATTAGAGTGACTCCCTACACAAAAATTTATTTTTGCACATTCTTCGAATGACAATTAAATAGCTACTATTATCTGTTTCATTATGCTTATAGATCATACGCGCAACATTATAGATTTAGTTAAAAAATACCTATTCCAAACTGCTGTATTTAACTGGGTAGTGAGTGTGAGTCATCTTCTGAGTGCAAAGGGTTAACGCGTTCACTGCCACGCAAAATCAATCGAAAATTGCATTAGGTAGTATTTTTATATCACATCAAATACTTTCACGATACATTATTACATTTGTTTTCCATAGTTTCAGTCAGAAAAGCGAACAAATTTCGAATGATATTGCTGTTAAATCTGTGTAGACATTTGAGTGTCACCCATATGTAAATGACACGGCAGTAGAAATGTTAATAATAAACGCGAACTTATTTGCGCGAAACCTTATTCCGGGCACCGATCAAACGAGGAAACCGTTCGATGTTGATTTTACGCGGTATTACGAGATTTATAATGATCAGTTTCTATGAATGAATATACGGAAATGTTTTAACGATCGGCATTCGTAAATTTCCGAACACGAGATATGATTGATGCCTCCCTTAACGATCGTCACGACTTTTCGGACAATTTTGAACGGATATTAATTGCCACTCTATATCCAATAGATCGGGAAACAGTTTTACACCGTGTCGAATTCTCTAATTAATATTTTAGCTCGCAAAAAGCTGATTCAACGATATTGCTCTTTTCCTCAACGGTTTATAGAAAAACCATTTCTGAAGTTAACGAGGTCTCTCGTTAACGCATGAATTATGTATTGAAATTTAATGAATCTTGCTGAATTTTGCGCCGTGCGTATAATCTGAACATTTATTAAATATTCGATAATAATAATATCACGCGACACGTTTACATTAAACTACAAAGGATCATTGATTATATTCATATTCGATTTATGCATTGGTAAAATACCTGATTATATTATGTTAAATATCTTATTATATTATGTTAAATACCTTGTTACAATTAAAAGCAAGTATTTCCACAGGCGAATGAGAAAAAGCGAGTATATAGGGTGTAGCTTATTTTGTCCGAATTATCTGCCGTGCGGAATAATACGAACGTTGACCTGCTATTTCGATAACTACATTAAAAATGTCAGTCAATCACGTGACATTCTGGAGCTCATAAATTAACCTTTCTCGATGATCAGTTGGTCTATAAACAGCTTTTTAAACTCTATTGCCTGAGAATAATTAATATTTCATTCTTACTTCATATTTTGGTCACCGAAAGTGGGTGATTTATTCAGATATCTATCGGGTTACACGCGTTTTATGTTCCACTTCGAAACCGAAAAATGATGTCCCGCCGCTATTATTAGGAGAAATATATATGGTAGGCTGTTACACATTTAAGAGCTTTTAAATCCAAAAAGCACCGACAGATTTGATCATAGCGATTTATTGTCGCGAACGATCAATTTCTTAAATTTAGACCTTCAAAGTAGCGTTAATCGCGTTTCGCCAAGATATTCCCCGAAGTTAACCTACATCGAGAAATATTCCGTGACGGAGATAATTTCTTCGCGTTCTTCGTGCAGAAACGTTCGACGACGAGATGAAGAAATCGATAATTAGACCGCAGTTTGCATGAATACGAATTGATGAAAATTAGAGGTATCGTAACGAGTCTCCGTCTTCATCACGTGAATGTACCCTTAACGATAACTGTCACTTCTTATCGTTGGCCGTTCTGCGCCCGGCAAAAACAGATATTTCCCATTTTATAGCGTGACGCGCGTCGCACAAATATATCCGGACGGTAACGTAACGGGTTTCACTTTGTATCTCGTATCGAAGAAACCCGGTGCACGTGTTCCGGTTGTATCGACGGGTCAGCCGTTCCGCAAACTAAGCAGCTTACGAATCGGCGGTTCATCAATCCGATCTGCCGATTCATTGTTTTGCCCCGCAAAGCGATTTCCAACGTGTCCGGTCCTTTGTGGCTGCGCGTCTTTTATTTACATCGCGGGAAAAGGTATTAACTCGCATTACCGGAAATCCTGGCCGGGACGTTGATGTATCGAATTTTTGCCCGCTCGGAACAAAAGTATTTAACAATTCAATCGTCGAAACTGCACAAAGATATACGCGGTGCCGGTCTCGTCGCGGTGATTTACCGCTCGGTAATACAGCAGAGGGATTGGTGTTCCCTTTCGGAATCACTTTTGGCTCGCCATCGCATGGAGTGTGCAGTAGCTATCAATTATAAGCGTTTGATTTTTCCGGCTCGCTCTTCAATTATCGTCGACTGCGTCAACGTGACTGATTGCGTTTTGCGTCGACAAAGAGGGCCGGGAACCAACAAAAAAAACTCGGCCAAAAAAGAGAAACGAAGAAGCGAAACGAACCGACGATCCCAATAAATATCCTCCCCCTCGTATCAAAACCGCGCCCACTTCAAATACTTTAATTACTTCGCCTATAAGCCTCGTTTATCATCGTTAGTCGACGCGTTCGATCTGAAGCCATTAGTGTTGGCTCTCCGTCTCTTTCCGACATTTTATATCTTTTTACATCCTCCTTCTCTATCCGGTTAGTACGAATCGAGTTCGTTTGTCTTCGTTGAACGGTTGCAACAAACGTTCCCGATGGTTCCGATTGATACGATGGCGCGCGATAAATCTCCGCCGATATACAGCTATAAAAATCAGTTACATGGTCGAACAGCGCGTGTAGTCTCGTAAAACTTGGGTATCTGTTAGTCGGGGAAAGTGTAGGGGAAGAACGTGCCTACGGGATTAGGGGCTTCGCGTCAGAGGGCACAGGTTATCGCGCGCGGGACTTCGAGACTCCACGTTTTCAAGATCACGAAATTTTGTGAATCCAGGATTTTTAGAATATTTTTTAATTTTTTTTCTCTTCGATTTGGAAGAATTCTTATGTTTATTTTATTTTATCGTTTTACTTCGAGCATGAGGTAATTGGAATAGGAAGCGTTTGCACCTGTAGAGCTTGTAAATTCGGAATTTTCAACTTTCGAACTTGGAGCCACCGTGATTCGGGAGTAATGGACCTTGCGACTCGCGAGACCTTGGGATTCTTAAATATTCAGACTTTGGGACCGCGAAAGTTTCGATGTTCGAAATTCCGCGACAGCGGAAAATGAATACTTCAGAATCCAGGTACGTCGACGATAAAGAAGCAACCGTCCGGACGAAGAGAAAGTATCGAAGGATCGGAATTTATTTCCATCAAGTGTTACGAAAGCCTATCTATTTATCCACGAAATTGCTCGTACAGACAGGATGATCTGGAACGGATAAGAAACGCTTCCATTTCGCTCCCTTGCCCAACAGCCTGTTTTAAATTTCAGAAGCGAACGCTGGGGAGACGTTTATTATTTACCCCGAAAGAACAAAGGGATCAAGGGGTCCGTGACTTTTTATTTGGCCCACCCTTCGTTTTGCTTCTCTCGGTCTCTCTCTGTGTGTGTGTGTGTGTGTGTGTCTACGGGTGTTTCACTTTTTTTTTTGTCAAGGACCCAGTGAAGAGCATCGCGCCGAAGGCAGACGTTAATAACGACGCCTTTGCCCTTCGACCCGTGTCGCGATGTAGACACTCGCTTAACGTGACTTCGAAGATAAAACTGGAAGGGTGACACCCGGGACGATAATAACGAACGAAGCGTTTCTTTTCTCCTTTTTCCTTGCTTTCCGTAGTGTTTACATGGTTTTCTCTTTTGTTCTGTTCTAGGTACGGTATTAGAGTGGATCCGCGGCAATGGGTTCTGTTTCTGAGTGGCAAGTACGCAGGGGACGAGGAATATCCTTCGGTTTTGCTCGCCATCTGTAAGTTGTTCTCTTATCTTTTTGCAATTTTGGAATTTTTTAATTCTTTGATTCGGTGATTTTGGGATATGGAGGTATAAGAAGCGCTTGATCTCCGTGTTTGAGGATTTGGAAGCTTGAAAATTTCAGTTTTTGGGAAGTCGAAAGTGTAGGAATATGAGAATGAGAGTATCCGGGAATTTAGAGATAAGGAGGTGTAAGAAATGGAGCATTTGGAAATTTGGGAATATGGATCTGTATGAATTTTATGATCTACGTATTTAAGTACTTGCAAGCTTGAAAGTTTGAATTTTTGAGAATTTGAAAGTTTAGCGACACGGAAATGTAATAATCTAAGAATTTACGAATATGGAAAAGATCTGGAGATTTGTAAATTTAAAAGTGTAGTATTCGTGAATTAACTACACAATTTGTGACTCCTAAGAATTTGAGAGTTTGGGAACGTACGAGTTTGAACACTATTAGTTTCGCAAATCAGGAAATTCATTAATATCGAACACAGACGATCATAAACGATCGCTTTACACGATAACACATTTATTGCCAGATCGAACAAGTAACGCGTTCGTCGAGATTAACGCGACTTGTGCTGATACCAGAAAGCGCACGAATAAAAAGCGCACCAAGGATCATAAAAAATGCAGCGTGTATGCGTGAAACTCGTCCGAAAACTGCTACTTTAAATGTAAAAGTAATTAGCGCGTGACCGGCCGGCGAGGACGGGGATGTTGCAAAGTAACGCGGCTCGTTAACACGGTCTCTCGCGAAGACCACGCAATTACTTGTTAAATTTCAAAGATATATATATCGCGGTAATTCTCCAAGGTGTGTTGAACGTGTTCCGTGTCTATTGTAACACGCAAAGGCCGAAAGACACGGTCCGGTTCGTCGGGCAACCCCGACGACCCGGGGCTGAATTCAAATTTATCATTAAACGGCAAGCCCCTCTAAACCGTCGTTTAAGCCGGACTTAAAAGGCACGAAATTTAACGCGACGAGGCGGCGTCGCGCGTGAATTTCGACGCTCAACCAACCCCCCCTCACTGCTTTGAACGCGAAACTACCCCTACGCATTGTCCTTTTCGCTGCCGCGCGATGCACTCCCCGGTTATCCACGTTTTCATCTGAAACCACGCGACACCCTGTCCCCTCGTGTTTGGTTATTCCATCTGGTCGTGTTTCACCGGGGCAAACAGGCTTGATAAATTTGACTACGAAAAATGGAATCTTCAAGGGTCTTTGATTATATTTTCGCCGGTGGCCAGGCACGAAAAGTTCGCTCGTCACGTACGTTCGTATTAAAATCTACATCGTGTATTCCGGAACTTGTCCCCTGCAACTTGGGTACACTCGTGTGCGAAACAACGCGGCTATGTACGCGGTGGTCGCGAAATCTATTACCATTTTAACGCTACATTCATAAACGCGTAACGACTCGTCATTTTTCTTGTTATCAAATAGTATCGTAAAACTTCCTGGTTCAAAACATTGGTCATTTTTTTAGAAACTGTTATTTGTTTAGTAATAATCGCTCATATTGTCTGTTTCACTGTGTTCAAACATCACGTGTACTATAGATGTAGTTCAAAGTCATTTATTTAAAATTTTTTTATTAAATTAAATGAAAGTTGCCGCTCGAACGCAAATGGTTAAGTGTTCGAATACTTTTTTTCCCGGCAACTTTTGTCTCAATTTTCAAGTGATTTCAAGTTAGTACACGATGATATCTCCCTTGCTTTCGGGTCATTTGTTGTTGTAAGTTTTATGTATAATACTCAGCTATATATGTTCTAATACAATTAACACTAGATTTACGGGCTGACATTTATTTTTAAACTAACACTGAAGTTGAAAAGAAAATAATTATTCATACATTTTGATAAAAACCTCTTGATAATTTTTGTTATTTAAAATAAGAAACGCGACACGAGTCGTTTTAACTCGTTGCATAAATCTAGAGTTAAGACGGCTGCGTGTTTAACGCAGGTTTTGCACGTTCGATGAAAAATTCGTGTCGCTGATTCAATTACCGAAACGCGTTCGCGTTCGTTGATTAACTTGTACAGGATAATTAACAGCGTCTCGAATATGTATTTGCTCCTCTGATGAAATTATTCACTCTGACGCTCGTACAATTACATACCATAAAATGTTCGATAATTTCGGTGTTACGTGATATGGAGGGTCTTTCGTAATTATGAAAAAGCTTTTAAATATTCTTCAGTCTTTCCGCGTGACTTTGAGCGGTCATACAAATTTTTGTCGCGTATATAAAACTTTCCTTTCCATCTTTTTCGATGTGTCCCTTTATGCCTTCCATGCGAATTACCTTTAAAGGCACTTTGTCACCTTTGCTGAAAGTTCGCGTTACAAAAAGTGAAAAGCACCTCGGTTTCGAAGGGTGCACGGATGAAGTATCTCGTTCAGCGCGATGGTTCTATTCGATCGAATTCGTGAACGTCTCTAGTTTGGAAACTTGGCGGCCCCAATTTATTAACAATCTGTTAGTATCGTCAATAATTTCGCGTAACAGAGGGATGCGTGGAATTCTGTCGTCGTTTACTCGCTCGATTAGCGGGCACAAGGTCTCATATACTAGCCCCGGTTGCAGAGCTAAGTTGCGCTTCGGCACAAGTTGACACAACAAGGGGCAACGCGAGTAACCTACTAAAACCGTCTCGTAAGTTGCACTAATTTCTCGATACCGCCCGACCCCCGGGGCTAATTATCCCCGTAATTAGGTTACGAAATTAATTTCAACCTGTACACTTTCCGACTGCGCGTCTTTACGAACGAACCACCCCTGTCGTTTCGATGTCGTGCGGGTTAGCTCGATATCGATGGTTCGCGAACACCTCGTGGAGCGCGTTCAAACTCTCGTTTCGCAGCTACGCCGACAGAATGCACTCCGCGTGCATCATCATGCAGGATCACGCCGTGTCCCTACCGGGATATTCGCGATTTTTTTGAATTTACAGCTTCTTCGGGATTTTAGCAGCTCTGGTAAGTCGGAATTTTGGGACTTCGAAAACCCGGATCACGTGGACTTTGAATCATAAAATTTTGAAAATCATGTTCGAGCTGTGGTCGATTTTACTACTCACAAATTGTTCGTGAACTATGGGTGAAGTAGGTATTCGAAGTTTATTATCCGAATTATTCGTGACCTGCAGTGAGGACTAAGAGTATTCGTACACTTGGAATATAGTACTAAGAACAACAATATTTTCTATATTATTAAGTATATTTGAACGTATGTAACTGTATATTATACGTGACACTTACAATTGAGATGTCAGGTTCTATAGTACCACCCTCTTTTTAATATTTCTTATGAGTGTTTACGACGTCGTGTCATCTTCATTCGTTGTTATGTTATGTATGTATAATGTACATGTATATGTTTAAATATATTTAGTAATATACAAAGTATTGTGTTTATCTCTACATGCTAAGTGTACGAATAGTTTTGTCCCTCACTGTATGTGCCACCTGTATGTGCTACTTCATGTTCTTCATAACCTGTACAAGAATTATTTTCTAACTATTCCTACGCTTTATATGAATAATTCTTGAATTGCTTAGAAATTGAATGTAAATTATTTCGGTCTTGTTCAGATTACCATAAAATTATAAATTATTCCCAAATTGCTCAGAATCCCAATACAAATTATTCCCGAATTGTTCATGATCCGAGTACGAAGTATTCATGTTTCGATAATAACGATGGTACGAATTGCCTACAAATCACGCGCGAGGTGTTCGCCACCTGTTCACCGATGAGCATACGCGTTCAGCACCCCATGGCCACAGGTAGTGGAAGAAGAAGGGCTGCAAAGTATGCGGCAAGGGTAGGTTGCATTATTTACACACGAGGGAGGGTAATGGTCATAGGGAAGTACGGTTAATAGCTCTCATATTTTAGAATCTTGGTCGCGCCCTCGTCCCTTCTTTCCTCTGTGCGAGCCTTAAACTCGCATCGACCTTTCTCTATCCCGTTTTTATGCCCTCACTCGCTCGTTCGTTCGGGCGTATACACCCTCGGGCGTGTTCCTCGCATCCCGTGGCTCTCGGTCGCATAATAATTTTCACGGCTGCTCCGTTGCCTGGCCGCCGAGATTGCTTTTTAAACGGCGTTCCAGCAAAATCTCGTGGCCTTCGCGGCTCTCTGTCTCGCGATTAGAGGATTAATTATTCCGCGGACCCTGCGAAGCGCGAATTAGGCCGTTTAACGGTCGACTTCGTGATTCATTCGATCCGCGTTGATTAGCTGCGAGCCAACCGACGTTACGCCTTCTTCGAGTACCACAACCCTTTCCTCTCTCTCTCTCTCTCTCTCTTTCCCTCTCTCTCTGTCTCACTTTTTTATATGTCGGCGTTTAATTAATTTTTCAAATCCAGCCAGAAGCAGCTCGAAGGTAACTTGCTCGTCTGGTTTTTACGGCCAGCGGTGAATTTCATTGTTGCCGTTCTTCCGGCTCGGTTATGCTTGCATTTTCATTCCATTTCCTGGCTGCGGCGTTTCGTTGATGCGACGGAATGACGACGCGACCGTCGTTCGATAGCTCAACGAGAAATCTATTTTTTATGCGAACCCTTCAACCGTTAATTGCGCACTTTGTAGCGTAGGGCGCGATGCAATTTCCATTCGTGAACAGTCGTGAATCAGTGTCGAGGGGGTCATCGAGTTAAGGGACGCGTTATGACATAGTTTCGTTCGCCCGGAATCTGGATTCTCTCTCTCTTCTTTTTTTTTTTTTTTCGTTTTTGTTTTCCCTTTTTATGTGGAGCACGCATCGAGCACGCTCGTTCATTCGTTGCCCGCGCTGTTTTATTTCTGGGCAACGTTTCGACTGAACAAAACACGGACGTTGCATTAACGGTGTAATTGAATTCCGCGGGGAAGGGAGAGAAAAAAAAAACTGGAAATAATAAAACTCGCTTCAACCCTGTGTCCATTTCTGTGGATTCACGTGTTCCGCTAGAAGAAACCGTGGAAGTTTCAGCTATGGCGAAAGGAAGCAAAGGAAAACAGACGCACTTTCCTGGCCTTCCGACCTCTTGCGTTTCTCTCCAAGGAAATGCCTTCTTCCCTGGCTGACCATTGAAAGCGTCCGTTTCGTGGTTTTGCGAGAGTTTCGGGACAGCAAGTTCTGGCAAACTTTAACTTGACCGTAACTCGATGCCCTCTCTGCACGACCGACGTAACGAGTTAAAAGCCAACCTGATTGGATACACGGTCCAATCTGTTCACTATGGGCCCGCCCTTCGAATCTTTGCCGTATTTCACGCACGTTCGTAAACATGTTCACGCATTTATGAGGCATCCAGGCTTGCAAACCGTAAGTAAATATAATCTGCGAGTTCTAGATTACGCGTTGCACGTAAAGACTTATAAATCGGGTATAGATCAAATTATAGATCAGATATAGTCCCTGGCCATCGGACTAAGGCCACTATAAATTTTCAGCATTGTTCACGTCCTCCGAAAAATTGTAAGGCCTTTTCGAATTGTAATGATATAATTCGTTATCTATTAACGTAATACACTACTATTGTACATAAGATTACTAACCCTGTTAATATTTTGTATTTCTTTGCTTATTTGATAGCTTGTATCTTTTCTGGCATCGTGAACATTGTTTGATTGTATGCCTCGTACTCTCATCATTTTAGCAAATAGATGGAATTCCTGTTTTTTACTCTGATAGTGGGGTACTTGGAGAGTTCTGCAATAGGCTTTTGAGTGGGCTTCCCCAAATGTAACATCACACGTTATCTATACCAAAAATCGTCACTCAATTTTATTATTATAAGATAGTAACAAGTCAATTGCTATGTATACATTGTTATCGACGAATGTAGTAATAATTTGAATGACCTAAGATAATTTATCGCATTGGACGTAATATTGTTGCCACGAAAGTGAAAGTTTCAGGTATCTTGAAGTTCAAACACTCAGCACATGCGATAACTTATTTATTTTTGGATTCTTTGCCACGCAGAGAGGTTCAAGCGATTACTATATCTGTTTCCGCTGACACGCGATAACGAACAAAAGCACGGTCAGTGGTTCTTACAGGTTTTTAAAAACGGTTAGATTGATTGACCAGAATTGAGCGTATTTTGCAAACTTTTATGTATCGCGAGTGTCTCTGGAAACTATAATACTTGCGTGCAACTCACACCTTGCGCAGCTACTCCTACTTGAACGCCGGATTGTGCTAATTGAATTATATTTCAATTTAATCTCGCAGTTTAATTACATAGTATTTCAATTAGGTTGTAATTTGGAGTACACGATTCAAACGTTTCGATTAATTTAGTTGCTAATTACGGTAAACGTCGATGCAATTAAATTACACTCGTTTGTATTCGACTGCTATGAATATATGAATGATTTATTTGTTGGAGGTGCAAGGAAGAACGATTTCAAAAATTCGCGTTCTGAATTTTTTGTTTGATAAATGAGCTTTGTTAGAATGATTTGAAAAATTCATATCACGTTTTGCATTTTTTGTTTGATAAATGAGCTTGTTAGAATAATTTCAAAAATTCAGTTCGCGTTTTCAATGCGTTTTTTGATAAATGAGCTTGTTAGAATGATATTTTTTCAGCGTATATTTTCTCCACCAGACGACGACCGTTTCTTAAATAATGTACCTGATCTTATTCTATAATATATAGAAAAATTGACAGTTGTACATTATTATATAGGAATGTACAGTATCGAAACTTAAATATGGTATCGAAAGTATTAACGTTCGATCGAGAATTGATCTAATGTACGATCGTAATTACGTTGAAATTAATGGATATAATATCGGGTTGGATTGAAGAGCTTTCTAGATTAACTAAACATCGATAAAGGCGAACGGTGGTGCGGTTTAAATTAAGCTGGAAGTGACGGTACGGGAACAAAGACAAATTGACGCTTGAAATCAATAATTCTTCCAGTGTTCGAATCCATTGAAACGACGGCTGTAGTGGCCTAGATTCGCATGGAGCCCGAGCGTTATCGAGCGTAGCTCGTGCGCGAAAAATCCAAGTAATTATCAAGCGGTATCAGCCATTTTCGGGCAGATTTTCAGCGTAACCGAAGGAGTTAATGCAGCCGATGCCCTCGCCTGTTAAAATACGGTCCATTGAAATTTATTTTCAAGCGGCACGGGGGTGAAATTCCGTGCGCCGAAACCGCGGAAGCGTCGTTAGCAGGCGAAAGTTGTAGCTGCGAGGCGGCCATTGAAAGAAAATATTCGGCACTCTTTTATTTTTCCTGCCCCCTTTTAATGATCGTTCCAGCCGTCCGTCTATGAAACAATCGACGCCCGAGTTGAAGTTGAAATCCATTCCCGGCGATGTACCAACTCGATTCGACTCGACGGATCGCTTTCAATCGAATTACTGAACGACCAAGGCACCAACTTTCGCGTCGACGTACAGGCGAACCGTCCCCTTCTCTGCCCCCCTCCCCGCCAAAAAAAAAATCGGGAACAGAGAGAGAGAGAAACGAAAAGGGGAAAAATGGCTGGCAGACATCTCTCATTATTTTTGACCAACCGCGATGCCAACTTTTCCAGTGGCTCGCGTAATTGACCGCGGATATTAAAATTTCTCGGTACCCGGCCGAAGTGGTTCGAACAAAAGAAACCTAATGAAATACCCAACTAGATGCCGTAACGCGTCTGTCCGTCAACTTTACCCTACGTTTTTTACCGCCTGGTTATATTTGCGGGAAATCATTGCGAAACATCGGTAATTTGTGTGCGCGAGATGCTCGTACACGATTGAATCGACATCGGTGAGGCACGACTGTTCATATTGGGGGTAGGTTAGGGGGATGATCTACGGTTGGTAAATTCTCAAGTCTTCTACTTTCTAAATTTGTAAAATTTATTAATTTTTTTCCAATTTTGACATCATTTTTCAAGTTCTTCAATTTTCATATCCCAAAAATTTTCCAATTTCGAAATTCTGGTGTCCCTAATACCAATACCCACAAAATTTCCAAATTTCCAAATTCTAAATTTGCAAATTTCAAAATCCCTAGATTCTCAAATCCCCAAATTCTCAAACCCCCAAATTCTCAAACCTCCAAATTCTCAAATCTCCAAATTCTCAAACTCCCAAATTCTCAAGTCCCCAAATTTCAAATGCCCAAATTCTCAAGTACCAAAGTTCTCAAACCCCCAAATTCTCAAATCCCCAAATTTTCATGTCCGCAATTTTCCATATGTCTAATTTGTAGAATCCCCTAATTTCCACAACCCAAAATTCCCAAATCCCCGAATTTCCATATCCCCGACTCTCCTCACCCCGAGATATCCACAAATTGCCAATTTCCCGATATGGAAGTCGTCGGTTTTGCGAATTTTCCGTTCCGTCGGATCGCAAAATTCGCGAAACGTCGGGATTTCCGAGTTGGCGAGTACCGAGATTCTTGGTGAATTCGGTAACCGCGATTTCCACGTGGTTCATGGATGTCATGGTCGATGGTGTCGAGGGTGCGGGACACAGAAATGGAAAGGGACGCTTCGTGAATCCCCGCGTATGAATTACTTAATCCACCGCCTGTACACGAAGCCTGGCTATAATAATCGAATTAAATGCGAGATTGCGTCTGCGAAAAGCCTTTCACGCGTACGCCATCTGCGCATCCGGTTTAATGTCTATGCCGTGCAACGTATCCGACTAAATACCCGGGCTTATCAGAAACACTTGTCGACTTTGCGTCGCGCAGCAGCTCGGCTTTTCGCTCGGATCGAACTTCAGTTAGCCACGCTGGGATTTGTTCGCAATTTATGGATTCATCGTGGCGATCGTGCAGGATTACGTTCCAAAAAAAAAAAAACAAAAAAACAGAGTAACTCCAATAGCATGTTAACGAAATAATATATTTCTATAATCCCTTGCTCGATAGAGTACGTTTTTAATGCGTCGGTTGAAATGCAGATTATCGATTAGTGACGCTGTAAATTTCCTATCGTTAGGTAATTCGAAAAAGATGAACTTTAGAGTAATGATGCATCGAAGAAGCATCAAAAGCGCTACGATAAATTGGCCGTGGAAAAATTGTTGACGTATTTCTTCTGAGATTAATAATATACAGGGCGCCTCACAACTGGTATAAGAACCGGTAAGGGGTTGTAAGCGGGGTGATTCTAAACAATTTTTTTTTACAAAGATGGGGTTCGAGACTTCGTTTTACGAAGTTGCTAGGAATCACTTCCCCTACAACCTCTTCCTGGCTCTTATACTACTTGCGAGACACCCTGTACTGTCTCGATGCCCTTTTTAACTTACCAACCGAATGATCTCCTTAATTTAACGTAATCAAACGGTTGGGTGCACAAGCACAAAGGAGTTCGTACGACACGAAGGAGTTGCAACATAGTCATTAGAAGTTTAATGGATAGATTAAATTGTATTCGCGATAATCGTCGCAACGCGTCTGACTGCATACAGCCATTTTCACTGCGGCCACCTATATTAAACCTTTCAACTCGACGGGACGTTTTACGCGTCCTACTTTCTAAAATACAATTTTAGTTAGCAATTTTCGCGATTACAGTCAGAACGGAAATTCGCTATGTCCCGATGGTTAAATATTTGACGGAATCTCATAAACTTTGTTAATGTAATGCTCCGACGTCGGAGATGATTAATTAACATTCTCATTTGCGAGGATTACACAAAGTTGATAGATCAATTCGGTTTGTTCCATGAAATATTCGGTGTTCGACGCGTTCGCGACGCGACCTAGAGATTTTCTGCCGGCGTGGTCAGATGTGACCCCGTCGCGGCGGAATCTATTAAAGAATTATGAAAAATGAAGCTGGGGCTGCAACGTCCCTTACTTGAGGCTAATGAAGGTCCTTAATTGTTATTGCGTCTACCTGGGACGAGTTTAACCCTTTTAGTGCCGTCCGAAGGAATTGCATCCGAGCGAAGAAACGATTTGACGCGATTTAATAAAACCCGAGAAAAAGATCGTCAAAAAAGTATTAAAAATACACAGGATTCAAAAGGGAACATTTAACGAGATAAAGAGAGAAGGAACGAGTGCCAATTATATTTTCTGAGCGTCGTTAACGATATGTCATAAATAACGATATATGTAAATGAAGTCGACGCGTACGCGATGCGTGACGAGGATGCAAAAATCATGGGAAAATTGAAAAACGCTGTGTAACAACATCGCGCAAAGTAACGATTACATCGTGCCCGATTTACATAATTCCATGTAAACGAGAGGCAGAATATCAAACTGACGCGAACGAGTCCATCGAAAGTTTCGTTTCTGTGGGCGCGTTGCGTGTCTTCAAAGCCGATCATTTCTATGGTGTTAGCATGCGTTTAATAGCGCCGGCAAAGCCCGGGCGTATTATACGTACGCCTTTGCTCGTAATTCGTGTGCCGTCGCGAAAGGGAGACCTTAATTAGTACTCATAATTATTCGTAATTAGCACTCGGCAATCCCGCGGTTTAGGGTGCTCGTCAAGCTCTTCCGGTTGATGGCGATGTCATTCCGCCGCTGTCGACGGATACACGAAGAGAAAGGAGAAAAGGATTAAAGGCGACAGAAGGAAAGGTACGTAGTCGAAAGAAAAAAAAAGAAAAAAAAAAACGGAAGATGGCAAGAGTGTACCGACAGAAAATTATTGCTTTCACTCCTCGACTCTCGACTTCGACCCAGAGTATTTATGTATACCTCCGGTTCCCTTTTTACCGGCTTTCTTCCTTCCGTTTCGTGCCACGCTCTGTTCGGTCGCGGCTCTTTTTCCACTCTATTCTTCTTCATATATCCCTGATCCTGAATCAAGCTCGCGTCATTCGTACCGTGGCTTTGGCGAGCTCACGCGACTAAGCCTACGCTTTTCCGGATTTCAGACGCGGACTCGTGAAGATTTATACGCGTAATTTAGAATCTTCAAGCGATATCGAAATTGAGGGGATTCAGGGACGATCGGGCCGAAGGATGATACCATTTCCGGCCGTGCTTAGGCCATTATTCGATGGAAACAGGCTGGCAAATCCTCTGCTAAACGACGAGCATTAGATATCCGCGCGGTAGATCACCGCACATTTTATCGCCACACGTCGTATTACCACGGTGTTGTATTGTTACGCGTCGTATCGGTACGTGCTGCATTATCACGCATTCAGGTGCCACGCGCTGTATTACAATGTCTCGAATTACCACGCTTTGAATCTACGCGCGGTAAATTATCACGAACTGAGTTATCAAGCGTTGAATCCCTCCACGGTTCATCACTACGCTTTGAATTAATATTCATTGGTTCATCACGCGCGTTGTATTACCACGCACTGAATTACCACGCGCTGAATTGCCACGCTTGGAAGTGCCACGTGTGGAGGTACCACGCGCTGAATTACCACGCGTTGGTTGACCACGCATTGTCACCGACTCATGCAGTTTCACAAAAAAAAATTCAATTGAATCTTGTTCCCCGATTAATAGATTAAAATAGTCATGTAAAAATCACCATGAATTGAAACGTCACGCGTCGTATACCTACGTGATTACGCGTTAAAATCAGCGAGAGCTCGACCGAGCTGACACATTTCCTCCCGAAGTTTTATTAAAAACGAAGGAATGTTGCCAACTCAATGTCAGGATATAATTAAAATTTGCTCGCTACCCAGGATCTGATCTTATCCGTGGAACTCTTCTCTCTTATCCTCCCTTAGCCTCATTTCCGGCAGCTGTGCCGCGCAGCGTCCCGGTCGAAGGGGTTTTTCACGGGCTGCATCCGTAACCAAGGCCGGTTGTCGTCATACTCTGGATGCGGACGCACCACGAGCCGGGACACTCGAGAAGATAGAAGAGACTTACCGTGGAAAAAGTAAAAAGTCTTAATTAGCGGCCGAGATCCAAGCGGTGCTCAAGAGTGGAGGTCGATTACCCTCGAGGTTCTGGATACCGCTGCTCGTCTCGTCTCGTCCCTGTCTTGCACCTGGAGAAAAATTTCGTCTCTGTTCAACCTTTCTCGCACTCCCTCCATTCCCGATGAATTCTCGGAAAAATTTGATCTCGTTAATACGACGGTCGGTTCGTTAGGGAGCGAGCTACCGTGACTCATTAGGAAATTCGCGGAGTAATTCTAACACCTGAACCGATCGAAACCTCGCGCCGATGCGGAACCCTTCAAAACCTCGTCTCGATCTTCAATTTTATCGCATGATTCACACTTAACGGATTGGCCACATAAATTCACGTTGTTCCATTGTGACACTCTGGGGCCGGCCACGTAGATTTACGTTTTTGCTTGTATTTTTACTACGCTGTGTTAGTTTTTCATTTTATTCACATTGTGACATTTTTTCTTGGTACCGTTAGTTATAATACTTTCTGTAGACTCACTGCACGAACTTGCTTTTTAGGTAGTATTTTTATAAGCAATTTCGTGACAGTAAAAATGGAAACCGCCAAAGGGTTTTATGTGGAATATAACGAAATTTATGCGGATAACTTATCCGATACAGAAAGTGACGATGAATAGAGTACTTTGATGGAGAAAGTGACATTTGTAATGATGAGAGTAAAATTAAGAGTCAGATAGTGAATTTTAAAATAGTGCCTTGAATATAGATGAGTGGGAACCCCGAGACAAATTAATCTCCCTAGAATTTAAAAATAAATATTAAATATAAGAAACGATGTCAATTTACTAAAACTACGTTTTAAAACCATATATACTCGTTTATTAGATTCTCCTAAAAAATTCCTCGAAGTTGAGAAACGTAGAACAAATTTGACCCGCTTGTTAATTATTAATGTACCTGTGCACTATTAACTCCCGTAGGTAATCAATTATTTACTCCGAGATCACCCTGGTGTACGTCATCGAATAGAAACGTTTCGGTATTCTTGTTATTTCTACTTTTAATTCGCATTTAAATTTTCAATCCGCGATACGTAGATTCGCGAGCTGCGGTATAATGAATAATCCATCGGTTCTATTCTCAGTTTGTTTTTCGTTTGCCCTACTAGAAACACTTGCAGTCGCGAGTCACGAATAAATGTTGCAGGTGAAATTCACTGCCGCGTTGTTGTCTTTTCAATGGCATTGTTGTTTTTACAAACCTACTTACAGCGTGTTTAATTACGAAACTTTAGCGAAACGAATTAGTACGCGTTAATATTCGGGCGTTGCTGGGATATCGTTCTCTCCGAGCGTGCATACTTCTATTCAAATGATCCGGTAAATCGATACGTGCCACATTTTGTTATCGTGCACGCGTTCGCGGGTTTATTTACCGTCGAACCCGATTGTTCATTAAAATAACGAATAGCGTGAGCGCGAGCTTATTTCTCGCCGGGGGGGGGGGGGGGGAGGATTATTTGATTTTATCGGCGCTGTTACGACATGAAAACGGAGGTGTCGAAGAACGATGCTCGCTAAATTCCCAGGAAACGTATGCTGTGCATTATTTTTCCTTCGCTTCGCAACATTTAATAGGTTCAAACGTGATAGATATATTGATACAGTAAATAATAGTTAGATATAGATAAATAAATAATAGATTTAAATAATAAATATATCATTAATAGACAAATAATAGACATATTCCTAATTGATCAAATAATAGATATGTTACTAATTGGTCAAATAATAGATATATTGATAATCGTGCTTACAGATAAAATATTAGGCTAGACATCAAGCTTAACAAATGTAACGCAAACTTTCATAGATATCTCCTCTTTGATGTATTAACTTTGAGCATAGTATCAAATTAGGTTAGCTGAAAAGATTCGACCTCGTTTTTCATTCGCTGTAGTCTTATATTACGATATTTTTATTGGTTTATCCAGTGACCTATTTTTGTGAAACTGTGAAGTCAAAAATTGTAGTCTGCGAATGTGTACTCAGCTGTGGAAAAATAAATTCGGGGGTAGTTTGTAATGTCAACACTATGTGCGGCGAATGGTCCGCTACAGAAGTCACGATGAGCAACTGGTTAAAAGGAAAAATACAAAAATCGTTGTCACTCTTTCATAACTGTTTGTTTTGTAAATCCCGTCGGTACATATTATAGTACGGTAAAATCGTGAAAGTCAAAGTCGAAAATTCTCCATTTTGCACCAATTTACTTGTTACGTTTTGTACCAATTTGCATGTAACATTTTGTATCAATTTGCTTGATACATTTTGTTCACGAATTTCGCCTAATCTATTGACACTAAAATCGTGCGACAGGTCTTCGAAAGAAGATGAAAAAATGTCGCGTTTCGTTTGTCAAACTTCGCGCCAAATGATCTAACGGAATTAAGAGTAGATCAAAGCGGAAGCAGGAACGTCCAGCGACTCAATTATGCGAAACGCGTCGCAAATTCGATAGGAAAACGTTATAGAAACATAGTCAGTTCGCGAACCGGTTGCGTCGCGTTTCGACGATCTCGATTTTCCAATGGCACCCGTCAAAGGCTATTTTTTTTTCCTCTAATTCGTTTTGTACGTCGGTTGTCAGGCGCTTCTTCTTGTTCTCAGCGGCACTTTGTTCCTGCGCCCCGTTTCTCGCCGTTTTCCCACCTCGTTGCCGTTTCCTTTTATTCAAACCGTTTACAATTCGACCAAGTCGCTGGAATTTGTTCGATCGCGCGAAAAAATAGCGGCAACGTTGACACGGCGATGCGAAAAGGAGAGTTTCCATTAATATCTATTAGCAAACCGTGCTCCGCGTCACTTGAATTCGTCCTCTATCTCTCTCTCTCCTCGTCCTTCCTGCACTGTTGGGAACAGTCCACGTTAAAAATGGTCGAAACTGGGATTCCGATGTATCCTAAAATATGAGCAGTCGTTTGTTCTCATTTGGGACTCGGGTACATCGAACCGGCCATGTATACGTTATGCACATTGTTGCCACCCGACACAACTTGGCTGCGGTGATAAAATAACTGATGCCTGATTTAACGATTTCCTTGCAAGAATAAACGTATCTAGCCATTTTGGAATTTTTTCGTTTCTGAATTACGTCGTTGAAAATTTTTGATGGAGAAGATTTCTAATGTGGAAGATTTCTGATTGAAGATCTCTGAATTGTTCCAATTTATCGCTCCCTTAAAGATTCTTAATTAAAATTGTCTAAATTTGTTCAGTGAATCTGGTTTGAAATACAATTTTGAATAGTGACATTTATATGGATTTTACATAGTTGCACAATCTATCAATAATATTGCGTGTTGTTAAAATTTTATTAACCCTTTGCACTCGATAAGTGAGTCACAATCACCATTTTGTTTAATACAGCAATGTGGAATAGGTATTCTTTGACACAATCTATAGCGTAGCACATTCATATAAGCATCATTGCTTAAACATAGTGACAGCTAATAAGCACTGTTAGACAGTCAACAGTGGCAATTAATAATAGAGAGATAATAAGTTCGAATGAGTTTATTAACACTAGAACTACCAACTAGTCAAAGTGCCAATTTTCGAGTTTGACATTTTGTATTAGAAAATTTTGGTGTCACCCGTTTGTCAAGATGTCTGTCATGTTTTATTAAGGAAATGAATGGTCGTAGTATTTATATATACTGTAGTATTTATTTATTTATTTTTCTACTTTATTTTCAATTTTAAAGCAAGTATTCACTTAATGCCGGTACTTCTAGTGTTAAACTTTGCAACCAAACAGTTTTAAAGTTACTATTATAAAAATACCTCCGAGTGCAAAGGGTTAGTAAGAAATTTGCTCAAAGTCCACTCGAACAGTTCTATTGATTTACTGGAAACGCGTGAACCATAAATTCGAATTTCGAAATGCAGATGTTTGACATACGCAAAAGTGCAGATGGGAAAATGGGGTTGCCTAATATCGCGCATCAATGTCATGGAGTCAATACGTTTCTCGAATTATCCGGTTGATTAGAAGGACGTCGATGTCGGGTGAAACCTTGATGCGTATTCAAATAAGGCTGTCGCTTAAACTTCTCGTCAATGTACGACTCGATAACGAATGAATTTCGATCGGTAGCTGTTTCGAACTGACGCGTCAATTTCCATGCTAATTTGCCTCGGTTATAGTCCCCGTCCTTACTTATCGTTCGACACACCGTATTTTGCTTGCGAACGATTTCCCGTTAGCCGAGCGACAAAGCCCGTTTCGACGGAACAACGGCGGGCGATTTTTTTTTTCGGGGGCGAGCTCGTAGTCGTAATAATTTTCGACGAATTTAATTAACAGCCGTAACGACGGAAATTTACGCCCCATCGCAGTCGCGCGGTTTCGTCGACGAGATATATGTACATAAATCGGGGACACGTGAACGCTATTTATCCCGTTAATCGACAGTTCTATAATTACGGAAATTTTTACGCGTCCCGTTGCTTAATGCGACGCATTTGATTCGTTGATCAAGCCTATTTGTCTTCGTTCGTCGGTGGCGCACGTGCGCGTAATTCAGAACGGTGAAAGCGAGCGCCCGTTTCGAATCGGCTCGCGCGGGCCAGAAAAAAATGCTGGTAACTCGTGAAACGCGTTCGGATTCAAAGAGCTTGTAATTAGTCGACGAGAACACGTGTGCCGGTGGCCCGTTGCGAAACAATCGTGGCCTATCCGCCTCCTACCCTTTCTCCGCGTTCTGTTCCACCCGAACAACGCAACCCTTCGACTTCCTTTTCACCGAAATTCTGATGAATTTCGAAACTCGCGATTTTTTTCAATTTTCGGACGCCCAAATTTCTGTATTCTCGACTATTCACGAAGTACGTGTCTATGTACGCGTTTTCGAACTCGACTATTTTCAAAATTCACGCGTTTCCGAATTCTCGAGTTTTCGAAGTCATATATTTCCAAACATAATCTCGCGATTTTTTTCAATTTTCGGACGCCCAAATTCTCCTGTTCTCGAATTTCTCATAGTACGAGTCTCTACGTTTTCAAGCTCGCCCTTTACATATTACGTTCCTCTACATTTCCAAAATCCACGAATTACCGAATTCTCGAGTTCTGCAGGCTGAACATTCCCAAAACTTCGAAACTTGAAATATCCAAATCCCGTTGAATGTGTACGTTCCCGTAAAGCACAGGAGCACCAAAAATAAATTCAATTAGCCCACTTTCGGCAAAAACGTGACAGAATGCGGGCCGCACGGTAAGTGGAATTAGTATCAATTAAAGGGTTTTCAACGGAGAATTAGTCAAAACTACGAGATGTTGAAATTTCTGTCATTTTACGGGCAAATTGACGTCCATGCGATATCAGCCACGATCGAATTCACGCGAAAACTAACAGCAAACGTCAAAGGAGTGACGTTCGAAAATTGAAAGGGCACACGACCCGATAGAACGTGGAAAGGGGTAATATCTCCGATAAACTTTCCTGAATTTTCGTTTTGTCATTTGCATTCAGTGATCGGATAGTCCATCCGCGTGTCTCCCTAACCTTTTATTTCATTAATTAATCAATCGAATAGAATGTAAACCTGTGCACTGCTTACACGCCTTGTTCGATATATTTTTCTGAAGAGAGGACCGCTTCGATTTCGTTATAATTTGTACGGTTTGAATAAAAGATTTCAGCCCGCCAGTTGCCGTTGCCGAATGAGTTAATTTTTCAGCAGTAGCTCGGAGGAAAAAAGAATTTCGAAACCCAACCCGTTGGAAATCGCTAGCGCAATAATATGTTTGTTCGACCGAGTGCGATATGTACTCTTCCGACGTTAAAATTTCATTTGATTTCGTACAATTAAACACGGCCATGATCTGTGCGATATGAATATAAGATTCTATGAGCCGTGTAGTGTTAAAATGTTTTTGGATATTTTGTATCTGGGCGCAGAAATTAGGAATATGGGGATTTTAGAAATTGGTGATTTGAAAATTTAGGAATTTTAGAAATTGCTAATTTGAGTTTCTAGGGAGTTGATAATTTGGGGATCCCAGTATTTGTGCATCTGAGAATTTGGGAATTTGGTGATTTGAAAATTTGGGGTTTTGAGAATTTGGAGGTTTGAGATTTTGGGGGTTTGAGAATTTGGGGATTTGAGTATTTGGGGATTCGAAAATTTGACGATTTGAAAATTTGGGGATTTGAGAATTTGGGAGTTTGAAAATTTTGGGATTTTGGAATTTAGGGATTTGAGAATTTGGGGATTTGAAAATTTGGGGTTTTGAGAATTTGGGAATTTGAAAATTTGGGGAATGAGAATTTGGGGGTTTGAGAATTTGGGAATTTGAAAATTTGGTGACTTGAGAATTTGGGGATTTGAAAATTTGGGGTTTTGAGAATTTGGGAATTTGAAAATTTAGGGAATGAGAATTTGGGGATTTGTGAATTTGGGGATCTGAGAATTTGGGAATTTGGGGATTTGGGTATTCGAAAATTTGGGAATTTGGAAATTTGAAAATTTTCCAATTTAGTTATTCGTTAATCGACAATTCGATAACTTGAACACTCATATATATAACGAAACCTACACATCTGGCATAGACTCCATCACTTTCCCTCAATCCTAGATCACATACAATCCACCCTAATATACTCCTCGCTGGAACGGTACAAATTAACGTCTGTTAAAATGGGACGCGTCAGGAATTTTCAGTCCGTTTAATATTGCCATATGAAACGTGTCTCGCAACCGTATAACGTACCACCGTAAATATTCGAAGTTTCAATAGCTAACTATCCTGATTCAACGAGGGACGATATGTCATAATATAGCTCTTATCATAATTAAAACGTCTCCGGGCTTAATTTCACGTTGATATTCTTGACGTGGGCTTTCATTTTCAAACGTTGGTATGTTTGCGTTTCGTGACCCCTTTCCACCGAGGATCACGCGGCTCTCAATTTCGCGAGTGTGCCTATCGTACGGTTGCATCTCTTAAACTTATTTAAGTTTCGCCATATTTTATCTGCGGTCGGAACCGACCGGGGGATTGGACGACACTTTGAAGAATACGAGGACGAACCGCACGAAATGAAATCGTACGCGGTTCTGTACCTGCGCTATCGCGCTCGTCCACATTTAAATCCGCGTAATCCACCGAAGTGTTTTGGCTCCATGGATCCCGCAAACAGTTCAGAAAATGACAAAAGGAACGGGATAAAATTCGTTCTGTACCGACCCATCCGGGATTTATGTAGAATGACCTGCTCGAATATCAAACCGAAAAGCTACGGATTTAACGTAGGTAGTTTGTAAAATTCTATTTTCGAAAAATAATGCAGCCATTCTTTCTATCGCTTGACCCTTTTCTGCTTCGACCATGTATTCTTTTCTTCTGTGTTACCAATACGAAACAAAATTACCTTTCAGAATATATTCATCCACAGAGACATTTTTGAATGTTCAAGTTATCGACAATTCGATAATGTGACAAAACTTACACAACATCTGCAAATCCAGTCCCCTAAAATGGTTTTGGTATTGTCCGGTCGTAAGGTGCAACAAATACGTTCTTCGGTCACTGATTAACATTGCTTCTTTAATTAGGCCAGATAGTTAAAGAGCAGAATCACGTAGATAGTTCTAAATGTAGTCTGTTTCTATTACTGGTAAATGGTAGTCAATGTGTCAAGCTAAAAATGTTTAAAACGAAAATACACGAAAAACAACTTAGCAATGTATGCGAAAATGGGGAAACGGGTCTGAAACATTTAGCGAAGTTGAATATTTAAAAATAGATATGCAAAAACGGTCCACTCTGTACGAATGGTACGAAATTAGTAGTTATAGTCCGTCACTGGTCAGGCCATGTTACTTTCAAGCGTACCGCGCGTGTACATGTACACATTGGTGTGTTCGACATCAAAGATTGCTGTATCGCTTTGAAAAATGAACATCTGTAAAGCGGATGCTGGGTATCGTACAATATAAAACTTCGAATTTGTTTTAATTACACGTCAATCAGTTTGTACCGAATACAAGAATATCCATTTGAACTGACAAGTTTATTTTCAGTTTTAGTAACTCGAAAAGCAGCAACCATTCGTCACCTCGATTTAATGCAACGATTTTAGATAAATAAGTTTTAACTAAATTTATAGTATTATACGAGCAACGTTTGAACATGAGGAAACAAGCAATATAGGCGATCAATAATAAAAAGTAGAAAGTTACTAAAAAATTCATTGCACTGCTCAACTGAAATGCGTTACCAGCCGCCATTTCATTTAACAGTAAAACTACCAGCGTATAATGCACAATTATTTTGACGTTAAAAATGAAGTTGAAAAATAAATGATCAAACGATGAAACATAAACGAATACACTTATAGATTCTTTATATCGATGTCAATCAGCATAAATGTCAAGAAGACCAGCTTAATAAATTTTCTCACTTGAAGTCGAAAATTTGTAGAAGCGTTATTTGACCCCTTTGGTAGTTTTAGTGTTAAGGCAACAATTTTAAATACATAACTTATTGAATTTTAAAGAACTCATTAAATTTACAGTGTTATACACGCGATGTTTGAACGTGGTCAACTTAGGGAAATTGGCTGTTAATAATAGAAAATTAATAATTTCAATGAAAGTCATCAAACTTTTCAATTAAAAAGTTTAACAAGTGCTATATGCCGACAGTGAAAATACTCTGGAGTGCAAAGGGTTAACTTCGAACGTCCACACGATCGTCCATGATCAGGACCAAATAAGCTCAATTAAGTTATTTTTGCAAGTGTGAGGATATCGACAGGCACTTATAGGAGCGAAAATAAGTATCGTAAGTACTTTTATATCGTATCAAATTTTGAAGATCTCGCGACTTCGCATACGCGTAATTTGATACGCAACGTCGGGTGAAAAAAAGTATCGGTTAAACACGAACGTACGATTTAAACGTTCGTAGGTAACGAATGGTAGGTAACACGCGAACGGTATCGGTATCTTTATTGGTTGTTAAATCAAAGAAGATACGCCAAAAGCTGTTATCGTTTTCAACGAGGCCGGTCCTTTACGCGAACTCGTAGGTATACGACGTTCAATCGAACTTCCGTTTTGTAGCGAGCGCTATTTTGGCTGATTTATCGGCGAGTTGCTTTCGTCGCTGCTGCCTCGATATCGGTTTTTCCCCTTTCTCTTCTTTTTCACTGTGGATGTGTTATCCATCCCGGCCATTCGAGCGAGGCCCTCGATCACCAATAGCGTTTATCCAGCCTGTACAGCCTTCGCCGCTCGCTTTTTCCTTCCGTCCGTTTCTCTTTCACCGTTTTGCACCCTGTACCCTTCCTTTTCGATTGCCTTTTGCAACCTGACATCGTGTGGCGGTGCCTCGTCACTTCGCTACGAGCAGGTGTACAGAAAACCAACTATCGGCTGAACCTTTGAAAGTTTGTCATTTTGGCCACGGAACACGAACCCGCCCGATAAACTATGTATACTGCGGATTCTGGATTATCTGGGATAAGTTTAGCGGACTCGCATCCTCGTTTTATCGCCGGGACACGTCGTTCGCCAATCGGACAGTTCGGATATTTCGAAACTCGGGGTGTTGCGAGTTCGCGGATTCGATCGATTTGACGATTTTTTTGTTTGGAGTTTGGTAATTCAGGTATTTGGGAAATTGGAATTTTTGTATTTGGATGGAAGGGGTGTCGGAAGTTTGAGAATTTTGGAAGTGGGAAACCTGGTGAATTTAGAATTTGATCAGACGAAAATTTGGAGATTTAGAAATTTGAATTAACGTGGATTTGCAAAATAGAGGAAGTTAGGAATTCGAGAGTTTGACAATTTGGATTTGCGAGTTTGGGATTTTGGAAACTCGAGAAGTTGTTAATTTATATATTTGGAGACTTGAGAATTTGGGTATCTAAGTAACTGGAAGTATGGGAATTTGGAAATGAGTGGATTTTGGAATTTGCTAATTTTGTGATTTGAAAATTTGGTTGTCTTGGATTTGGAAATCGAGGAATTTGAAAATTTGACAATTAAATTAAAAAATTGTTAAATTCAGAAAATTGGAAAATTTCTATAAAAATTGCATGTAGCTCATAAATCACTACACGTTCATATCGGACAAGTGATATGTCTCAATATAAAGTAGCCCTAAACAATTGAAATAAAATTCGTCGTAAGTCACTATTACAGCTTTCCTATTGTTTTATATTCCAGATTCAACAGTGCCCATAGGACTATGTTTGCTGATCGAAAAGGGATTGTCCGTGGTGAGTATAGCGCTGCTCTATAACATTGCTGCGAAGAAATACGCATTTACGCGAAAACGCGTGCACCCGTGCTAATACGAGCAACACGACGCAGCAGGAGGATATTAAAAAACTTTCTCGCGTCCAGTAAAATTTCGCACATTTTTTCCTACGACCACCGGCAACGTGGCAAAAAAGTAAAACGTGCGAACGCGGTGTCGAAAGAAGAGCTGCGTCGCGACATGTTAGCACGGGAGAGAACACAACGAAAAGTTGCAGAAATATTTTTCACCCTTTCGCGTCTCGTTTTTTCTCTCCGTTGTTCCGCCAGGCAAGAAGCACGCTGCTAAACTAAACTAATAATAATGTGTCGGACATATGACGTAGCCAGCGGGTACTTTACACGAGCCCGAGCGAAAATGACAACGAACAACGGTCGATGAGCTTTGCTCGTAACACGGGAGAAATCCTGTTTCCGATTCGAAAACACATTATTTCGCGCTTGTTTACGTGCAAAAAATAAATGGGATTTTAGTCTGTTATGGACCGGATTTTTTTATATACGGCGATAGCGTTAATGGTGTTCATTGGGCGTAATTATGTGGTTTTTTGAAATTTCGTAATTTGGGGATTCGAGAATTTTCGGATTTGGAAACTCGCAGATTTAGAGATTGAGAAATTGAGATATTTCAATATTTGGGAATTGGGGTAATTTTTTATTTCGGGTTACAAAAATTTGGATATTTGAGAATTTGAGAAATCGCAGACTTGATAATTTGAGTCATGGGGAATTTATGAATTTGAATATTTAGGTATACGAAGGTTCGCTAATTTAGCAGTACAAAATTTAGAAATTGGAGAATTCAATCTAGGGCTTTGGGTTTTCCAGATATGGAATTTCAGTTTCCACATTTGGATTTCAAATTGAAAAATTTGGAAATTTATGAATGTACACATTACAGAAGTCACCAGACTGAGATTTCAGACTCGACGACCTTCGAATATCTTAGAATTTGAGACTCTGTGATTTTGGGAATTCTAAAATGTTAAGATTTCTGGCGAACGGACTTCCAAAAAACTGTGAACCGCCGAATTTGTAAGCTCGAACATTTACAAATTGGAAAAATTATTTTGGAACTTGTGTTTACCGTATAAAATAATCGAATAACCTAATTTTTGTTTCTTTCCGCGATAAACGTTCGTGAAAAATTTAAAGCGAGCCGAGACTCGACCATTTTTTGGAAATTAAATTTTTCCTTTACCGTAAGCGCGTAAGCAATTTTCTGGTCAGTAATTTTGAGAGTTTATGAGTTTACGGCCCTCGGGAATGTCTTCAAAGCCATGCACTACGTTTCTGCGCGTGTCACTTAATGGATTTTGCCAAGCCGAAAGTGGGTCATTGCAGATTTTTTACATACGCAGAAAATCATGTTCTATCTCCGATTAAATATCGCTTCCAAAATATGCAGCGCGGAGAACGGCACTGTAGAAACTCCCTAAATCCATAGAGAAAAAAAGGAACGTAGGATCGCGTTTAATATCGGAAGGATGGAACGGGGTTGGAAAAAAAAATATTCTTCTCTTTTCGTGAATGTTTCATTTGATTTTATTGGAATAACACTGTGTGTTTTACTTGTAGCTCCCTATTGAACTTTTGACACCCAGAAAATATTGAAACTCTGTTGAAAAGAATAAACCGCGTTTATTGTCCGCGAAACCCGTCGTTTGGCTATCAATTATTCTGCCATCAAATCCAGTTTTAATAGAGTACCTTTCAAATTATTCGTTTTGTGTTATTTCAATAATGCGTCATTTTAGCCAAATTATTTGAGGGTGATTTTAGGATTTGAGATCTGAGACTTGGGATTTTGGGTTTATGAGTTCGAGAATTTGGGATTTGGGATTTAGAGGTTTGAGAATTTGGGGATTTGAGAATTTGGGAATTTGGGAATTCTGCAATTTGAAAATTTGGGGATTTGAGAAATTGGGGGCCTGTGAATTTGGAGAAATCCCCAGATTTGAGAATTTGGAAATTTGGGATTTGGGATATTTAAGGATTTTGAGATCAGAGGACTTTGGGAACTTAAGACTTGGGACTTCAGAAAATTTCAATGTTAGAGACTTGGACATTTGGAAATTTAAATACATAGAATTTGCAGATTTTTGCACTCAAGAATTCAGCTTATCCACCCTTAGGATTTCGAAATTTCCTGGTTTCGGATCGATTGAAACATTAAACCTTAAAACCCCTCATTCCCTAATACCACCGTTTTTTCTGCAGAACCCTAACACGTATCCCGGTTGCACGCAAAAGCTTTATCGCCTAAAAAACGATCCTCGATGTAATAAATTTGCGACGGTGTAACCGGTAATAAAAGATTCACTGTCGAATCAATGGATCGCTCAAAGGGCCGCCGGGTGGCAGATAAGGGCGGCAGTATTTTTCCCCATGAAGGACAGCAGGATGCACGATGCGGGGTATACGAGAACGAAAGTTTATCTGAACCGATAATAGCGAGCTTAACGCGTAATCTGTCCTCCTTCTCTTATCGTAACGTCATAAAGATGGCCAAACCAGCCGATGAAACGCGCGCATGGGATTTGATGATCGGCGGTGCCCGTGACGATCACGTTGCAAAACGTGGTTTGCCTCCACGTCGGCGCGAATTAGCAATGTTCCCGGCTAACGTCTATATATGTTATATCGTATATTCCCCTCGGCGGTGACGTAAATACACGTCTGCCGTGCGGTATCGTGTCAGCGTAAACATTGCTCGTGCTGACTCCGTACCGCAGGGGACCGCGACGTGCATCGATCAGCGCCATAGAAATCCACGTCTCTGTGCCTGAACTTTGTGCAAGCCCATGGAAAATTGACCGGAGAATTCGCTACTGGATTTTTGACCGACAACTTTCGGCCAAACTGAAGACTTTCGATAAAACTTTGCCGCGTTCGCACGAATTTATGGTCCCGTGGCTCTGTCGCGTTTACACTCGCCTCGCCACCAAGATCCTTTTGTAGGACTTTTAATGTACAGGACGAATCAAAATTATGTGATCACTCTCAATTTTGTTTCGTTTTCTCGAAGATTTCAAGGACGGTTAAATATACAACATTTCCCAAGAAACGTGTGTTCTAACACTAAATTGTACCGTTGTTTGAGGGCATTAATCGTCCTGGTGGTCAGGTGAGATTCCCTATGACAAAAACTCTGTGTAAATGCTTTCTCACAAATAATGTTTACATAATTTTGTCTCACCCTGTACATGTGGTGCGTACGAGAGGTGTAATACATAATTATCGGTGTATCTCAATATACCAATTAAAATTTTATTTTAATAAATTTTTTAAATTTTACCTACCCTTAAAATTAAAAAATTATTATTTTTGGTACATATGTTTAATACCTGCTCTGAACTCTTCGGATCCCCAAAACTCTTCATTCGTATTCCAATCCCCTTCCTCTTAATCAAATTTGTAACAATTGCTTCATCCGGATCTATAAATTTCAACAGGAGTTCGATGAAAATTGGCAATCGTGTAAATACGTATAAGTATACGTGTAAATACGGCTGCCGGAAATCTATAAATTTTATACGATTGCGCCTGTAACGAATAACGAAGCGATCGTGAAATCCTGCGTGGCGCAACAGCGAATTATGTTAAAAAGTTTCGGGGATTAATGTAAATAATATTCGTACGAAATTTTCGCTTGTTTCGAAACGGATTTACTTTGTACCTGATTATGGCGCCCATCAGCCAATTAGCCACAGAAACAAATTCCGTTTGTGTCGGGATCTATGTGAATATCGCCGAATCAATGTTTCGCGCAAACTGGGCAAAGTTTGCACAAATTTAATCGGGCGCGCACACAAGGGGGGTGTAGATACGGGAACGATATATTTTAACTTGTAATTAATATGTGTACGATCGGAGTCAGCGGTCGAAATTACATTCTTCTGGAAGCTAATTTGTTGGTTGGTACAAACAGAGGCGTTGGCAGGCAGCCTACTGAACTTGATAATTACCATAGCCTGATTAATCGTCGCTTGCTAATCGAGTAATAATTTGGCTGATGACGATCGCGTGGCAACAACGTTGTATGAATAATTTGACGATA
This sequence comes from Coelioxys conoideus, assembly GCA_947623535.1. NCBI lineage: Eukaryota > Metazoa > Arthropoda > Insecta > Hymenoptera > Megachilidae > Coelioxys > Coelioxys conoideus. Next base: position 35,623,939 of record OX392450.1, on the reverse strand, counting down.
CGTATAATCAGAGCGGGCATGAATAATATAGTGCGAATTAATCCTGAAAACTAACACGAGTCTCGGCGGCGTAACTTTCAATCCGGGTCTCGTATCAATTTCCACAGGGATCTGCCTCGCTCTATGACGCCGGGAAACGTTATCGAGCGTGAAATATACGACAAGACAGGCTAACCGAAAAAAAGGAATAAAAAAAAAAAAAAACTGGAACGAAAAAATATCGCAGCGCAGCACTAATTAAAATGCAAATGGCCTCGCAGAGTGGTTGGACGTGTCGTAAGTAATGCCGACGGTTTCAGGGGGATCGAGTATTAGCTCGGCTTTTGCCTCAGCCTGATTATCCCGATAGATCCATTTGTCTCGATTAACACGTCCTATTAATTCGATCAGCCGGAATTCCATTTCCTCTTAATTCCTTTCGCTGTCCGCCGGATCAAAGGACTCCGTGCACGGGATCGTTATGCTCGTCTCGTCCCGTCTCGTTCCTCTTTGTCCGCGAAGACGAAAGGGTCGCGTGTCCCTCGGTTGTGTACGCGGCTGAATGTTTCAGCCTTGCAATTTGCCGGGGCCACGTTTCGAATTCATGGTATTCTTTTGCCCCGCGTAATTGGGTCAATCGCTTCGTAAATATTTGCGCCCACGGAATTGTTGTTGGTCCAGTTTGCACCGCTGGACACACTGCACCACGATCTTTGCTGTAAGTTATGTCAATCACTGGAAAATTCAATGGACCAACGCGATCTACTATCTTGCGGACGCATTTCAGGATACCTGCGTTATCGCCGTGTTGTCGGGATTAACGCCTTTAGAACCTCGCTTATACGTACTTGCGAAATATGGTATGAACTGGACAGTTTGAGGGTCGGGCAACCTGGTAATACGACATTTTAGAGGTTTGAGAGTCTGGTGTTTCGATAACTTAAGGATTTGCGAATCTGGTGATTCGACTGTTGAGGGATTCGAGAATCTGGTGATCTGATAATTTAGAGATTTGAAAATGTGGTGATCCGGATAATTTAGGGATCTGAGAATCTGATGATCTAACAGTTTAAGTATTTGAGAATCTGGGGAACCATAAATTAGAAAATTTGAGATTCATGGTATATTAGAAGTTGGGATTTGAGAATTTGGGAATTTTTGAATTTGGGGATGAGGAATCTAGAAATTCGAGACTCTGGGAATGTGAGAAGTTGGAACTCTCAGAATTTTGTATTTTTGTGAATTTGAGATTTGAAAATTTGGGAACTTATAGTATAGGAATTTGAGAATTTGTTACTGTAAGAATCCATGGTTTGAAACTTGCAAATTTAAGAATTTTAATCTTTAAATTGTGGATGAGAATTTAGAAATCTGGGAATTGTATGACCTTAAAAATTTATCATTACAACTATCTGATGTTGCGATGATTTAGGTGTAAGTACTTGACTGGAGAACTGCATGATCAGCAAATGTAAATGTAAGGATCTGTAGATTTGAGAATCCAAGAATCTGAGACTGGTACTTACGAAAAAATTACAAGAACCACGAATTCGGGTATTTGTCATGGTCGTGACGAAACATCCAGGTCACTGTCTACCTTGAGCATTTCGTGCTACGTAAATACGGAATGCGTAATGAATAGCCGTCCTTCTACTCTTTTTTATCTTCTTTTGAAACGACTCCAGCTGCAAGCAAACGGGGCAAAGCAAACGTCGAGGCCTTCGCCGGAAAATATAACGCGGAAGCGTGCCACGGAATATTTTATATCGTATGAAAATGTTTCATCGTGGTCTCGCCGTTTGTTTCGTCGTATAGTTGCGCGTTCTAGTCGCTGAATCGCGTACACACGGTACACGCGATGTTTTATTAAGCCCACCATGCGACGCGTTTGAATAATTAAACAATTTAATTTCTTATCGGTCTACAAACATTGAATATGAGTTGTCTCCTACTGTGCATTAATATTATACATCAACCTCATTGAACGTCATATAACAATGAAAATAAAAAATTTAAATCCTCTGTTTCTAAGTTTGCTTGTGTGTCCAGTCGAGCCAAATCGTGTGGCATTCGTCGGACTCGTCGAGGCGCATTTCGTTCGCGCGTTAAGGGATTAATAAACATTGCGGCTGTTTCGCGAGGCACGAAACGGGTTAAGTGCAACATCAGCGGACAGACGCGTGTCTAGTTCGGCGAGACAAGTCCGTTCCGTCATTCCACGTTCAAACAAGCGAGCCTAGCGACGGTAAGAACGTTCAGTTTTGCAGTGGATTTCGCCACAACACGTAGCCGGATACGTTGCCTCCGCATGGATAATAAACGACTTTCGGTAGTTCAACGTTACAGCGTTTCGGCCTTCGTATTTTGAGAAGCTCACGGGTTTCTCCGGCCATTTCGACCCTACGCGTCCACTCCGCCCCCTGAGAAACGTTGCTGCCCCGTTTCCCGTTCCCCTGTCACACTGTTCACGTTGCCACGCCGCTCTCGGCAAGCAACTTCCGCCCGTAACTTGTACCTCTCTATTTTGTGCCGCAGGATATCATAGCTCACGGGCCAGGAATGGTGTTCCACGTCGTAAACCTCATCGTGATGGTGCTGGTGCCGATGGTGGTCATCCAAGTGAAGGATTCCGGATTCAGCCTGTGTAAGCGCCATTTTACGTATCATTTCACCGAGCGATTCTCGGGCTCGCGGACCACCGATACCATTTTCTGTCGCGATGAAATATTGAAAATATCAAACAATACCGTTCGATCGCCGTTCCGATATAATGGCGATGATACTTTTGCCGGCGTCGACGATAAATTGCTCGACATCGAACTTCCGCTTTCTGATACCGGTTGAAGGCTTAGTCGCGATAAACGTCACCTTATTTCACGTAATAAGTTATCCGAGAAGTTTTATGCAGCCTAAGTATACGTAGGTCTGGGAGAACACGTATTCCGCTATCTACGTACTCGGCTCTCTAGGTATTCGACTATATAGGTATCCGACTGTCTAGATATTCGACTATCTAGGTACCTGAACATCCAGATATCTGTCTATCTACATAGTTGCCTATCTAAACCTACTATCAAGAGATTTTTATATCTTAGAATCTAAACATATAATTATTGAAAATATAACTTCTCAACTAATGCAATAAACTGTCATTAATAAAACGAACGATAATGCTGTTGCATCTTTATTAGTGTTAAGCACTAAAACAATAGTTGTCTGAACATCGGTCCCGGTTGAAAGGCTTCATTAAATGCAAATGAGTTGCGAAAGTGTTTTTGACAGTTTTATGAACGAGCATAAAGATGCCTAGCACCTCGAGCAGGTTGTTTCCGAGAGAGTTTGATTTTCCGTACGATATACCCGTGAAGTTTACTCGTTGGTTCATATATGGATCGGCAGGTTAAACATTTCCAATATCATCAATTCGGAAACCTTAATTAACCGATACATCTTTCGCTTAAGAGCACGATGCTGTTTACCGCGAGATTTAAAAGCGTGTTTACCAAAACACACGAAATTACCATTTATATTTTGCATCGGTAGATACCAGATGTGTCTCGAGCGTTCTTTCGTCGATAAAATGGCGCGTCAGTTTCGCTAGAATCGAATAGGAAACGATGGCCGATATTGCCATTTAAAACTAAATGGAACTGCCGCTGTTATTTCTGTCTGCTCGTACGGGTTGCGATTCAATAATTTCGCGAATTGCCCGCACAAACGATGCAAAATCGAAAAGGTTGCGAACCCTTAGAACCCGCAAACAGCGGAATGCCGTAACTTTCAGCTAGGTCGGAACTTTATGGCGTTCCACGAATTGCGAGCGTTCGCGTCGGCTCTTTTTTCCCGCGAAATTGGTGTCCACTGATCTGTTTAATTATCGTAACCCTATCCGCCACGATACGCCCGGCTATACACGACATTTAATTTTCCGCTACGAAGAATGCCATTAAATCGACACGGGGGGAGAGCTTTTTAAATTTTTTAATTAACCCCGTGGAGCGTAAATCGAGCCGCTGTTAACCGACTTGGCTTCGCTGTATTCCGCGTCGTCCAAATTGTCAATATACACTGATTAACGAGCTATCGCCGATTTACACTCATTAGCGGGAATTTTCAATTTTCGAGCGATTTCGATTAGCCGTTTCCGGTCGTGCCGTCGGGTGACGTCGCTTTAATCCTCGTTATGGTAGGTTGGCAGCGGCGTAGCAGCCTATCAAAAATTCTATTTAAATGCAATACGAACAGTGACCCGTGAGATACGATGGCCAAATGTCATCGCGTATGCACACGAATGCAATTACACGATGCATCGCTTGATCTATTATCTGACGACGGTTCCATTACGCAGTCGTTGGATTTCGAGGATTGAATCCGGGAAAATCGAAATCGTTTCTCCTTTTTATCGCATCGACTCGATGCCTTTCTTTAGGGTCGAAGGAACTTTGATCTTTACAAATTCGTACACGAAATCGAAGACTTGTGAAACTATCAGATTTATACTCTCTAATTTTTCACGTTTTCACGTGGTCTTCACTTTCCTTTTTCACGACTCCTTTTCGGCGCGACACTCCATTTCCGAATTTCTCAACGGTTTTCTTGGTTTTTTCCCACTTTCTCAGGTCTCCCTCTCTAGCTATATTTCTTTCCTTTTTTCTCAATGAGTTTTCGTGGAGGAAGAGTAACCGGCGGGTCTTCAGTGGGTTTTAATTTACCATACGATAAAGGTACAGGAAAATACATACTCCCTCTTTTGTACAAGCCCTAACATACAATGTACTATAAAAACTGATTCTGTACGACTTTGCTGAAGCGCTGTTATCGTGACGAATAACGTCTCTCGACTAGAAAGAGACTGAACCATTTTATGTCCTTAATTCTATGATAATGGCGGCCGCATATCGACGCCAGGAGAGCATGCGAAGGAATGAAAGAATCAGTCGGTATGTCTGCTCGCAGGGGGGATAAGTAAATATCGCGTGGTAAGCAACGACCAAAAAATGCTTTCTAGCTGATCGGATTCGGTTGCCGGGGCGTCTCGCGAATCTCAATTAAGAGAGATTTTATTGGAACGTCTTTCGGGATCGGCGTAGAGCGTGCGCAGCGGTCCGGGAACGATCGAAGAAAAGCAATTAAAGAGTAAGCGCATCCGGGAGTCCGTAGAAAGCAGTTCTCTAATTAAAGGATTTCAAATTAAAACATCTTCGGCAATGGACGCGACTTACGAGTTCCCGGCTCGATCGGTATAAAGACCGTGAATTGAAAGCATCGTTTTTAACCTGGTACCGTGAAGTATTATCATAAGGAGGTCGCTTAACGTTTCACAGAGACAGCGAGTGAGAGATGTTCGCGTTGATTAAAGAATCTCGGATTAAAAAGAAGGAACAAGGCGACATGACGGTGTAACAAGATGCTCGCGCGTCTTCGAGAAATATTAATAGCTTCCAGGATTTCTCCTTGCGCCAAGGAATTTCTTGCAGTAATTTTTGTTTGGCGCAGAAAAGAATTTCGTAGTGTATCAAGAATCACCTTCGTCTGCAGTAGCGAATAAGAATCTGCAACCTCATTAGATCTGGATCTAGAGTTACCTATTACGCCAGATCTTTTCTCCGTTCCTTCGCTAATAGAAGTCAGCCTTTTGTAACGGAATATTCAGGGATCGTGATTCCCGTTTTAAAGAAGTCCGCGTGCGTAACGTTCAGACGACGGGTCCTCCTAACACCTGTACAATCAACGGTATCCGTGACGCGTGCATATATTCATCTGTATTTTACTTAAAATACTTTTAACTCTTATTTTTTCGCTTTTGTATGATCATTGAGTATGGTCTAGAACAAATCTGACTTCCCCTGGAAAAATATAGCGATTGCGGGACAAAGGATTTCTCGATCCTCACAGATTTTTGCAGATTCTAAACTTACGCTTACTTCAAAACTGAAAATAAAGTAGAAAGATAAATAAATAAATATTGCAGCATCACCTTACATATACAACCATTCATTAGCTCAATAAAACATGACAAACATTTTGACAAAAGTACGGCAATCAAATTTTGTATTAGAAAATTCCAAACCCGAAATCAGTCATTTTGACTGGCTGGTAGTTCTACTGTTGATGACCGACGAATGATAGGACGGAAAGCAGAAAGAAACTTTAGAAAATAGAAAAGATCGAGACAAATAGAAAAAGGTAATGGCGTATGTGGTGCCAAGGGCGCTAGAAAAGTATGATTTTGGGGGAAAATGCGTCAGAGTGCATGAAGGTGAGGCAGTCAGTCTCTGCTAATCATCAGACTTGCAGCGCAACAAAGTTCGGAATTGTTGCGAACAAGTAGGTACGGGTTGTCATTGTACTCTTTCCCGTCATACCCCCGGTTACAAAGCATAGCGAGCGATAATTTTCGATATCGCGAGAAACGAGTAAGAGGAAACGTGGTTGCGCAACAGCTGCGAGCATCGCGGAACCGTGAGACGAAGAAAGGTGAGATAGAATGGCGGCGTCGAAGAAACGTCGGAACTCCGTAGGAAAGTCGACACAGCGTGACACGTGAGCCACGGCAGAGATTCATACGTCAACTAGTCGCTACATCCGGTTGTGTAAGCGCTTCTTAAAAGTTCTGAAGTCCCGTGCGAGTGTGCCTGCAGTCTGGAAGTAGTCCGTGAAGTGGTTGTACCGCGAGAGAGTACAGAGGCCGGGCTCTCGCCCTCCTTTTCTTCTTCTCGGCCGGTTCTTTTTTCGTTCTTTCTTCGTCCCCGGCCTCCTCGACGCCCTCGAGATCCTCGACCTCCGTGACACGCGAAACGACTCACGTACGCGAAAGTGTGCACTCGAGGAGTCGCGTAGACCGGGTCGCGCAGACAGCCTGGATATCCGAGGTCTTTGCGCGACCGGCAGGGACCGTTTTCAAAGCGGTTTTGTCTCTCGATTTACGCGGAACGGGGCAAAGCAACAGAGAAGGCATCCGTGCCTCGCAATTATCGACCAGCAGTTTTATTCGTGCCTCTCTCCCCCTTTTGCCCGACGCGGAATTAAAGACGTCGATGCTCGCCACTTAGCTACGTCGCGCGTAAAGAAGGCCTTTGCCGACCGGTGTAAATTTAATGAAACGGCGCCTTCCATTTGTCGTGGCTCCGCTGAAATTGCATAAAGCGTCGACTGATTTTTCTTGTAGCTGCGAAGAGTAACCGGTGGCAATTGGATGGCTCGTTCCGCCGATAGAAAATTATAGATCCTGTTAGCGACGGGAGAACGTGCATTTCTTTGGTTCCGAGTTTCCGAACGGACCGGGATGCTCGAGGCATTCGTTCGTACGCGATACGACGATAATAATTTTCGGCGAGGTTGTACATTTTTCCTATGAAGCCACTCCCGAGTTCGATTCGTGTATCTCTTCGATGGGAAGCGTTAGGACGTTCGAGAGGGAAGGAAAAATTGAAGCGGTTGAAAATTTACTTCGTCGTTCATGAGTGCTTTCCCTGGTATCTACTTTGTATCTTCTTTATATCCACAATCGAATCCGACCATTATAGTAAGGTGTTCCGTATTTTCCTTTCATGGTTCATGTTAGTACTCGATATTCATGATTCTATTAATGGTGCGGGGATGATTTTCTCTTTAAACTTCGTTGCACGGAAAATGTAAATGTACATTATTATCGCTATTATGGTACTATGTTTATGTATTTACGATATGTTCGTGTTTGCACAAATAATTCGAGTACGTCTCGATAATAAACATCTGTAACCTAATGTATGATCACAAATTTTGATCATATTGATCATAAATTGTTGAACGTGAATCTACCATACATACAAATTTACGCTTTCATGTACAGCAATGTTTACAAAGATACATAAGTGGACAAAAATTCAACCTCCAACGTTGAAAACTCTCTTCTTAATTTTCAAATTCGTTTCGAGTCCCGAGGGATTTGAAAATTCGAGGATTTAGAAGTAGTAGGGTTCGCTGATAAAATTAGGCAGTCGGGAATCGACAAATTGGAAAAAACACGGACAGAACAAATTTTCGAGCGTAGAAATTGGTTACCCGTTAGTTTCCGCGAATGTTCGTCATTTGCCCGTGCGTGTACCGCATCCTGGGCATTTGTCCGGTTGCGTTCTACACCATTCTTCCATTTGACAATTTTTTGCCTAACTACGTCGTTCCTCGTTCCCGCGGAGGGGAACAAGAAATTCCCAAAAAATGTTCGTCCCGGTGACGGTTCGCGCACGCATCCAATCACGCTGCGAAGACGAGAATGCTTGTCCCGCGACAATATGATACCGAGTACCACTTAACAGCGCGAGTAAACACTCGACGCCTTTTATTGCATTTGCGGGCGGCAGCTATGCGAGCGTGGAAAAGGTGGCCACGAGGAGGAACAAAGAGGGAACACACGCTCGACGGGGACGCGACGCGGAGGGGCAGAACAGCGAAGGGGGATGAAAACGGGGGTAGGTCGATAGCTCGATGTCACGTTTCTAGCGGGTGTCGTATTCCCCGGACGTTAAAAAGGGGGAGAACAATGTACGCGGGACAGGGATAACCGGAATGGAATTCGACGTGGACCGTTCGTCAATACTTTCGATTCTGGCTTCGTAATTACGAGGGTTGACGGGCGTGTTTCGACCGTTTCAGCTGAAATCCAGCGAATCGAAGCCTCCGGCTTTTCGTCGGCGTCTCCTGCTGCTTTACGTCACCGTCGATCGAAACGAGCGCAAGAATTAAATCGTCGGCCTACGCTTTTTCGAAAAACCGTCCATCCCCTCCGCCGGTCGGGCAAAAGCGAATGCCCCGAGCGGATCGTAAAAAGCCGTAATTACCGAAGGAAACGAACGACCGGACAATTCCGACATCGTTCGCTGCAAAACCTCGATACCAACGGAGACCTACGGCATTCAATATTCGATCCCGTCACCCTGCACTCTAGAACGTGACGGGTTTCCCGCCGTTAACTTTAGAAAAGGCCTCGTTTCATAAAAAACGGCTGGACCCACCGATCACTGGACGATTCTCCGCCGCGCGATATCGCGTTCGAAATTGCCGATCTCGGCTTTGATACCTTGCACTGCTGTTTATTCGGCAAATGCGTCAGATAGCCGTGATTATTGCAATGTTGGGATCCGGGTGAAAAGATTGAACATTTTTATGTAGGAAAAGTTTTAATCGATTGAGTCTCACCCAAATAATTAATTGACAGCCAGCCCAACTTGGCAGCCAGGGACTTATTCCTCTCTAACTGTACTAACTAACTAAATCACTGACTAACTGTCAGATGAGTAGATATAATATACATCTATTGAATATATGTTATATAAGTATTACATTATGTGTTATACATATATCCTCGGTTTAGTGGAGGAGCATGAGCTGTGTCCTTATGACTAAGTAACGCGAGTAACGTGTATTTGATGTTTGTGACCACTACTAGGATGAAAATTTTCCAGTTGATGAGTCTGATGAATTTATTCAAATTATCACTTTTGCCTTATTAACTCATTATACGCGGGGCGGGTAAAAATATCTGTCTGGAGAACTGTCTATTTTTACATATTTGAATGTACTTACTTTAAAAGCGGTGCAAGGTACTTTTACTCTATCGGTTTACATACGAAACTGAAAGAATTAGCTCGTACTTTTTGTTTAGATTCAACAACTTTACTATATCAGTTTGGTCCGTTTGGCTACCCGGCCAAAATGTGTTAATCATCAATATCGTCAGTCTCGCTATGATCAAACGTACAATGCTATATATTCTGTCATTCATGTAAAATTGTCGCACCGAATTAAACGGCAAGCGAGAATCGCAAAGGGTTAAATTTGTAAGTCGGGAAGTTTAATGTCGTGCATCTCCGTGTACGTAACGGTGCACGCACGGTGAATATCGAAGGCCGTGAGGCTGTCGAGCGCATGATCCCTCCATCGGCGGATTATCCGATGTAAACGTCGGGCCGAGCTCCTTTGTGCATTCGAGTGCCACGAGCTAGTTAGCCTAACGGCGGCTGGCTAGGCTCCAGTCCGCTCCCATCAGCCTCTCCTTTGCGAGCAGCTCGTCTATGCATAGTATTCTCGCGCCCGTGGATCGGCCATTACGGTGCACGGAAGCGGATCCGGCACGCACACGCGTCCGTTTCGACGCCCGATGCTCGACCGTCCGCGTCTTTTTCGCTTGGCTCGTTCGCGTTTCACGCTACGTCGAGCCCACTGCTCATTTCGACTCGACGAAATTGGCTGCGTACCCCCTCCGTGTCGGAAACTCCGAGAGACGTTGAATTCATCGTCGCTCGATTTTTTTCGTTCCTTCCGGGGCGGCGTGTTTTTTCTTGCGTCTCCTCCGGCGAGATCGTCGCCGGCCGACCTCCGGGTCCCCGGCTTTCTTTCGTCGTTTCCTACACCGGCCACTTTGTATTCCCGGTGTTCTTTGGAATTACAAATTATGCAGCGCGCGTGAGCCCTTCGACCGGCCAGGCCCGCGGGATGAGTTCCTCAGGAATTACAAATCACGCGTCCAGACACCACCAGCCTTGGCTCCGGCTCTCTGTCTACACGGACCACGAAGAAGGACCGAGCCGCTGTTGGTTTAGGCTGCAACGAATAGGGTAGGTTGGAACAAAGGAGCGCTGGATCAGATTTAGGATCTCGGCGGCGAGCATTGCAGTCGGGGGACGGTCGGGCTGCAGGCTTAGAACGTAAGAGGCAATCAGCCTGTGTGTTTGTACGAAAGGAGCATGAGGATTCGTCTGTAAATAGCGAGCAAAGGTGCGCGAGATTTCGCATAATTCGCGCGAAAATATTAGCCTTTGTCCGAGGGAATTTAGGATGTACACGCTGTTTGGGGATTCTGTGTCGCGATAAACGTAATCGCATTGATCCGTGCGCGATAATTACCACATAATTCGCTTACACCTGGAAATTCGAGATCAAATTGTTTCATCGCCGCGACTTATCTATTGAACATGAGACTCTGTTGCTCGAGAATAATATTAAAGTGCGAATGATTATAAAGCTGCAGGCTGTGAACTTCGACCAAAATTGGGGTGTTTGAACTTCGACATCAAAGTCCGTCCAGTAACGACTGTCATACATAACAGCACATGTAGATCGTACATAACATATACACAAATATATATATTGCATATGTATACAGTATGCATACGTACATTTTTATACGAGAGAAAGGGGGAAAGATTTAGAACATTTTTTGTAAGTAAACCTTCAGTGATCGAAAAGCATAAAACAACACTATGAAAATCACGATACAATTTGCAAGCACACCGTATGCATAAATCAGCCAGTGATATTATCTAATCCTCGGACATTATTGATGATCCATGATGGGAAATCCTAATTTTCGAGCGACTTTTGAATCATGAATGTTCTTCCGGACGAGGTATTACGACCTAGCTACGGTTTTGGCCATGCTCAAACATAACAGGCTTACATCGAGCTTTACCCGGAACGGAAATTACGTTCGAACGTACCGGATATGTGGCCCAGGTGGGCGCCTTACCGTGAATTTTGAATAACAAATCGCGGACCAACGACTAATTCGGAAACCCGTTCGGCATTCTCTCCCGCTATCCCGTGTAGAGGGGATGAGACAGCAGGCGGAATAACTACTTCGTTATCGTGTGGTAATCCAGTAGGATCTAGTTGAGCAAACGGGAACATCGTAAATGGAGAAGCGTTTAGGTCGCGCCATTTTCCACGGAATCTGTGTCACAGATACAGTTACCGACGTTGCCATGATGGAGTAAAACAGTTCCGGCCAGGAGAAGCTCGTTCGACCCCGAAGATTGTGGGACTCGTTTAAACTTCATCGCGTTATCCTACCTCAGGAACTTCCTGCTGTCAAGGGTTTTTAATTTTCATACCGGGTCTAACCAAACTTTGCTGTCACCCTGCTGATACGAGTCTAGATTCAACAACGCGATGCTCGAATCCGTCTTTGCTCAAAGTAAATTTCATTCGAGTTCATTTCAGTTAATTCTGTTTGGTATACCTTTGCTCTGTGGACTTTGATTAATTTTTTTCTTGATGTCGTCTTTTCTTTGATTCGTTTTACCTTGATTTAAATGATAATCTAATGCTACAGGACTCTGTTCAAATACAGTATCTTGAAATCCTAATCATATGTTTCATCCTGAACATATATTTCGTACACTGGATATCATATATTGAATATCCAGATCCTTTCAAACAGGTTGTTTTTTCACGCGTTGGTTCACGCATTATATCGTCGTGTATCACATTTGAGAAGCGTCGAATTGTCAGGCGTTTTATCCGCCTCGCACTGTATAACCACTCGTCATGGTATCGCGTATGGAGAATATAACTGTTGAATATTGTAGGGTCTAATGGAACCGCGTTCCCCTAAATCGGCATCGTTTCTATGAGAAGTAACATCTGGGTATGAAAACGAGAGAGGGTAGCGCCCTCTCCTATATTGCCATTTTCCCTGTGGAAGCGAATACGACGACATTATACTCTTTTTATTCATTCCCAGTATCCATTCCAGACAATGCATTCCTTAAACGTATAAAGACTATAGTAGCGGGCTGACAGCGACAGCGGGGTTGCTACGGGGTAGCCGGGATATCAGTAGTAACCTTTTATTCCCGGCACGATCTTGAAATACGTCGCGTGACCGTTTTCTTTCTTCGTCGTCTTTAGGCCCCGTTAACGCTAACGTGCTTCTCGCTAACACGTACGACACGCTAGAAGACGACGACGATGAAATTTTCCAGGCAGACGAGCGACGATATGGCGCGAGGTCGGTTGATTCGAAAAAGAGGCTGCTTCCGGTTCAGCTCTTTGTTTCCCCGGGACGTTATTACATTTCCATCCGGCCGTCGGTACGTTTCTACGTGCGCGTGTGTGTGTGTGTGCGCGCGCTCCCGAGTGTGTGTCGTGATTTTACAGGTCGAGAGTGTCGCGACGCTCGTTACAACTTTATGTCGGGGTGACGACGTATCGGAACGGGATGCGTGCACAGAGCACACTTCGGGACGAATTTATGGGTCGATGGCGAAATTGAAAGAGTGGAGGCGTAGCAGAGTTATTAGAATGCAAGCATACACACGTGGCTCGAGTGAACTTGTTCAACGGTGACAGCGTAAAAGCTGGCTGCACAAGAATTCGCAAACACAACGGCGACTGAATTGCGCGAATCCGGCTGGCTTGATGATTATTGTGTTACCGGCCACAATGGTTAAGTGGGTAACAGAGAGAGAATTTTGAAGAAGAATTCTCCGCATCGCGGAATGAAAACACGAATGGGTAGTAGAATGTATCATCGGTGATCGTGGAAATTGTTATTTCTGGCGCGATGATTGCGTGGTTACGTGAAATGAGTTGCAGAAATGTTTGCACTCTTTCAATTTAGGAGTGGTTATGTGTAACGCTGTTTGCACAAATCCTCTGGTATTTAATTTGTATAAATGAACGCTTTGATGTAATTTGTATAAGCGAATAAATAAAGTTGCTTGTTGATATGTCATGTTCACTTTCGAATATTCTACGTATGGAAGTGTTGAAGAATTAAGGAAGTACGAGAATATAGAAAGAGATCAATAATTCATGAGATGTATCAAGTCTTCGTGTGAAGTGCGAAGTGTTGACTTTTTAATATTGTACAGTGAATTTTTCTCTTGAGTCTCCACCTGCATAAAAATGTTGACGTTACATTATGTCCTCTTCTATACCGTACACGTTTTGCGTCTAACATTTTTCCATATAACAAAAATATTTAAAGTCGTTATCATATATTTGTATATCTATTTCTGAGGTGAATGTAGTATTCCTGTGCACCAATCTAATAATAACGACTAAATAATTAATAATGACCAAGAGCGCAATTAACCAATTCGTGAATTATTAAAAATGATGTTTAACTGTGTGACTCGGGAACGAACATTTTCATTCACCGCGTTTGAATGTAAATCAAATATCGAGGGATTCAATAAAAACGAAACACGAACAAGAATTTTCGGTCTTTCGATAATTTACCGCAATTAAATCGCGCAGCGGGTATTCAACTAAAAACTGGTAAGCGCGATAATGCGATTATGTCCGCGTGCGCTTTTGCACGCTCAACATCGTTCGACAAATACGTATTCCCAGCCTAATTAAAATTCCGATAAAATTTCAATTTGTTGCGGCACAGCGACGCGCCTTTATTCTCTTCCGGCTTTCTTCCATTTTCTGTTTCATTCGATACCAGACCGTCCAATGAGCGGATTCGGTGCCCGGTGAACAGCTGAAAGTGCAACGGTGTGTACGGATCGCAATAATAAATTGTTAGAATTTACGGATATTCTACATTTTTTAATTTGGGAATTGAAAATGTAGGGAAGGAAATTGTGAATCTGGGACGTCCTGAATTTTTTTGGGCCAGTGATTTGGGAGTTGAAAATTTGGAAGAGGAAGTTGGGGATTTGGATAGTTTCAAATTTTGTAATTTAGAAATTTGAGAATTGAAAATGTAGGGAAGGAAATTAGGAATTTGGGACGTTCTTAATTTTTTGGGTCAGAGATTTGGGGGTTGACAATTTGGAAGAGAAAGTTGGGGATTTGGTAGGTTTAAATTTTGTAAATTAGGAATTTAAGAATTGGAAATTTAGAGACGGAAATTGGGGATTTAGGAAGATTCGAATTTTGTAAGTTTGAAATTTGAGGGTTGAAAAATTATAAGAGGAAATTGCGTACTTAGTGAGTTCCAAATCTTGAAATTTCCATCTTAGATACTCCGTTACCTTGGAAAATATGAAAATTCGAAAATTTGGATGCGTAAAAATTTGGAAACTTAGAATTAGTTCATTCACAAAAATTTCAAACATTGAAATTAAGAAACGAAGTGCCCGTTAAGCGACCACGATCGTATGCCACTTGCACCCTGCCCTCGCAACCCTATTCGTCCATCGCGAGATGATTGAGCGGACGAAGTAAACAGTAAACTAGTTTCCGCGGAGTAGTACTAGCGAAGCGATAGTTTCGAGTGTAGCCGGGAGGAGAAGAGATGTCGCGAGTTACATGTCGGAAGTGGGTGTGTTGATACCGGATGCTAGGCTTTGTTGAACGCGGGGCGACGAGAATTTAGCCGGTAAGATGTAACAGCGATACACGCGGAGGGTCGCTTTGTAACGCCAGAGGGCAAACGAGCCTTCTCGACTGAAATATTAACGTTCCAGGGTAGCTACCCCGTCCGGCGACGATTTTCGTTCAAGGCTAACTTTGATGTTCCGTTCCGTGTACGCTTTCGCGACGAGTTGTTTGCGGCCTCGTGCTCGCTAGACGCCGTCGTTTAAATCGGCCCGGTACTTGGGGTAAACGTAGTTAGTTTCGGGTATGCGATTAGGTTCGTGCTGGTGTTGTCTTTGAAGCGACTGTTTCGGTTGTTCAGTTACGGGAGGCGACTCGAGCCTCTAATTGATCTCGTATGAACGGATACTTTGGCCGTCGCAGGCTTTTCTTCGCGAAACGCTCCTCCACGGCGATTTAATCCGATTCATTTAAAAAAGTTGTATACCTTTTGTTCGTGCGTGGCGTCCGGAAACAAACTCGTCGCGGTAGCTCGGTTTGTACCGTTTTCGGCGCTCGGAAAGTTGGCTTCGTTACAATGACACGCTAAGATCTTTAGCTGGTTCGCAAAGTCACGGCATGAAATTTAAGACGAAATCGATATACTCGGGGGAGATTCGAGGATCCAGCTTCGCGGAACTCGGGGATTCTTCGGTTAGTTCGGCAAAGCGACGGGGCGAGTTACAGAAAAGGATACTTGAAATTTAATTCGAATTCGCTCGAGTGAACGTTTCAGAGAATACCGCGTCGATTGCAGCGTCTTCTTTAACCGACTGGGAAGAAGGGGGTGGACTAAGAACAAGCATCAGATGCGAGAATCTGAAAGAAAACTTTTCGAGCCATTTAAGCGGAGAAATGATTGCCACTGAAAGAAGCGAACTTAGAAAGGAATATCGTGCTTGTATCAAACGGAATTTCGTGCTCTCGGCACTACATTCAAAGAAACTATAAGTATCGGTTGTATCGAACGTTACAAGTATTTTGTATTATTGGAAAATGGAAGCAACCCGATTTTATAACTACGGGCATTAACTTTGGAAATTAATCCCTTGCGCTATAATAACAACCTTATATTTTTAAACCTTTATATTTTTTATAAGTTTCAATGTTCAATTTCAGTCTGACTGTAATTTGAACGGACAAGAATTGCTAAATGCAGGACAGTTTTCATATTCGAACATTCTTCAGTCATTTTAATGTTGTAGCAATAAATAGTTCGTTATGTTTGACGCATTTGTCGAAGAAATCGTAGTGCAAGGAGTTTAGGAAAATTTCGGCGTCTCCTTCTTAGTTGTACAATTACTTATTGTTAGATAATAAACCAACATAAGTTACTATTATTTCAATAGACCCTAAATATATTTCTTCCTGTTTTCTATTTATTACTGGATAATTGTTGTATGTTCGTAAAAGAATTGATGAAGCTTAATACAAGAACTTAATCTGTAATGTAGTGAGAAAGACAGAAGCTAATAATGATTATTACTGATAGTACGTAATGATCTTACGAATTTCGTGTTGCACATAATTTCGTACGTACACTTTATGCATAAATTTCATACATTCCACGTAACAGATAAGCAAGATCAATGTTCCGATATCCTGTACTTGCGAAGTGGTTAAACGTTTTATCTCACCACACTGTGTTCAAGCATCAACTAATCTAAATACATATTCCTCATCTCATCAAAATACATGAGATATATTTTTATCTTGGTATGAACGTGTCATAGACTATTATAAAATGATCATCGATGCTCTAGAAAAAGAAACATAAAACTACGAGGTCTCCATCTCGTGCAAGATGTTTACAGGTGAGAATGTTAACAAGAATCGCAGTTGTCGAACGACGTCCCACGATTTCGTACCGTTCTATCGACTTCCCTGGCGAAAAAGAGTGTTTCGTCTTTGTGGCAACATTCTATCCCCGCCATAGACACACGAATAGTCGAGCAATCTGCATACTCGCGCGTGAAACGAATGCACGTAGTCTGCCAAGATCTGGCTTCACGCACGGTAACTTCGCGGGGTGATTACAAGCTCGAGCCAACTGGATATCGTGCCAGGATCAGAAATGTCCCGGCTGGCTGGAGGTGGATTTAGCCCGTGAAAGTCGAAGGAACGAGCAAACGAATTGTCAGGACGTAAATAGGGAATTACGCGTGTCGGATGAATTACGAGCTGATCGATTCCCGAATCCACTGTATGTGTACACGTCCCGTGTAGAGGGCCGACAGTAATGTGCGGCGATGCCGTGCAGTGAATTTATTGGTCATCCTCGAGCATTCTTGAAAAATAAAGAGCGAACGGTTTTTACGCGTCCAGGTATTCCCGTCTCGAAACGGGCTCTTATTGGCTTCGTTCGAGATTATTGGAGAGGACGAAGAAGAAGGAGGATTTCCGGGCCGTTCGATTTGATCGGTGTTATATTGATTGTTGCGCTATAAATCAACGAAATGGAGACGCTTTATAGGTGCTTCGGTATACGGGCTATCTCTTGCAATTGGGGAAAACACTTCAGCATGTGCGGCGAAGATATATCTTCGAAACTTTCTCGAACGTATAAAGGAAATCGTCGCGGTTATCGGCATTTGATAATTAAATTGCGTCCGTGTTTCTGAAAAATTCAATCGCGTTTCATTTCGTGGCGGATGCTCGTGCTTCCGGTTTTTTTTCCCTCGCGATGCGTCGATGCATAAAAATGCATTAACTTGATACCGTTCCGTTTTATCTCGTGACATTGAAATATAAGCACGTTGCAGTTGCGTGGGACATCACGTGCAACCGCGGTGCACCGTAGCGTAGAATATGAAATAGTAAAACAGAGATGCTTGATGAAGATATTGTTGAAAATATAGCGTACTTCGTTGAGATTGAATTGGAGAAAGTCGCGCTATGATGAAACGAAATTGATAAGCGGCGATTTAGAGACAGTCCGTTGATCGATCTCGCGTTTATGTTTCGCTACGATGCGACACGACACGGGCGTAACTGTATCGCAGAAAATAATGAGAGAATCTTGTGTATACGGAGCGTATCGAAGATACTAGAGATTTTGGAAATCCGCCAGGATCTTGGAATCTTATCCTCTGCCATAATTCTTCCGTGTTCCGCGTAATGTTTCTGTTTGTATTCGCGAGCGAACGATGTTGATCGAATGAAATTTCTATGAGCAAAATTGTTACGATAATGCGATCGTAGAAATGCAATGAAAATTAACGACTTTTTTTCATTGAAAATTTTCTGTGATCGAAGAGTTTCTTCAATTAAAGTCCTTAATTAAAGGTTACGCTAATGGATCTATCGCTACTATTTAATTAATGAAAGCGATTGATGTTTGGAGAAAAATATTAATTTATTAATACCACGTTTGAATCGTTTACGAAATTCTACTGTATTATTCGCTGAAATATCGCGTTATCAAATTGGGGACGAAAGGAGAGACGTTCAAACAGAATTAAAATGTGAGCCAATAACAATATCGATATCGAGTTTCTTATTTCAATCTTCCTACAAAATTAAATGAACGATGACACGACAAGAAGGAGGAGGCTTCGAAATGAATAGCAACAGCGTACCACGAATTGTCCAGTCACGGTGATATCGTTGGAGGAAATTCGATATCGGTGATTCGGTCGTTGATACCGTAGAATTGGTATAACTGCTTTCATCGAAATGCGCTGGAGCGATGAAATTGACACGGTTCGTTCGTGTCTCGTTCCATAATTACACAAAATGTAGCATTATTGTACGGAATAATTATTCAGCAACCTGTTAACAGGAACTTTCGACTCGATACTTTATTACAAACAACTAACTCCGCTAACTAGTTACTCGATCGTGCAGAACGATCGCGTTAGATTCGCGCGCGAACAAATTGAAACTGTGCGATCGAATTTTGTTAATTAGCGCGTCAAAACGATTGCGGTGTAGAAAAATTGTGCGCTCATCGAGTCGTTGACGGCCACGAAAAGAATTAATGGACAGAGTAACGTCGAGATGCAACTGAAAATAGGAAAAAGAAGCAAGACTTTTTCCGCTTGTTGTCTTTTGTTCCGGCGTAAATAAAAGAAAACAATTCCGCGCCGTTCTCTTGCTCATCGTGTATTCACGTTGGCGTAATGTCGCGCGTCTTTCATCCGTGAAACGCCTTTGACATTTTTATTTCGAAGTATTACGGATTTTTATGAAATCGTAATTTCGAGGGTTTATTCGATTCGGCTGAATGCATGCACGAATAAATGTTTCCCAATAATAGAACACGCTGATAAAATAAACTCGCTGGTGAACGGATGAATAGACTGAAAGATTGACGACAAGGGAACGTGTGTTCCTTTAGGATTCCATTTTTTGGTCTTCGGAATTATTTTGCTGTTCGAGTGAATTATAAGTAACACTATCAAATTTCCAAATTTTCAGATTCCTGAATTTTTATTTCCTTACTTTCAGGTCTTTAAATTTCCAAATTTTCAGGTTAACCAATTTCCATAATGCCAAGTTTCCATATTTTCAAATTTCTGAATTTTTATTTCCTTACTTTCAGGTCTTTAAATTTCCAAATTTTTAGGTTAACAAATTTCCATAATGCCAAGTTTCCATATTTTCAAATTTCTGAATTTTTATTTCCATACTTTCAGGTCTTTAAATTTCCAAATTTCCAAATTTTTAGGTTCCCAAATTTCCATACTTTCAAATTTCCAAATTTCTAAATTTCTATACTTTCTGGTTTCCAGGTTTCCGTTTATAAATTTATAAATATAAAAATCTCAGAACTCCCGAGTATCCTAACTTCGAAATATTCAAATTTCCAAAACAGTCAAGTTTCCAAATTTCTCAATTATCAAATATCCAAATTCCGCAATTCCAGAATTCCTGAAATAACAAATCACAGTATCCTCATATACCCGAATCCCCAAGTTCCTGAATCTCCACATTTCCGAAACCCATAATAAATATAAAATCTCTAAACTTCAAATTCCCCAAATTATCAAATCACCGCATCTCTAAATCCCGAACTTTTAAGATTTCGATCGTTCGAAGGACGGAATTTCAAATTCTTCAAATTTCGGAAAGGAAAAATTGTCGTCTTGTTTTTTTATATCAAATATATTCATACGCTTTATTCCGCTGGAGGGTGCTTGTCGTCGTGGGTCGTACTATCGGATAACGTTGTTCTGTTTCGATTCTGCTTCGCATTTTCTCCGTTGCTCCTTCTCCTTTTGTTGCACACGCTGTCCTCTGTTTTTCTTTGTTTTTACCCGATACAACATGCTCGATTTATATACACCCGTCGCTCAGGTGTGTCGACTACGTGTGGCTCGTTGTCACGCCAAATGCAGCGTGCACGCGAGGCGAAACAAGACCGTAAACACGTATGCATAACATTGTTCCACGAATTCGGAGCTGGTTCTAATCTTTTCGACGAAACGATTAACGTACAACCTGTACGGCGCATTTAAAAGTTGCGGACCCATTGATATCCGGAACTTTACGAGTGCCGACATGTTTTCGTGAACGAACAAGGACGACAACATCGAACGCGAACGCACGTTTTATACTACCAAATATTTAGAATATGAAATTGAGCTCGAAATCTGCTTTTTAATTAATTGCTTGGCTGCCGTGGCACGATACATTGATTCAATATGCATGAGTTTTGAAATTTCATGGTAGAAAAAAAAAATATCCCTCGTAAATTCGTGGCTGTCTATGTTACAAAGAGAGCGGAAAACAATTGAAACAACCAACAAAGCAATTTCGTTCGAATTTTTAATCTGCTACCAACTCGCGTAATTTTATACTCGGCCGGATATTGAAACATTATTCTTTCGCCAGCTGACGGATTTAGGTCCAACTAATATTGGGTTATACTACTGTCGCGCGACCGTAATTGATATTGCGGCTCTTTATCTAAAAAGAGCGTGCGATAACGTTTACCGAAAAAACGTATATATCCGGTGCTGTATATTTTCAGTTCCAATTTATATTTTTACCGTGAAACCTTGTACCGTTGATTTAAGATAAGTGCAACGCGGCCGATCGATAAAACAGTTCCGATAAATCAAAGATCATAATTTCAATTTCCTCGTTTTCACGATGTAGGTCGTATTTTATCAAGATCCCTTTCATAGAGTGCGACCATATTTGTACCGTCGACGAGCGTAACAGAAAATCGGCAAAAACTCGTTATCGTTATTATTTCATCCCGGCTGTTTCCATCGGGGTGAAACAGCGTTCTCGGGGTGGCAATAGAGAGCCCATAAAAGATGAAGAAACTAAGTCGTGGCGGGGTATAAGGGTATCCGAAGGAGGGGTGGTTCTCGATGACACGTTTCCTGGCCGAGGGTGAAAGAGTCTCGAGTCTCTTCCGTCGAAGGCGGCACGCGGAAATGGATCCTGATCAAAATGCATCAGTCCGCTTTTTCTGATATCGGTACGATCGAAAGAAAGGTAGAAGGGAAACGAGGATGGGAGCGAGCGAGATCACGGTAGAATCGGCGTGCCACGGGTCTGGGATGAGGCTGTTGAGGGGGGTGTGGGTGGTTGAAAATCGCGGGAAATGGGATGACGGAGATCGGGAGTTGCGGATCTGGAAGTGTACCAGGCGACAATGGGGTCCGAGGTGAAAACTGGCAATTCCTCAGCTCGGCGAGCGGCCGAAGAAAATGGGGAAACTATTTTCGTCGGTGGAACTTCCGCCATTGTTGTACGCCCGGTGCACAATGGCGGTGGTTGGTCGCTTCATCGTGAACGCGGTGTTCGTAGCGGCGAAATCAGTGGAATAATTCTGTACGTTAACGCGAATCCTTCTTCCTTTAGTTTTTTTTTTATCTCCCCCTCCCGTTTCGTCCCTTTTCGGGTCGAGCCATTGTCGACGCTGAAATACGACGGTGTCTTGAAAAATTTCGGAAAATTGTTTGCCCTCGAAACGATATATCTCCGACGGTTTTATACGCGCCTCTGCGCCCGGAACGAGCACGGGTAATAAAATCATTGATACGCGTTCGAGCCGTGTTTGCATATAAATAGTTGCTATCCGTCTGTCTTCGATACCGGGGCTTTATAACTGTCCATTGTTCGGACGTCGATGGTTCGCGCGACAGACAAAAAAGATCTCTTTCGGCGTCGTTTCGGATTATCCGACTTGTTCCGCGTAACGTTGACGCTAGGAAATTCCGATGCCGGCGTGGTCGATGAAAAATTCATCCGGTGATGTATATCGCACCGGCGTAAATCTGTCGTGACGCCAGTGGCTCGCGAACCCAACACGGGGACAAATTGTCACGACTTAATTGCGCTCCTTGCCTCTTGACAGGACGCGAAAAACCTGCGACATGCTCGCGCTGCAAGAACGATTTCGATCGATCCAACCGATGTCTGAAATGTCTCGGGGCGAGTTTTCAGCTGCGATGCAATCGGGATTAGAAGAAGTCCGAGAAATCTGCTGGAGGAATCGGGAACGCGAGGATCAATGACGGAGAAGGGAAGAAAATGATATCAGTATCGTCGACGTTCTTATAGCGGCGTGTTTGAGCTTTTAGTGCATAATTGCGCGCACGCGGGATGCTTTTCATCGAAATATTTTTGGCGATAGCGTATACATTCCCTTTGAAAAGAAAGGTACAAAATTTCAGTGAAACAGCCCGTGTTGTTATATGCAAGGTGCACTTTAACCATTTGCACTCCTTAATTTCTTTTATCTACCAGCTCCTTTTAATTTACGAAGTAGATGAAGAAATGAGTTTTTAATAAAATGTGTTGCAATAATGTAGGGTATGTAACAAGTATATTTTTAATGTATTATAAATAGTGAACAAATGAAAATATATATTTCAACCTATTATTTATACGATACATATGATTTATACGATTCAAAAAATGTTAAATTCTTCACATCAAATGTAGTAACGAGGATAGATGGTTTTGATAGTCGTTTTTAATACTTGAAAGCACTTATATTTATTTAAAATTGGTGCATTAAATTAAATGGTCACTGTGAGTCACCACTCGGACGCAAAGGGTTAAGATACACAATGTATGAACTTAATCGTCATTCGTTTTATTTATACATGATGTAGTCAAACGTGTATATGTTGCAATTCGGACATTTTGTGTCGGTGGACAGGATTTTTATTGCGCCAGCGCGTTCGTGTACACCGACGTTTTCCAATCTTCGTAGGTAGACACACGTTTTCTTTTTCTGTCATTAAAACGGCGATAAATCTGGTCTAGGAAATTCACCGTTCGTTTACATTTCGTGCTGTCTGTCCGGAGTTTATCTAGCTGTCGATTCGTATATCTCTCTGGATCGTTGTAAAATCGTGCAGGTGACACGCGGACACGCGTTTGCACAGCGAGGCGGAGGCGACGCTGCTCACCCTCTCGGCAAGATAG
This sequence comes from Coelioxys conoideus, assembly GCA_947623535.1. NCBI lineage: Eukaryota > Metazoa > Arthropoda > Insecta > Hymenoptera > Megachilidae > Coelioxys > Coelioxys conoideus. The sequence continues at coordinate 35,600,491 of OX392450.1, read as the reverse complement.
ACTCGTTTGAACGTGTACGTCGCGAAACTATAGTGAACGCGTACACGCGTCACGGCATTTGGCAATTATCTCGCTTCCGTAGAAGTACACCGTGTATGTACGTTCATTAACGTCCCCGGGGGTTGCCGGTTCTATTGCGTATGGATAACAACGTCGTCGAGTAGCCTCGGGTTCTGGCTGGTTTTTTTGTTTTTTATTAACAATACGACAATTTCGGAAAAATAGAGACCGCGGTTGACAAACGTTATCCGCTTTGCCCCGGCTAGCTTGTTAACGTTTCTATTTGGGGATTTCTATTATAAGACCTTAACGCTAACTTCGGGTTTATGCAAAACGCCACGGTTCTAATAGGGTCACACTATTCCTGTGTGGGTGCCAACGTAACACGAGGACCATTCTGGGATTTCTCCTACGGTTTTAAGGTTAACCCAACTTCGCGAATCCCTGGTCGTATGTAAAACTGTACCATTCCGCCACAGTCGGAGATTGATGAGTACGTAGTTCACCTACGGTTCATACTGGACTCACGGTGACTATTGGGACCTGTCGAATTACGACCACCGGAGGAACTGTTCCTTCGTGAATCCAAGATTCGGAGATCTTTCGTCAGCATTGAGATGCTGAGTTGATACACCGAATCCCACACACGGTAGATAGAGTTCCGGAATTTCGAAACTCTATCACTCTGATCGCATTGTTGTGAGACCAACTCATAGACAATAAGATAACCTATCACTTCATTGAATCATCCTCCGAAAAACATCCTGACTTCGCTCCTCAAACGCCAACTCATCTAGCCTTCTTAGTCATCCTGTCCTCCGCACTCTGCTCTTACACTATGCTTGTACTTCGATTATTTACCCTCATCTCGATATATATAACTAGTCCTCTTTCGACATTTAGTTAGTCTACCATAATTTGTATGAGTTCACATTATAAGTGTTGTACTTATTCTCTCATCCGCAGTTCAACAGCGTGAAAGAGTGCCGATAGAATGCAGTAGGTCATTTCATAATTTCGGATGAACATGACAGTGTTCATTATACGAGCTACCCTATCTACATTCGGAGAAATCTCCCCTAAGATTAGCCTGATCAAAGTTACGATATTGTTAGCCAACCAACTAAAGGGTACTTAATGGTAGTCAATGATATACGCAGTAAATCGACGTGCCTATGGTTCGCATTAAGTAGCATCGTGATTTTCATGAGTGTCAACGTAATTGAATTCATGGTACAGCCCACGCTAGGGACGGGAAGGAAGAAACAGGGGTGAGAAGTCATAAGCGAGTCACCCTCGCTCGACCCTCCTCGAAGCAATCTAAAATCAGTATAAACGGCAAACATGGTCGAAGATGTACTTCATTGTATTCGAGATAGCGACCACGCGATCGGTTTGTTCTTTTCCAGTTTTCCACGGAATTTCATTCCTGTTCGCGTTAGCGGACGATCGATCATCCGGCGGATAAGCCGAAAACGCGTTATACTAATTCGATTCACGGTCAAGTACGATCTCGGATCGCTTATCGAAACACAGAGTGGGCAGGAAATTAATGTCTATCGTCGCTGATGGCTTTTTAATGGGGCCAGACGAACGAGCTTATTAAAATCCCGTTGCGGATAAACATCGTGGCGGTCTCGGGTGTTACGTTCCCGTCACCAGAGATCGCGTAGTGATTACGTTAGAATGGGAAGAGGGAAAATCGAAGACCTCTCGCCTCGACGTCTCTTAAAGAAGTGGAACTCGTTCGATGTCATTAACAAGCCTCGCAAGAGTCGTTTCTCTCTCGTCAAAGGAAAGGGAGCCGCTCTTGCACCAGGGAGTATTTAAACGCGTGGTTTCCACGGGAATCCGAGAATCCCTCTAATTAGCACCTCGCCTCTGGCTTTCCAGGTGGGCGTGTCAAGGAAAATATTTCTTGCGCAAAGGACGAGGAAAAGTGCGACGGGGACAAAAGGGAGCAGTCAGAGAATATTTAGTATCCACTTTTGCTCGGCAAAAGAACCTTCTCACGGTTATGTCGGGAGCTTACTTCCGTACGGCCCTGAGGGCTATGGAAAATCCACGCACTCCGGCATATTATGGAGAAATACAAGCCGCTCATCGTATTTGGGTCAAGCTCGCCTCCTAAAGTGCCAGAAGATACAACAAATTTCATTAGGCAAAATTAAATGGTGTCGCGTGGCACACCGGTCGGCGCGTATGTTCATTCCGGAACTTGAAACATTTCCAAGATTTTTCGACCGCTTTCGTTTCTCTTTAATTGCGGTTTACGTCCGTGTCACCATACTCAAGCTGCTCGTTTTAGTAACCCTGGATCTCAATATACCCTGGTTTTAATTTGTATATGTTCTAATATCCTTGGATTTTAATATTATGTATTGCAGATTGATATGTTAGGATGTTCCATAAGTTTCTTCCTTCTTTGATACAACGAATACGGAATATTTATTGTTTATGGTTGTATTAAATATAAAATGTTCTGTTCTGTCAATCTTTTCAGTCTTCAGGAAACAGCATTATTTACTCTTTCTAAAATTATTGGGGATTACTTGCAAAATATTTCTCGAAGTGTGTTTTTATGTCAGATTATAAATGGAAGAAACTTATGGGACATTCTAATATGTATATTGATACGAATATTCACATATTTGCAATATTTTCATATATCAATTTCTGCATGTTCTGGAATCCCTATACTGAAATTTCTTTATGTCTTAGTATCCCTAGGCCCTAATATATGTACGTCTCAATAGCCTCAGGCTTTAATACTCCTACGTCCTAATATCCTTATGTCCCACTATCCCTATGTCTCGATATTCCCACGTCTCAGTGTCATTACGTCACTCTGTATCTGCATCTACATATTTGTACGTTCAAATATCCCTACGCTTCAACATTCTCACATTCTAATACCCTTGCGTTGCAACTGCGTCTCAATATTTTTACGTCTCAAGACCCTTTTATTTCTACATTTTAGCGTCTAATATCGCTGTGTCTCTATACTCAAGTGTCTCATTTTGGTATCCCTTGATCTCAATATTCTTACGTCTCAATACGTCTACTTTTCAGTATCAACAGATTTCAATGTCTGTAACTCGCATGTTCGAAAACCTATACATTCCGATCTTCCTACGTCCCAATATCCCTAACCTCGCGAACCTTGTGTCCTATAATTTTTATCCCTTCGTGTCCGTGTGTCCGCGTGTCCCATATGTCGGCCGCGTTGCATGAGACAGCCTGTATATCGCGGTATTTCGCGTGGTACACCGTGACCATTAACGAGCGATGGTATCGGCCTGTAATATTATACTTGTTACGCGCATTCTCGCTTTCCCATTATCGTAGTATCATCTGCGTCCTGGTCGACTGTAACGGCACCGAGTTCGATACATTAGTTATACTCGCTCGAATAATTTAAAGCGTGCGGAACGCGAAAGTTCCGCGTCGATATTTCGTCAGCTCGTGGGCAGGGTAGCGAAAACTGTAACATCTAAATTAAACAGTAAAACCGAAGTTAGCGAAACCGAAGGACCGCGGCTGTCACGTTGATTGACGATGTACGAAAATAAACGATCGATCGAACTTATAGATCGAGATTCTCGATTACCATCGTCCATCTGATTTGTGTCGATCGTTCGAATATATTTGTACTTTAATTACAAATTCATGTCGGAAGAAATTTCCGGACGGAGAAGCTTCATCAGAATTTTTCTCTGAAAACTGGCCGAGGAAGAATTTCTCGTCGGTGGAAATAGCGGAGCGATACGGGATAGCACGCGATCATGTTGTTTCGAGTTTCGCCTTTCCCTCGCCAGATGATTCGAAACATCTCGTTCCGTTTAAAAAGCCGGCCACGATAGGCTGAATACCTTCAAGGTAGCGCCATAATTGTCTCGTCTCGTTTAACCTCCGTTCTCGTGACGTTGCCACGGGGTCGTTTTTTTTTTCAACGCGAAAGTTGCAAATTACTCGTGTTACTCCAACGAGGGAAAACGTTGCGTTTCTTCTTCGGAGGAGAGCGTTTTAATTATTCCCGTTGCTTCGATATTTTCTCGGAATAAATTGCACGAACGTAACTCGCATGATTACCAACGCTGAATTTGTAGCGCACGGACGCGGCATAGTTCAAAGATTATTCAAAAAATTATAAATTCAACAATGAAACATTCATTCGACGTTGTTTTGCCGGCAGACTTGTTCACCCACTCGTCTCGTTTGCCAACGTCATTTGCATGCAAATAAAAAGCCTAATTCGTATAAATATTTATTAAACCGGTTACTCCTGGTAATGGACATCGTTCCCGGGGGAACTTCGACTTTGCCAGACGGCGAACAATTCCGTCGTATAAATACATAATTGAATGAAAAGTCGCTCTTTTTATTCTCGTTTTCTTAAGAAATTAGATTTCTACATAAAAGATTACTCTCCTGCAAGAAATAACCTTCCGAATTTCGCGTATATTCCGTTTATTATTTCTCGCCTATTTAAATATCTCAAACAATCTATTTTTACGAAAACTTTAAATAATCTATTCTTTCGAAAATAGATTGTCCAAATTCGCTCGACGTCTCGATATAAAAATTTCGTTTCGGGAGTGTGTTTATCCTGAGCCGCGTTCCACGTGGTTCAATTATGCGATTCACGATGGGTCTACTTTCGTGTCTGACACGGCCAAACGTTTATGCGCTGTCCACACACGCGCGTCTGGCTCCGCCGGAAATTTCGATCAAAGAAAATCTTTGTCGTCGAAGAGTAAATTCCCGAAGAGGAAGGTATTTTTCGACTGACCCGGGTGATTTTAAGGAACTCGTGCCGTCGAGGCGTGGAATCTGGTCGGGGTGAAATAACCGGTGGTAGCAAACAGGATTTAATTAAAATGCGATCAATCTGTTCGTCAAAGGAGGTCGCCGAGGATCGATAGAAATATCGAGGAAACACGAGGATCGTGGCAAGGGTGGCTGAGTTCGTCACCGTCCACGGTCCAAGGCCATTATTTTGCGGCAGCCGTTACCGGCATCGCATAATAATAACCGACATTCTTAAGATCGCGATGCAAATACCGTCGGCTATAATTAAACACAACGGAGCAACGATGTCGATGAAGTTGAACGAACGTTGGGGGTGAAAAAAAAAAATGGCACGTTTCGATGGTTAGCGCGAGGAAATTACGAGGAGCTTTTGTGAACCTTCAATCATTACGAACGTGTTCCGGGGGCAGTGCGAAACGGAAGCACGAACAGAGCCGCGAAAAAGATAAATTCAGCACGGATGAAACGGTCGGCCATGAATGCGTAATACCGTGTTTTATAAACCCTTTAATTGCCACATTCGGACACGTACATCCGGCGTATAACAGCGTATGCTTTATTCGCACAGATGTATCTGCTGTCACGTTCTCCGGGGGCCGTGTAAAATTGCGATGATTAAAACGTACTTGCACGTACTGCACCGTCCTGTCCACCGCCATTTTTGCCTCCTCTTTTCTTGTCCCTGTTCTCCGGCGTTTTTCTCCCTCTGTCCTTTTTCTTTTCTTTCTCGTTAATCCGCCGCGAAGAACAGGGATAACGAATTTACGGTTTTACGAATGTGTTTCCGCGATTTTCGTATAAAACGGCTTTTATTATGCTCGTGTATTACGGTTATAATATTGTATTATATCCGTATCGTGTATAATGGATATTACATTATACGGGACGCGTTGTATTACAGCATTTAACAGACTTTGATTAGAGAAACACGATAGGATTTCGTTATGTTGTGTTTGGGAGTATTGGATGGACTAAAGCAGTTTTTCGTTTGATACCGTAGCGAACGTTATACGCGGCGATGTAACGAGTGTCGATATGACGCACGGAGATACACCGAATGACGACGATATTGCGCCATACATCACATAGTAATGGGAATACGTGGTAAAATGGCGCATAAAGATAGTAGGGCGTGACAGTACAACGCGTGGTGATGGTATCGCGCGGTAACACAAAATGTGACGATAGTAACGCGTAGCAACACAATGTGTGGATACGGTAGGGCGCAGTTGCACGAAACGTAACGATGGCAACGCGTAGTAACATGCGTGGCGATAGTAATGTGTTGTAATTCAACGCGTGGCAATAGTAACGCGTAATAACATAACACGTGACGATATTAACGTATGGTAATACCAAACGTTACGACAGTAACGCGTAGTAACACCTGCACCGATGATAACGCGTGGCAGTGCAACGCGTTTTAATACAAAATGTGGCAGCAGTAATGCATAGTAACATAACACGTACCGATAATAAATCGTGCTAACGACGAATGTAACAACTCGCAATAATCCTCAATTTAAAAACTTCCCAATCGATAATAATCATCATCTTAGTTCACCGATAACTTTCTTTCGATGCACTTCGAGTTAAGTGGTCTTCCCTCCGTAACTGGACGCTCTCGCGTAAATTTTAAGCGCACTTTCATCATGGTGCTCCGAACTTTGGTCCTGTATGTTGATAAAAAGAGAGACAGCGTGTGTATGTGTACAGGGGAGAGAGAGAGAGATGTCAGAAACGTTTTGCCCGACGACAAGCTGCCACGATGGTGTGCAATGTTATACGTATAATTAATTCTGTTCGTTGTTGCAGTCGGTGCCATGTACGTGTGCATGCTGTACGCCATCCTGTTCCTGAAGCTATGGTCGTACGTGCAAGTGAACATGTGGTGTCGGCTGAGCAGTCGAAGAAAGACAGTGAGCCAAGGCAGAATACGACGGCAATCCTTGTCGTACAACAATTTACAGTGTAAGTAGACAATGTGCACGTAACACCGTCAGACATCGCGTTTCCTATTGCGCCTCTGTGTTCCGTCGCCATACTCCTCTGGTGAATCTGCAAAATAGTGTCCGAAAAGTCCGGTACGCTGCCCTGCAATGTACGCTTCATTCGGTTATGAACCGCGCGAAGGGAATTCCACCGCCATTTTCTTTTGGTTTCGGGAGATGTAACATGGCAATGTAGCAATCTGCGAAGGTACAAGTTTTTGGAATCACGGATTTTCAGATTTGTCACGTTTCGAAATTATTATGTTCCCGAAGGGGTGCATCTCTGAATTTCTAAATTTCTAGGTTGGGTTAGCATTTATTAGTTAGTTATCCTAATTAGTTTAATGGACGTTAGTGGCTGATTAGCGTTAGCGACTACAAATTTGAGGGGCCTAGGTTCGAGTCTGCATTTTTTCGTGTTTTTACAATTCTGGAGTCTAAATCTAATTTTTTAATTTCTAAGTCTCTGAACTCCTAAATTTCCGAATTTTGTAATTTTGAGATTGTTGCACCCCCGAATTCCTAAATCCCCAAATACCTAAATTTACAAATTTCTAAATCTCAGAATACCTATACCCCCAAATTCCTAAGTCCTCGAATCCCTAAAGCCCCAAATACCTATATTTACAAATTTCTAAATCTCTGAATACCTGTACTCCCAAATTCCTAAATCTCCAAATACCTAACTTTACAAATTTCTAAATCTCCGAATACCTATATCCCCAAATGCCTAATTCCCTGAATTCTTAAGTCTCCAAATACCCCAATTCTCGGAATTTCAAAATCTTCAAATACTTAAATCCCCAAATATCTAAACACCTAAATTCCTAAATTCCCAAATCCCTCAGTACAAAAATTCCCGTCTCCCCAAATCTCTAAATCCACAAAGCTCCAGATTCTCTGAATATCAAAACTTACATACTTTTGCGACCGAAAGTTGTTCCTAACCAAAATATAAAAGTGACCAAATTTGTCGATTGCAAAATTGCCAACATTCTGAGTACGACAACGTGTCCAGAAGTATCACTCGATTCGTAGCATAATAATTTTCCCTTCAGAAGTGTATGGTGGTAGCCGCTGTACGTATCAGTCAGCCTGATGCGTAATAACGCGCCGCTCGGTAGCCCGTTTATTTCTATCGACCGTGTCAATTTATCGCCGCGAGCTCGCGTTAAAATGTTATTTCCGCGACGCGTGTTACGCACGCCTGGCCACTTTCGGTAACAAGTATCACGCATTCCCTTTTACATCGTTTCGCGTTTCCACGGGATGCCCTTTAATTTCACGCGAATTCGGAAAAACGTCAGCTGCGTATATTTTTGTCCGCGTGACGCGCTCGTTACGATATATGTGCATTTTCCCTTACCACTCTCTCTCTCTGTCCCTCCCTTTTTTTTTTATTTTTGTTTGAACGCGCCGTTTCGGCGTTGGGTGTTTTGCAACCGGGACGTTCGTCGACAAAATTGTGAACAAAATTAATTAAAGGGATTTCGTCGCGGCGGGAAAGCAAAGGATATCGTGAACAGTTTTTCGTTATTATATTTACGGATGGGATATCCGAGGCTGGATCCTTGCGTGTAACACGTACCGCGGGAATCGAGTTAGTATGCTCGAATCTAATAACGGGGACTCATAATTCCTTTGATGTTCGTGGAAATCAGAGAACTAATTATTCTAGGTGGCACGTCGATGTCAATGCGCTTAGGTAATGCAACGGCAAGGAAATGTAATTCGTAGCTACTTTCGAAGATATTCGTGTTCCTGTTACAATTTATACGAAGATCTGAGATGTACTATCATTACTCACAAAATTTGATACCCATCTCTACGTCTACATTTTGTAACATCTATGTATATATGGTTTTTGAGTATTTTGTATATGCAACTTGAAGGGGTATTTCTCTTGTTCGATTCGCTACGTATCCTTATCATGCCTCTGTTACATTCATCAAGGTCATCGAATATGGCAGGCTATTCCACACGATACAATTACCCTATTCTATCAACCTCACCCAGTCCCTGTTCTACACGGGTATCAATTATAATCGTATCGATGTTTGGATTAATCGGTGACAGAGATTAACAGCTTCGGTGATTCCGATTTAAGGAGCGTTAATAAAGGATTTAGCAAAGGAAAATTCGAAAGATCTTGATTGATTACGGCGTTCATTACCTCGCGAGAACGCGAAGCTGACCGAAAAAAAAAGGGAAAAAATGCAATAACTCGTGCGCCTGGTCGGAAAAAAGGATTGTCCCTTATGCGAATAATCCAGTCTCCGGTGTCATACGTATTTGTTCTGTTCTGAAGGCGCATACACATTGTCGCGGTTTGTCAGGACGCGTGTGCACATCCCAACCTTCGTGAACACGTAGTCGCAGTGGAAGAGGCGAATAATTTCCACCCAATTTAAACTCTCGATCAGCTTCGCGTCTGTTTCCGGGTATTGAGTGCAGGCTGGTGGTATATCGATTATTCAGAGCTGGCAAATTCAAATTATACGAGCGACCTTTCCCCAATAAACTCACCGCATGGAATATTAACCCTTCTCTTGTACGTTTCCCGTCGGTGTAAAAGAATCGGACCGAACTGAGCGAGAAACGCTGCAATTGTAAAGACTTCATGTTTCATTTTGACGTGTTATGGCTCTGTTTCGTGCTATGGAAATCTGTTACACGTATAGTGTTTCCCGTTTCTTAGAACCGCCTGAAAGCGACCTAGTAAATTGCATCGAAAGAAATTTAACCTTCTACAATTCCTGTACCATCTAATTACCGTTCGTGTGCTTCTTTTTGTACGTAACCAAAGGAAGAACATAAATGGGTACATGCTCACGTAGAATTGCAAACTGTGATAAAGGTGACTGAACAAGTATGGTAATTATAAAGAAATGACAATCTGGCAATGTAGAAATTTAAGGATGTAGATCTGAAATGTAGAGATTTGAAAATGTAGAAATCTGAAATACGGAAATTTGTGTATATGTATAAGGATCCAGTAATATTAATATCTAGGCATTATGGATCTAAACATAAAGTGATCTATGAATGTAAAGATCTGAAAATATAGGAATCTGACCATACAGTTATCTGAAAATATATGAATCTAACAGCACGATTTGAAGATACCATAACTAAGCAATGCAAGCGTTTCACAGTACCCGTGCTTGAGAGCATAAACATCCAAAGATCGTACGTTCTCATCTCATAAAATACCGCGTGTCTTGCAACGAACGCGTAAAACTTTCCCGGTATAAAAATTACGAAGCGAAGTAACGTGAACCCTTCGGACCATCGGCGAAACGAAGAAGGGAAAGGAAGAAAATAGAAATTACTTCCACGAACTGTAAGTTTCTCAACGCCGCAGCACCCCGTCTGAAATCAACCTTTCATAGCGTGAACTTGCAGAGTTCCTCCCGTGTCTTGCGGGAGCTGCGAAGCTCGTGATACCAGAACATAAGAAGATTTCCGACGCGTAGGTGCTTTCGCGAACTTGCAACGTGAAAGGTTAGACGTCAACGGTGTAATAAATTAGAGGGAAACTCGTCCAACGATGGCGTTAGACGACTCCCGCCCGCGCACTTTCTATCCGGCAATGATGTACGACACAACGTTTAACGTTGCGTAAGTATTTAAAACCGTAAATGATGGCAAGTCTGACAAGCGAGAGAATTATTGCAGAGACGTTCGAGAAAGTCCGCGATGGAAACTACGAATATTAGAAGAAATCGTTCGAAAGTACACAATAGCTTCTGCAATGAATAAAACATGTCAGGGACGAGTTGATTTGCAAATGAAATATCGATTCTATGACCAATCAATTGCATTTTGATAAATTAATCGTTGTTGAACGGTCGAAGGACGCCGCTGGAAGACTTCTGGATGGACGAGATTCTCGTCGACGATGATAATTCGAATTCACTGCAACGGAAACGATGCAGAAAAAAAATGCGAGACTAAAGTGGAGCCCTTAATCTCTTCTTCGATATTCGTCTCGTCTTAACGTGTCTCTCGTTCGTCCGATTAAAATACCGATACTCGTTGTATACAGTTAAAAAGAGCACATAATCTTGTCATAATAGCACTCGCTAACCACATATCGCGGCAGGAAGTTACATTTCGTTGGTAACAAGGCTGCTTCTCAAAGCGGAGGTGCATTTACGAGACCTATAGTCTCGTACGCCCGAACTCTATTAAATTTCATAGTGTCAGAAACATTGTATAATGAAGCCGGTCACGTGATACACCGTACGGGCAAAAGTAGCAGCATACACGAACGTTAATCGAGAAACGGAATAGAATACTAATTCGAAGAAGGTGTGGACAAAAGGGGGAAGTATCCAGTGTGTTCCAACTCCCGAAATTGAAATCCTCCATAAATTCATCCCTGGTCCCCATGCATTATTTAACACATCCCGGCTAACAGTTTCCAAAAACACCGACCGCTAAAAACTATCTTCCCGCACAACAGCCACGCGATTCGGCCGTCCTGGTTCAACAAAGAGACCGTACAAACAAAAAGGGTAAAAACAAAAAAAAGGAAAATATGAAGCCTCCTCGGGGAACTTCGAAACGTTCGCCAGAAACTCATCGACTAGAATGGCAGTATGGCACGCGAAACCATAGTCGACCATCACGTCTGTCCAATGATTGGTCCGTTTCTGCCTCATTTTTGCCCGCTGTTCGTTCACCGACCGATCTGCTCTTCGTGTTGGCCAAGAACCATTCGGAAGGCCTTCTTTCTTAACTCGAACTAAGACAGACGTTAAAGTAGATTGCTTCGAAACGAGGACACGTGGATCGATTGGTTTCCTGGATATTCAACGAATAACCGAGCCGATTATGTATTAGGTGCATAACGTCACCGTTTTTAATAAATTATATTCATTTCAAAATATATAACCAATTTTATTTCATTTGTCAACCGGCAGCTTGTGAATATATGCTGAATAATACCAACGAATCTTAGACTAGAATAACATACTGTGAGACGATTCATTTTTAGAATAACTGATTGGCCGAGTATCGAAGCAGTGAGTCTCGGAGAAATAACAACTAGTAAAATGAAGCAATCAATTGTTTAAATGATACAATAGTGATAATGGCAGACGAAGAGTCCAAGATCTGTCGTGACATATGACCATACCTCACACAAGAGTATGTTAACTCAATCACGCGATCGTGGTGCGAGGATTACTCCATCACGATTTCGTTTCAACGATCAGCTTTAATCCGATGTTATATCGATAAATTAGCTAGTACCGGTGCTAGTAAAGAAGATTCATTTACTATAGTTGCTCAAGCCAGGTCATATAACGAGGATAACCGTTCGATGAGTCGGGTAATCGATAACCGGATCAAACCATCGGCAAGTTGACGAGTTATCGGGAGTGACGCGAAAGAGACGGGCATCGAACTCTATCGACAAACGAGGATCGATCCCACATGCCCAGACGCGGAAGGACAAAAAGCTTCCGCGAAAAGGGGCACGCAGTGAACAGAAGTAGACGTCGTCATTATACCGCGCAATAATACAGAATACCTAGACGTACAGCCGGCGAATAAAGGGGTAGAGAATGAAAATTACATGGTAGGCGGTATAGGAAGAGAATTATTCACGTGTTCGTGGCTTCGTTCGCGTACGGAATCGTCTATCGACGCTTCTTCGAATCGATCGGCCGAATCGATCGCGGATCCGTACGGCACGAAAAAGCGTCGTATCGATTGTCGATAATCGCATTAACCCGCGACACTTTTTATACTTTGGCCGGTGTTATCGCGAAACGATCTGACAGACAGAGTCCGGTCGAGCGCGGAATTAACAGTCGTCTAATTATTCTTGCCCGTCCAACCTTTGTGTCTCGGTGTCTCGCGACGGGGATACCGCGAAATTACGTATTCAAAGATGGAAAAATGGTGCTGTCTCGTTTCGGTCAACGCGAACAGAGGCGATCGTAACGTTTTAACGACTACATTATCCCGCCTCGCGATACTTAACGTTCGACCATTCCTCAACATCTGTTCCGCCGACTTCCGGCGAAGGTATCAGCTCCGCGATGCACCATTCACACGCATCCGCCATTATGTCTTCCTCCCGCATTATCTTGGCATTGATTAACGAGCCTCGACCGTGAACAAGAAGTCAGGAAACGGGGATGCCTCTGCCACAACGAAATGGACTCGAATCGAATTTGCAAATAGGAACAATTTGTACGCTACCTTTTGGCTGTGTCGATCTTCTCATCGATGACTGGCATACACGTACAACTACTTCGTTTATAATTTAATCCTCGATAACATTTATAATCTGATCTTCGATGACTTTTATAAATTAATTTTCGATGACTTTTGTGATTTAATCCTCGATAAATTTTACAGTTTAATCTCGAATATACTTTTGCAATTTAATCTTGAATGTTTTTTATAATTCGATCCTCGATAACATTTATAATTTCATTTTCAATAACTTTTATAATTTAATCCCCGATGACCTGTATAATTTCGTTCTTAGTAAATTTTACAATTTAATCTTGAGGAAGTTTCACAATATAATTTCGAATGACTTTTATAATTTGATCCTGAATGATTTTCGTAATCATTCATCCTCGACAATGTTTGTAATCATTCGTTCCGTGTTGTATAATCAAGAGCTTCATGTGAGCGGAATATGAGCAATTTATTATTCTTCTGGACTCTACGAGTTTCCCTCGTGTCAGAATTTCATTCTTCTCGAAAATAAAGGCAGCACGGTCGAATATCGATCTGACGATTATCCGTAAGGTCTGCAAACTGTGATTTCGCCGGCATGTAAACGCAGTCACGTGTTATTTGTATCCCGAGTATCGGTTCGTGTTTTGTGCCCGGTGGAGGTGTATTGGTATCGCAACCTGATATTACCGAGATGGCTACTTCGGTTCTAAAGCGAAAATACGGCTTGTACGGTCTGGAAAGTATGCATCTTAGCCTATGAACTTGCCGAGTGCAACGCAATCGATGTAGGTACCCGATTATTATCGATACTGGTTCCAGAGAGCAGTCGTCACTGTCCACGGTCATACTTGAATGTAGAACTCGGTTACTTTAGATCTCCAAGTCTGAGGTTGTTAAAATTGCAAAACGGAATCTCTGTATCTTTGACAACTCTCTCTTCGCATGGTGATTTTGTGTAGATACAAAAAAACTGTCTGGAAATTCGGAGACGCACGGGATTTGGTCTTTCAATTTGCAGGTTTACATTTGCAACTTTCACTTTACTGACTTGAACTGTAAGTTTAACTCAAATTGTAAAGTTTAATTTGAATCAGGACTTCGAAAATGTCGGACTGATAATTTATTTGATTACTAGGTATCGCGTAAGGTAATAAAGTATTTATTGATCGCGTAAATTAGAAAAGATTGATTCATCGTTTGAGGATAAACTTGTTGGAGAAAATTGAAAAAGTGTAATGCACGTGGAGGTGGAAGGAAGCAAGCCGCGTGGTAGAAGAATGCCAATAGGAGGTGAAAAGGCGAAGTAAAGGGAGGATCGCGAACGAGAAATCTCACAAATTAAGCTTGAGCTGTACAAGAGACGAAGCTTTCCGACCGATAGGATTGGCTGCAATCTTCGACAAGGCAATCCGGCGGACTCGTAAATTTCCTGGAACAGTGCGAACCGAGCCTAACAGACCTCCGCTGTCTCGATACCAGTTGGCCACAATTTCCCAACGACATGGAGATCTAATTCTAGAAATTTATTTGCTCGATAAACTGATGGTGTTTTCATCCCATCCTCGGATCGTACGTGATTCATTAGTTCAGAACGTTTCCAATTTCCAAACGTCGTACAACTCGACGACTTTCTTTCGAAATTTCGTCCGAAATTTTTACTTGTCAACGTTTCTACGTGTTGACACTGGATGGTCGGAAAGTTTCGCCTCCGAACGTTTCGTCGTGCTTTCCCCGTTCTTGTAAATCGATTCTCGCGATTGATCGTATCGATTTTGCACGGAGTCTCGCACTTAGGGTGGCTATATCTAAGGTGAATCATCGTTCAAAAAAGAAGCAGTGGTAGTGGCAAGTCGAAAATACGGAAGAAACATTTTTCATACGAGGCTTCGTTTTGAAGAAAATTGACTTTAAATTTTTGAATGATATATTCCGCATAATACATTTCAGCAACATTCACCAACATTTTCAGTAATTTCTGTAATAATAAAGTTTATGATTGGTTCAATATTCTGTTCCATTACATGTTCCTAATTTTCCGTTACGATAAAAACGAGCTAGGACTGCGACGATGTCCCTCGAGAGAACGACCTACAGTGAGATTCGTTGTAAGGAGACATGATGGATTGCATTCGTCCCAGGCGAAAATTCGATTTTCTCGAAAACCCTCGTATGAAAAATTTGTATTCCCCCTTTGTTTATTCTTTCCTGCACCGCTTTGCTCGTTTGTACGATCAGTTACCGAATACCCTGTACAGAAATATCGATAACCCTTCAATTAATTACGGTCGATCGTATCGAAATCTCGGGCACGGTGAAAAAATGATAGGAACAGTAAGGGATTTTTCACCTGTTGAACGTGTTGCGGGTACGTCGGCGCCCAATTTGCTCAACAAGTTTCGGCTCGTCCATAATCATAACGGGATCAAGAAGCTCGTATTAAAAATTCCAGCGGCGTATCGCCGGTTCCCATTACCGGCATGGAATCCTCGCGATATCTCGCGGCTGTTTCTGCGCGGCGGCGTATTAACTCGAGCATCGCGACGAAACAGGAAATTCCGTGCTCGAAGCCAGGGGTATTGAGCACGGGGAAACAGCCGGAAAAACACGCAGGGGGAATAAATGAAGCCCGGGGGGATGGATAGACGGAGAAAGGGGGAAGGGCAGGGGCTCGGTCGCACACGGACAAACAACGACGAACGAAAAAGAGGCAGCAGGAATTTCATTTGGACGAATTCTTCGGTGCTTATTACGAGGAACGGAAAGGCGTGGAACGTCGCCAGGCGTCGCTCGGACGTCGGTCGTTGGATCGACGGGTTCGCGAGGACGCCACCCTCCGTCGATTTCTGCTGCTGTCTTTCGCGACGGCGTTCGATCAGGCGACGCCTAACGTCGCGTGTTGTCGAGCTGATCTGACCGTTCAACGGCCACGGTAATCGGGTAACAGCCGGTGCAACGGGGCTTATTTGAATTCCAGATTGGATTATCCGTCGGATTTGGATAAATGAGGAGATTCTATCAGTTACCTGCTCGCGTTGCTGCCGGATTAGACGTACGGACCAGGGAATCGGTATTGTCTCGGTCGAATAACCGGCGAAAAGCTTGTCGAAACGGTGGAAATCTTCCAGCTGCTTGACGCCGAATATCTTCGTTATTTCCTATCCATGAAACAACGGGATCGATTGAGAATCGTTGCGATTTCGAACGTCTCGCTTCGACACAGCAAACATCTATTTTGTTGTGCATTGCTTGGTTGTCGCTTGGACACCGTCAACGCGTTCAACCCTGTCGTAATTAACCCCTCGCACTATAACGACGAGCTACTCTCGTGACGCACGCGCGGTTCAAACCTTGCTAATATTTTTAATACGATCGAATGTTCAATTTAAGTCTAATTGTAATTTGCTCGGTCGAGGATCGCTAAATACAAAACAGTCTTGTGTTCAAACTCCATCCACAATTTATAACAACGCAAATACTTTAAACGCAATTCTTAAATATTAACCTTGTTCAAAAACGCCAACGACAAAACCTATTTTATTTCAGAACGCTCCTGCTCACTCTCGCCACGACTTCCAATTCTGTTACCCTGCTTCGCTCAATTCACACCTCTCCGTAATCGATCGCAATCGACCGTTCAACCTATTAGCTTTTATCGATATCCCATATCCCACATAAATGTAGCGCGATTTTTTTAGAAATTAACCCGTGACCGTCCTAGGCGTAATTGCGAACCGTTCGACCTACCGATTCAATTCGAGAAATAATAACTGTTATCGTCGAGCCACAATCGAAAGTTACATTGCTCGGGGGATCGAAGTTTAAATACTTGCCGGTTCCCTCTCGAAGATTAAACTATTCTTCCCGGTCCCGGGAGATGCTCGAAAACGATCGTCGGAGGTCTGGCGAGCAACTTCCACGGTAGCTTTTCATCAAACTCTCCGTCCGAGCTTTCCCTTTTGGATTTTTGTTTCTCCCCCGTTTTGGAGGAGAACTTGGCCGGTAGAACGGTACTAGGAGCCGGCGAAATTCCTGTTGCTTGCCAGCCGCGTGTGATTCATCGCCGTAATTTGTTTTTTCCGCGTCTAACGCGGATACGATTCGTTGTTGCAGCTTCCAGCGTGAACGGAACGGAGGTCGACGACTCGAAACACGAGGCGAACGGGGCTGGTACCGTCTTGGTGCAATATCCGGACAACTTGAATCTCCGTGATCTTTACTACTACATCCTGGCCCCCACGCTCTGCTACGAGCTGAATTTCCCTAGGACACAAAGGATTCGGAAAAGGTAAACAGTAATAAGGAGAGCGAAACAGAGATTTTTCTTTTCGGAGATTCTCAATTTATCGTTCGCCGCTCTTGGATCGCCAGATTATTTGAAACGTGAAATATGAACAACGCGGCTCGCGAAACGAATGGAAATTAATTTTTTAAGAAGAATTATGCGAAGGAGGGATCGTTGAATACGCGGCACTGGAAGATTAATCTGCCTGTTTCCCGCGACAGGCTCAACGTGATCTCGGCTTTCTCCCAAGGATACATTGTCATCTATTTTTCACGAGCGTGCATTACGCGTGTCTGTATAAAACTGGACGGAACTTTTCTTGGAGCTAATATTAGAACGCTTTGCGACGAGGAATATTCCGAGTTGTATTTCAGAATTTTTATCGTGGATTGAAATTTCCTGCTCAGAATGCGCGTATATTGTGCAACGTTTGACCTGAAATTTGCTGCGAGCATATATTCCGCGTTTTATTGAAGCTACTAGGAAAATTGTTGTCGCAAGATTTCCAACGAAATCAACAAATTCAAGAATACGCTAAAAATTCTTGTTTATCGTATAAACAACAAGGTCGATTCTTCTCATGGTCGATATTATCTTTGGGAATTGTTCACGAGCAAAGATCAAAGATCCACGGTAGATATATCAACGATAAATTTTATAAATCGAGATCTTGATAAGATATCAATTTTTCTGAAACATATCCATATTTTTTTTCGACATATTAGGTCGCGTCATAAGTAATTTCCGATGCAGCTAAGTAGAATCTATTATTCGTATCTACCCGCTATGAGTTACTGCGACAACGAATTTTTTTTTTACTTTAACTGTTTTTCTTAATCTCTGAAATGGCGAGTCAAAAAGTACATATTCGACGTTCGTAATTTAAACTAGGCAATAATACTATGGCATCAGCGGAGAAAATATGCAATGTATATGCTGAAGGGTTAATAACTGATCAGGCAGTTAGAAACTGGTTCGTAAAATTTCGATCTGGAGATACATGTTTATCTGACATCATGGCTCTACCCGAAAAATGGCGAAGCGTTGTTAATAGTAGTGGAGCATATTTGGTTGAAATAAAATCATTTTCACACAGTAAGAAAAACAGTTGAATTTTACTGAAAAAGACGCCACGAACTTTTTCCCAGAACCAATATAATAAATCAATATAATTTCCTTATTAAATAAGAGCGAAATAAATGCGTGACAAAAAAACGGAAGTTACTTATGACTCGACCTAACATCTATATCTTTATTCGACGTAAACGCAACGGAACACGAACGGAGGAAAATAATGCTCTTCAGGGTAGTCACAGCGATCAATTTCAGTTACCGAAGTAACCGTCCGAAACGGAGCTGGTAATTAGATCAGTTAGAAAACACTCGTGTTCTACGCTAAAGTTCCTTTCGATTCTAATCCCGCCGGTGAGCACGTTTATATAGGTACCGGCTCGTATCCGTTCGCGAGCACTTCACCAAAAGTTTGCCTTCTTTTTCGCTCGGTTTCGATCCTACACACTTCCTTCGGAAAGGAAAACGGAGAGAAGAAGGCGAAGTTGGCGAGCGGAGTGTTCGCGAAATTAGATTTAAGTGGGCCATTGTTGGGAAAATAGAGAAGGGTACGTTTGGACGGACTCCGGGACGGGGAGGACAAGGTGATGTATTTCTTTCGGTGCTTCCGGATGCTATTCCCGACTGTATCCGAAATCCTGGAGATTTTCATGGAACACTTTCTACCCCCGCATCCACGTATCTTGACGAAACGTATGCGCATTGAGAACGTTGCTGACAGACGCTTCTTGCCACAATCGTTGGCTAGTACTATGTTTTTAAGTATACTACACTCTTTAAGTCTTTAGAAAATCAGCTTGTACCATTTATTGTAATCTGGTTCGTATTTCATGAAGAGACTTATCTTTAACGTTTTGCATTAACGCTGTACTATTATGAAGCATTTTCACAATTAACAGAGATGTTAACCCCTTGCATTGATCGATATCGTTTGAAGATAGCTCCAAAATTTGCTGGTTGAAAAGTTCGATGAATTCTTTTAAAGTTATTTATAATTGCCGCTATTGTACATTTCACCACGTGCATACATTACATAGATAACGCAAAAGATTTAGTTAAAGAGTTCGTTTGAACTCTTCAACTTGAACTGAATGTAGAATGAGTCATTATTCAGACGCAGCTATAAATTTTTGTGGCAGTAGATTCAATCTACTGAAACAGTGAAAAATCAGTCCGTACGATTTCTCGATCAACGTGCATCCAGAATGAATATGATTTCGTAAAATCGGTCGGTCTTCGAGTATCGTAAATCATGTATGCAGGAAATAGATAATTAAAATGCAAGAGGTTATATCTTGAACTCGGTCGATTCAAGAATAGTCCCCGAACGAAAAACAGACCCGGTAAGGAAATTTACTTTGGATCCATCCCCCCTGGGAACCGAACGTTTTATTTCTTCTTGCAGATTTTTGATTAAACGTATCCTGGAGGTCGTGGTCGGCTGCCAAGTGGTCATGTCGCTGTTTCAACAATGGATGGTCCCGTCCGTGAAGAACTCGCTGGTGCCGTTCAGCGTAAGTGTTTCATTTACCCTTCTTTCTTTTCCACCCTTTCTTCCGTTCGTGGAAGAAAAAAAATTTTCATTACGTCTGGCGAGGCAGTCCTTCGAACCGTACATCATAGAAAACAATCTCCCGTTCTCTCTATACAGACGGTTCCGTTCGTTGTACGTTCGCCGCCATGCATCACGCGGTTATCCCTTTTATTCTCGCCGGAAATAAATAATAACAATAATCCATCGAGCGGCCGATACGTCGATGCAGGGCCGAACGTTATTAAGGAAGCTAATTATTTATTGGGACGGTGATAAATAAATGGAGACTCGCCACGGTAACGAAATGGCTTCCTAAGATAGAGAGAGCGGGCGAACAGAAGCGTAATTTGGTTTCGGCAAATAGGTACGATCAATCTTTCTCGTAATTCCCCGACTAGAGGCACGATACGCACGAATATATGGCCGAGCCAAACTAACCTACACGCCCGGTAAAATGATAGCAGTGTCGTGCTACCCTTAATTTCTTTCAGAAAAATTTCAAATTTATAATTTATGGCCGATCGGTCTACGTGTATACTGAACACTAAAACTTCCGACATATAATGCACAATTACTTTGAAGTTAAAAATGAAATTGAAAAATAGATGAAGGAACGATGAATCATAAGTTAATACACTTGTTAATCTCGATGAGACTCAGCACAGATTTCAACGAAACCATCTTAACAAATTTTATCATTCAAAATAGAAACTTCGCAAAATGATAATTTGACCCCTTTGGTAGTTTTAGTGTTAATAATTAATCGGATCCATCACAGTAGAATGAATTAATTTCTCGCCACTCGAATCATTACCGATTGGATCGATATATTAGATCGATATTGTAGGCGTATAGTCTAGAGCAGATTATTATTAAAGTGTACGATATATTATGTTTTTCTTCCTGCATTGTGAGGTTTATCTATCGTTTGTCAAAAATTCGGAAGATCATTTCGCGGAGAGATTGATGACGCGTTACCTGCGTCAACATTTTGTTACAGAGTGTACACAGCCAGGAAATTCTGTCTCTGTTTCGCTAGAAAATCCTCATGCAAGCCCCTCTAATGATGTGTTCCTAGGCTCGTCGCGCAATAATAGCCCTGACACGAACCATCAATTTTTATCTGGCCGGCTGTTAAGCGGCCTCTCGGTCCCTCTTTTTTTCTGGTTATATTTGACAGCCGCCGATCATTTGTTAGGGAACTAGGCCGGGGGGTACATTTCCCGAGGAGCCACGAAAATATTCCACGTGTGCCGTTCGTATCGCGGGTACACGGTCGGCTTGTAATCAGGATGGGGCTGTAAATATTCTGGATAAGCTGGCTGGACAATTTAGACGGAACGCAACGTCCAGGATATTACGATTGTATCTCTTATTACCCGGAGGTACGGCGCAGCTTGAAATAACGTTCCCCGAACGAGAACGATGAGAACAAACACACCGGGACGTTGACAGACGGTCCGAGTTTGGTAATTGAGCCGCGGCCCTTCATAATTCCGTCCTGTATTTTCGGTAGAAATTTGATTCGATGCCGGGAAACGACGAACTTGAGATCGCGGACTCGTAATTAATCCCGTTGGTTCACGTCGATGGCCGAAATTAGTTGGCGACCGGTTATTCGTTAACACGTTAAATACCGTCGACGATGTCGCCGACTTCGTGTACGTACTCTCCAAAATTCCGCAACTGGAAGAAAAGAAATTCTCACAGACGGAATTTAATGATGTAGAGTTTCGGGAATTTCAGAACTTGGGTATGTGGAAATTTAGGGATGCGAGAAGTTGGGGGGTTGAAAATTTGACAACTTGCAAACTTAAGGGTTCGGGAAATGTAGGAATTTGGAAATTTGAGAATTTGTATCTGTAGAAATTTGGGAATGTGGGAAGTTGGGGTTTGAAAACTTGAGAGTTTGGAAGCTTAGGTGTTTGGAAAATGTGGGAAGTTGGGTGATGAAAATTTCAGAGTTTGAAAACTTCGGGGTTTCGAAAATTTTGCAAATATTAAAAATTTAAAAATATGGAAATTTGCACAATTTGGATATTTAGGAATTTACAAACTCACAAAATTTGAAACATTAGGAATACAGAAATTTACGAACTTCCGATCTGGACACATGAAAATTTTGTAAATTCGAAATTTCATAAATTCGTGAATCTGTGGATTTGGATATTTAGATGTTTTATTCTGTAAACCCGCGAGTTACCTAGCTAAGCGAAAACTCATTACGACATTCATTTGAAATAACATCATAAGTAGCATTAATATTCTATTAAGTTGGCAAAGCAGCAGGTGGAAAATCCAGGTTCCTCGTCCGCAAATTGAACTTCCCATAACAACGTGGAAAAGATGAAATTCGCTTTGCCTGCAAACCCCAACGAGCTCCTTCCTTTTTCTCGGTTTTCTCCTGAAACAATTAGCGTCGGTTGTTGAAACGGCTTAACCACGAGACGGAGTTCATTGGTGGCAATTGTCTCGTTGACACCTAAGCGGCGTTGAATGAATTAATAAACAACGGCAGTCACGCGGAACACAAAGTGGCGATTAAGTCCGATTAAATGGCAGATTGCGCGGACAATGAATGCATTACGGCGGTTAGGCATGCGATACTCTGTTGATAGTGGCGCGTGATAGCGAGCGGGAGTAATTAATTGAAATAAAATTCATGACGAATTCGTTTCGGTGCTATGGCAAAGAAACTAGCATCCCGTACTCCGTCAGCGACTGAACGGGAACTTGATCAATCGGGTCTTGCTTTCGTGTTAATTAACGGTAACGGATTCATCGATGCCGATAGTTGAAACAGCGAGTTTGGTCCTTGACACCGGTTGCTCCGTTTTGTAATATCGATTCAACGAAGAAGCCGATGAATTTGCATCGTTAACCGAAACTGACGCAACTATTCCAACGAACATGATGCAATTAAAGAATGGACGTCAGGTACAGTTACGGACAACGAACATGAACAATTTCTTTGTGCTCGGTGTTACGTAGAAATATTAATTAAATTCACCCGGCGTTGCATAAAGTTTATTCCATAACGAAAGTTCCGATACAAAAGAAAATTATGTATGTATCACCATGTTGTCTAATAATCGGTTGAATGAGTATCGACATTAACGTGGGTAGATAGTTAACGTAATAATTAGGTAATTATTGTAGAAAGAAATATTTGTGTGGCATCATAGTTTTAAGAAATTTTAGTTTATGGGAATAGATATAAGAGTAATATTTTATTATCTCACGGAAAGGCTGAAGATAATGAAAGAGAAAGCATTGACAGACAAAAGACATACTCAATGGAACAACACGCCAATGCATTGTGTTAAGAATATAGTAAAAGGGGTGAAAAGGGATTAGGGAGGTTTTTTCTGACCGAAAAATCAGTGTTGAAACGAGAATCGATCGTGTCGTTGAATTGAGCTTAGAATCGAGAGCGTTGAGAGTTGGAATACTTCATCAATATATTTTGAGTGTACCCAATTCATTATAACTTATATAATCCTACTAAATGAAACTTATTTATAATTTAAATCATATTTCCCTGTGAGTTTGTATTTTGCAACCGCTTTCGAGACTCGATTCCCCGGGCGCGTAACAACGCGTTCAACTCGAGCACGTTTCAGCTCCATCCGCGCGTAATGTTGTCCTTTTCCACGAATGGAAGACGGGACCTAAAGTGGAGGCGCAACCCTAAACAACCATGAACCGGACACTTGGTCGCGGAACTTCGCAACAGCGAGAGGCACCGTTTAGCCAAGACAACCACGGGAGAACTTGCGATCAGATAGTTGCTCGTTTCCACCGTATTCTCAACCCTCGGCCCTTCCCTGGCTGGCCCTTTAGTGCTCCAGTTACTCGACGACCGATTATTAAGCGTTTCCATGGCTTCGAATCGATTGGGTCGATGTAAGTGGCGGCGTTTCGCGAAGAAGATTTCGATCGAGGAACGACGCGCTTTTCAATCGGGAGACACAAACTGCTAATCGCAAATCTGTAGGAAATTGGATTGGCCGGGGTGAAATAAAGCTGCATTCCGCTTAAAGTATAATATAATAGTACTTTATTATAGTCTATGATTTACGCTACTTCGCTGTTAACTCTGACCTACGCTGTTTCGCTATTCGCACTCGACTTTCTGATACACGCTGTTTCACTGTCCGCTAAAGACTGCCCATTCACCCCGAAAACTGTACACTCTTCCCCTTACATTCATCATGCATCCACTCCAAACATCCTCGCGATCACGTCCACCATTATTATCATCTTCCGTTTACACGATCCTGCTACACTCAGTCCAGTCATACGGTTTCAAACACTTTTCTTCCGCGACTCAGCCTCTCGAACTCAATCGCACGCAATCACGCTGTTTGCATTTGTCCAAACCGTCGCTCGCTTTTTCCAAACATACCCATGCGCACATAACAAAAATATTCTCATGCTACAAATCGTTGGAAACGGAGTTGGTCAAATTTCGAACGCACCGATGCACGAACGTCGTTCCCCGATCGAACGAATTTATAAGATCGATCGGACACGCAGTAATTACCGTGAAGGATGGACCGGAGATAATTCCAGGGTGGCGAGCTCTTTCTCTGCCCGTTTCCGCGTCGTTCGCCTCGTCATTTTCTCTATCTTCGATCGCATTCACCCTCTCCTTTTTTCCCGCGCTTTCTCCGCCGATCTGCACCTTTCTGGCCGGACAAATTGGATTCGATAATTGCGAATCACGATGACAGGGACGACAGTCACGTCGGCGATCGGCCGGCTAGATACGGGGAAATATCTGCGTCTTTCGATTTGGCTCGCGCGGGTCTATCACTGTCGCGAGAATCGAGACACCCATCGAAGAAATCGATATCGCTCTCGTGCCGCTGTCCGATCGCATGCATTCGCGAGATCCGATAATTATCGTCCGCTCGGCACGAACGTGATTACTTGTTCTGCTTCGAGGCTCGTTCTTTAACCTCGCTGGCTCGACGCGCCATTATAATGGCTTTCGCGGATGTCATCTTACACCACGACGCGACAGTGTCTAGTGACTCACTTGATCACCGTTTGATTTAACACTAAACTACCGAGACTGTCAAAATACCGTCTTACATGTTGCTTGTTTCAAGTTACAACAATTTTTGTGGTGGTTTTAATATACACTAACTTATGTTTCATTGTTTGTCTATTTATTTTTCAATGCCATTTGCAATTTCAAAATAAGTGTGAATTATACGTTGGTAGTGTATGATGTATAAGGTAGAGTATATGTTTTGTTTTACGTTATTGTTTTACCTTCACAACGTTTTATAACAGTGTTAAAGTATACAGACAGAATATACAGTCTTTGTGTTTGATACAGCAGTGTCAGGTATAAATTGTTACATTCTCGCTTAAATAAATACACCAGATGCTCTTTTCAACGTGCCGTATTAAAATTAAAGTATACGTATGATATCGTTAAGAGAAATTATATTGTCGAATGTATTCGCGTAAAGAACAGCATTGTCCGTGAAACATTGCAATAGTGTATCGAGCCGCGTAAATTAACCCGTGCCTAAAATGTTAATGCATTATTCTTCGAATGCCTTAAAAATTGACTATCAAAGCTTGCAGGCATTCGAATATAAAACGGATAAGAAAAACTATCGGACCACCGTCGATAATTGGATACACACGAGCACGGTTTCGTCGAGTAACTACGATCTTTAAGAAACTTCCGTTCTAATTTTCCGCTCGCCGGCGAATCCATTAATTAACATTCGTGCAAATTCGAACAAATTCTTCTAATTAGTTCTGTTGAGTAAATTTAATCGTTCTGTCCGTTTGCATAATATAAATTCTTCCTGGTGGCAGTCTCGATAAGAAGATAAACGATCGTGTCCGACTAAATACATCGGTCTCCGCTTGTTCACGGCGATATCGATTCCCGAATTGTAATTTCGTGGCGATGTTACCGCGGTAAGAAAACCGTTACTGCGATCAGTCGTACCGAAACAAAAGGGATCATCGAAATTGCGAGCTGTTCACAACGCCGGGACACAGACGGTCCCGACTACGTAACATGGCCATCTATGGATATAGGTGGTAAACCGCGGATGTCCGGCGCGGATCAGCCGTGGTTAAAACTGTCCGCGTAAAAGGATCCATTTAAATCCACGAAGCTGGCTGAACACGCGCGGGAAATTTCTGCCACCGGTGCACACTGACAGGCCGACCATTCATCCCCTCGTTAACGGACAATCAAAACCGCAGCGCGGTTAGGTTTTTTCAATTAATGTCACCGGTATTAAACGAATAAACGTCAGATTGTTAATTATCCCCTGCAGGAACGTCGAAGTCGTATGAACTACGTCGCGTTTCAACGCGATCCCAGCGTGCCGGCACGCGAAATTACGTGTTTGCCCGCTCTTTACGGAAAAACGTAGAGAGAGAAATAGAAATAAATCGAGCAACGCCGAGCAAAAACCAACAACGACTGCTGTTTGTCGGTTCTACGTTCTGCGTCTCCCCCGTGGCAATTGATGCTTGCACAACGCTAATTTCTGCTGCGTGCACGCGAAATTGTCCACTCATTACGGTCACGAGATCACCGGTGTCTTTATCGCGGCGGCACTTACGTGTCCGGCACAAATGGCAATTCCGAATGATCAAAACTTACTGTTACTTGGAAATTGGTCGTGGAAACAATTTAACTTCCAGCAATTTCAACTTCTGGACGAATGATTCCGGACTCTGCGAATAATCCCGAAACGATGGCGTACACGACTCGATAATTCTGCGAACGCGAACGAACGTTAGTGTAGAATAGTAGGAAAATGAATTTGATTAAAGACAAGATGTAATTAACACTAAACCTACCAGAACGGTCAAAATGATCATTTAACAGGTTTCTAGTTTTGGGTTACGAAGTATATTAAGGTGGCTTGTTTGAAATTCATGTTGATTTTCTCTAAGGTGAGGAGTTAATGTGTACATTGATTCATGTTTCATCGTTCGTTTATTCATTTTTCAACTACATTTTCAATTTCAAGATAAAGCTGCATTATACGTTGATAGGTTTAGTGTTCAACATTGTCCTACGAGTTTCCACGTATCTCTGAATTGGATTATGGTTGTCGGGTATAAACTGTCGGCGAGCTATCGGTACAATTAAGGGTTCTGAACTACCCCAGACAAAAATCATAGACGCATCGATGACGAAACATGATTTGTTCTGTTCGAAATAATCAGGGCCGTCAATTCGTCGAGAGGAAGTATCGACTTTTCGATCACCGGTAAAAATACTTTTATCTTCGGCGTCTCAAGCCCCGTTTGTATCGTCGAACAACCCTCGTCCGAGGATCCGGCACGTAGAAAATTCCTTTTCCACCTGCACGAACTCTTCTCGGACCGGAAGCATCTTCGAACGAAAACAAAACGCTGACTACGAGTTATCAGGCGGTATCCGATAGTCGAGAAAAATCAGATACAATTTTTTCATCCCTCTATTTCGCTGTCAGTTGGGCCACGCAAGCTACAGCGGCTGAAAAAGCTGCCATATAATAGCGAGAAAAATGAAACGAGAAAGAATGAAGAGCGGAGGGGAGAGAAAAAGAGTTTACGAGCATTCAGGATGGGAAATCGATACGATATTTCATCCGTTTCGCCGTCAACGGTCTCGAAGGTGCGAGCAGCCAAGTTGCACAGGCTGCACCCCATCCACCCGTTCCATCCCCGTCCCCTCTGGCAGCCTCGAAAATCCTTTAAACGTTCATCCCTTTAAGGAGTAGCACGTCGTCGAGCCGATAAGCCGACGTTCGATGCGACCCCGCCGTCACCTTTCGATCGGTCGATTGCCCTACAGTGTGAAGTCATCCGTGTGTTGGAACGCCGTGAAAGATACGCGAAACTTACTACCGGCCATTTGCATTTCGCCGCCGGGAGTAAATTTTCGACGATCTATAACGCGAATTAGTATCGCCTCTCGCGCCAGAAGATTTACAACCGGATTTTTCTATACGCGAAATATGACCCGATAACGAAGCTTTTTGAACCCATTAACTGTCAAATTTTTATTTTAACTCTGCCGCGTGGGTTGTCGATTT
Source organism: Coelioxys conoideus (assembly GCA_947623535.1). Classification (NCBI taxonomy): domain Eukaryota; kingdom Metazoa; phylum Arthropoda; class Insecta; order Hymenoptera; family Megachilidae; genus Coelioxys; species Coelioxys conoideus. Next base: position 35,572,519 of record OX392450.1, on the reverse strand, counting down.
ATGTACCGGATACTTTCACAAGTTGAAGCAAATAATAATTTTGAAATCCTGAATGGGAGCATTTATCGAATATATACTTTATTTAATATAACGCTGTCGTAAGGGATAAAAGAAGAATGTGAGTAAAAATGTATACTCAAATTCCCATTTGGGAATCGCGACTGCGAATGATACTTTTAATGAAATATTTATCAATAATTATTAGGTAAGGTTAATTTGTTGTATTAAATATGAACTTTCCTGATCCATCATCTTCTTTCATCTTTTAGGAAACCTTATTATTTCTTCTTTCTAAATTTATTGAGGCTTCCTTGCAAAATACTTCATATCAAAAAGGGAGGAACTTATGGGACACCCTAATGTATGTATGAGAGATATAATCAATGATTCTCGGTGTATCTCAATATATGTTTAATACCCGCCTATTTCATCCCCAAAACACCCTTAACTCGTACTCCCGATGTCTCAAATTCAGTCACACGATTTCAAACACTATTCTCAGCCATTCAATCTCTATCGCTCATAAACGCTCTTCATTCACACCTCAGTCTCTCGTAAACCCTACAACACCGGTTCGACGTTCATTCTTTAAGCATCGAGGGTTCATTTACGTTGTTAATGGAAGTTCTTTTGCGGGGTTAATGAAGGCGGTACGTAGCTCTCGATTTTGGTGATAGCGTCCATCACAGTTACGCTCATTCGGAGATCTGGGAATCGAGGGATCGAAAATTCGGGGGTTGAAAGTGTAGGGATTTAAGGGGTTGGAAATTTAGACGTGTCTGGGTTTGACGATCGAGAAGTTTCGGAACTCGAGGGTTTGAGCATTGGGACGTTTCAGAACTTGGGGTTCGTGAATCGGAAACTTTCACAATTTGGGGCTTTGAAAAGTTTGGGATTTAAAAATTTGGCGACTCGAGCACGAATTTCGGGTTCGAAGTTGAGGACATCGTGAGGTTCAATAAATAAATGTCACTGTAGTAATGGTCAACAAAAAATATATTTTGAATGAAACAAAACAAAAACGTTAACAGATAATACACACGTTAATGACTAATTACTATAATTTACACTGGATAATTATACGCACATTGTTACTCGTCAGATACGCCACGATCTACGATTCCTCAGGCTTTCAATGGGTAATTGAACAAAAATAATTATAATAATAATTTACTAACTAAACCTCGTTAGTAAATTTATTACCTTAACCTCTACAGATAATTCAAGAATTCGAAACCCTGAGAGTTTGTACCTTGGAAAATATAAAAATTTAAAAACTCGGATATTTACCAGCTCGAGCTACAGAAAATAAAAAATTTCTGAATTTAATGCGAGATATCTGCAACATCCTACGTTATAGATCTCACGTGCTAAGCGTGAAGCGTCGGCCGACATTCTGAGAGTCCGAAAGCAGCCCCGTGCCTGGCCAGTTACGCCAACGAGCACCGGTGCCTTAAATAATTCCGTTCTCGCGTTAGAGTATGTTGTTTCGACCCGGCGTTGTTTCCTCGAGCTTCGACGCCGGAAATTGAGGTTCTGTTCACTGGATCGTTAACTGGAACGCGTGAAAAGTATTCGTAGTCGAGGCAGAAGGCACTGATTAATGGAAGGAATGTTATACCCGCCCGGATTGACAGGAAACTGAACAATTTCCTAACGTATAACTCTATCGTTTTCTCATTCATCAAACGCCTCCGTTGCTCGTGAAAAACGTGCTTGTCCGTCGCGTCACGTGTCAGACAGCCGCGTAAAATCAAATCGCTGTACTGCATCGCAAAGCGTAAATCGCTTTGTCCCCGGATCTTAAACGGGGAATGAATATTTCCCGTTTAATTAAGGGCGAAAGAGCGCATTAAGCTCGTTTCGTTCGAGCAACGAGATATCAAAAAAGTTCGGTGAATGTTTCTTCGATAAATCCTTAACAACACCGCGGCCATACAAGTCCGTAACGCGAAAACAAATGTTCCGACGTCCCCCGGGACTCGTTATAAAAGCGTCCCGAAGTAAAAGTACCCCGTCGAACGCTGCAAGAAATATTTATCGAACGGTTACGATTCCCGGTCGCTCGTCGACGGCAACCCAATTACCGGCATAATTTCGTTTAAAAAATGAATCATCTCCTCTCATCCGCGAAGTAACGGACGTTTAATAAATAAATAAACGTGACGAGGATTGATTGCACGGAGTAGTAGCGGACGGAGAAAGTAGAAAAAGCCTCTGTTGTATCGTTTATTTGGACCCAACGTCGGACGTGCCATGGACGACCCTTTCGTCGAAATTACCCCTAATTTTTCTGCCACCGCGTGGCACAAAGATGAAGGGACGATACAAGGCCCGTGGAACCGTAGATTACGCCGCCATTGTTGACCTGCTTGGAATTCAATTCCTCGGCCAGTGAATTGCCAGTATCTCGAGAACACTGGGGGCAACGCGACAAGAAGGTGTTCCTGGATGCAAAGTCGTAAATCTCCGGGCGCTAATTGAAACGACGTCGAAAGAAGGGAAACGATAGCGAGCTTCCATGCTGGCTTGTCTAGGATCCCGGCACGAAGGAACCGCTTCTTCGTGTTCTCTTTTTGCTCCGCCTTTATTCCCTTTCCACGCTTCGCCATGGAACAAGTATCCTGCAATGATTTATACATCGATACCCGCATCCAGATATTTATCGATGTCTGCTCTTATTCCCGTTTTAACCCTTTGCGCTCGGAAACATTTTTACTGTTGGCAAATAGCTACTGAACCTATTTGATTTGAACCCTGTCAAATTGAGTCACGCTGAACGCGTGGAATTAAATCGCGTGGAATTGCATTATCCCGAATTGAATCGGTTCGAATTGTATCGCGTGGAGCTAAACCGCGTGGAATTAAATGGTGGGCAATTGAGTCGCGTTGAATCGAATCGTTCCCAATTGTATCGCGTCGCGTCGGATCTCGAGGAGTCGAAACGCGTGAAATTAACTCGTGCGAAACAGGATCATCCCGAATTGAACAGCGTCGAATTGAATCACGTCGGACAATGTCGAGTTCGAGTTAAATCGCTCCGAATTGAACCAGACGATACTGAATCGCTTCCAATAAAACCACGTCGAGTGATAACTAACAGCGTTTCTCTAAAAAATTCCTCGCGTCATCAATCGTTCGGACCGACCCCTCGTATTTGAAGAGCATATCATGTATACCGCATTACATAGAATTGAGTCAAGAACAAAATTTCTAATTTGTGAGATTTTCAATAATTAAAGAAATAATACATAGCCAGTCGAATCGTACGAGATGCATAAATGGATCTGAAGTTGTAGCGTGTTGTCCGTGAAGAGTATTCAATTTCAGTGGTATAGCGAATAGCGTCGATGGCTCGAGTTACCACTGTACCGGCCTGGAGAGCGTTCGCGTTTTCGCCCGAGACGGGCTTATTATAACCCCTTTGTGTGCACTAAGGTTTCTCCCACGAAGGTTTCTGCCCTTTGATCCGGTCAGACGATCGATCCTCGAGCCACCAACTCGCTGGTTGTCCGAGCAGGAAGCAGAAGCGACAAACGGGAAACACGAAGAATCAACTCGGTGCCGGAGTGTCGCACGCGTGAGATTTAAAACGGGAGCCTTTCCCTCCTCGGAGAATCCGACGATATGTCCTCCTTTTATTTTCGCTTCGAACGCTCTTCACTTTCCCTCTTTCGCTGTGCTTTGCTCGCGAACGCCACTCGAGCCGCTCTATTCATTCGCGAACGCTTTCGAGGCAACCGGGAGTACCCTTTCGACTGGAAATATAGAACACGATCGCTTAGGATAGCACGATTTTCATCAGAAATTCAACAAGTTCCTCTTTAGACCTTCTGTATCAGCGGTGTTGAACGTGAGTGTCATTTCGTGCGAGGAATCGCCTTTACGCCATTCTCGCTGCTTCCACGTATCGAGAAATTCAAGCTTCGTGTTGTTATTAATTACTCGTGCACGTATTACTCGTTTCCGGTATCTGTACGTTACAGTATCTCTGGCGATGCTCTTGAGTCTCAAGAACTTCTGGGGCCGTGCATCTCTACATTCCTGTACCTCTACATTTGTTGAGGCACGTGTATCGACACCTATACCTTCTTGTATGTTTATAACACTATACCCTTAGAAGTCAGTATACGTGTAGTACTCTAACATCTCAACTTTCTTACCTGTACTACACTATATTCCTACACTGTTATATCTATACATTTGTGCATCCCTAGACTCCCAAGTTGCTATATTGCTACATCTATTTACTTTTATACTCCTATATCCCCACACTATATCTTTACATCCCTATAAAAACCCTTCTACGCCCCTATCAATCTATAGAAATATTCTTGTATCTCCATCGCCCTATGATTCGTATTTCTATACCGTTACACCTCCATTATACCCTTATCTATACCCTTGCACCCTTCGTTCCTATCCTTTTATATCTGCATCCTCGAACAGAAATATAGGGTGCAGGGACACTTCGATATTTCTATATCCCCGTATGCGACGCGATTATGACGAGGAAAGTCGATCGTATAGTCGGTCAAGATTAGTTACCACGTGGGTGAAATGTTCATCCGTTCGATCGTGGAGGAATATTTAAGCATCAAAGCGATTCCAGAACGGGCTGGTAACAAAATCAAGCGTTCCGAGCAGCTGGCTCGGCTCAAATTAGAATATTATATTCCGGGTTTATAACGAACGTGCATCAAGCGCTGTAATTACGAGTCCCAGAATGCGTATAATTATACATAGTTTCGTTTCTATTTCTGCGAAATGTCCGCGCGAATTGCCGTGTCTGAAGTGAAATCGAATTAGTGTTCCATTTGCGTGTGCCGTTGTGTACGAGCAATTTGCGATTTTTTTGAAAAAAGGAAGCCTCGGGTAGCCACTGATCGAACACGTCACGTTGCACCAGTCAGATCTATTCTCGAATACAATTGTTGTTCGGAGAATATCGCCGGATTAGGTGGCTGGTCGCGGATGAATATTTGTGCAGGCTCGGTTAAGCGTGTGTGGAGATCGTGCTCGCCGGAAATGGTGTGTTGAAATCGACAGAAGGCTCTTTAGGTATTTATTTGTAAGCCTGGTATATAAGCACCGTGGGTTCTCGTGTTGTGCCATTCGGAGAGACCTCGACAACCGCCACTTAAGCGAAACGCCGGAGGGGCGGTTTCCTTCCCCCTGTATTCAATTAGTACACCGCACGAAATATCAATTCCATTGCTCGAAAGCTCCTTCGACGTTTTCGAAGCGTACGAGGATAAGAGATACTTTCCGGCAACCGCAAGTATTCCATTCGCTAGTTCCCTGCTCCTACGTTAATCTAATCCCGGAAACTTCGTGTTTTCCACCTGGTTTATCAATTACCGTGTCGCAGATTGCATTATGCATTCATTTGTTTTTTCACCGACACCGCGAACTTTTGTGCTGGTCGGATATTCAGCTAACGTTGGAATAATGATGAAGTTTTACTTGCTTTTAGATGTTTGCCTTCGTTGTTGATAGAAAAGTTTACAATCTTTTTTTTTATTTGAACTTAATCCATTTAATTAAAGTCAATTAATTTAATTTAATTTAATTCGGTTTTATTCGATGCAATTTAATTTGGCCTAATTCGATTAAGATCGCAATCTACCGTTATCGTTCACGATACCTGAATTTTTAATTGATTATTGTATCATTCTGCTTAATGGACAATTCATTTCGTTCCTGTTTGTTATACATACATACACGGGTTCCGATGTTCGATCAAATGTATGTTTAAGGTGTTTCGGAGGAACATTGTTTTGAACATTGTATGTATTGAAACTTGAACATTATATAAAGTACAATCAATAGCTAGAATATTAACAATAAATTTCGGTGAATATCCGGGGGTCTCGTTGGGAGTATCGCCAGATAAACAGAAATAAAAGGGAAGTAGAATTTTTATAAAAATGCAAATCACGAAAGGTGGTTATGTTTTTTATCACGCTCTCCGATTTTTTCTGCCAGCGAAAAGTTTAATAATTTATACTATAACGTGTCCGGTTGGATATGCCGTATCCCACTGTGACGCACAAGGTGTTAATTAGTATTACGCTGAATACTTCCGCCCAATTATACTGGTTATAAAATATTTTACATATAACGCGAAACGAAATGCCTGCATGATAAATAAAAATGATAATTCGAAATTTTCGAAGAGAATGAAATATTTGAAAACTTTTTAATCCTTCCGAGTAATTTATAGTCGCAGTTCATTCGTTCATTTACGGGATAGGAATAATAAAGATATATTTGTACTGGAATCGAGAACAAATACAACACGTTGCGCGAAAAATCTCCGTGATATTTCTATATTATTCGTATCGCAACGAATAAATATAAATGTTGACCGTGGAGGAGTGTACACGGTACAGCTTTTAAAAGGTAAACATTGGGCGAAGAGTGGCGAAATAAAATTTGTAAAGCTACGCGAAAATGATCCGGTATCTTCGGTGTTTTGATACTTTTCATTTCCGAAAATGTTTTTCGAACTTCCCGTGAACTTGCGAATACCATCTCTGTTAACTGTACCGGTGTTTTAATTACGAGCCACCCCCGGTTCGTCGTAATCATTGTGCAAAAATTTCCGCGCGAACTGGCGATTCCAGGCTACATATTCCGCAGGTTCGAGTCCAATTAGGAACTTTCGTTTCGTACCCCTATTTCACCGGATCCCTCCGCCTTTAGTTCTACAACTTCCATCCTAATTGTGTTTACCGTTCACCTGGATTTCTTCAAATTAATAATCGAAACTTGTTTATTTTTCAGAACATGGACGTGGCGAAGGCCTCCGAGCGGTTGCTGAAATTGGCCGTGAGTATAATCCAATCTCTATTATTTATAAATTATTTCTGCACTGCGGGATTCACAAAATCACGGATTTCTGCATCACCGAAGTTCCAAACTTCTAAATTATCGCATTCTTGAGTCTCCGAATTATTAATCGTTAATTGTCTGCGACAGAGTTGTATTCTTAAATTTTCGAATGCCCATATGTACACATATGTACTCATATGTATACATATCCTCGTATCTTGCAACCGTTTGCACTCGAAAGGATTTTTGTTATTGGCAAGTTGGGTCTCGAAAACTTTCTAAGTGAAGGTTTAATCAACCTATTGGAAATTATTATTTTCTATTATAAATTGCCGCTGTTACTCATTTTACTATGTTTATTCATCATGTATGTAACACTGTACATGTAGTTAACACTGGACATGTTAGACCAAACGGCGAATGTGAGTGGTTGTTTGAATGTAAATGTTTAATATTCGTGTCGCAAAATCTCTGTGTCTCTAAATTTGTATGCATCCAATTATCAATATCAATTCCAAAATCCACACATAAATTCTAATATAAATTTCGAAATGCACAAATTGTCTTCAACTCCTAATACTTCCAAGTGTCCATATCGGTATCTCGACGTTCTCGAATCCCCGAATCGCTGCATCCCCGAAACCCTAAATTTCCAAATTACGAAAACTTCGAAATTCACTTAGCGCCACTACAGCTGTACACGGAATTCCAAAGAAGACAAAATTTACGAGGGAACGCTTCCAATTACCGCCGTTTCAAATATTTCTCCTCGCTCAAAGCGAAATCATCCCGTAATATCGCAGAAATCAGAGCAATTTTCTCATTAGTCTCGGTAAATCTTCTTAGAATGCAGTTTCGCGCTTTCGCGAAAACTCGGTTTGGTACTTTCCCCCGGTGGTGTACAAAACCACCCCGGCGCAGACAGTCGTGCATAAACACGCACATGCACAGACGTAAGAACGCGGCTTCCTATTCTACATGTGTTCCCGAGCGTGCACGCGTCCCACGTCTCCGAATTGTTCGCTTTCTCGTCGTAGACCTCTTAGGTGGAAAGCCTCGAAGCAATATTTGCGAATTCAATCTCCTTTTCGTTGTGCGGTACGCGAACTTCGTCGCGAGCTAAGAGGTATCGTTCGATTTTGTAGTGCGCTGCTGGAGAAACGTATGGCGGATGACTGTGTCGTTTAACGCGTTGACTGCGGCGCCAAAAACTACATATGTGGCCACACGTACTATTGTATAATACAGTTGCATAATAATTCTTAGAATAACAGTTAACTTTTGGGTTTCATCTTTTAATAAAGCCTTATCCTTTGCTTGTTAACGTGAATTGTTCAGTAAATATTTAGTGCACTGTAAAGTTTCTTCTTTTTAACCCCTTTTTTGCTGGACTAATATCGTTGCATTTCCTATAACGCCCTACTCAATGCTTTGACATTAGTCCTCTTTTTATAACGAATTCTTATCTTATTTAATTATTTGGTATGGTATTTAGCTACTTACAGACTATAATATTTACCCGAGGTTTACTACATATTTACTCTTACTATATCTTTTATCATTATTTTCGCAAACCCTACTAAATTATGTCAAATCGGTTTCATACTCTTCGTTTAGGCTTCGTTTTTTAATTTGTCGATACATATCATTGATGAAATATTTAGATCACACAAACGTGTCTTCGTTTCGTTTACATTCAAATTTAATTTTTTAGTATATGTGACATTAATTTTAAGAATACTAACTATTCTTCTTCCTTTTTCTTTTCGATGATTCTACTGAATTTTAGCATTATTCAGTGACCAGCACGACAGTCAATGAGTTGATACACATCACGGTTTAGGAATTCATATCATCCCTGGAGATACACGGTAGACATCGAACGCGGTAGTTTCGTAGCTGACTCGGTGTGCTGTAGCCACGAGCGTTTCAATGCATACCGAAAATTCCGTGACGAATCTAGGAATTCATCGCTTGCAATTTTTGTCGCGTGTATAGACTGCTGGCAGATGCCTGAGGCATAAATTATGCGGCTGCAGAAATCGCGATTGTCGGCGATCGAGCTCTTCTACAAAACTCTGCACCGATAATTGAACGGCAGATTCGAGAAATTAGATTGTGCCTGCTGAATCGAGGAGCGTTTGATGAAATCCGTTGAATCTTTATACTTATCGATGATATAACCCACACATAACGCATCGATATTCGAAAGATCTATATTTTCTACGTCCAGCAAATCTCGTAGTTTTTTCAATATCGACTTGTTCTTATGAACATAAAGATTATGAACTTTCCTGCACCTTGTAGAATATAATTTAACATTAAAACTATCGACGTATAATATAGATTTTCTTTTAAGTTAGCCTCTTCTCATAGTTTGACGAGTCTGACTCGTAGCTCAAATGTGACAAACAGGGCTCAAATAATTTTAATACACTTTGACTTGAAGTTTTAACTATATTTCGTGTATCTAAGGACCGCTGGGTATAAAATACTGGTACAAGGAACTGTATAAAGTACTCTCTACATATAAAATAATTTTTTAAATTTGTTCGTTCGTTTTTATATTATAGATACGAATGCCTAGTTTTGACTGACGTGTCTGACAAAATAAATTATACGCAAGAGCGTTAACAATGAAGTTGAAAACTGAACGAACACAGTACGAAACAAAAATTAATACACATATTAATTCTTTTTCTTGATGAGAATAGATTTCAAGAAAACCGTCTCAATAAATTTTGTACTTTAGAACAGGAAATTTGTAAAAGGGTCATTCGACCAATTTGATAGCTTCAATGTTAAACAGAAGGAGTAGACTTGTACATCCCGGGGTGTAGCACCTGCCAATATTTCTCCCTTCGTTCCGGTATAAACAATAGTTCCGCTTCTGCAACGGTTCGCGAGTTATCGCGAGCAGCCCGTAAAAGTGTGGAACTAAACGAAGAGCCGTGAGAAAGATGGATACACAAGATATTGTTTCGTCTGTCAAGCCAGAGGCGAGCTTCCTGCAGTGCTGGCTTCGACGATTTCCGGAAGCGGAAGTTGATGTAACTTCGATGCGGCACGTACACGTATAATTCCTTTACGAAGTTCGTATTTCCTCTGGTTCTTCGAGGAATCTCGACGTTGTAGCGCGATATTTAATAGACGGCCTGAGGGAGAGGATAAAATTTAACGTCGTATTCCGGTTTTGCCTGCTCGCTGACGCGCTCGCGGGAAGTTCGGGGGCGGCCATGAATCAACGCCGTAACTTCTCTTATGTGAACGCGATTGTTTTGCGAGGTGTCGGGGTGTAACCGTGCGAGAAACGCGGCCGTGAAATTCGAGCAGATTACCATCTTGCGATGGTGGCGCGTGCACAAAGGGCGAACCAGCGTGTCGCTCCGCGTTCTATGGATTTTATCGGGTTTCGAGCGGCGGCAAATAACCGCGTTATCCCATAACCGACGACGTAAACTCCGAAAACACGGCTTCATAATTTGACGCGTAACATTTGCGGCCACCATTAAAGCCGCGGCTCGATGCGTCTCTTCTGCCTCCCGCCGCTCCCGATGCGTTAATTAAAATTTTCGCCACGGGTCCCTCGGGACGGCGACGGAACGGGAACGCGATACGCGTAATACCCGAAACGGCCGAATATCAAAGGAACAACGTCCGATGTCAGCGATAAAAACCATTAGTTTAATTCTGTACAAATGTAATATCGCGGAACGTTGTTATGTGTGGACGGAAAGCCGACCGTGGGGTGGTCCATTAATGGATGAGTAAGCAGAAAAACGGGATCTGTCGTTCATTTTGTCCATAATATTTTCATGCATTAGCACGGATACCTCTATCAAACAAGAGTCTCGCGAATAAACAATCCATTGTCAATGATAAATGCGGCATTTTTTATTTGGTTGAATTTTTGAGATACCTGTAACTGTAATTACATGTTTGCTTAATTTGGTTGTATCATACTCGAGTGACAACTCAACACATGCTTATTAGTGTAAATTGATATATCGTAAATACCATCTTATAGTAGTTTTATCGAATTTTGTCACCCGCTGTATATTTTGAAAATGATCATTGCATAACAGAATTGACTATCAGACATTTTATTTTAAGGATCAATTAAGTACAATTACGAACGAATTGAATAACAAGAATCTATATAATTATATTTCTCAAATTTTGGGCTATAAATTAATGCACATAAGTTCTCAGCTATTTATGTCAACGTCCACTTATATTCTACTTAATCAACTTAACATACAATACAACTTAATCAACTGATCTTGCAATACAATTTAATCAACTTAACATAAAATGCAATTTAATCAACTGAACATACAATACACTTCGAAAATGACCATTTGACATACAATTACTTAATACTGTGTACGCTTCTGATACGAAGAGGTATAAGGAGTGTATGTACGATGATTTGACCAGTGTTGTATAGCGTTCAGAATACCGTTGTCTCTCTTTAGAATGGGCCTGTATATTTATTCGCATCTTTCCCGTTCTTCTCGAAGCACTCTACCGCGACCGTCCATCGAGACCGATCCCATTCGATCATCGTTATTCGTGCTCGTTATTATTCTCTCGTTAGTCGAAATTCTCGAGATTGAAACTAGCCAGCCGTAGTGTTTCGATCAGTTGAGTCGGACTCGGTGAACCGAATTTAATTATATATGACTTGGTCCCAAAGCGACTATCGCGAGCGTCCTCTCCGAGCGTGTATAATAGGCGGTCTTTCCGAAGAGTAAGGGTCGACGCTGTTGGCCCCTCGCGATTAAAATGCCGACCAAAAAAGCTGCGTTAATTGGGACACATCGAATCATTTAATTATCGATGTCTGCGACGCGGCACACGCAGCCACCTGCAGTTTTCTTTGACCGGATGCAAACATCGAAACTCTGATTTGGATTTTCGAAATCACTGTTCGATCTACCTGTTTCGAAATTTTCAAGACTGCATAATTGCAAAGATCCGAAGTTGTATGATTTAAAAATTAAAGGCTGAGAAAATAGCAAAACCGGCTCGAGACTAAAATTCCAAACTGCAAAAATATTAAAACCGACTGGATACTCTAAAATTCCAAACAGCCGAAATATGAAAACCTATCCGAAATCCTAAAATTCCAAGCAGACAAGATATCAAAGCCAACGTGATACTCTAAAACTGCAAATATTTAAAGTCCCAAAATGGTCGTGCGTTAAAGTCACGATTTCGAGAACTTTGACCCAGGAAAGATTCGATATGAATCCGGAAGATGGGAGCGCGGTAAGAAACAAGCGGCGAAGAGGGTAATAACCGTCACTGGAGGCTGCATCGACGCTTCGTTTTTCGCGAACTTTAACCGGAAAATATAAGTGGTTCCTCGAGGCAAGCACCGTCCTCCTGTTTCGATCTCATAAGTCACTGCACGAGGTGGATTGCTCATTCTCGGGACTCCTCTTTGTCCACTCCGCCGTGCCCGAGAGAAAAATAATTGTTTACCGATCGAAGAGAGGAATCGAAGGGCGAGAGTTTGGAATGAAACGCGGGGTGGTTTGGAAGCGGTTCCCCGAGACAGTTGGTATACACTGACCTCATAGAGCGACTCCTTATTTTCGTTTACACCGCAAATAACTTGGAGGCCAGTCGCATCGCTCGTACCATGACCGTCGCCGGTTAATTGCGGTTCTTATATACGATCCGGAGGCGAAGTTCGAAGACAGAAGACGGTGTTCAAAGAGAGACCCGGGGGTGGCAGGTCGAGCGAAAGGACGAACAGTACGAAACTGCGATGTAGGACGAGTACTTTAATCTCGTCGTAATGGGGAAACGCAATTTTCCTGCAGCCCGTTGGCAACCGGGTCGTTTCCATAGATCGATCCGCTTTATACGAGCGCGGGTGCCGTCGCTCCGTCCATTCGTCGCTCGTTTTGGAATCTCTTTGACGCGCGACGGCTCCTCCGACGAAAAAGAAGTGACAGGTGAGAGAGGACGCGGGCAACTCTCGGCTCCTTTGCTCTTTTATCCGTCGACCTTACTTGCACCTTGTCCCCCCAGGATCGAACCGTTAGCCGTGCCGCTTTATGCATATATACCGGACGGACGATCGATCGATTTCCATCGATAATGCAGGCATATTGGGTTCAGAAATACGACCGTGCCTCCATTGAATTTCCGATATGTACTTACGTATGTTGTCCGTATGGTGGATTTAATATGGACAGCCGCGGCGCAGGAGGATGGCCTGTCGTTATGTTGCATCCTCAGAAGAAGGCGTATGGTCCTCGATAAAATGTAGCACCCTCTCCCCCCATCTTCAACCTAACAACGATAATGCAGTTTTTAGCCATTTGCTATGTAGTGTGTTATGCGAATATACAAGTAATTGAGCTTATTGTAAGATGTACATAATGTAGCATTAAAGGCAACATACATATTATTGTATTTAAAACCAACATGTAGATTCTGCGTGTTCCAAGCCTTTTATCTTGTTAAGCTTGTTGTTGTCATACCTTTTTTTATACATTTTGGTTTATTGCACTCTGTATATATTATTTATTGACAATAAAACGTGCTGTTACAAAAAAGGAACAGCATGCATTTTTGTTCAGGCTCGAAATGTATTTGTCAGGGATATTATATCGAACCGGTGTTAAGTGTTCGTGCACGGAGCTTGTTAGATCATTATAACTTTCTAGGCAAATGCAAACATGAATCTTGTCAGAGACACCGATTTTATTATGAAGCAGTTATTTTTCTCTATGCAAGTGGACGTCAGAATTTTCTGTTGTACATTTCCAAGGAGGAAAAGTTCTTCGTTCTTAGTTAGTCGAACGATCGATCAGTCTTTAAATAAAATTTTTTCCGTTTCATAATATTCCGTGATATTTCGTTAGAATTGACCCAGTATAACGGAGCTCGAAATGTCGCTTCAGAGGCGACGATCGAGCGCAAAGGGTTAATTCGGGTCGTTAAGCGAGCACTCCTATAATATTTCGCGTCTGTAACCAATATTTCCCGTCTCTTTCCCGGCGGTCGTTTTCCCTTGCCCGTTACGCCTCGTTCTCTTTCATTGTCCTTTTCTCTTATTCCGCTCGCTTTCTTTTTACTCCGTCTCTGTTTCGCATCTCGCGGGAGTCTCATGTTCGAGTCCCGCGGGAGCACGTCGCGCAGTATTTACTGCAGCGGCGTGGTCGACGTAATCTAGAGAGTAGCTGTTACCGTACGAACAGCGAGATGTAAGAATAACAATCAGGAAACAGGAGAAAAATTGAGCAAACTTTATAGACGTCGGGCCGAGACGACGACGAAATTGCCCGATCCTCTAACCTTGTCATTATTTCTTCGTAAAGCGCCGCGATACCAGACCCTCCTCTATCAATTTTCGATCTCTTGTTCCGCCTTTTGAGCTGCGAACGATCTCTTGAAAAAATATTACCCTGATATGATAACGGTGCAATTTTCCGTGTAATAACGTTCCGTCGGGAACGTTACATTCGTGTCGTCCGCCGTTTTTCCGTTGTAATTCACCAGCTGCATCTGAAATTATTAAGTACAACTATTTCTTGAATTACACATGCACCTATATACAGATGTACCTGTATAATCGATTATTTGTTTTAATATTAAATCCACATTTAAATGGGTAATTCTTTTCTCCATTATATGAATTATGTATGGATGTACCCATATACATATGCAGACGTACTTGTGCATACAGATATGCCTGTATATGCAGATGTACCTGTATACACAGATGTACCTGTATATACAGATGTACCTCTATACAAAGCTGCATGTATATTCCTGTAGGGATACAGTGATGCGAGAACGCGGATAAGCGAAAAGTACGGATTTGAAGACACAAGAATTTGAGTATACGAGGATGTAGGAAATACGAGAAACCAGAAGTTACCAGACAACGGAATACGCGAGGATCTAAACATATGAAAAAGTAGGGTGTAGATAGTTAGGATACAAAGATGCGAAAGTATGATAACATTTATAAGGACGAACGTAGGGACGTTGAACGACGAAGTTTAAAAGTAAACGTCTCGATATAAAGCGAACGTTTCTCCCCTTTACAGTAAAACGAACGTTTATAGCAAAGCCTCTCTGCATCCCGGTGACAAAGGTTAATAGGAAAATGTTGTCACGATATTAGGAAACCAACCGTGAAAATTCAAGTTCCCCCGGTAGCTCCTGTTTTTGCCTTGTCACATATCATTCGAGGAAGATTTTTCCCTCCTGACGGAAAGTCTTGGCGAGGGAGGGGGTGGAACGGCATGTTTCGTTCCCGAGATAGCTTCTGGCCAGGACGCCGGCTGAAAGTTTACCCTGGCGCTTTTTCCTTTGTGGCATCATCGGCGCGTTTCAAACGGTTCACCGGGATTTCATCCCTCCACTCCTACATCGTACGGGGATTGCGGAACCCGTCCCGGTCGGCAGTATGCCGGAGGTAAACGAAATTAAAACGTCGAGGTAAGTTTTTACGGTGCACGCGAAGGACTTGATCGCGAAGGAGTCGGACGAGGCCGTTGAAAGGGGTTGATGAAGAAGGAGAGACAGTTGCCCGGATGGCGGGGGTGTTTCCTCTCTTTTCATAAAAGTGCTGCGAATGCCTGCCGGCACGAGAGACTTGACCTTTGTGCCTGGCAACATTATTAAGTCCTTTGGAGCGCGTAAAGGGCCGACGGAAGCTTGGAGGATGCTCGAGGGGGAATTAGAGGAGACATTCGGAACGATATAACTTGAAAATTCTTCGTTGGACAAGTCGGCTACCTAGCCGGAGAGAAAACGAACGTTACGACGGAAGAATCCGTTTGATCTTCCGGCCCGCGATTGCCTTTTGCTGTCCTCTAGCCACGCGATTCCCGAAACGTATTATTTTTTAGCGATTTTTCTCAAAAGAGATTTCACGAAGGAACGACGCCTCATTCTCCGCTAACCCGTTGCGTTCGATGGCTTCAAATAATTAATCGCATCTTTCGTTTCACCGAGCACCGATCGTCGATTTTCGTTCGAGAATGAACTTTCTTCAAAATTACTGTAGAGGGAAATATGATGTTGAATATATAAGGCTTAATTTATTATGATTAAAGATTATGTAAGTTATAATATAGACTGGGTACAGCTAAAATATTCTAACTCTCAACGCAACTCTCTCGACTCTAATCTTCATTTAATTTTAATCCTCATTTTGACACTGACTGATCAGGGAAATCCTCGCATTTCTTCCATTGTCAGTCAACGCTTTCCCTTTCATTGTCCTTAAGGCCTCGCATAAAATAGTATTCTTATACATTCTTATATATTCTTACATTGTAATCATTGATTAAATGATCGTCTAGCTGGAGATCTAGATTCAGTTTTTAATTCAAGCGTGTCTAACTGACACATGTCAATTGAGTATGTAATTGACGTTTCTTTCGATCGAATTTCGTAGTAGGATTAATATTTCTGATATCTTAGGGACCTGAAATTTAGAACGGTAATACTCATTTGCTGCGGCTATCGTGATAACCAAAGAATTACAACGCGCGCAGCGTTAAAAGGGGCGTTAACGAGGGCCCGGTCGAGCGGGAAATTACCTGGCGCAGAAAGAAGACGAGAACACCGGTGAAAATAACCGAAACGATTCTTTTCGTCTGTCCCGTTAGTTCTTTCTTTGTTTCGCCATTAGCCGAGGTCCTTTTAAATATTATACGACGCGAAAGAGCACCGTGTTCCCTTGGCGTTGAGCTTCAACGACTATCGTATTTCCTTTTCTTCCGTCGTTCCTTTTCCCTGGCTGTTCGCACGCTCGCGGGCCGCAGTGTGCTTAACAGTGGTTAAGAATTACGTCGAAATTGCACGGCTACCCCTCGAGGGCTACGGGAATGGAATATCGAGAGACACGAATTTGCGTCGGATTAACGAGCTACGAATGAAGGATACGAAACAAAAGGAAATAAAATATCGGGCCAGCCGATGGTAGCCGTCGGCTATACGTATAACTACGCCGTTGCGTGGTGATTTAACAAAGATCGACGCGCGTACGATACAGCGCGAAAAACCTTTCGCTGCTGGTAATAAAAAGTACGAAACGTCCATTTCGACGATTCTTCTATGTAAACGTTCGCTACGGTGATATATAGCGGCTCGCTGCGATAATTGTGTCGCTAAAAATCATCGTTTTAACGAACATGAGCTGGAACGTGCCCCGAAGCGTCGTAATTTCCACCTACGACACTTTGGACGTTACGCAGGTATGTCGACGTTTCGAGATTTTATGAATTTTTAACTTCGCGATTCGGTGATTGTTGAATCTTCGGTATACTTGAACGTTGGGAATATCGGGGTCTTCGGGTTTGCGGTATTTCGAAATTTTTGCGTTGGAGAATCTTGGAAATTCGCCAATTTGGAATTTTTGAAAGTGGTCTATTGAAGAGATTTTGGTGTCGGGGAATCCCTGAATTTTCGAGATTTAGTATTTTCAGATTTTGGGAATTTGAGGCATTGGGGATTTGGGAATGTTGGAATCTAGAATATTGGGAATTTTGTAATCAAAGAATCTAAGAATCTTGGAATTGGGAATCTTGGAATTTGGGAATCTTGGAATTGGGAATTTTTGAATTTGGAACTCTTCGAATTTTGGAATTTTGGAATTTTGGAATTTGGGAATCTTGGAATTTGGGCATCATGGAATTGGGAATTTTGGAATTTGGAAATTTTTGAATTGGGAATCTTGGAATTTGAGAACGTTGGAATTTGGAAATTTTGGAGTTTGGGAATCTTGGATTCTAGGAATCTAGGAACATAGAAATCTATAACTTTATGAATTTAGAGATCGAAAAATCTAAAAATGTAAAAATTTGAAAATCTAAAAATCTAAGAACGCAGGAATCTATAAATAAAAAAATCAGGAATATTTCAAGATGGTGGCAATATGGTGATTGCGTGATCATGTTTTGTATTTTAGATACCGAACCATCTGGTCTGGCTGTGCTTCTTCTACCTGATGTTCCATTCGTTCCTGAATCTGATGGGTGAACTGTTGCATTTCGCCGACCGGAATTTCTACTGCGACTGGTGGAACGCGAACAACATCGACACTTTCTGGAGAACATGGAACATGCCGGTTCATCGATGGGCTCTGCGGTGAGTGTCGTTAATTCGCTATTTGCTACGCCGCGATACGGTTACTTTCGTGCAACGTTTCTAGAAAAGCGTACCAGCCTCGAGCTTTCTGCGAAAAACGCTATCGAAACGTTCGATCGTGCATTACCACCCGAACGAAACACACCGTTTTCGATTACCACTGTTCGCGCGAACTTGTTTCCTCCTTTCGAGTCTGCTTTGCAGGTGGAATTTCGAGGATAACGCGGCTAAATAAGGAAAAGAAATCGCGATTCAGCCGCGGGTCGTGCTTTGATCGGGCTTCTTTCCGCGTAAGCGGGTAAACTTCGTTAACGAGTGTGCCCCGCTTTAAGAAGATTTAATTACATTTTTCGCGAGAACCTCGGGTCCTGTCTGGCCTCCGAAAAGGAAGAGAAATTTCCGTGAATCAGAGACTTTCCCCGCACTTGTGCGCCCCCTCGGTCGCCGCCTCTTTTAACCCCCTGTGGGAACTGCTGCGCGGCTAATTGTTTTAGCTTCCACCGTCACCCCTCTATATATAACTGCTGCCACTCTAAGTAGTACTTTTAATGTCTGTGTAAGTGGAAAGGATGTCGGGTCGGCACTGTTCGGAAACTATTCTGCCGCGAAATGGAACTACCCGACTGTTCCTTCCGACCAAATCTTCTATTTCGCGGTTTATTTCCGAATATTGATCCGTCGAAACATTTTACCGCCTCCGTTAATTAATTCTTGCCGCTATTTTGGAACGCTTGTCGATAATCTACGCCACAGCGAAACAGTGTCGTCCTTCGAATCGAGGCTCGGCCATGTCGATCGTTTATAAGATTTTAACGGTGCCTGCGTTCGAGTTCGAGACATTTTTACTTTAAATTATTTACCGGAATTTCGAAATTTCACACATTAAAATTTCTTTGAATTTTAAAAGAAATTCAAACGCCATTTCAAAAGACTTTGAAACTCCAAGATCTTTGAATTTCATGAATTTATAAATCGACAATATCTATATATATTTATAAATTTATAATTCTACAATACATACATGAATTTATGAATTTATAAATCTACAATGTCTATAAGAATTGATAGAATAAACCTACAATATCTATATGAATTTTTAAATTTATAAATGTACAATATCTATATGAATTTATAAATTTATAAATCTACAATGTCTATATGAATTGATAAATTTATAAATCTACAATGTCTATATGAATTTATAAATTGATCAATCTTTGAAGCTGTGGAACATTGAAATTCGATGAATTTATTTGCCAACCTGATCGATCGAAGAAGCTAATTATTGGGTGTACAAACGTTACAAAATTAAATTCAAGGTAGAAGTGTTCATTATTGATAACGTGCAACGGCTAACAATTAATTAAATCGCGATGCAATTAAGCTTTCATCGTGCTCGAATCTTGTCGCCTTTTATACAGGTGTGATTGTGCTGTCGAGTCTGACAGTCTTTACGAGATATTCAGCGATGTAAACGCGAGCTTCTTGCCGGTCGGCCCACTTCGCCTTTTATCCCCATACATTTTTCCTGTCATCGTTCCATTGGATTATGCATCGCTCAATACAATCAGTAAAGTTACGGGAAACTTTCCATATAGGGTATTCCACTTTCAGTCGGTTTTGCCGGGTGCACGTGCTGCTAACAACTCGTTCCACCACAGTGACGACCTTCTTTGGCGCAGCGGGCGTTTTTACTTCGAAAGTGGCTTCGCGGAAAACTTTAAATCCTCGCGAAAGTAGCCGTGGAAAAGTTGTTATTGCGCGACCGCGCTGAAGAAAGGGTGTCGTGTCGCGAAAGGGTTGAAATCCCCAATCCGAAGGGCACTCGGGAGATTGGTGCGCTGCCGGGAAAAATAATTCTGCGAACTGCGGTTAACGACACGGGGATCGAAATACGCGTTAGTGGATCCCGTTTTTAATGAATAATACTACGTCTGTCATGTCAATTGAGCGACGGAAGCGTCGATGCTATCCGTCATGTATTTTAGTGGGAACTTAATTATTAATTCATATTAATTATATTCATCGCCAATTATAATTAATTTCGCTGGACGTTCGTGAACTTCTCGAATTAAAGGAGCTAAATATTGTACAATGTATTTAAAGAAAGGTTACCAGCTAGTATGGCTTTATCACGACACTCTATACTCGTAACCAGTTATAGATCGACTCGTTCAACTAAACGAGCTAGATATTGTGAAATATATTTAAAGTAACACTGCCAGGTGGGAGGGTTTTATCAGGACACTTTATATTCATAACCAGTTATAAATAGTTTTGTTAAAAACTCATTGTCGAACTATAGGGGGTGAATATTGTCAAATATATTTAAAGTAACATTGCCAGGTGGGAGGGTTTTATCACGACACTCTGTATTCATAACCTGTTATAAATAGTTTTGTTAAAAACTCATTGTCGAAGCAAACAAGCTAAATATTGTGAAATATATTTAAAGTAAAATTGCCAGATAAGAGGGTCTTATCAAGACACTCTATATTCGTTGCCAGTTATAAATAATTTTGTTAAAACTTCTTTGTCGACCTAAAGAAGCTGAATACTGTGAAATATATTTGAAGTTACATTGCCAGCTAGGTGAGTTTCATCGCGTCACTCGAGGCATAAATATAGAATACGGTAAACATGTCGAAATTTTTTAATGGTACAAGATAACGAATACAATGCAACAAGTACACGACGCGATATAAAGTAGCACGAAATCTTTAATCCCCGACCGAAGAACATCTTCGATCTGATCGATGCTCTCGAACCGCAATTATCTCAATTCCAAATAATTAACTCGCGGTATAAAAAAAGACCCGCCGCCGGAGAAACGTCGGATTCTTCGTCGAAATTCATCGTTCTCGCATCCTTCGCAGCTTCTCCCCGACCGCAGCAACGCCCCCGGGTTCCCGTTTTTTTCTCGTCTCGGCCGAGATATGCAGCTGCAATTGCGAGCTGCAACTGGCACGCAGCCATGCGACCGCGAAGGCGACGGGGGGTCGCGAGAGGTGAAAATGGAAAAGCTGCACAGACGACGGGGGGGGGGGTCGTTGCGGGGTAGACGAGAGAAAGGTGGAAGGACGACTGTCGACGAAGACGACGTCCTTTCAGGTTTGTAATGGGAAAAGCCGATACGCATCGCGGTGCGCCCACTTAAGGCTGTTTATTCCCCGCGGCACTTATAATGCCTCCTCTATAACTGGAAGATATTTCGAAGCGTCTTTTCCAACGGCGGCAGAGGAGGTGGGGGTGGAGAGGGCCGGTAAAGGGGTGAGGCAAAAACGAAACAGCGTAGAGGAGGAACGGTACCGCGGGTGCAACGAGGAGGGTGGATCTTTAAAGAAAGGAATCTCTTCTTCGCGGCGGTGAAACCGTCCTCGACGACCGCGTTCCACCTTTGAATTTCCTTCCTTCCTTCCTTCCGTTCTCGCTCCTGGCTTCTTAACGTTCCCTCCTTTTTGCCCCACTTCATCCCGACGCGCGCCCCCCTCCGTTCTGATAATCAGCCGGCTAACGATCTCTTCCTGACCGTCGACGGTCGACGAGCTAAGTGTCGCCGTTTCGGCCGAACTTTCCACGGCTATTTCGTGAATTTTTCGATCCGATTTCGCACGCGCTGATCCTCGAACCGCCCTTATCTGCTCCTCTCGCGCGATACCGCTTTGTACGGCGACAACGTAACGGCGCCGTGTTACATGCACGCTGAAAACGTTCCCGGCCACGAGAATTGCACGGCGAAACGAGGCGCGGATGCTCGACCCATTACGCGAACACATAATTTTGCACGGTTAACGGCTTCGAAAGTGGTACGCGCGAAACGTTTTCTTCCTACTCGCATGATTGCAGCCATTTGTACATACCTGTCATGGAGATGGGATACGGGAAGTCGGCCGCATCCGTCACCGTCTTCTTCATCAGCGCTTTCTTTCACGAGTACCTGGTCAGCGTACCATTGAAGACATTCAAAATCTGGGCGTTCATGGGAATGATGGGGCAGGTAGGTTTGTCATTTTGATTTCGTAGAACTACGATTTACAACTGGTATACATACGAGATGACAATTTTTTCATAAGAGTATGTTACACTTGGGAGAGAGTTGCCTGGGGTTGAATCCAGTATGTCGATAATGGTATACAAGTTTTTAATTAATAGTTTGGAAATAATTATTCCCACCTGAAATTGATGTAATCGATATTATTGAAATTATGTGAAACATTTCAGCGATGTATCGAATAAAATGTAAATTATTAATTATATATAGAAACGAAAAAAAAATAATACACTTTGCCAATGAAACATCGACAGAAGCATTAAATATCGTCAAAAAAGCGTCCATGAATTAATTTTGAATTAATGAATTAATTTCATTTTCGTATTAAATTCAAGCACGCTCGGTATCGTACAAGGGTTCTCGACAATGTTTTTCAACCTCCGCCGTAAAATGTTCCCATTTCAATAATATATTTAAACTTGTTAAACAATATTCATGGTATCACGTAAAATGATTGAACCGAAAAAGTCGATATTTACAAAGGAAACATTACACCGCAATTTCGGTATACGCTAAAACGAAACTTTCAACTCCAGTCCACTCTCCGCCGTGTTCACCTTTTTAAAATCGTGAAATATATTTCCCCGAAATAACTGCAAAATGAGAGTTTGGAAAATTCCGATTACAAGCGGAAGTTTCATTTTTGTCGGAGGTTATTCTGTTAGTGCGCTCTTTCGAAATTGTACGCCATATAAGCTGATTTAAAAGTTTTATTAAGGAAAACAAAGCGCGATACCGAGCCAGAAGTTTCTCCTGCTTCGTAAAGTTTTTATTGCATCCGCGCAACTTAAACGCACGAAACGATGCCTGACGTCGTTATTTTAAACGTCCCCGTTGCTTATTGCGATATCGTCAAATCAATCTAATAAACATACGTGTCGCACCATAAATATAGACCGTCACCGTGCCGTGGTCTTCGTGTTGTCGTAAAGCCACGGACGAGTTTAAAAATTTAAATTCTCCCGTCTCTGCAAAATCACGGAAATTCATGTAAATCGATGTCGAAGTACAGCGCACAAAAGAATACGTAAAAAGAATATCGATGACATCCAATTTAAAAAGTGCTTCCAATTCAAACAGTTTCTTCGGTTCCGGGGATCGGGTTTTTCGAACGATAATATCGGATGACCGGCGGTACTCTCTCATGAAAGAATCATCTTTCCGGAAACGGTGCCGCGGTCGAAGGATTAATATTAATTTGCAGTAGCTTGCCAACAGGAGGAAACTTTCTAATTGATTTTCCAGATACCATTATCGTTGCTAAGTAAGAAGGTGGAGCAGCACTGGGGCTCCAGATGGGGCAATATCACGGTGTGGGCCAGCCTCATTATCGGACAACCACTTTGCATAATGATGTATTACCACGATTACGTGGTTACTCATTTCGGCGAAACACTGATCGAGGATTATTCGGTGGTGTAAAATTACGAATGCGGACCGGGATCGACCATCGACGAAGACGCAATATTTCTTTGATACGAGAATCGTGCGCTAAACGTTTCATCGATCGTGCTATTTTCTTCACGATTCTTTTTTTATTTCGATCGTCTACCGAGCGATGATTCTTTGCGAAACGTTCTCGAGAATCGTTCGAAACGGTGATGGGCAAATCGAGTGACCACCCACTCGCTATCGCGTGTACGACTCGCCGTTAAAAATAAAAAATTTACATATAGAGATTTCGAATTTTCGAATTGTGGATTTGAGTGACCATCACCGATCGAGAAAATCGTATTGTCGAATGAAAGGAGATGCGCTGATGAATGTATGCGTTTAGTGATAGAGGTGCTGCTATCGATCATTAAGCCTTTGATACCTAACGATATATTACGAATATTGTTGAAATATTGTTACAATCGTTACGAACGATTGTGATTTTATCATAGACTATGTATTTATGAAGAATCTACTAAATTTTAAGAAATGATTGTTTCGAACACACGTATTGCTCGCGCCATTACAGCACCTTCTGTGTTCCATCGCGTGCCATGTTTTCTATTATTTGTATTTTTAATATCCGTAAAAGTAACAGTATAGGAATGCCACTTTTCGCATTTATATATTTTGTATATTTTATGAAAGTTAATACATACATCTATGCATGTTATAAAGATAAGTTTTTATCTTAAGTATATCGTTCAGTATGAAGAAATTATCGATAGATAACGAACAAAGAATAAACTACTTATGATACTCAAGTCACACGTCGAATTCTACAGTTCACTCTCGTTATATTGCCACCTGTACACAGACTTATACAAACTTCCTACATCATGGTAGGATACGGGAATACACGGAAACAATCCAGATATTTTTCCACCGACTCAATATATCGCCGACTTCAAGAATACTCCGCTTCTACAGGCGCACCCTCTGTGGCAATATAACGAGAGTCTATCGTACCTCGATCATTCTCGGTCGCTTTAACAATAACGTTTTAATATGATTATCGATTCCGATTCTTTATCGTTGATAGCAGCACGTCTACTCCGTAAGGCAAACTTTGAATCGCGAACAAGTGCCTTAAGTATTACACGGCGACGTTCGATTATCGATCGATTTAGCGCGAAGAACAGAGAAACGCGATATGTTGGGCTTATAATATTATAAAGTATGACCATAAGACACGAGACCGTGTGATTTTATCATTTTCTGTAAACGGGGTGACGGTTTCGAGTTTGACTCATTAACATTCGTGTTTTAGCCGTAAGACTGTTAACCGCTTTGATACCGGTATTTTGAGATCCCTGTATTTTCTACGTGTTTCGTTCACGTCCAATGCTCAATGTTTCATAGTTTCGCGGAGATTATGGGCGCCTTTCGAGAGCGCTTTCGGGTTTCGGGTGACGATTTACGATGAAAGTTCGAAGATATCGCATCCCGATTACAAAAGACAGGGTGAACAACCCCTTGGGCACGTTGATTGACTCGAACGATTTTATATTTGTCGTAGCTTGCGAACGAGCCCCGTAAATTCACGGCGCTCTTGAGCCGCGCGTTAAGACAATAATTCATCGTATTTTTTTGCTATTTCGCATCGTTTTCGCGTGCCGGCACAACCGGGATAAACGCATCGAGAATATTAACCGTAGTAAATTTATCCCCCATCGCGATAAATTTCGTCCGGAGCTGCGTATTCGGCGAACATTTTAGCCGGTCGTGCGTATCGCGAAAGCATTTACGACGAAGCAGATGCCGAAGCGGAGGATTTAACGAGCCACCTTTCATTGTACGCGAACACAGCGACGATTTTGTAGATTTCGTTCCGCGCTCGCTATCGCGTGCCACCGCGAGCGCGGACTGATTGTCGAATAAACGAGATCTTTGTTAGCAGCCTCGTTAAATTTCGTTCCATTCCTGAAAGAAAAATAGAGGGTGATCGTTGAGGATGACTGTGGGGTCTCGGCGCTCCCTCAAGATGTCAGATCAAAACGTTCCTCCTCAAGAAGCGACAGGGAACGGGGCAGATAAACGTCACCAATTACTTTTTTCTAATAAGACGAACTTCATCGGGTCTGACGTCGATTCGGTTTGTGATCTCCACTGTACATTGCAACGGTACGTTATTAATTCGTTTCCATACAACTGTCCACGAGTTGTGCAGGAGGATTTTCGAACAGGTAAGTATTCTTTTTTAACGCATTGAATAATAATTTTAATACCCTGATGCAATTGAAAGTTGCATTAGGCAGAACTTTCATTTTTAACAAATCTCACCAAACATTTCCACGGTACTTTGTTATAATATGTTCCATAGTTCTGAGTAGCTAAGAAGTGTACTTTCGGTTAGAACAGTGAACAAATTCTGAATAATATAGTTTTTAAATCTGTAGAGAAATTTGAGCGTCCTATATGGGTGGCATGACAGTCAAAGTGTTAACCTTTACGCCAATTTGATAAAATATTTCATTACCGAGTTTCGCTCGAATTTCCTCTTGGTCGATTCGAATTGTTGAGTTCACCCTCGAGAACGCTTCAGATACGGTTAAAAATTGTTGACGCTTAATCAGAACTTACCGTACATAACGAAGACGCGGTGCATTAATTTGTTCTTTGTTCCGGGCAAACGAAACGAATGCAAACGGGTCTGTAGCTAATTTTTGTAACAATAAAATTAGAAGCAGCAACGGTAAGGAAAAGATGCAGTAGACAGAGGAAATTAGCGTACCCGCGAAACATTCCCCGGCAGCGGAGATACAAAGACGACGCATGATTTTCCGACAGTATGCGGAACTCATGGGTGATTTTTTTTTTGTTCACGGAAGCGGTGGTGAAAAAACAGGTCAAGAGGGTCAACGGAACACACTCGGTATCTCGTAACAGCCGCGTCATCTTCCTAAACGATGCTCGTGTCTCTCCTTTTTTATTTGGCTGCCGGTAACGAAACGAAATAAGAATAGGGAGGAAAGTCAGGCAGCGGGGGTGGAAACGTCGAGAGAAGTCGACGGGGGTGGGCCGCCCTCTCGCAGATGTTCGGTACAGGGACGCGAGTTGGCCGGAGATGCTCGAAAGGAATGTTTTTTTAAGCCATCACCCTTGGGCTTTCCCGTTTGTCTGATGAGCCTCTGGATGTCACGACCCGTTTGCCCCCGGGCAGCCCCGGCGATGGATAAATTAATGATGCGGGGTGTTCACCACCGACAGTCGGACATACGTCTGCGTCAGAGGGACGTGAACACGACGTTACATACCGGCCAGATACGTGACAGGCGCACGAGACGTACGAGCGGGCGGATTCGAGCGAGTCGAGGCGGGTTGGCACGCGTTCGAGCGGATCCGCGGCCGAGGTTCGACGCGAACGACGTCGGATCTGGGGATTTTCGACGATTCGACCGAACTAACGCGAGTTAGAATGTTGATCTCGGCTAGGATTACGTCGGTATAGGGCGGGTTCCGCATAGGGGTTTGGTTCTTCGCCGAGGTGGCAGAAACTTGAGGTAAATCCCGGGATGGATCGATAGGAATCGAGCAAATGTATCTGGGGTAATTAGTACGAATTCGAATTATAGACGTAAGACTGTAACTACAATAACATGATTAGAAACTCTAACTGCTGAATCGTGAACGCGGTGCAATCACATTTGGAGATATTAACCGCTGTTCTTTAAATAACCATATCCTTTGGATTATATATTATATTCGTTGAAATGATTTCGAACGAAAATAGAAATAAATTGACTCTGCCCAACCAATAAAGGCGGGATTGGTACAAATCTTTCCTCCACTAAACCTACCGACGTACAACGCACACTTATTTTGAAATTAAATTAAAAACGAAGTTAAAAACTAAAGAAACTAACGATAAAACAATAATTATTGTACATTAATCATCAATAAATTTCAAGAAGACTATCTGAACAAATTTTGTAACATAAAGTAAGCAACTTGTAAAACGGCCATTCGACCGTTTTGGGAATTTTAGCATTAAGAACCGAACAGGAATTGAATAGAAAAGTATTACGGTGCATTTTTGATACACTGCAATTAATACCGGGGATATTTTTACCATAGGTTTCCATACCGAAGCAATTTCGAAGAAATTGAAGAAGCTCGCAGAGAGTTACCGCGATTTCAAGTGGATCTGCACGATTTGGGGAAGGTTAGCACGAGGTGAGGGGAGTTCACGCTTGGTATGATGAGTTCTGGAGCAGGTCCAACCGAGTTGTAGTGCATTCTGGCAAATTGGAGCAAGTTTAGGTAATCCTACTTTACCTTTTGTATAATGGGAACCTTATGAAATCACCATCAGTCATTGTTTATCGTTATCAATTATCATTGGCCGACAATGCCAAAAGTCTATTAACATTTATGTCTTACCCCGATACTGTGGAAAAATCTGATCTGTCGGTCTTGTTACTTTCTGCAAGAAAAGATAAAACAATACTGCAAAATTGCAAGTTTTACACGTATGATTACCACACTTTAGATTACCACGCTCCCGATTACTAGACGTTAGATAACTACCCGTGAGATAGCGATGTGATGGACAACTACGCGTTAAATCGCAACTCATTGATATTTCACGCGTTACATTACTCCAGATTACTAGGCGTTAGATAATTACGCGTTAGATAACAACGTGATAAATAAAACCACGCTTGAAATTACCACATACAAGATCATGATGCAGTTATCCAGCACCAGATTATCTTTACATCGCGACGCATTAGATAGCAACACATTCTATTTCTACACATTAAACCACATCGCATTACAGTAAATATAACAAAACATCGTGGAAGAAGTACACGCGTTAACCTGCAAGGTGGATGACTGTGTGCCGATGGTGCAGGTGAGGCACAGGTAGGGGCACAGGAGGGACGTGCAGGGGTGGCCGGAGGTACGGCGCAGGGGGTCAAAACGGCGAGCCAGGAACGAGAGAAACCGTGGTTCCTGAGGGAGGGGAGAAGCGAGAGGGGAGGGGGTGCGGTGCGAGCGCAACACGATGCTATAAGGGCGGGTACGCAGCGGAGACTCCGCAGTGAGCGCCGCGACGCCTTCGTAGACGTATCGGTTTAGACTGGGCATCAGTGATCGCCGGTTGACACGAGGCATCCTTGCACGATCGCTAACCCTTTCTCACCGACGATTGTGTTGTGTTTTTTTTTTGTGTTCAGTTTGGTTCTGTCGGACGAACGAGCAGAAACGGCAGGATTTTTCCACCGACGTGACGCGGTTGGATTTCGTTGTCGGCGAGAGGAAAATCGAATGTCCGGGGACATGGAGAAAATCCGATTTTCCGAAACCGAGAGGTAAGTACGATCTTACGGTGACATTGGCGATTTTTCGGTTCCTAGTTCGGGTCGTACGATAACGTTTGTTGTAACTTCGTTAACGCGTCGTCGAGTCGCCTCGAATTTGCGAAACGTTTCCTGTCGCGTCCACCGGTCGAATTTCGTTCATTCTAAAGCGAGCGCAATCAGCCAGTTGCGCGAGCACGTCAATTAAACCACCGTGTAATTGAGAAATTCGATTGGAAAAAAAAAACAGGCCGTCGCTGCAAGACGCCTCCGACGAATCATTCGTACGGGACATCAATTAAACATCCGTCTAATTGCGAGAGGAATAAAAAGAGATTGATAGGATCTCGCGGTTTGGTGCCGAGAGTAGAACAGGAGATCGGTGGGCGGACCGACACGGTCTCTCCTTCGCTCTCGACCCGTTTCCGGATAAATGCAATTGTTTATCTCGCTGGTCCGACCTGGTTCACGGTAGACGAGGAAAATCAAGGGGGACGTGTAGTCTCGATTTTCCTCGATTTATCGCGAAAACGGCGACGGTCGCGTCATTCGCCGGCGCGATAACAATGACTCGACGTTTGTTAAAGAGCCCGAGGTAATTTCACGTCGAAGAAAAATGGTGTCGCTCGGCCGGCCGTCCGTCATGATACGTCGAAGCTCACAACGTTGAACAGGAGGCCGACGCACGGGAAATTGAAACGATCTTCGATAACCGACTCGCGAAATGATCGGCCATATCTCATCGGGGGCGGCGTTGCGTTGTTTTTGCCGGTGACGCGAGGGAATTATTCGCCGTCACGTGCCCGATATTCCTGCGAACGCTTCCGCGGAATGGCGTTTCTCAGGAAAATTCCTGCGTCGGGCTTTCCACTTTTTTCCCCGGATCAATTCAAACTTTCATCCGATCCGATCGATCGACACGGTCGACGTCTCGCACTGTAGCGCGCGCGGTAAGAAGATATCGTAATTGAATACACGCTCTGTGTGTTCCGGGGGAAAACCTGGGGATAATCGAATTAGCGATTTGAGGGATAGACTTCAAAGAGGCACACTTTTTATGCACAGACGCGTGGCAAGTTAATTAAGTTACTCGGTGACGTCCTTCAGAGTCTCGAGGGTTTACGCTCGCGCGATATTCGAAATAATTAGAGAATTATGCGTTTGAATTAATTTGAACGCGGACGGCGAACGCGCTGCTTATTCGAGATGGAAATATTTTTCTTTCGGATTTATTTGGGCAAGATATATATGAAATATGCAGAACGCGAAAGTGGGATATACTTTTTTTCGGGAGGTTTGCTCTGTAAATAAAAAAAAAAGCGTTTACTACGCGCGCCCTGTTTACTTTTCGAATCGCGTTTTTTCGAAGAAATTATTAACTCCTGTGTATTAGCGCGGAGTTTCGAAGGGTCGCGTTTTAATTTTCTTTGTATCGCGAATTTGGCAAATAATGATTACTTCGATATCGAATATTAATGACGCGCGTTCAAATAGAAACGTTCGAACGATACCGTGAATAATTAAACGTAACAATTACGTGTTCGCATAAACTGAAACGGAGTACGCGTAAAAAAACGGCGATAAATATATCATTTACTTGCAATTGTTGCGATATTCCAGACAGCGCGCAACAATAAATTTATCATGCGATTAATTTGAATATGAAATACATATTAAAATATCAATTTACATGAGCACAATCCAGCACACGATATTATGTTCACTCAGCTCGTTTGTCTAAACACGAGTGATCAAAAGCATTCATTAATCATTCATGTTTCAAAATATAATCAAGGTTGTTTCGAAGCGTGGCCATTGAGCGATGATAATGAACAAACTTCGCCACAATCGTTCTAGCGGGGTGTATCAAACCCAAGGAAATTTAAACATTTTGGAGAGGAAGGTGAACAAGCTACAAAC
This sequence comes from Coelioxys conoideus, assembly GCA_947623535.1. Classification (NCBI taxonomy): domain Eukaryota; kingdom Metazoa; phylum Arthropoda; class Insecta; order Hymenoptera; family Megachilidae; genus Coelioxys; species Coelioxys conoideus. The sequence continues at coordinate 35,541,844 of OX392450.1, read as the reverse complement.
AAATGTATTGCAACAAACATTAAATATCTGCGCAATAGCTATTTCTGTAAATTGCCAGTTTAACTGGATGAATGATGGTGTCTCGGCACGCATTAATATATTGTGCGTTAGATCAACGCGTGTCATATTGCAACAAGTCAGAATACTACGCGTTAATCTTAGCGTGTTGGATTGCCACTCATTAATATGCCACGCGCTAGATCACTGCCCATTAATGTACAGCGCGTTAGATTACCGCACACTAGATTACTACACGTTAGATAATCTCGCGTTAGATAGCAACGCGTTAGATCACAGCTCATTAATATACCATGCATTAGATTACAGCGCACCAGAATACTTCGCGTTAGATTACAACACGCCAGATAACAACGTGGTAGATAACCACGCGTTAGATCACAACTCATTGATATTTCACGCGTTAGATTACCACACTCCGGATTACTAGACATTAGATAACCACGCGATAGATAGAAACGTGGTAGATAACCACGCGTGAAAATACCAGGCATAAGATCGTAATACGTCAAGTTATCACGCGTTAGATTACCACGCTCCAGATTACTAGGCGTTATATAACTACTCGTTAGTTAGCAACGCGTTAGATAACCACGCGTTAGCTATCACCACGATAGAGAATCAGGCGTGGAATTACCAAGTAAAACATCGTGATACAAGTTATCACGCGCCATATTATCGTTACATCGCAACGCGTTAGATAGCAATACATTGAATTTCTACACATGAAACCACAGCGCGTTATATAATTAATATAACAAAACATTGTAAACGAAGTACGTAAAATTGATCGAAATCGAAAGTATCAGCTAACCAAATTTTGCTTAAGTTGCTCGCAAAATATGAACGCGTTAAAAATTCCGTGGTAGCAAGTTCTCGCTCGTAACCAGAAGAACATTTTTCTCCCGATGCTCGTTTCCGACGAGCATTCGTCTTTTTTCCCACGGCCCGGGGAGCAAAAAGCGAGATTTCTGCACCGTCAAACGTCGAGTCATTGCGCGATTAAGATTTTTCGATCCCTGATTGCCGATTCAGGATCGCTCGGTGTTAATTGCGGCTCGCCGAGCCCCGACGTTACTCGGCTCGTTTCTACATAATCGCAAAAACTGCCGTCAAATTTTACGTTCGACGCGAAATCTGCTTCTATTTTTTCTTTTTTTTATTTACTTACCTCCTCGCGCGTATATAAAATTAATAGGGGCGCAGTACAGCGGCACCGGTTAGTTTCGCGTGTCGTTACCACCGCGGTGCTCGTGGCTAATTGTTGTTCAGGAGAAATTCAATTATCGCGTGCCACAAAGGAATACCCGCGAAGAAAATCAACGGCGAGAAAGTCGATTACGGATCGATGTAAATACCGGGGATACGTTTCCCGCGGTGCCGTTTATAGCCGTTTCGCCGCGGCGCGAATTTCGCCCCTTGTAATCTCGATATTTCATTATTCAATTATTAGTCGGTTCGAGCGGGAAGCCAATTAGTCAAGTTGGACGGCACAGACTCGGAACGTATTTGACGAGCAGAGCCGGCAAAGTTTGAGAACGATCGGAAGGTCCGTGACCCCGTCCTCAAACGGTTCGCTGTTTTCCGATCCCCGGTTGCAACTTTCGCGTGGCCCAGAAATACGCCGCATTTCCGTTTGCCGCACGGATAATCAACGCCGCTCGTTTCCATCGGAATCGTGTAATTCTCTAATTGAAATCTAATGCGTTCGGTAACACGATCAGCCACGCGTTTGATACGGATTAAATCGGACTTGAGAAATGGCTACCTTCGACGCTGCAAGAATTTCCTAACTCTGGATAGCTTCCTGACTGTTCCGTGTAAATGGGGCCCCTCTAATTTATACGTGTCTCGTTAAAACTTTTAAACTTACCGTCTCAAGTCGTTTAACAAAGGATTCAATTTTTTCCTTGTAATAGCACGGCGCGAAACAAAGTTGCTCCCTTGTAATTAAATCTTAGACAATGTTTCTAGATAAGCTGTACTTCTTTTTTTTAACAGGGACTGTCGCTCTCTTTTTTTTAAATACAGGATAAATTAACCATTTGCGATATAATGTCGAGTTACACACATGACGCACCCGTAGTTTAAATATGGTGAACCTTGCTTATATTTTTAATACGATTTAATGTTCACTTGGGGTCTGATTATAATTTGCATAATGGAGGATCGCAAAATGCAAAACGTTCTTTGGCCACCTTAATGCTGTAGCAGCAAATATGTAGTTTATCTGTAGCATTTGCCAAATAAATCGTAGCACAAGATTTTATTCGTATAATAACATAATATATTTCCACTCTCGATCGAAACACTCTAAATTGAAGTATCTTGTTTCCACAGACACTAAACCGGTCCTGTTGCGCAATTCTGTAATAATATTCGGCAAGTGGGATTCGTGGAAACCTGTTCAGTAAAGTGGAGTTCTATTTCAACCAAGTAAACTTATTGTGTGCCACCGCCATCAAAAATACGTCGTGAATTGCAGAATAATACAATGGCACTGCATCGTAACAAATGTGATGAACGGAATAATAGAAACGATAATTTCGAACAGTAACGTCGAGGTAATTAATAATAATAATTTATAAATGTTGCACTCGCGACGAGTTCGAAAACGTTTATGGCATCGTTCGCTACCGAAATTCGTCTCGTCAGAATCCGAGCAATGAAAATTTGCGTTATTCAATCGCTCTTCTCCCGTTATAAAAAACCGCGGAACAATCGTAAATAATTTTGAATATGCAAAAGGAATAGAGAAGCTTAGTATCTCTTTGGTTATACGGTGGCACCCGATACACTATATCGCTGCCATTCGCGCCTATTGTTACAGTTTATGTCGCCCGTCGATTATTATATTTCCCGTGCATTCGAAACCGCACGAAAATCTTCCCCATTGATTTAATATCAACGAAATCCATATATCGGGAATACGTCGAGGGAACCGTTTGTCTCGAATGCATTATTCGATACTCCCGGGTTTCTCGAGTGCAGCGCGACCCAGTTGCGCGTAACAGAATGCACCGCATTTTTTCGTGTTTCCACGAGAAAGCATCGCGAAAAGACGAACCGAGATCGAAGGAGCTTGGAAAATGACGTAGCACGTACTAAAAGGGACAAGGCGAGGCATCAGGATTTATACTGGGTGTACAATCGGACAATATCCACCATTTTTGCTGCATTTATAATGAACAGAAAAATGTCCGAAACTGTACCCATTGTCCGCGGTAAAAAGTTGGTTAGACATTTATTTTCTCGATGAATTTTTAAAGTCACTCGCCATGGTTTGCGTGATTATTGTTCATGATTCTTCATACATATCACTATTTATTATTGGATTTTTTGAACGAACTAATACGTTCGACGGCATCAGTTTTCATGTATCACGGTTGAAATAAAGTATTCGTCGTTTGTAACAACTGAACATTTCTTGAATCATTGAACCGAAAGTTGTGAATTAAAAGTCATATACATTAAAAAATAATAATTTCTGAAATAAAACTCACATTGTAAGTAAAAGTGAAATAAAAGTCAGCTACAACCCTCTCGTGTTAAAGATACATATTATTAACACTAAAATATCTCCAACATAGTGTTATCAAGAAAAATCAACGCATCACATAGTTGTTATCGAAAAAGCAAGTTTCTGATAAATCCTGCAATTGCAGGTTGCATACATGAAGGGACCGACTAATATTCGATGAGACGCATACTCTTGTACTTCACACCCTGTATATCGAGAGCAGGGCGGAGGAAAAGACAAGGGGAGAAACCGGGGACAAAAGAAACCGGAAAGATAACTCTGAGAGGATGAGAAATCATGTTCAACACGTGTTCCTCTTATCGCGTTCATTTCGAAACACGTAGCCGGATCTCTTTTGACGAGAAGCGTAATAAGGACGAGAAAAAAAAGGGTGTCGCGAAGTTCTACGTTGATATAACTTGTTAATACGAGTTCCCGTGCCTGTCTTTCGTTTTCCGACGTAGCGAATTATCCGCGATATCACGTTGCTCCGTTCCAGCGTTAAGTGGGAAAAAATGTTTCGATGGTAGAACGAGTTTCATTCAACGCCTTTCGTTTTAATTATCTTGCGGAATGTACAACGTGCACGGGGCGGGAACGTTGTGTAGCAGAAAATGTAGAAGGAAATTCCGACCGACCGTAAATTCTTGCCGAATTGCGCTCGATTTAAATACAATTAACGAAACGAATATATAAACGAATACGTTTAACTGCGTAAATTATCGAAGGCGACGCAAACGAGCATTACGACTAAATGCAATTATTTTATTACGAACAGGAGTATCGTCCATAGGAACACTTCTACCGTAATACCTCTTTCGAATGATCATGGTACGCCGGTAATCGCTTTACACGGATTTCCATTTATGCGGCAAAAAGTGTCTACGTCCCACGCACTATCCTTTCCGCGAGGCTTCGGTTTTGCGCGATCAAGTACGAAATGAAACGAAGCACAAAGATTCCTTTACCGATACAGTAGACTCTCGTTATATCGTCACCGTTGCACGGAGCGTGGCGCTCTCTACATAGCAGCACACGGAGACCCGTGCAATGTCGGCCGACGAAACGGCACATTTTTAATCCACGAAATCGATCGTGGACCCTCTGTTGCATCGTATCGCGTCGCATCGAACGAAACACGAGCCACAAACGGCCGTGAGTAATCCGTAACCTCGACTAACCACCGGGGGAATCTAATTAAAAAGAAAAAGGAAAACGTGTCGATCTTTCATGCCGGATCGAAGAGGAAAGAAGTTCACGCGTGTTTCGCCCCGATATGTCGATAATGACTCGGATAGAGGGCGGACGAGAGAGAGAGAAAAAAAATGGAAGGCAAAAGGGAGTCGAGGGCATCGGATCGTAAATAAAAATGAATCGACGTCGTGGGATGGCGATAGATCAAAAGGTAGCTGCGGGCTAACCAGCGGCGAACGATCGAGAAAATAAAAGAGAATTATTGAGGAGAGAAATAAATCAGGGCCTGGTGCTTGTTCGTTGGTGTTCTCGTTGCCGGTGTCGTTGCGACGTACACACCGTGATGGTGTCAGAGGGGTCACACTCTCCGCGCCTCGAAATGAACGCGATAAGAGAAACACGTGTTGAGCACGCTTTCTCACCCTCCTTCGTTTTTCGCTCATCCCACCTCCATCTCGGTTCGATATATAAAACCCCCGACCCTCCCTCGTTCTCGTGCCGCTTCCTCAACTACCTCTTGTGTTTTTCCGCTACGTTCTTGGTCGAGCCGAATATCTTACTCTTCTGCTGGCGCGCTGAATAAAAAGCGCACACAGCGACTACTCCGTTGATGCTTCGTTGATATCGCGAACGAGGATCGGACAGTGCGGATAGTCGATGGGCAACGTTTCAAGATTCGAGCCCCGATAATGAAGAGATATAATCGAACACCGTAGTTGTATCCAGTTTTTAAAAATTCGAGTCTATGCTGCTAAATTATTGGTCTATACTACTTACTGCTGATGACGTTCATGTCTGAGCTGTACTATTTATTACTGATGTCTGATGTTTAGGGTTTATGTACTTCATAGGTTATGTTACACTAAATCTATTGATAAATTACTACTTGATTAGTGTTGAAAAATCGTTTACAAAAATTGCGAACAAAGTATAAAAAGATCATGAATGATAAGAATTATACATTATTAGAAATGTTCATACATATGTGTGAAGAAAATGAAAGTGACTTGTCTTTCTTATATGTATAGATTGGTCATAGATGTATATATAAGAACAATTTTTTGAATTCACCTTTCAATTAAACAGGTAAATACAATTATATATGATATAATTATCTATGTTATAATATATGAATTCATACATATCTGTTCAATAAATTTCATCTTTCATCAGAATTATAAATACAGAATAATGGTTCCAGAATAAATAGAATATGAATTTGTATATATAAATTTAATTGAAAGACGAAATTATAAAAATTGTTTTTGATAACCTCAGTGAGGTGTCGGATCACGCGAATGAATTTCCCCCGTGACAACATCTTTGTAAATAAATTGCGCTTTACATGAATCCACGCAGACAAACGTGTCTGTTATTCCGTGAAAACGGCAGAGATGATAAAACAAATACGAGTGCCGGGAATAGGCAAACAAAGGTGGATCGCAAGGATTTGTTTGAAGTCGATTATAGTGACGCGCGGCGAGTACGATATTTCGACTCGTAGCGTCGTTAGCGACGGAATAGGGGCCGCAGCGTTTTCGAACGCGAAGAAAATATTTGTCGAAGCGAATTCGTCCGCGTCAAATTAGCCTACGGTAATTCGATTTAATTGGCGCGAGCCGCCGCTGCGCCGGGGGGACGCGCGAGAGCACGTCGCTTTATCGCTAGTTTTTTACCCCACGTAATTAAGTTATACACGCTAGAGAACTCGCGGACGACGGGGGTGCGCGGATCCGCGGGGGTGGGGTTTTTATTACTCGATTACGATACGCAGTCGCGTGAGCGACGCCAGTTAAGATACTCGCGAACGATCGTCGACGACGATGAGAATCGACGCTGGTTGACGCGACGTGAATCGCCCGAATGAAAATCTATTTTGCATCGTCGAACAAACGCCCGAAACGCGGGATACCAGCGCCACGATCGCGATTCGTTGTTATGGTGTTTTTATTGCGACGCTAAAACACGATTCGCGTGTCCGGCTGCAGAAAGGTATCCCGTAATCGATTCAATTTCGACGACGGAGAAAGATAGCGGATGGAGGAAATACGACAATCGAGATCTCAAAATACACGCGAATAGCGCACTCCTACCATTTGTACCCATTTCGTGGAATTCCCTATCGATAAAGTAAATGTCTTCCTAGCCGACTGCGTGACGATACTCGATACAAATAGAAGGTTTCGATTAACTTATTTTTTTCTGACTTATGTACTTGGAAATGTAATGCACCCTCGCTTAAAAATGTATAGGTGTTTTATACATAGTTCTGCGGCAGTTATGTATTCTGCATTCTTGTTTTGAAGTAAATAGTATGTATTGCCTGGTAGCAATTAATTAATTGTTCCGATTACAAATTTTCAGCATTATGATAAACTTATATGCAGTAAGTCTTATCGACGATTGGTTCGACATAAAATTGTTTTTCCTCGAATTTCGATAAATAGTTTCATCGAGAAAGTAATATCAAGATGGCGAATTCAGTGCCAACCTACTATCAAAATCATAGAAAATTCTATACTGGCAAATAAACATATAAAAATCTTAACCCAACTAAAAAATCTAAACCTAACTAAAAAATCTTAACTCAAAAAAAAATGAAATACTTATTCTAATAAATATAAATTCCACCCTAATCAAAAAAATCTTATCTCAGTAAGCAAAAATACTGCAACAATCAGAAATGTTTAACGTTTCGCACAGCTCTGAATGAAATTAATGTCACTTCGGTAGAAGGAAGATGGATGCGTATCGAGGTTATCGAGAAAGTCGATTTCGGAACGATAAAGGTTAACTAAACTGATGCAAATAGAAGCAACGAAGAGAAAGCGGATAGTGATTTAGAGTTCGTAAAGGGTTCGGGTGATTTAGAACTCTCTGGTGTGTTTCGATCGACGACGTTCGGATTGAAACGAACCATGCATATCGTAATGCGTTTCCGGCTGAAGTGCTCTCGGCATATTCCGCGTCCGAGCGTGTTCATTGCGCCGGTAAAAGAGCCATGTAAAATTTCGAACGACGAGAGGACAGTTCTGCGAACGATACGATAGAACTTTATCAATTCACGGATTAAACGGACGCAATCTCTCCGCTGTTTCTGTCTGTTACAACGTCGAACAGTTTCACCGATCGAATTTTTACACGTCCGCTTTTACAGCGTTGAAAGTGTAATCGCGAAAGATAAAACGGAGCAGTACGAATTGTTTTTTTATAGGAAATTTTATCGCCCGTTTGTGGCACTTATATTTTGCGCGAAAGTGTCTAACACGTCGTACGATCGAAATTAACGGTGTAGTGTCGGATGTGCTACAGATATTAACACCAGATTTACGTGACTCGTTAAAATGGCAGTTTTTAGATTTCTTGCTTCTATCAAAATGTGAGTTCTCCTTCGTCGAAATGAAAAATAAATAAATCATTATGTGAGTTTACGTATGGTTCACTATTTACTTATATTTGTACCTTAATTTCAATTTAAACGCAAATTGTCGTTAATCGTGAGTAACCCTAGTATTAAAAGAAGATTCGACGTAACTTGCAGCGGATGCAGAAAGCTATTGGTGCGTGACATATGCCGCGATTCGTGAACCATCGTGAACGGGCATATGGTATCTGGATGTTGAACGGTCGAAAGGATCTTCCTTTTAAAGCAATTGACTCCTCTCCGATTCGTTCATGCGCGAGCTCGCTCCTTTCTCGTGTTTCACGCTCTCCGTGGAATCCATTATTACAGAAGGTTCTCGCATCGATACCGGATTTAATACACTTTGCTCCGTCTGTAATTAAAAATATTCTTTGCCGCGGTCGTAATTAACATCGCATATTGCCGTGTTATCGATACATGCGTGAAAACCGTGCAAAATTCCTCGCGACAAATATGTTCAACTCCATCCTTTTGATTCTATGCAGAATGTACGCGAGCATATCGCCAAAAGGATCAGAGACTTTACGATAAATTATTACGGGAGAAAATGAAGCGAATTGCAGCCATTGGAAACTTTAAATTCCATAAATTTTGTAAATTGCAGGTACGCCGTAAAGAAGGTCCTAGCCCTTTTTTACCAGATCGTTCTAGTTCGTGAATTATAAACGTCGATATTATCGTTTGATGGTGGCGAGACCTTCTCATTACTGATACGGATGGATAATGAGAGACATTTACATAAAATACTCGTTAGATCCGCTCGTGATCGTACTCGCTCAGCATTTTGATAATAAAGCGGCCGATCATTGAGATTCTACTCGGTACTGCAGGAATTCCGATTCTGGATCGATTACTAAATCGTTATCTGTTAGATGGCCATTATGTGGCTATGAATTGGGTGCCGTCGCGTTACGTTGCTACGTGTTATATCGTCATGCATGGTGTTAACACGCATTGTATAGCTGGGCATGATATCGTTATGATACAATCGCGTGTAGTGTCGGCACACGTGATATAGTCGCGTATAGTGTCATCACACATGGTATAGCAACGAGTTGAGTCACCACGTGTGATATAACAACGAGTTGCATCACCACGCGTGATATAGCAACTAGTTGTGTTACCACGCGTGATATAACAAGGAGTTGCGTCACCACGCGTGATATAACAACGGTTTGTGTTCCTACGCGTGACATAGCAACGAATTGTATCACCATGTGTTGTATAGCAACGAGTTATGTAGTATGATTTGTAGTATAGCAACGATTTGTATCAGCATGTGTGGTATTGCCACGCATCGTACCGTCACGCGCCCTATCGTCACACGTGTTATAATCACACGTCCTATCGTCACACGCTCTACCGTCACGCACGCTATAATCACGCGTCCTATCATCATATACCCTAACATCACGAATTCTATAACCCGTTGCATTGTCCCGCGTCGTAACGTCACGTATCTAATCGTTGCATGCCTTTACGTTACGTGTCCTATTGTCACGTCCCATGTTAGCTTATGTGTGGCTACGCATAGTGTATCACCAGGCGGATAATCGCCCGTATTATAAGTAAAATTACGAAATCAGGTTTCATCTGTATAAACTTACCTCGCTAACGATCACCATATGCTCATGAATGTATTGCGGGATCAACTAAAGTGTTAGTTTATTAAGCCATAATTCTCCAATAAGCTTGTTTATTGATGTTCCATAAAGTTCGTTCATTAAAGCTTGAATTACTCGAAAACGAAGGCACGATGTACTTTGGTTTCGATAGTAAAACACACGATCCACTCGACCGCTTTTTTGTTCCAAGATATTTTCATATTTCATGCAATATAATGATTAAGTATAGTTCCGTTCTAAAACGAACGAGATGTTAATGCTCCTTTTAGCGATATAATTACGCATTCAATTAATTTTTAAGTGCCTCTCTCTGAGGCTGAAAGGATTTCCGAATTAGATAAGAGGAAGGAAGTTAGGATAACGAGTACGAACGAGAAGATATTTTATGTTCGCGCATTTTACAAAGGGATTAGCATCGGACGTCCTAAAAATCAGGACTTTTTGGTCATCGAAAAATAATGAAATATCGAATAAACGAAAAATGCATCACGGCAATGATAAATAATGTAAACGACAAAAATTCGACGGTAAATTAATATTCTAATACTTTTATAATACTGTTGTACACGCCAAAGGATCCAGATTGCCCTGAAGATAATTATAGTGTATTAATTAATAAAGTATCCAACAAACATCTTGACCCTTTACTTATAAAGCTTACTTTTGCTCCTTTGATCTGCACGATCTTAAACATAAATTCAAAGAAACTCTTTAATATACTTAGGACAAGTACAAAATGTATAATTAAAGAGCAAGATTTAATAAAGAATATTTAACGCGAACACAGTGCTCGGCTTAGAACTGCTCCTTTGAAGGGTGAATATCTCAAAGAGCAAATATTTTAAGGTCAGAGAACCGTATCTCATGATGAAATGCTCGAATGTTCGTTTACACGCTCGTAAGATCAGTGTCTATATAATCAGAAGTCCATACAATCAGGGATCATCGGGCGTTCTAGCCTGCGTATTAAGCTCAAGTAGAATGAGTCTATCTATGGTCAGGCAATCGTGATTACCTGCACACGTACAGAGCGTTCCGTAATCAAACATGCTAGCTCCGTCGGCTTATTTAACGAGTTGGTCTCGACGAAAACTTTTCTACAATGTAAACAGATTAGTTCAGCGTTGTTTCAGCAACCTGGGCCGAAATATCTGTTACACTAGATCTCTCGGACGAGCAATGGCCATTTATATTCACATTGAAATTAAGCTATAAAAATAAGTAAATAATGACCAACACATAAATTACCTTACGCGATGATTCATTATTTCGACGAAGCATCGCTTACATTTTGACAGAAGCATCTTACTAATTTTCATAATTTAAAATACAAAATTTAATATCCATCGTTTTGACGGTTTCCATAAATCTCGGGTTAAAACAGATAATTAGCCCGCGATTTTTAGATTGATTTTTACGAAGCCGTGTGAAACATAACCTAGAAATTTAAAAACAAACATCGGCCAATGTAGTTCATTTTTTCTACGAACCAACGTTTCGAAAGGCTTACTCTCCAACAATTTTTCAAATTGACGATTCATATTCGCAGCAGGAATATAAAATCGAGGTTTATTTTCTCGTAGTAAAAGGGTCCCCCGATGTTTCGGGTCTCGTACCAACAGAATACGAATATTCCGTTCGCGCCCCCTGCGCTTAGGGTAAAATACGCGATCAAGAACGCGTGTCCAGCCCTTGTATTCACGAATTCAGCGACGACTCGTCGCTTTCTCGCGAGGAAATATTTGATTACGATCGAGGTTCACACGCGATAGGCATACGTTATCTCATCTAGCGCCTTATCGATTCTCGGCCGTTTTCAGACTCGCTCGGGCATGCTTAAGGGTAACTCGCGATGTCACGTATCCAATAATTCTCCGGGGCTTTCGAAACACACGGTCCATCGCGAGGAACTTCTGGCCCTCCTGTAAATCACATTAAGCCCTCAAAGTCCCATGGCCGTGCGTTACGCTGCGATATATCAATAGGAGCCACGTGCTGCAGGACAAATTTTAACCCCTTCCACTTTATATTTCACTCTTCGTTCGTGTATCCTCGAACATATTTAAGCAACGTGACGTCACGATACAAGTGACACCGTGAATAGGCATGAGCCACAATTACTATTCCGTGGTGTGTCGTGATTTAATTGTGGCCGGAACTATCACGTGGACGTTAACCCATTAGAGAGCGGTTACACCAAAATATAAATATATTTATTCGTATAAATATTGCACTATAGTATTTCGTACAATGCAAATGGAAATAGTAAGTTAAGTGAAAAAGTGAATTTATGTTGACTTTATGGACTTTGACACAAAGGTAAACTCAGTTCTGTTATGATTTCTTGGCGACTGACCCGTTCACGATCTCCCTGGTCCTCAGTGTTTGAGGAAAAGTGGCATAAAAGTGTGGGTCCATGTTTTCCGTGGCCCTAATTGGCATTCCTGACCGTGTTGGTTTTTTTACGGGTCTCCATATCACGCGCGGGAAACCCTTACAATTCCTATCAACAGTAACTCTTAACCTCGGAAAAACAGTAAGAAATCACATTGTTCAGCCACTAATTGACAAAATGCTGATATCAACTATCCCAGCACGTACTCCGCCACCCCGGATCGAACCCAAAGACGATAGAATCAGGTATATTTACAGCGGAATATTCCCTCATGGCCGGTAATGGGAAATTGTTGGCGCGTTTGGCTCGCCGGCCACCAATTAGCCACCCCTGCCCTAACCCGTCGGCGTAATGGCCGGCCTCTTTATGTTCGTGTCGGATCCCGCTGAAAAAGTATCGCTCGCGAACCTATCATTCCGATACAATACGGTTAAGCGGGAAACGACAGAATTTCGTTCGTCCCGCGTTATGGCAGGCCCTCGACGATGCATTAATAATCCTCGAGAGACGAAGGGTGAACCAGCTGGCAAGGCGGAGAGACGAAAGGAACGTTATCTGGTCGAAATATCTCTCGCCTCTCTCGCTTCCCCGATTCCAAAGCGCATTCCTGATATACGAGAGCGAAATGTCGTGCTCGATTTTCTCGAGTGCACTTCTCGGATAGAGAAGCCGGCAGCGTGTCGATAAATTATGCCGGCAGATTACCTTGCCCGGTCGATTTTTATTTATTCATCGATGGCGAACCAACGGGGGATGAAAAAAAAGAACGCAGGTTTACCTGTCCTGGACCCTGTGAACGCGACACCGGAAAAAATCTGCCCAACAGGGTGTTAGATGCTGGTGGTTTCCTGAAAAAAAAGGATTTAACGTCAGTGTTTACGAAATACAAGATTTAACTCGAAGCACCACTCGAACAATTCCAGATCAACGTGACAATCTTCCACATAGGGCTATTTATTTACTGTACTTGAACTACTTGAATATGTTTGTTCACGACCACGGTCAACTGTTACGTGTGGCTACACTCCCAGCTGAGAGCGCGCGTGATTCTCGCGCTTGATTCGTCAGTGTTTTCCCTTAATAATTTAAAAATTAAGCCTCATCCGATGTTTTGGCAAAGGAAAAAGTTGTTCAGAATAGCCTTACCTATCACCCTTTTCCGGCTCCTACAGTATTTGTGGGACAACCTACATACAAATATCACAATTACACGTCAGCTTGATTTCACCAAACCTTCCTATCCCACATATATTCAGATACGTATTCAGCACTCAAAGGTTTAACACAGTGAAATTACCAGGCGGTATGAACTTATCTCGCGTGGGATAAGGTCACAGCGACTTCAACGTTAACGGCGGAAGAATATGGGAACAAGCGTGTCCGTGGAGGCGAGCTCGCAAACCGGTCCATTGTTTTCGAGTGACGCCCCCGTTCTGGGGCCCCCTGAAACTTTCACAATTTCTGCTTTCGCGAACGGGACTAAATAAATGATCAACGAGACAGCGAGTTCCGCGATAGAATGAAACGGGGAACGGGAACGGAACGATCGGTCACGAGAGAGAAATGAATCATACGTATTGCTTTCGTTCAACATGGCTGAGAGCCGTTTTACGGATAAGTAAAAGGGAGGCATAAAATTGTTCATAACGGCGGTTTCGTACTTCCTTTATGACTGCGTAACGAAGCACAGAATCTCGGAGCCGGAACGAATCTTCCGGGGATTCCAATCTCAAGATTTTATCTCGGTCGTATTTTTCGACGGTTCTTTTTTTTACCTTCGAATGTGATTGCTACGCCATGTGCTCGATGAGGAGAGGTTAGGAGAGTTTGTTCCATTCTGTAGATTGAGAATCGTTTCGACCTCCTCGTTCGTGGAGTTGAAGGCTCTCATTATCGCCGCTTAAGTTCAATTTCTTCGAACTCGATAATCTTGCCGCGCGATTTAGGGAAATAAAAAACTCGTATACGGTCGAATACTCGCATCATTCGCACATTCGACGGTTCAGGGGAACATATCCAATCTGGACACACCGATTTCGGTCTCTTTCGATTTTTGTATCTTTACTGTACCAAATAATCCGATTTTGATTTCGAAAAATATTTGACACGTATTTTGTTTCATCGACAATCGTGCATTTTCGAGGGGCAATAATTTTCACATTTTAGCGAATCGAAACATTCTTTGTTTTTCGGATTCGCAAAAAGTGTATAACGTTATAAAATTGTTGGCCCACAAGGCCCCAAGAGGAAAAAGGTTCCGGTGTTCTGAATTAGAACGGGCAATTTTTGCGACGATAAAGAGAGAAACAAACCGAGTTCGATAAACATCTATTTCCGGTTTAGATTCAATTGTGTCACGCGACCGCAGTTTAAACGAAAGAACAAGCACGGTGCATTCAATTCACGCGTCGGCGTTGGCGAGGAAATTTGTAAACACGAATAATCGAGCCGTTTAAGCGGCACGTTACTCGATGCGTTACACGTTTTAACAGTGCATTAGCCAACGAGGGGCGCGGTCGACCCGACCGGTACACCAACGCGTTGATTAATCTTCTCTCATTCGTTGGCAACGTAAACGTCGCGACGCCCTGTTCCCCATGTTTTTACGCGGCTAATGAAAAATCCACGCGGTCGGTGAATGCGTTGCCTTGAGTCGGGTCCGCGTTTATATCCTCGAAATACCAAGCTAGGGCTTCCTTCTTCATCGAGTTCTCTTCATCGTGCACGAGCTATTAATTTTCTGCGGCGAACGCAGGAATTTCTTTGCTCGTTACCGGGAAATTACGGGCCTCGAAGTCTCAAAATTACTCGGTTCCCAAAATGAACGTCTAAAGTTTTCACGTATCAGAGTCGCGAGTCGCCTAACTTTCATTGTCGCTCGGAGACTCAGAGTCTCAAAATGTGAGATCACATTGTTCCGATATTTTAGCGATATTTAAATTCAGTTATCTCGATATTACTATTAACCCTTTGCACTCGCATGTAGTTTTACAGACAATCATGTGCGACGCTATAGATTTTGTTAAAAAATATCTATTCTAAATTACTGTATTCAATGAAATGGTGATTGTGAGTCACCTTCCGAGTGCAAAGGGTTAATAGCTCAACTTCTACATATACCCAGTGTCTCTATTGTTTCAATATGTACGTTCAAATATTTCTGCGTTGCTGTTCAATGGTCCAATACGTGTAAGTTTCGATATCCTTATATTTCAATACTCCTTTGGTTTTCATACACTTGCACAGTAATACGTTTACGTTAACACATACTTACGTCCCGAGATCCCTATGCCCCAATATTCGTACGTTTCAATATCCCTACGTCATAATATCCTTATATCCCAATATTCATACATTCCGGTATCTCTACATAGCAATATCCTTACGTCTCAATATCACTATATTCCACTATTCGTACGTTCTTATCACTGCATTTCAATATTCTTAAATTCCACTATATCCACCTGGTGTATATTTGCAATCTGTCGACGTCTAAAAATTCCAAACTCTCATACAAATTCTAGAATTCCACAATCCCGAATTCCGGAATTTATAAACTCCGAAAGTTTCGACGTTCGGAAGTGATGATGGGCTGCAACCGAAAAAAAGAGGTAACGAGATATTGTGCAGAACGATATGCGGGTATCAGTTGTTCGCTACGGATCAAATTGTTCTCCGGTAAATTCTGAATGCATTCTTGGCGCAAGTAAGAAAGAAGAATCCGGCTCGGAAGTGGAACGAGAGAAAGAGCGGGATCGTTGAAGCTATCGGTATTCTAATTACTCGCAGCACGAAAATAGCTAGGAAGTTGGAACGCGTAATTACAGACGGGGACGGCGCCTTATTAAGGTATCTCATTTTCTTCGGGGGCTACGGACTCTGGTCGATGGCTTCGGCAGCGTAGTTCTTCATCGAGTTTTATCCAATAAAGGTGCACCGATCTTCTCTGCTGGAAAATACGGCTAGATCCCCGGGGGTCACGGCCGGAGAACCACCACCGACGATGGTCAACATCGACGACGGCTAATACCGCCGGCAAAAAGCAGCTTTTCAGGTTTAGTTAACTTACTGCCGCGCTGTACACGGAAACACGGCAACTTCCTTCGGTACCGGCTAAGGACACTTTGTAATTGAATTACAGAGGACGTGGATGAAGATCTCGTTAACAATGCGGACGAAACTCGCAACGCCTTCCAACTTGCGCGACGGTTATCGAGTTCGAATTACTGCGGTATCGGATTTCGTTTGCTACAGGAAAAATTATTGTCTGGTTAACTCGAAAATTGTGCAATTTAGATATTTTCACATTTTTGCGATTTTAAGCCGGCAGATTTGTACATTTTCAAATTCTGAAATTCTCAAGTAACTAAATTTCTCAAATTGACAAATGTTCAATTTCCTGAACTCTCAAGTATCTAAACTCTCAAATTCCCACATATCCAAATTCGTACGTTCTGAATCATCCGAATGACTATATCCCAAAGTTCCAACTTGCTCAAATTCTTAAAATCTGACATCTTCGCAATTGCAAATACCTAAGCGTCCGATTTACGCGCATCCGCGAATCGTCAAAAATACAAATGGCGACATAGCCGCTTATCCGACTGCCCCAATTCGCGCCGCATCGAATCCCCCGTATTCCGAGACTGCCGAGCTGCTAAATATCGAATTTAGTTTCGGATCAGCTATTTTGCCGTGCAGCGACCGTTTTCGCTGCGGTAGTCAACGCGTTAACGCGTTCCAACGCGTAACCGACACCACGATTCGAACAAGGTTTCCCGTTTAATCCCGGCGGGTACGTTTGCTAATCTCGCGAAATTAATCACCGTTAATGTAAGCCCGAAAACGCCCACAAACCCTCGCCCCGATGTTATTTCCGTCGATCTGTGTGCACTCGGTGCACCGTGAAGCTTCTCGATAGGAGAAGCTTTGATTCCGTCCTACGAAGCAGAAGCTGCCGCGCTGGGCATCGCGTCGAAAGTAAATGACGAGTAAAGTTCTGTCGTTAAAGCGAGGAATTGCCGCGCTGAAGTTGCTCGAAACTAAAAGTAGAATCCCGGCACGCCGGTGGAACGGGGGAAATCGAAATTGCCAAGTCTGTGACCGGTGCGTATGTGTACCTTGTTTGTAACGAGAACGACGAGGTTTTTCAAACTTTTCAAGTTTGAGGCTTTCGCGACGAACCACGGCAAAGATGAGTCTTTTATGGTTTCGTGATTCTTGTACGTTGCTCGTTAAAACGATCGTTCGGTTGCTCCTCTGTTACATCGAGCGAGCTAATGCAGCCTCCTTTTATTAGGTCTACCGGAAAGTTCTGTGCGTTTATCAAGACGTAGAAAATGATGCAGTTTTTTTATACATTGAACAATCCCCTGCTATTTATCCTAGCTTCAGAATGGGGTCCGAAATAGTTCGTTGAATCGAGATAACCCCTTGCCATACTTTGACGTCTTTGACGCAGTCGTAGCTTAAGTGTGACAAACCTTACTGAAATTTTGAATACCTTTCAACCAGAAGTTTATGCGTAATTATACTTGCAGTCAAGCATCGCTAAACATAAGATATTCAAAAGATTTTAATTTCCTGCTGTCATACAGCGTCATAGTTTGGAAACCCACTGATACTTTAAAAAGCTGCAAACTATCGGTACAAAATATTGTACCTCTTAGAAAAGTTTTTGCACACCCGACGTAACGCGACGTAATTTCAAGGGAGATTCAAGTTGCTTGAAATAAACAAAATTTTAGCTTCCTCCGATTTAATATTACAGCTATGAATTAATTTCGACCGACGCATCTGACAAATAAATTATACGTCAACGGGTTAGAGCGATTGGGCGTGTAGAACAGAGGATATCAGAGCGAGATATTCTCAGGGGTGGAAAGACATAAGTTTGGCGAATCGGCTGAGCCTGTAACATGCTTTTATCCGAAAGTTACGCACGCTGGCGATTAAAAGGAAAGTAGTTTCGGGATCCCGGGCACGGGTAGAAGGCCCTCAAAACGACGGGGCTTTCTTGGCACGTTCTCATGCCCGAGCTTTCATACTAACGTTACGACTATTGCAGTCTGGGGAGTTTCGAAGCGAGAATTAGCTGGGCGCGATTAAGCTTACGCTCTTGGATCGAGATAATCGTTAGCGCCAAGTGATTTAGATACGAACAGCCACCGTGGAAAACTTTCTACGTATGCCGGAAAGGGATCTTGATCCTCTGACGATCGTGTATAGGGGATAATGGATGTATGCAGTATACCTTGTACGCGGGATTATCCCAGTCAAAAGGCTCTTTGATCTTCCTTTACTTAACTCGTTCGTGGGATTTTCGTTGCCCTGTGTCGGTAATTAAAATGTGTACTTTTCTTCGGGCAATACGGTTACCAAGATTTTCTCGTTGGAAATTTTCGGACTTTACGAACCACCGTTACATTTAGGTGATTATGGTTGGTTCTTTTCTGATATCGAGCACGGTATTCCGAGTTCGGTGCAGATATCGGACTCGTTTTCCTTTTAATTAAACAAGGAATGGAGGGGCTTATGTAAGTAGAGATAATAAGAATGTTACGATATGGGTATTTAGGGTTATAGGAATATATGGATACAGCGGTACAGAGATGTAGGAATAGATAGGTATATGGATATCGGTAGTATAGACACATATCGATACAAGGGTATAAAGATATAACCATATAAGGATGTAAGGATAAAGGAGTATAGAGATTTAAAGATTCTGAAGATACAGATATTTAGGAATACAAAAATATTTCGATACAAGACACATATCCACATCGTTTACTCTACTAGTACAAGTAGTATATGAATTGTTTGATACATGATATATTTTTCGACAGTAATATTCCTCCATAGAATGGTTGATCAATTCGTGTTGTTTTAACTCTTCAAATGGCATCTGTTGTAAAATAAACAAAATAACCATTTGCAATATGCGACAGCATCCACGCATCTGCGTCAAGAATAATATAGTGAATTCATGGAATTAGTTAAGCGGTATAAAATTTTGCTCTAACTTCGTAACGAAACTATATTCTGGCCCAGTTGCCAGAATCACTGTGTATATATCTAAGATACTCACAAGTGATATATAGATAGAGAATAGAGAAATTGCAAACACTTTGGCAAACTGAAACTACTCTTAAAACTACCTACCAAGTTATAATGGCCTCATTTGTGGAGCACGCGATTTTGCCAAGTCTATCCTTTTCCAAGACATCCGACATCTATCTTGTATCATATTAGCCGAATCAATTTTCCATTCTGTTCTTCATCTTCCCTCCGATTTACCCGGAATCGAGGTTATTATTTCGTTTTCTTCGCGTGCGATGCCTTATGATAATCTTTCGGAGATTCCGTATCTGATCGGCGAAACACGGAGTCATTAATTGAACGATTCAGAAACGATGGCTAATCAAAATGTCGTAATTGTCTCCGTTTCGTTGTACATAATCGCAAGTATTCGAACCAAGGGATTCGTTTTTCGATTGAAATTTGTCGCTCGATATTTTGCGGAAAAAATTTGCTACAAATATTATTTAAAGTCCTTATCTCGCGTTCGTTGTCCGCCGTCAATCAACGATAACCGTTCATTTATCCCAATTACGCCGCGCTTCGATCAAAAATACCGCGAACAGCGAGTTTTTGCGAGGAAAATATATTCCAATTTTTCCACGATGGTTTTTACCGGGAATAATAATGTTGCACGGACCCGGCCCTCGAACTTCTCTCTGTCGGGGTACAACCCAATTTACAGAGGATTTAAGATTAACCAGAGAAGAGTTACGAACAAGAAAATGACATTCAAGTTGCGTGTGTATGTAGTCCGACAGAAACAGGATTAAGTGGACGGAATTCGAGAGCCGGAATTCAAGGTAATTCTCGCTTAATCCTTGGACATGGACCCGCGTTGAACCGTTCGTTCCATTCGAGTGCAACCAGAGTATTTTCGTCGTGATATCGTCCGTCCAAAGATAATCCCATCCCCAATATTGCTTCCATCTTTAATGCACTCAAAATCGATCTCGCTCGGAGGTATGTACGTCCGGTTTGGGTCGACAGGCATAAGATCTTCAGCGTCTATACCTATGCTTTTACGTTATTTCGTGAAACTTTTCCTCTGACTGATCGTTCGACGTTTCTATCGATCTTCGATGCGCATCCACCCTTCCTCGTCCGAGTAAATAATTTTCTGTTTTGGACCCATGGAAATTACCCATGGAAATACATTAGAGTGTACGATAAGTTTCTTCCTGTTTTTATACGAAACAAATACACAATATTTATTGTTTAAAGTTGACTCGTTGCATTATATTGTGCTGCTTTATCATCCTCTTCCATTATTGTCCTCACTCAGGAAATCACGCTGTGGTGATTATAGGGACTCACTTGCAAAGTGAAAATGCATTTCTTCCTCCTCGAAATGCATATTTATTTGATATTAAAAAAAAGGAAGAAACTTACGGACATCCTAATATAATTTTGGATAATGTATTTCCTCGTGACAATTGGATTTCGATGTACTGGTTTAATTAGGACGATTTACAGGCACTAAACTGATCATGTTAAATAGGCGATATGAGATAAACGATTTTTGTAAGCTGGTATAACAGATATTTTCTTGCGATATCTCAAAAATATAAACTCGATGAAATTTAAGGAAAAATACTGCGAATCGTCGGTACGAGAATCGCGAACATACAGCAAAGGGGTATGGAACATTTTGGTGAAAAATTTGATTGCGTTACATCAACGAAAGTTTTCATCGTTTTTTTTTCCTTTTTGATGGTCGGAAAAAGCATCGCGTAAAAAGAGACTATTCCCGTGAACACGGTCGCTCAGATTTCTACATGATTGGTTGTGCACGATGCAATCGTATGGCATCCCTTCATTTATCTTTCGTGCAACGAACGGTCATGACGGAAGCAACGAGCAGTTGCAAGAGAAATTAGTAGCGCTGAACTGCGACCACGGGGTCCATCGTAATTTGCACGATTTTTGATTAAAAACAACAATTGATCGGATTGAAAACGAATGTTGATCGGATTAAAAGCAAATGTTGATCCGATTAAGAACAAAAGTTGATGGGATTAAAAACAAGATTTGATCGATAACGCTTCAAGCATTGAGTAAAACACGCATGTAGGTCGCGTTTAGGGAGATGCACTGTGTTCATAATATTACATTCACGGATTCAGAAATTTTCAAAGTTAAGAGTTCACAAATTTATAGATTTTCAACTCTTAAATTTATAGTATTACATACACGCGATGTTTTGTGGCTGTATTTCGGGTTGCTACAGGCACAACCTTGGCAATAAGCACTCGTTTCTGCCCTAACACAGTATCGATAGTATCGAGCACAATGTCAATTTTCGCCCCAGGGTCCAATAGTTAATTACGTTTCTGCTTGCCACGCACGTTGTAACAGTTCTGACGTATACGTGTCTTTTTTCCAGGTGAGACTCGGAGAAACATCGAACGTTGCCAAAGAGATCTCCATACCCCGAGGCGGCCATAAACCGAGGAATCCAGGCTAAGTGTCCCCAAAAGTCATAAAGTAGATAATCGAGCACCCTAAAAGACCGAACGAAATAGAAGAAGCTATCCTCGAGGTACAGAACGATTCTATATCAGCGAAATTCGGAGAAAGTATGAAGAACGAGGAATCCCTGTACATCTCAGGAATCGCCACCATCGACGAGGAGAATACCCGTTGTCGTCGTTGGCAGAGCTGAAGAACCTTCCATCGTCGCATAACCGAGAAAACGAGCGAACTAGCGGTCGACTTAATCCCAGGTCGACCCATGCAAACCTTGAAACGACGCGAGAACGAGACGAGTAACCTGTTAGAAGGAGTCCCGACGAATTCGGTGACCGCGATCGATAGTACGAGATAGTCCGGCGCATTGACCGTCGATCGATTTTAATCGAGATCACGCGGAAGTTGTCAGGGTAAAGTAAGGGCGAATCCGTTACTTCGACAGCTTCATTTGGACGCAGCCGGCCGTTTCTCTTTATCTCGGTCGATTCTCATTCC
Organism: Coelioxys conoideus; assembly: GCA_947623535.1. Lineage (NCBI taxonomy): Eukaryota > Metazoa > Arthropoda > Insecta > Hymenoptera > Megachilidae > Coelioxys > Coelioxys conoideus. The sequence continues at coordinate 35,519,621 of OX392450.1, read as the reverse complement.
CACGACGAACGTACCGCCATTTCGCATTCCCTCGCGTCGTGCACGTAAAAATATAACGATCCCGGGGCCGGCTTATGGAGGACGGAGGGTCAAACGGAGAACGGAGCTAGGCCGCGCTACGCCACATCCGAGACTGGTATAATCTCATAAAACCTCCAGAAGAGTCCATCCACGTGAGCGGTAAAGCCGTCGACGACGTTCCGCCGCTCGGAATTGCTGCGCAGCTTCGTGCCGGCCACTTTCGAGCCGTGTTCCGCGCGATAACCCAGCCGGTTGCTGAAAGAAATACCGGATTTCGGATAAAAAAAAATCGGCCGCGTGGCTCCCGATGATCGACCGCGATCGATTACACACGCGAGCGACGTTAACGCATTACCGACACCCGTCACCGGCAGGACACCCGGTCTCGACACCGAAATCGCACACCGAAGTAACAACCCGAAGATTCGCTGAGAATCGGCGGGAAAGTTCATGATCCCGGTACCGCGGTCACCCAGCTGAACCTGTTGCAAGAATCATTATCGAAAAATTTGCCGTTAACCGGTGTGATAGGTGAACCACCGTGGTTCACCTGGGCTCGAGTTCAAGTTGAACGACGAGAGTTTTTAACAGAATCGAAGGCTTTTTATACCGAATCCATATTTATATATTTGTAGAAACAATCGACGTTTTCTGAGGTAACATGCAAGAATCCTGGTACGTCGTACGAGCGTGAGAGGGTCGAAAGTTGGCTGGTTCGTAACGCCGTGTCTTTGAAATAACGACTCTTATCTGGATTGTTATGCACGCGTGGGTGCGTGTCTGACGTGCGAAGAAATACGAGAGAGCTAGAAATGGATCAGGTGCACGTGAAGTCGTTGAGGTCAGCCTCGAGGAGTAACCCGACGAAAATGGCTTGCGAAAAGGCGACCAGACGATTGAGGACGATCCTGGTGAAGGCGTCCCGTCTAGGCGTCTCGACGACGGAGGTTGCCAGGCTGCCGAGCGCCAAGAAGCTCATTCCGCAAAGGGATCACGGATGGAAGTTGGCGGTGTTCCTTTTGCTGATGTTCGGCGGCGGTGTGATCGTCGCGCTGGCCTGCACCGCAAGGAAAGGCTGCTCGAAGCTCGAGGAGATCGTAAGTAGGGCTCTAAGTGAATTTGGTAATTGAAGGCGTCGGTCTGCTAGCCAGATTTTAGGAAGGAACGTCCCCCTCGACCCGCGGAAGCCTTTGAGATTCTTGCGAAATTAGATTTTCGGCTTCTGAGGCTTCGAAACTGCCGACTTCTCCTAATATTCCTCCCGCGTTTGCATAGAAAGATTGTGGGATCTATGATTAGATGGAGAATCGCGGGCTTTTTTACCGTCGCCTTGAAGTCTACGTGTATCGACGGGGATTCAACTCGGGGTCCATATTTTCGAATTTTCGTATTCCGAAGTTTCTGACGATTTCGAATTTCTGAGATTTTAAACATTCAAAGTTTCGAAACCCTGAATTTTTAACTGTGTAAAGTAGCAAAGTTACAAATTTCCAAATTTTTCGATCCAGACATACCTAAATTCGTAAATGTCCACATCCGCCAACTTTAAAAGTTTCAAACGCCCAAATTTCTGAATTTCCAAGAATCAACAGTTCGAAGGTTCAAAAATTATAAAATTACTAAATTCTAAAGTTTCAAAGTTCGAAATTTCAAAACTCAAAAATTAAAAAATCTTCATTCTTTCATTATCCCAAATTTCCAAGTTCCCAAATCGCCTAAATCCATAAACTCCAAAATTTGTCACTCCACAAACCCCTAAAACTCAAACTGTCATATATATAATTCCTACAATATACAAACCCTGTATATAAACCCTACGATAATAATCTTTAAACTTCCGTATCTCCCAATGTTCATAATCGTAAGCTGCTAAATTTTCAAACCCTCAAACTCTCAACCTTGCTAATTCCGCTATTTCCTTCGTGCGAAAGTAACGAAGAACATTGGTAGACACGAAAAGCTCACTTTACTAATAATGAAACATAATGTTTAATGAATAAATACTGATCTAATGTTTGTCGAGGAATCAGTGAAAATTATTTATGGCTCCTCATAAAATATGAATATAATTATAAAAGCAAACAGAGCGAACGGAAATGACGAAAAGGTTTCGTGTAAATATTTATCTCGCCTAACTAGGTTTGCCAGAATGGGAGCCGGGTTTTTTCACTGTATCCCCGCTCGAAACTGAATTTCTGTAATTAATTCCACTCAAATATTTACGAGCCACGTTTCTCCATATCTTATGCATGATCCCGTTGAATGTTTACGAACACTCTTCAAATTTTCCATGAATTATTTCTACTCGCTTTCTGGTTTCAACGGTGACAAGCGTCCACTGCGAAGTTACTATTTCTTCTCTTGTTTTCGTGCACCAAATCCGTTTCTGTAGTTATTCCACGAACCTACAATATACACGTAATAACGAATTAATTCACATTCCGATGATTAAACAAGATTTATATAAAAAAAGCTTACGCTTCTCGTAATAAAAAATGTTCAATTCAAAAATTTAATTATTTGCTTTTATCGTATATGCGAAATATTCTAACGTTAGAGTACCATTTGTTAACTTATATTTTTGAAAAGAGTCTGTGCTGGATCAACCATTGTGCACGATAAATAATCTATTTTACGCGCAAAACGAGGTTAAACCCGGTAACTATTACATTCTCCGTTGATGTCCTTTTTTATACCTCTGTACGGTAGATTGTCTTTCAAACGAGTGTATGACGAACACGAGCCGTATAATTGAAGGTGTTTTTAAATCCTTTCGTTACGATGCAACGTTATACATACTGATGAGGCAAATTAGACTGCCATCGTTACACGAATGCTCGTAAAGAAGAAAATCTAGCGAAGAAGTGCGTATAAAAATGCAAAGAAATTCGAAAGTGTAATGCCCCTCTTACTACCAAAGGATTTAAAACGTTTTTTACCGATCCACAATCCGTTCCATTAAGAAAAAAAACAAACTCCGATCGTACATTGAAACGAGAAATATCTTGCTCGGCCTTAAAAAAAGAAAACTCGCCAAATACTCTGCGCTTCGTGATTTGAAAGTCTATACGCCGCATCGAGGGCCATTAAAAGAATTCTTCTTTGAATTTCAACAGTTTGAAACTCTCTAAAGTGGTAATAGTCGGCGAACCTCTCGCAGATCCTCAATAGCCACTTTCGTTCTACCCTCAAGACTCATAGCGTCATCAATCAAATCAGCGAACTTTTTCCATATTTTTCGTAACCCGATAAAATACCGTGTCAAATCGACTTCTACACAGGACCATAAAGTCCCTACTATTTCACGGGCTATCACGATGTCCTTAATGAAACCTAGACTTATACACTTCGTGCTTCAAGAGCACTTTAACAGATACTCTTTAGTCGCATCGCGGAAGTTGCTACGATCACTTAAGCTACTGGGTCAACCGTTTTAGAGTCAGCAATTTTTAGCTGACAATTGCCGAAAAAAGTTCGCGGAATCTTAAAACGAGGTTGCTGAAGCTTTAAAAGGTCACGGATGCCCGTTTACTCTCTATCCTATTTTTGTTTAACGGTATTTTCACTCGGTCATATTCGAGCGCTTCTTTAGATAAGTCACTCGTCACTTCAAATTTTCTGAACACAATATTTATAGCCTCTATGTATATACCTCACAGCGGATTGGTACAACCACCACTCTGTAACCTAAAAATTGTTTACCTGTTAGGTACTAAATTGAAATGACGCCAGAATCACATCAGCATTTAAACCTAACGCTTTAATCTAACACCCCAACATACTTCCACCGACGCTGAATAAAGTAAATCAGCAATTTATATACCTTGCTTATTCTTTTAAACCGATCAAAACTACAACCTATACCACCCGCCTATATTGAGTGTGAACTGTCGTGCTGCCTTCGGAAAATCATTGAGAAGAGCAGGATACAACAATATTCTTTTAATATTTTGCATCTTTTGAACAAAATATCTGCTAATTTAGCGAACTGACCACTTTGGTAGTTTTAGTGTTAAGAGTGACCTTTCGACTCGTTGGTTTTTCCGCGGATGTGTGCAAGGTTGTCCGCGGCATAACCGCACGTGCATGCGCGGGATATCGACTGGCGTTGTGGCACGGTCAGAGGGAAAAGGAAAACGGCGAGAAAGTAAAATGACGTGTTGGAGGAAGCGAGAGAAAGGAAGCGTCATAGAGAGTGTTGGCCCCGGGGCGGTGGCAAGAAGAGCACCGTGGCGAAAGGGCGACGCAGTGACGAAGAGCGAGAGGTTCGTGTTAACGATGTTTCGTGTAGAGAGCAGGCCGGGCGCTGAAATTACAGATCAAGGGGTTTCTAAACAATTACGCTGTCGGCAGGAGGTCAGACCGAACAGCGTGAGGTTAGAGGTTACGGCTCGCAGGAGGCAAGGCTTGCGGCCTGCGGCTGGTTGCGGACGAGGGTCGAGGCTAACAGGAAGTGCTCTCTCACCGCTGGCCAATGGCCGACCGGCTACATCGCCGACTGCCAGAGAAACGTTGCTACTCCTATCCTCTGATATTCCCCGGGGAGAACGGTGCTCCATTGTCCCCTCGGGCGAACAGAGATAGATACGTCGAAGCCGGAGGAATCCGCTCGACGAGGATAAGAGTGGAAGGTTAGCTGCCCGATGCTTCCACACTGATGCAACTTACCCCTACGTTAGCCTCCTTCTATAGAGCTCTATAGGACGTCCCACGCTAATGGGACTGTCGTTGTTCTCAAATCTTTCTCCTGTTTATCCAAATTTTTCGTATGTGTCAACACATTCGCGACCGCTCACGTGGTCTTCAAGGTATATTCCTGGTTGCGGCTGAAGCGCATTCGCGTTTTTTCAAGTTCTATTCTTGATCGCCGCTAATGAGTATTCGCACCATTTTAAATTCTATTCCTGATTGCTCAGGGTTTATGACAACATTGAGTAAAATCGTTCGTTGATTTTCGATGAGTAAGCTTTGCAAACTTTTTAAATGCTCGAAAGCTTGACAAGGTGTCTAAAGACTCAAAAGCTTTGCAAGAATGAACAAAAGCTCATAAAATTTACAAGAAGCGAAAGTGAATAGTAAAATTTAAAAGATGTGTAAAAGATCGTGAATTTTGCAAGCTTTATAATATATAAGCGTGCGAACTTAACAATTTAAAGTCTGAGAATTTGGACATTCAGAGACCTGTGTTCTAACATATTCAGAAACTTTCGCCGTCGAGTGTGGAAATCTAAAAGCATGGGAACGTGGGAACTTACATGCTTGGAAATTTGGACATTCGAAAACTTGGGAGTTTGGCAATTCGGAGAGTTGGGCCGATCTTGACCAAACTTACGAAGAATGTTGCCCTTGACCCCCATAGTACCCGCATGGAATACTTCGCGTTAACCTACGGAGTTCAATTTTGCGAATCCGATACGCCACAAGACAAGCTCCACAGATCGAAACTCTCGAATGTACTCGTTTTTCGAACTGACCGACGATCAAAGTAAACGTTCCCCCGGAAAACGTGTACGAAGCTCGAGCTTTTTAATGTCATCGACCACGGCAGAATTTTCGTAAATACCCTGCCAAGTCTCGACACCGAACGTTAAAGGGAAATCAAAATGATTGAAACGGTAATCGGTCGCGGTATGTGTCGTTTAACCGAACGACGGACAAATATACAGGTTGTCCAGGTTCCATGGAACAGCCTGTACACAGTTACACGAATCGATCGGTCGCAATAACCGCAACTTGGAAAGTTCTCCCTTTGAATGGCCGGCAGGATTGGTAGCGATTTTCACTGACGTAGCACGAAGTCGAGGCCCCTGACTGATCATCGGCCAACCGATTGATTGGCGGTTAGAAATATTGCCTCCGGCCTCGAACGAAACCTTTCGATGCGTTACCGATCCACCCTTCGATAGATTCTCCTTTTACCCTTAGCTGGTTGTTGCCAGCCGTTGAATTGCGGTTCCCTTGCCGGTTCTTAGGGCTCGATTCGGCTCGTTCCAGCGTCTCGATGATCGAGAGCAGGAAACACGGGCCAGCTCCTTTGATCTAGGCATGCAGAATCGGTCGCCGGGACGTTGCTTATATGTATAAAGCTTGTTAACGCTATCTCTGTGCACGGTTGATGGACGCTCGCGTGCATATATTCGGTTAGACGAGCCGAGATACGGGACACCGGCAGAGATGGAGCGTAAAATGTAAAGTAGGACGATCTCCGAGTCATGGGACAGGACGTTTTGACATGTGTCGTTCCGGGACATGTGTGAGTTAATCAAGTAATAATTGCAGCGGCCAAGTGGCTCGTGATGGGTTAAACAATTAACTGTCTGAAGAGTGCCGGTAAAAAGGACGTGCCACGTTTTTAACCGAATGTAGGGCAAATGGGTGACGCTGTAACACTCGTCTCTACATTTCTACCAATCTCTCTCTTTTCTAATGAAATTTGGAGGATTGCAATATTACATTAGTCGCGTCATCATATTTTAACATTTATAGAACGTTAGGTGTCACAATTAATTATCCAAACTGGTATTAAATCGGTCCGACATCGTGACGTTGTCTGAACATTTCCTGAATATTTTACATATGTATAATTAAAAAGCTCGGAGGAAGTTTATTTATCGTCTTCGTAAGAAAATGAGACTGCAACTTCAGGATTTTTGACTATCGGTCTGTGCATTTGCGAAGTCGTATCCTAGAGATCCCTCAGCAAAAAAAATTCATTGTTTATTTTGACAAAGCATCAGTTAACAACATTTTACAAAATTAATGAACGATTAACATAGATTTTATCAAACTGTAGCTGGATCAAAGCTTATCAAACATTACCACATTTTATGTAACTTTCAAAATTTCAAGTTTTTAAAAGGTTCAATTCTATTAATGGTACGTGCTGTTGTGTAATATATTTATGCCATATCGTCAATACATCTATTGATACAACTATTGATAAATACATTCTGCTGATGAATCTATTGGTAACTAAATATATTGATCAATAGATTTATCGATATATTTATTTAACAATAGATGCATTTATTTATATTTGTTTATAAATCGATTGATAAATAGATGTATTTAGATAGACATAAGATAAATATTGCGTTATTATCGATGAAACTGAACACTGCGCCAAAATATCAAACCTCGAAATGCTGGAAACACTATTTTCGGGTGGCCGAAAATTAGCTAGCCGAAAGAAGCTCGGATCAAATAATCAAATCTAAATTCGAATCTCCATGCGTCAAATTTAAATTCGGAAACCCGGAGGTTCCTAAGTTTGCAAATGTAGAAGCGCACGGTGCAGGCATCGATCGTGCGAGGTCCAATGAACGGTGAAATACCCGGTTTTTATTCTTAGAGGACGATAAGAATAGAGGCGTGAAGATTGCGTGGCCGAGGAGCAGAGGAGAGAAAAAAAACGAGCCATGAAAGGCAATGAATACATTGAAGGCGACGAAACAATAGCAGAGAGAAGGCTGGTTGTGCTGGCCGCGTTTCCGCTGACGATTCCACGTTGAAAATCCACGTCTACGCCGTCAAATCCCATCACGGGGACGGCATAAATTTCTCCGGTTGCTGAACCCAACCCTCCGTTTTCATTCGCCGGCCTGCGTGAGCCCTATAGATATCTTCTCGCCGGTGTCATGACTCGACTGCGTTCCCGCAACCGTGTCACCCGGACCGTACATCGGACATTTATGATTCCGTTCGTTCCTCATCATGCGTGGAGAGCGCACACGCGTGCACGGGCTCGTGCACTCACTCAGGACACTCGAAATGCCGGTCACGGTGCCCCGATCGCGACAAATTTCCACAAAAGCGAGCCGCGAAATAAAATTTCGCCTACCGCCACGAGCGACGCCTGATACGTGCCTGTGTGTTTATTTATTTTTCTTTTTTTTTTTTGCCTGTTTTAAATTGAACCAGCTCGAGCGTCAAACTCGGCGGACGTCCCTTTGGCGATTCGTGATTAAAAAAAGCTCGGGAGCGTTTCACGAAATTTTCCAGATTCTTCGGAAAGAACGGTTCGTTCGATTGGCGGCAGGAAGCATTATAAGTCTGAATACCGATTCCGTGGGAAAATCGAGGATAAGCGGATCCGGGCCGAAGAGTTTTTACGATTCAACGATATGCTTTTCTCTCATTCATCGAATCTTTTTTATTATGACAGAGCTTATCGTAATTTTAGATTTGTGTAGGTTTAGAATGTCTAGATTTTAACCCTTTGCACTCCGAATCATTCCTGAGGTTATCTAACAGCTACTCGTCGACACTTGTTCGAAAACGTGCATTTCCCTAACCTTCATATTACATAGCACAGTTTTGGTAAGTGTTACAATGATTTTGTTAAAATAATTTTATAAAAGTTTATAGAAATATACATCATATAATTTATTTCTATATATCATTATTTATTATTTAGAATCATAAAAATTATAGAATTTTATATTTTATAAAGTTCAACTTTATCGCTGGGAGACAATATATTGTTAGGAGAAAATTTATTGTTATTGGAGAAATATCCGACTGGATAACGTTTTCCCATTTTTCGCTCGATCCGTTATCATTTACGATCGCCAGCATGTAACGCGTTACTTTGTAGGTTGATCTGATTGTGATTCGGTGGTTATTTGTCTCTCCATGTTCCGGAAGTATTTCGTAGGAGGATGAAACGGTAGGACGGATACACGGGGACTTTGTATAATGGACGTCATTCACCGGTGATTATAAACTGGCGCAGAATCGGCTTCCGTTTAAGGGTTTAATGATCAATTACCGAAATCGGCGTGTTGTGTGTTCTCGCGGGCGGACGTGCGCTCGCACGACTTGTTAGAGAAGACAGGTGGCATCCACGCTGTCGGGCATTGCACGCGAATCAACTAGAAATCATCCGATTCGCGGACAGATTCACACAGGCCAGCACAATTTCGAGGTAACCCCCAAACAGCTGTGTGGGATGTCCGTCAGTCGTGTCAGGGATATGATCCCCGACTGCTCGTCGCATCAGATTTGTCTCTCCACCTTGTAATTAATTGATGCATTAATTTGTCTTCGGTCTGCCTCGTTTATCCGGGCTTAATCAACGGTAGCCCGGACAAACAGGAACCTACGAAACTCCTTTCGTCGAAATTTTCTCAAAATATAATTTTAAATCGTATTTTTCTAACGCGTGCATACCCACTCCAAATGTTAATCTTTCTTTAAAATCTGTTATTCTTTGACCTTTCTTCAAAATCTTTTATTCCTTGATCTTTCCTTGAAATCTTTTATTCTTTGATCTTTCTTTAAAATCTTTCATTCTTTAATCTTTGAAAGAAACTCGTAAGAAGTCAGGGGATGCACTTGTTCATGTATCGAATTGAAAATAAAATACAATCTATGAGCAAAATCATGGAAGTTGCGGAATATCGTTTAATTTTAAAACAGGGCGTGATCACATTGTGTACTTTGATAATAGAAATAGGAATCAATAACCAAGCTAGATACAAATTGACGACCAAACAAGAACATGAACGTACACAGTTCAAATTGGTAATAGCGTGCATGCATTTAACGCAAGCAATCGGACCTGGCCCGTTCCTATCTGGATGCAAATGATCTGTATACACATGAAGGACCAATGCTCTGTACGGCTGTTTCTCCGCAGTTTGAGCTTTATCTAGATGATACAGTTCCTTTGAATGAGACGATATACGTAATTAACTCCGTCCTCGCTCCTTCGGTTTAGCAAATTCGTTAACACCGAAGGGGATCGAGCAAACTCGAGCCTTCTAATAAATCGTTAAAATTGTAAAAAAAGTAAACAAGTTCTTGAACTCGACCGTGAGTACTTGCGGAGGTTGAAAATTTGCACGTTGGAGAAAATCGTTAAATTAATTACGCCGACGCGAGTGTCCGCGAGTTCGAGCCAAAGATAAAATTTATATTTCAACAGGGGCGAGATCGTTGTACACAGTTTCGTGTACTTAAAATCTGGAAACTCTTTTCGTTTATTAAATTTTAGCCGAGAGAATCGTCGACGGTAAAACCGTCCGAACTTATGAAACAAGGTTGAAATCCAGTTCCAGAAAGTCTGCTCGACCGAGAAAATGTTTTACATCCTCGAAATGAGAATTTATTAGACGGTGGGATCCGACGATCGGATCGCGGTTGAACTTGGAAATTGGCCCCGTTCGATTTCTTCCCGCTACAAGCCCGCAGCCACGATAAAGCGGCGAACTTTCTTCCAGTCTGATTGATAATCCGAAATCACGAGAGTGGTACACGGCGTCGAACGCCGAGAGAAGTCTACGAGCAAATTGACGTTCGGAGGCACGACTTTTCGATTCGTGCCACAGGAGGGAGATCTTCGCTACAAAACGATCAGCAGCTGCCGTTGGATCTGTCAGCTTTTCCCCTTTTTTTCTCTCTCTTTCTCTCTCACTCCGCTCCTCGTTTCTCTCTTTCTTCTCTTTCGCCGACTCGTTTCCGCCGCGGTAATCACGGAAACGGGATTTGAAATTCGAGTTCCCACTAATGGCCGGTGACACCCGTCCACGGGTCGCACGGTAATCGGATCGACGTGGCTCGTTCGAAAGCGTTTCTCCATTTGCATTCGTTTTTCTAGCGTCGAGCAACGTCATCTCGGGCTCTCGATACCGTGACAGGAAACGAAACAAGGTCGTGTGGATCCTCGTCTTTTCCTTTGCAACCTCGAACGTGATTCCCCTTTCTGCGACAGCCTCGTGCTCCAGTTTCAGTGCTACGTTCTTTCGCTCTTTAGCATTTCTCTCACCTCTATACCGATTGGATCTGCGAACAACGTTTAATATACATACATTCAACGATCGTGCCGATACGAGACGACTGTAGATCGAGTTTATCTTGCCTGGTTTCATTTCGTTATATTGCCTTTACCGGTTGCGATCGTTGTAATAAAGTGATAATAAATCGTGTTACGATTCAATCTTTTCGTGGTAGTGTTCGTATATTTGACGTACCATTTTGGCTGCGGTAATTCGATCGTTTCGCGATGGTATTCGTACATGTGACTGTTTTGACAATGATTTACTGTAAATGAATGAACGTCTAAGTTCACCCCTTGTGCTATGATGGCGAGCTACACTCGTAACGCACTCGCAGTTCAAATACGTTTATATGTGAAATACGGTTGAATTTGAGTCTAATTGCAATTTGCACAGTTAATAATAGCTAAATAGAAAACAGTCTTGCCATTTTGTAGCCATGAATAGATCGTTAAGTCTGACGCATTTGCAGAATAAATAGTAACGCACGGGGTTAAAATTGTTGGATTAGGTTATATAATTATAATTTTTTAGATAAATGCAAAAATGAATCTGGGCAATGAGAGTCGATTTTGTCATGAATGAAAAGGTCCGAGTTTATCTCCGAAGTCAATGGAACTCTGATCCTGTCTAGACCTAAAAAGCCTGTGATATAAACACGCTGCAAATCCGGACCGTTATTTTTCTCCATGGTACTGGACGCCGGATTTTTCTGTCGTTTCCCAGGAGGGAAAGTTTTTCTTTTTTCTTACTCAGAGAGTCGATCGAGACATCCTTCCGAGTCTTTATATAAAAGTTTTTCGTTTCAAAATATTCCGAGTTACTTCGTTAGAATTAACCCCGTATTCCAACAGGAACAATTTAGATCGCGCGTACAGCGTTGTTGCTACTCGACCGAGCTAACAGACCCGTTACCGAAGTTACCTTAATAATAACTGACGAAACTCGAGTAGGATTTCGCGACCTTATTATTCTTACGTTCCCGTATAATCATACGAAATTTCAGCGAGTATCAAGCGAGTTATGCCGGTCCTCCAGAGGTTACGCACTCACCTCGCTGAAACAGTATCCATTAGAAGGAACATTTAGATCGAGCGATTAATTTAAGCTCCGCACGATCCCGGTACCAGCCATTACGTTAACCGACCTTGTATCCGGTGGCGTTAATAGCACGCAGCGTTCACAATAATGCGAAGGTTGCGCGAGATGAAAGATAACGGCGAGCAAAAGAGAGGAAGCCGGAGGAAAGGAGCGTAAATAGAGAACGGGGAGACAGAAAAAGAGAGCTGGCCTCTGTGAAAGAGCGCGAACGGAGAAGTGGATGAAGAAGGGTAAAGGTGGATGGGTGGCGGATGGGCGCTAGAGCGTAACCTGATATAGCTGGCAGCAAGCTGCCGTAGACCAGCGAGGTATCGCGCATCCACCTTCCTTCTCTTCGCCTGTGAACACCGGTGTGTCCCACCATCTCCCTTCGAGCCCTTCGCCCTTGTTCGCGCTGCATACGCTTCCTGGAGATGCACGGTTACCCAGGAATATTCCCAACGTAAATGCAGCATCGATGTTTCCACGGCGTCGAGGCCTCTCCCGCGTTTTCTGTTCTTTCCTTTCATCCGCGCCCACCCACCTTGGCCCGTGTTCCCTCTTCTATTACGTTACATCGCGCCGACACCTTTTATTCGCTGATCCAGAATACACGGCAGCTGCCGTTACGACGGCAACCGGGTCCGATAGGTCGATATTCCTTCAGACGATCGCGATATCGGCGACCTTAACGCGAGCGTGCCCCCTGTCACCTGTGTCGGACACAAATTTTATATAAACACGAGAATCCGGGTCCGTAGACGCAATCGGGAAGGAAAATAAAACTCAGAACCGACGTAAATTTTAACAGATACACTCAAACGTACGTGGACACTTATGTTCATGGAAGTTGTATGTGCGCCGTTTATTTTGAAAGTGGAACAAGTCCATTTTTTGTTATTGCGAGATGTTCGAAAGGTTTTCATTTCAATAAGTTCAAAAATATTAGTAAGTATTAATAGACAAATTTGTTTTGTATTTAGCGGTATTAGATAATGTAAGTTTATAATCCAATGGTATTTACACTGCTGGTTAAAAAAAATAAAGATTTTATTCTAACTAAATGCACATGTTTCAGTTTCAAAATTAATGACTTATTGTGATCGTTAATTTAAATGGATAATATTTCGGTTGCATCGGCCTTCTTTATAATAATTAAAACACAACGCTATTCAAATTTATATAAATATTTATTTATTTGACGTCGAATACTTTTGACCGTAGGATGTACTTTATTGCTTGCACAGTTGCACAATAGATCCTTTGTATGGGCAGAATTTTGGTGGATGGGCCTAATCGAGTTCGCGGGTTAGTTGTGACTAATTGTCGGTGAAGCCGTTCTGGAAGTATTCGACGGTGACTAAGTATCGTCGATATGACGAGGTTCCAAGGGTTGATTCAGGGCGTGACAACCCCGACGGGAATATCGTTTCGTATCGTGACCGATTCGAGACCAATCTGGCGCACTTCCGTTCCGGTATCCCGTGGCTTAACTGTACGCGCAAGTTTCGATGGCGGAGGAATTACGAGTTTAGTGGCTGAGTGATTGCGGGGGAAACTTAAATTATTAACCCTTGTGTTGAACTTTCTCGTTCCGAACTTTTTACGCTCCCCGAGAACGATCAATTATTACCGGCGGATCTTCGTTGTTTGATGAACGTCGTGCCGTATGCATTTTTAATTTAGAAGCTTCTAAGAGCGGAATCAATTAACTCTACATGGACGGTGTGAATCATTAAGGGAAATTGTAACGGGTACCAGTCTCGGAAGCGTTATAACGTAGCATCGTGAAAAATGCAAGCTCGCGAATGCGAGTGCTTGATGGTCCTGTCACCCGTCACGTTGTGCTCCTGTTAAACCAGCTAACTGCGGAATTTAGTTTCGAAAATAAAGTTATTAAAATCAACCAATGACGTGTATACACGAGGAATACAAGACAAATGGTCCTATTATAAATTATACGAAAAAAGAAAAATGAAAATTAATTGGTTTATTACTGGAGCGAGAAGAAATGCATAATTAATATCTCTCATATTGTAGCAACAGCTCGTATATGTATATATATGTTCATACAAATAGATACTGAAGTGAAAATTATAGAAAACCAATGGGTGTTGAAATAAACGAATATGGTATGGGTATATGTACATATAACATTTTTTTGGCGGTATTCGATTTTTTAAAAATATTTGTAATGTCGCGAATATGGTGGCATTCGTTCGTTAAGTTTTAACAGCATCGACACGAAGTTTTGTACCGTCGAACGCATTTAACCGTTTCAATTCACAAACGACGGATGCGAGGTAATCACGTGAAGTCCATTTTGCGTTGGTAATCTTCGACTCGAAACGTATTGCATCTTTGAAGGAAGTGTTCGAAGCACGTAATAGAACGATCTTCCAACTTTCCCGAAAGAAGTTACGCTACCGCCTTTAACGGATCGGTCTTAAAGAAGAAGAGGAGGAGGAAGAAAAAAAAAGAAGGATCGGAGCTATTCAAGAAGTTTGGCGGGGATTAAAATTGATTACACGGCTTCCTTATTCCTTCCGTAAGCTCCTATAATTTGATAATATTACGTCGGAGAGGGTGGCCGGGGTCAGGTGGGCTCGAGTAAATAGTAAAATAGCGGGATTGTAGGAACCCATTACCGCAACTCACCGCTCCTAGTTATGAAATATTCTTACCTCCATTACAGCTTCCGCAAATACGCGCGAGTTCACAGCGTTTCGCGCGGACTATCAGCGCGTACCCGCTGCGCTTGCACGACCCGTTCAAAGCTGTGTTGTACACGCTCCTTTTGTTCATTGGTTGTTTCGCGAAATTCCCCGGAATTTCATCGTCGGCTTCGCGGAAGACGAATGCGGCAAATAGTATTATCCTATTCCCCGTGAATTATTAAACCCCTATCCGCGTTGTATTCTTAATTAAAACCGAGCAATTTGTCGTCGCTGCGGCCGAGACATTCAAACTCCAAATTTTGCCTTTCATCTATAACCGAATATAACACTTGTCTCCGAACACACCGTAATTCACATTTTCTGCAATCACAATTTTTCATATTCACGTTTCAAATATCTCCAAACACACCGTAATTCACATTTTCTGCAATCACAATTTTTCATATTCAAGTTTTAAAGATCTTCAAACACACCGTAATTCACATTTTCTGCAATCACAATTTTTCATATTCAAGTTTTAAAGATCTTCAAACACACCGTAATTCACATTTTCTGCAATCACAATTTTTCATATTCAAGTTTTAAATATCTCCGAACACACTGTAATTCACACTTTCTGCAATTACAATTTTTCACTCTCTTTGCGTGTAATATTACAAAATTTTAATATAAATCGTACGATTTTAGAAAAATAATTTAGCATCGTTAACCCCCTTACATTATTTTTACGGCCCGAAGCGAGCCTACGCCCTGCGACAAAATTTGCAAGCTAAAAGTAAAAAACTTCAATCCAGTGTCGATAAAGGTACGCAAGTACTCGAACGCGTGCTTCTGTTACTGCCATTTTATCGCGATTTATAATCTTCAAAGGGAAAGGAAATTTTATCGATTAAAAAGTCAGACGCCTATCTTAATGAATTGGTTATACCAGAATGCGAAAGTCTGCACGCGAACGAAGCTGTACGGTTTAATTTGAAACGTTTCGAGCCGCGCTACTCCGGGTGGGGGGCAACTCTGTCGTCGTAACAAAACTATTGTTCCTGTTTTTTCACCCTTAAGCAGAAAATTACTGTTGCTAGAAAATTAGTTTCACCGGGTAAACAAGTAGTACAGCTCGTCGATTACCGCGGCGTTATTAGCTCCCGCGTAAAGTGCGCCGGTTAATTAGTCGGGCTTCGTCGATACTCGTTATAAACTGTTCTTATCAATACGTAGCCTCGAAACGACACTATTACCGAAGTTCCCTCGTGTCGGTTTTGTCCTCCGTTTACGGGAACTTGAGTGAACTCCATTATGTTTGCGACTCGCTGCAGGCATACCCGAAAACCGTGTTATACCATTGACCGAGATCCTTCCAGGAAACTGTCGCGGAATGTCGCGGCTAAATGGCCTTGAACTCGATTATACACCCACGGAATCCGGATATTAGAATCACTTTTTACGCGTCCATTTTCCGCATTCCCGGACGATTATGCCGGTTGCGCGGCGTGTAACCGCTTAATGCACCCGGCGTTAAGGTAACACTGCCTGGTAATTAGATCGCGTAGGTACTCGTTAAGCGTAATCTTGCGTGTAATTTTTGTTTACCACAAAGCTAGCCTCTAATAGGGTTTCAGAGTTTGCAAGGAAAACTATTATTTTAGCCCGGCTATCAACGAGTGCGGTGAAACGCCGGCCACATACGCCTACTTTGTCTACTCTCTCGGTTCAATGATCTGTTAGGGCACATCACGGTACTTGCTCGTCCACTCTGGTTTTTTTTTTTTTTATTTAACACGTTTGCCAGATTTCTCATTCACCTCGTATTAACCCGTTCCGGGTTCGACATTTTATATTACAAGATTTTGTTTCAGCCCTTTTGTCAAAATGTTGGCCATGTTTTATTGCGTTAATGAAAGGTTGTATATGTTAGGCGATGCTGTAGTATTTATTTACTTTTCTACTTTATTGTCAATTTCGAAGTGAGTATGCAATTACTGTTGGTACTTCCGGTGTTCAAATGTTTAATGTTTCTAAATTTGCAAGTATTCAATACGTAAATCCTCGATTACACTGTCGAACAGGAGCAAAATAGCAATGCCTATATTAACTTGATGCATGGGCAAGATCAATGACTACTTAAAAATGTTTAAACATTTGGAATGAATAAGAAGCAGATACTCTTGTATTCAGAAAAGTCTACAGACTCTTTTGATACAAACATAATTGTAGTATCTTTAATAGTTACCTCAGAAAATTGGACTGAATTTGCAAAGTGTGCTTTTATTCAAAATCAAATTTCTCAAAAACGGAGTGCAGATTCATAACCAGCACGCTAAACACTATAATAATCACTGAACGGACATTAGAACGTCGAAAAAATGTTACAATATATTGAACAGCGTTATCCGCGGGTTAAATCAATTACAACCTCCGATCTCGATAGATGCGTTGCCTACGCGGTTAACAATATCGCCCGGAACAATGCAATTTGTGCTCGCTGTTTTAATAGGCGCTAATTAATCACGAGATGTAAACAACATTAGACAACGTGTAACGATCAATTAGACTCTAACGTTGCGATTCGCACAAGAGAAATAACAGAATGAAACTAATGTTGCAATATCCCTGTCCACGATCAATCATTCCGCGTTCGGAAAGTTAAATTGCACGGGTTAGGGGATCGCTTGGCGAGAAACGAATCAATCCGCGTGATTAATCGGACATGATAAATGAAAATCGGCTCGAGTTTTCGTCACCGTGAAGCTTCCTTAAATAATAAAATCGCGAGCAAAATGAATTCTCGGTGAGCTTCGCGCGCAGCTTGGCGGCTCGTTAATCGCGCGTCCCGTTATGTTTTCGTCCCATTAAAATTACATTCTGGCCCCGAGAATTTATAACATAACGAGTCGCCGCTTTAACGGGCGACATTCATGAACATCGTCACGCTGACGACCGTCTGAACTTATCTTTCGCTAATTTCGTTAATCGTCCGTGCTCTCAGAAACATTGCGCCCGTCTATTTTTTTGTTGATTCTGTAAACATTCGGGACACGGTCAATGCACGCCATGTTCGATACCGCAAACGATTTTAGTACGGTATAAAGCTTTAAAAAAACACGGAATATTTGTCTTTCATTTATCGGCAAACATTTATGATGAACGAACGAAAACAACTTTCCAAGTCGAGAGCTTTGGACGAAGCTAGCTCGTGAAATATCTCGAAAATTTTATAATGTAAACGGCGTTTGGGCCTACTGTTTGTAAACGAGTTTACCGTATCAAAAACCTCGATGCTGTTTGTTTATGCGTTTCATAATCAATCTGTTGGTCGAGGATTAAAGCGCAATTTCCGAACTTTTTACGAGAGATCGAAGCGCAAAAGTGCTTGAATGTATCTCGCATAAAAATGAACTAAACGGAAACACGGAGAAAATGGACCAGGCTGTCCGATAAAGAAATATTCATGCGTTGTGAAATATAATAGAGCGTCGATAATGTCCGTCGAACGCTAGGAGAAGTAACGAGGAAACAAAGTCGAAGAAAATGGATGAAAATAGTAACTGCCGCGATGGAGAGTGGTATCGATCGAATGGTCTCCCCCGATAGAAATCTTGTAGTGACCGAACGATTAGGTTTCCGATCGGTACCGCTAAAAGCCCGATTCCCCGTTGAATATCGTCGTAAAAATACGCGCTGTAGTCCATAGGTGGTGGCAGCTCGTCGTAGGTGCGCCGTCCGTTAACGATAAAATGGCGAGACGAGGTTGGCGGACAATTTCGTTTTCGCCCGACGAGAGTTCCAAACGAGCCCGGTAACAGCATCGCGTGCCAGCATCGAACCGATCTACCTAGGATCTGGCAGCAGCTGCAACGCCGCCCGTGACTGCAGCTGCATCGAGATCGACCGTATGGACGAAAGAGGAACAGAGAGAGAGTGAGAGAGTGAGAGAGGGAGAGACGGAAAGCCGTTGTACCGGCTATGGTGGAAGGGTTCTTGCATCCGGCAGGGTGCAAGTGCTGACGTGGAGCACGTATTGCAAAATAGAGGCAGAGAACGGCTGATGCAGAGAACAAGCCTCGGCCTGTGAACGTTTCGAAGAGGGCCGAGCAGAATGATGTGCCAACCTGTCACGTGAACTGACCAACTGAACATTTTAAAAGGCTCGGAGATTCTTGCACGATTTTCACGCCGGCAGGTGAAAACGGATTCCTGAAATCGTTCCATCTCGCAAATTTAATGTTTACGATGTCGATGGGGTCGGATCAAGAATCCGATCGAAGATCGAATTTTCTTTCATATACGGAGACAGAATATGGGACTCGTTATTTGATGCCATTAACGTGTGTTTTGCGTTCTGATTATAGATTACTCGATTGTATTTGCAAATTTTATTTACGATATATTATACGTTCATCTTCATTCTTACCGTCGAAGTGTAACATTTTAAGAGAGTATTTAATAGTGATGAACAACAAAAGTATTTTAGTTACGATATATTATATACTGATCTTCATTCTTACCGTGAAAGTGTAACATTCGAAGATAGTATTTAATATTGATGCACGGCAGAAGTGTTTCGAGTAATTCGAATGGTTTTATCGGAAACGAAGGCAGCACCGTGATTTATTGATGTTTAATTCTGAATAAAAGAAGCTCGATGAATTTCAAAGTCGTCCGAGTATATCGGCATGTGCTGCGGTACGAATGCGGGAGCTCCTTCAATTTGCTCTGGATCATGAATTTACATTGATTCTTGTTCTGAACAGAAGCTCTTGTTGTGAATGATAGGGACAATCAAGTAGTTAGATTTTCTAAGAGCGATACATTGCATCGAATAGCTATCCATTTAGCTAATCGAAAGTTTATATCTCTATTGCGATCCAGTACGGTGGAGCAGTTTCACCATTAGCTTCGTGGAAATCTAAATTCAGCTCGCAGTGTGCCTTGATTTTCTTCATAAAAGGAAACGCGACACGGAGATCGTTTTAAAATGAATTTAAAAACTAGCGAGGCTCGCAGCTGATGAAAAATCCATCAGGAATTTCAAATGAGTCCGCCATAGTGGTTGTGTTCCTCTTCGAACCGCCAGAAACTCCCTAATCATTCGTATGCAGATCGTGTACCTTCCAGCAAATTTATGGTATCTGCAAAAAAATAACGGCGAAATATATTTTTGTAACGTATGAATATTTCCCATGTTTCGATAAAGAAGTTTAATTCTGTCCAATTTCATGAAATTCTACGAACGTTCGCTTCGTCTTGCCGGTAGGTTGTTCGTCGTAATAATTTATCGAATTTCCACCGTTGATTAAAACACAACGAACGATATAAAAATGAATTCGTTAATTTAAAACTACGGAATCGAATTAACTTTCCTTGCAGCGATTGTTCTTGAAACGTAACTCGTTAGCCCTTGAGAAACGAATAATACCGCCGAACATTTTCCATTTACGTTGACTTTTCATCAACGACTTATTTAATTTTTATAAAAGGGCGCATTCGTGGAAGGCATTAGCCTCCGGGTTCTGTCACGGAGAAACGCCAAGTTCTCGTGTTTCCCAGTTTACACATTTTCAAACTTTCAAATTCTCAAATTTACAAAGTTCCAAACTTCCAACATAGCAAACTCTCGAATTTTTAAATTTACAAATTCTCAAATTCTCTAAGTTCCACATTCCCAAGTTTCGAAACTTCCAAATGTTCGAATTCTCAAATTTCTAAATTTCCACGTGTCCCAATTTACAAACTTCCAAACTTTCGAATTGCCACATTTTCCAGATTCACAAGTCTACAAATTTAGGGGATTTGCAAATTTTAAAATTCCCAAATCTTCAAATCTTCCAATCACAGCCTCCCAAATCCCTTAAATTCCAACACTAGATTTCAGATCCGAAATTCTAACCCTACATATTCCGAAATTTCCGAGATCTCAAAGCAACAAATTTTCGAGGCAAGTCGAAGAAGTTCCGCGGGTTCCCCGGAAATCGAGGTACGTGGTTGTTGCCGGTAGCGACCGGTTCGTAAGGTTCTCTGTTTCTCTACGGCCGTTCACAGAATGAAAGTTTAAATTCTTGATAAAGCGGCCGGAACGATGTAATAAGAAACTTCCCGGGAGAAAAAGCGGGTCGTGCCGCTTTTCCTCGTGTTTCTTGCATAATTCGCAATTCCAGAGTTTCGGTAGGGGTGTTAATTAAGCCCGTAATCTGTTCCCCGTTACCCGAAAGCAACGCAGCTGACGCCGCGACAACGCTCAACTTTCTGCTCTGACATTAAATGCATGGGGGTTTCGTATCCAGCCAACATGCCGGTACTACTCGTCGAATTGAATTCAAGTATCGAGAAGCACCCTCTCCGAACGAACCGCCTCTACCGACCGCCGAACGAATTCTCCTCTTTCCACTCGTTAATTAACGCGTCTCGATACACGACATTTTTCAACGAATACTCCGCTCGCGTCCCGTTTCGCGGACGTGCACCGTTTCTCGTTAATTCGCGGGGAAAAGTGGCAATTTGAAAAGTTGGACGTACTTAAACGCGCCACTCGTTGAAAGCAGTTTCCCGAATAACCGTTTTATCCGTCGGCAGACACTTAAATTCCACACTGACGGGGAAAAAAATTTTAACCTTCGTTCAATTGCGAAGAATACCGTAACGCGCTACCTATACTACAGTTATTTCAATTTATTCCTTATATTCCTCTATTCTACTCCGATCATTAACGCTGGATTTATGTTCGATGACCACTCATGTCCGAAGGAGAAATGAACTATAAATGTACATGAAAAAACGATTATAGAAAGTCGGTTTATAGAACGATTCTTTATCTTGATCATGGTTAACGTCCATCTTGCAATAACTTTTTTAATAATTTTCGTAATTGAAAATAAAAAACGCGTTATTTTAAACATAAATGAATACGCTTATATATACTTTATCTTGATGCCAACTCCCCCATAATTATTTCGATGTTAAAAATGAAGTTGAAAAATAAATTAACCAAAGTAACATAAATGAATACATTTATAAATTCTGCATCTTGCTGACAATCAACAATAAATGTCGAAAAGAGCAGCGTAACAAATTTTGTCATTTGAAGTAGAACATTTATAAAAGGATCATTTGTTCCCTTTGATGGTTTTAGTGTTAAATCTACAACTCGCGATACTCGCCGCGCGTTGAATTCGCCGCGCGTTAGGATCGGGCCCGCGTTAAATTCGACGCGTTCGATAGAAATTTTTGCGATCGCGGTGCGGAAGTTTAGCGAGTGTAAAGCCGATCACCGGAATTGTCGTTGAAACTAGTTGAACGAACTGTAATTACGTCGACGGGAGTGATCGCGTCATCATTCGATTCGATTCGATTCGATTCACGAAACGAGAAAACGGGGGTCGGTTTCGACCACGAAATCGGACGGCCCGTATTCACGATAGCGTTCACGACATGCATGATCGATCTCGATGAAGCGACACCGGGAAAGGGACTGCCGTTATGAACGCAATAATTAATTAACTCTCGTCGTCAGGAGTACGAAAGTTGGAACGCGAACGCGCCACCGGTACAATGGATCGGCGAGAACTTTCATCCGGAAGTTTGATTCGAAGCGTAGGAAATTATTAGCCGCGCAAACAACCTGAATTCACCAGGGATTGCTTGGTAATCGTATAATTGCCAAACGAGCTTCGGGCAAATTGCAATATCAGAATTTACTTCTGCAAGGCGTTCGCTTGAAACCGAAGAATGTTATTAGGCGTGACATGGTCAAATCTTCAGGTTCTCGAATTTCCGTTTTTGTCGATCATTTAGTTTTTTAACGGTGAGCATCGTGTAGCGTTATAGTTAACCGTTTACGCTCGAAAGAAATTTTATTGCTGGAAAATAGCAATTCTAGTGGTTAGGTTAGCTTGATGAATCTGGTTAGGAAAAGGTCGATAAATTTTTGTAACATTATTGTGTTTGTCATTGTATTACCATATATTACCTATTGCAATGACTTCAAATATCGTCTGTATAATACTGTGAATTTAGTTAGAAGTTATTTATTTAGAATTGTTGCATTAAATCAAATGGCACATGTGGGTCGACTCTCGAATGCAAGGGTTGAAATTAAACCTTTGCCAGTTTAAATTTTTATTACGCTCATCCTCGTATTTCATATTTTGTATTTCACCGTTGTTTCGACTTCCCTGTAAAATATAACAGGATGATACGATTTTTAGAAAATTTCGTGCGAGCGGGATATTCGAATAATAAATTTCAATTTGGTGGTAATTTATTTGGAACAGAAATTGGGATTTAATGAGACAGGACATATATGAATAGTTCAACTTTGGCTAATAGACCGTATCTGACCGCGTTTGTAAGTTATATGGGATTTATGTCATAACAATATTATGTGTCACCAGTTGTATAGATGACAATTAATATGATTCTGAGCTGCTCGTTAATTGCACGATAAATGGTCACAACGATGTCGAATCAATACGATGCCGGATTCAATATATCATCATCATATCTTTCGAAATTATAGATGCTCATCTGTTATTTGAAGTAATATCGACCAGTTAAATTAGTAATGAATATTAAATTAATTAGTAACAAAATCAATAATTTCCTTAGCTGGACCGGTATCATCAAACGAATATTGATTCTACATACTTTTGCATTTATATCTGTTAAAGATGCATTAATACCGAAAATTGACAGAGGACCTAAAATCGATGTTATCCGATACTTCTCAGTAGATTTTGGATCATTAACAACTGATCGAATATTCGATACGTTATCGTTGATTATCTTGATTCTCCATCGCACACGATTAATATTAGGGTGTCCCATAAATTTCTTCCCTTGTCGATACGAAATAAAAACCTGCTTCGAGACACATTTTGCAAGTCATTTTTCAGAAAGAGGAAATAATAAAGTTCCCTGATAGACGGATAAAGATTATCATATTTAATGCAGAGCAGTTCATATTTGATGCAACAAATCAACCTTAAACAAAGATGTTGTGTATTCGTTTCGTATCAAAAGAGGAAGAAACTTATGGGACAACCTAATACAATGCAAGAAATATATTCTCCAATTTTTATAATAACGCGTACTTGTTCGAACGGGGTGTACTAGTTACACGAAAAATGGCCATCCAGAACGCTAGTCGAGCGACGTTAAACGATTAATAAATCGAGCGAGTAACGAACAAAAACTTTTAAATCGAAGTGCACTCGATCGGTCTATCAATCAAAGTTCATGAACCTCTCATTTCCCCGGCAATTTCGCGCTTCGATTTAAACGATTCTTTCAGTGGGGTAGCAGGGTCGCAATAAAATCCCATGGAGGTTCTCGACCGGTCGTTACGCACACGCAGGCGAATCCCATCGAAGTGTCCGTTAAGCTCAGAAATCGCAGCGTCGGGTGGTTCACGAGTGGTTGATAACGCGAACCGGAAGGGCCGGACGGAACAAGAGGACGGCTACAGCAATAACGTAGCCGGCGAGCGGTTATAAAGGGAGAGGCCAGCGACGAAGGGAGAAAGAGAGAGAGACAAAAAGGGGGAAAAACGCGGTCAGAATAGGACGGGAGCCGAGTAGAAATCAGCCGGTGGAAATATTTTAGCGCCACGGGCGAATCCCTTGATGACAATTCCAGCACACGACCAATCCCGGTTGCCTTTGCCGGCGTCGCGACGGTTCTTTTTGTGCGGCGTCGCGCGTTCCACGCACGCCTTTAGCCGGAAGCGAAATTTCCGTATTACGCTCGGTGCCTCGATATCGTTCTCCGTCGCGTTGCCGCCCCCCTCGGCCCCCGCTTTGATCACCGCTCGTTCCGACGGGAAAAGGGACACCATGTTGTGACCCTTTGTGCGGCCCTGAACGTCGCTACGCGGTGGCGGTCTCGTTGACTGAAAGGTTACGCTCCCTGCCCCCTATCGGTGACACGGCGAGCCGCCCCGAAATTAATATTAAAATATGCATGAAACTCGGCCGCGCGGTATTGGCCGCGACGGAATTCATTAGCACGTTCTTATCTACGGTCAGTTTTCTCCATAAACGAACGGGAGCAATATTCCTCGCGTTCGGTGGCCACAGATCGGCCCACCCGGATACTATTGACCCGGTCCGATCGTTCGATCGGGCATCGCTCGATCGAAAGACACGATCCGAGAGCCTGCATTGCGGTCCACATATGGCTGCATACAGATTGCTACGTCAGAGACCATGCGACACCGTTGCAAAATAGAATGTTACGGTCTACGTTGTTTGTTTGGGGGGGTGGACGATTTAGTTGGCCGAATACGTTTTTCCTTTGACGGGATTGCTCGCGTTCCACCTTTACACGGTCGCTCGATCCTTTTTCGTTCGAATCGGAGACAATTTTGTGCTTTATATGAAGGAATGCGAGTATGCGTGGATGCACACGAGAGAGTACAAGAGTAAGTGAGTGTGTGTACGAGTGAAAAGGAATGCGTGCAGAAAACAAAAGTGCTAAGTGACCAGAAATCAGTTACAATACATTATGCGACGCGTGCGGACACGTTTTCGTTAATTATTAGTATCCTCTTTACTTATTATTAAATTCTCTTTATTTCAACGAGCGTGTGTAATTTTATTTGCACCTCCCTCTGGCCCGATCCTGCATAATATTCCCTTCCCGACTTTATCGAGATTCGATCGGTAATTCCGATCGAGATACTTTGGATTATCGGCCGCGATTTGTTCAAGCAACGTTTCAAATTTAGAGACCGTCCAAGGAGATTAAGCTTTTAATCTCGTCACGGTATATGGATAAACGTGCCCTCTCAATGACGCACTCTGTTGCGCGACGATAGCTCGAGCGTTTCTTGAGATACGATTCAGAGCGAGGCATTAAAATGATGCTCGAACGACCATTGATACACTCGGGAGCACCCTGACCTACTTCTTTGCCCGAGAGATGCGTACGTTACAGATAGTCGTAGTAAAAAGAATGCCGAGTCAGCGTCTGTCGCTGACCAACGCCACTCCGTTCACTTTGAGTAAGGTCAGTGAACGAGAGCGAGAGAACGGCACTATGTCGCGACAAGGAAACGGATAAGAAGTCCTTGGAACTTACGCTCCACTTTGCACGACGGTATCTCGACAACCAAAAACGGCATCCACGCGGAAGCTGGGTTGCTTTAAGGAGCAAGATTTTCTACTTCTAACGACGTTTCGTGCCTCGGATATATGTATTCCGTATTTTGCGGATACAAAGTTTCGTCTATTTTTTTGCGGAAGCGTTTTGGAAGCATTTTTTCCAGAGTTTACAATGATGAGGTAGTTATTTAGTTTTAATGTGTACATGGTGGTAGGATAGAATTAGGTAGGACAGATAGAATGCTGTTAGGTATTAGGTATATTGAGATATCTAGATTATTGAATGTATCAATATAGGCATATAGCGATGTCAGGATGTAGAAATGTACAAATGTGGATCTACCAGTCGAAGGATCTGGGGATCGAGGAATGTGGCAGATTCAAACGTGAAAATCCATAGATACGAGGATTTAGGAATTTAGAGATCTAGGTACTTAAGAGATCTAGGTACTAGGTACTGAAAGTCTAGAAATCTGGCGATCTGGACACCTGAAAATCTAGAAATGTGTGGGTCTAACGATCTGTGGGTCTAGAGATCTAGTGATGAAGGGTCCAGAAACATAAAGAAATATGTAAAAATCTGGGTGTACAGAGATTCGAAACCATAAATTTGAAAACAAATTTATGCGTTTAAATGCCTATTTACCGATGCAGAGATGTGAAAGTGTAGAAATATAGCGATGTGGAGATGCAGGAGTCCAGAAATCTGATGATACAGAAGCGTAGAAACCTTGGAATCTATGTATGTAGAAACGTAGACGTATATTTGCACATATTTCGCCATCAGGAGGTAGATCGGCACTAAAATAAATTGCAAGCTGTATCACGCTAACGTGCTCGTTTATGCCTGTCCCATTCATCTGCCGCTAACTAAAGATCCGATCAGGTGAACCAGCTTATAGGAAGGAGACCCCCGTCGTGGTTTTCGTTTTAACGAAAATTCGGGCTATTCGTATTCATTTCTAGTCGTGCACATTTCGTTTACTCGAAAATTTTGCCGTGGTATTCAGGCTCGTGGCCAAAAACGCGGACGTCGTCGTTATCATCGTCGTTCTGGCATATGCCGAGCGAACCGAAGTCGTGTACACGGAATACCGATATTCGAATCAAGACCCCTACCCCTCCAGCCCTACGGTGCTTCGTTCACCTAGGGTAAGCAATATATTTGCTGCATCATGTTCACCATCAATCTGATAAAACGTACCAGCGAAACAAGTATCCCCTCGTGTTCGTTTATTTCCAACAAATTTTCCCGTCGATTTCGTTCCCTCGAATCATCCAAAGTGAACTTGTTCCTTCGAGATCCTTGAACGGTCGAACGTACTCGAGGAAAATTCGACGTCGATGGAAAAGGAAAATATTTCACGGGTAAAAGAGAAACGAGGTAATCCTCGGTGTGCCGGGCCACACAGATATTCGAACATCTATCGTTCGTTTCTCTTAATCCGTGCTCGTTCAACAGGAACATAATTTTCTTTTTCGTCGATACGTACATCGTGGATGTTCAGGACTTTTGATTAATTTTGTGGTGTTCACCTGTGCTACGAGAATGTACATATTGTACGATGTGGCTATTTATACGTACAATATATATACACAATTGATTATTTATGCATACAGTGTGAATACACAATCGGCTATTTATGCAGTTTGTATACACAATTATTAAAATAACATAACAAACGACTCGCTTAACATAACTTTATTTGCTAATTTAACTAATTAACTTACTAACTTGTACGCCTACTGTATGTACAAATAACTAATTGCTTATACATACTGTATGTACAAATATCTAATAGTGTATATATACTGCATGTACAAATATCTAATTGTATGTTCGTACTGTATGTACAAATATCCAATTGTGTATACATATTGTATGTATTAAATAGCCACATCCTACTCTGTGGCTCAAAGCAGAATAATTGCGCGTGGAATTGAATAGTGTATAAAATTATTTATCATCAAATTGAGAATTTCGTTGAATTCCGATTGCATTCTGTTTGTGAACCACAAACATCCAGATGTCGAAATTCATCGCGACGAATCACATAGAATTGAAACGCGTAAAATTACGTGTTGGCTGAATTGAATCCCGTCCAAGTTGAAATGTGTAGAATTCGTTTAAGTAGAAGCGGATGAAGTCACATTTGATATAGTATTTCGTACAATATTCTCGTATAGTATTTCGTGTATTATTCCATCAAATTAAATCGTACTAATTTCTTCGTTCGTGAAAATAAAACTTGAATGCTGACATGAATCCTCGCCCGTCGCCGACTCTCCGGACGTACACTTGATACACCGACAAAATTGAATAAGAGAAATATCCAAGTTTCTAAAGCAAATAATTGTTGAACGCGAATGCTCGCGTAACACACTGCGCCTAGATCGAACATATTGGATCGATAATGCTGACAATGCATCGAGCTCGAAGTTGCGCGTAACAAAGTTAGAGAACAGGCGGTGATAAAAATTGATTATCGAACTTGTTATTAGTTTCGTCTGATTCGGAAACACCTCCGCTGTTTGCCAAGCCGTCTTCCTCTCTTTTTTTTTATGTCGTCCGACACGAGAAGTTGTTGGTCCGCGGATGCCTTGTATCGCATCGATTCGGAAGCCGGCCGAGTTATTGTCAAACTTGAAATTGCATATTATTGGATTCTATCGACGTCCGGGATATTTCACGGCGGACTACAATGACCAACGTCAGTACGTATCAATATCAATTTTTGTACGGTCGAACCGTTCATTTTTTTTTGTCCACCCTCTCTCTTGAAATATTCTCTACAGAGCTCGGGAAATACTTGGGGCTTCGTTCGCGCGGTTATTCTGCCGGTTCATCGTACCGAGAGCGACACGATTTCGTGTTTTCCGAGCAGAAACGAGCACGAAAGAGAATCCGTCGACAATTTTGTTGCTAATTACCGTCGCTGGTTGTAGTCGTTCGATCGTTTCAACGAGTCACCGCTAAGGAATTGTTGTTCGACACGCGACCACCACGAATCGGCTTTCGCTTTAAGAAACTCCTGCACCACGGAAAATCGGCGTGGACATTGATGGATGCGAAATCAGCCGTGAACCGATCCGAGGAAAACTACTCGTTCCTTTAATAACGGGGACTAATGTAGCGATCAAGGAAAAGGAATTGCCTTTTTAATGAACTTCTGTGTAATCCGACTTAGCGACCGTTCTGCGGCTGAAGGAAACGTATTCCATAAATCAAATGTTTACCTTCGTTCGGAGAAATTCATGAAATGATCGCATTTTAAAACCAAACATATTTACGCCGCTTTGACGGTGTACTCCTCTTATTTCGACCACCTCGCGACCACATAATACGCGTGGTATAATAAATTATGCAACTTTGAACTCTTTTCTACTTCTCTGCTTCTCTGCTTTTAGGGAAAATCGAAGCGTCACAACTGTCTCTGTTAACTTCGACGTGGATATTCGTCAGTCAAGTACATCATTTCGATGCTATTAACGTTAACAAGTTATTAATTACTTGTCGAATAAAAGCATAACTTTTCATCATTCTTCTGCACTTTTTTTTTATAATTTATAGTAGAAGCATTTGTCCTGTTTTCGTCGCGTAATACATTATTAATTGTTTATCAGATAAAAGTGTAACTTTTTCTCATTCTTTTTTACTTTTTTCGTATAATTTATAGTAGGAGCATTTGTCCTGTTTTCGTCGCGTAATAAATTATTAATTGTTTATCAGATAAAAGTGTAAGTTTTCCTCATTCTTTTTTACATTTTTCGTATAATTTATTATAGGAACACTTGTTCTGTGTTCGTTGTACACTCGTCATTGATTGATTTTGATAATTTCAACAAATTCATTTTTGAACCTGAATTCCGCGGTGAACTCGTTTATTTTCTGCGAATATTCGATAGTGTTCCGTTTCAAGGAATTTTTTCAAGAACGGTAACAAAACAGATATCGTCCGTGACAGATAATTTCGAGGTTCCCGTTGTCTCGACATTCCCCAATTTTTAATTCTCACCTCCTCGTTTCAAGGAGCACCAAAGAACGTCTCTCTTAAATATGGACGTTTCAGCGCGACCGCGATAAGAACAACAAAGACAGTTCCACGTTTTCTCCGCCAACAAAAACACAGTCTGGTGCTTTTACGAGCCGGAATATATCCTTGCATTATCGTCCGGGTTTCACCGACGAAAAACAGAAATATATTTTCAACCGTCCCCAAGGTGTTTTAAAAGCTGAGCCTGATCCTTTCCCGTTGCTAGGATATTCTCGAAAGAGGTCCGAGGTTTCATTTGGGCCAAGCCAGCCTCTGATATGAGATTGTAGTGCCAACTGTGCTCACCTCTAACAACGGTTTACGAGGTCGATAGATACCGCGATGGTTGTTGCCAGTGCGTGTTCTTAGCGTAATATTTCGACGAGCTCGAGGGTGTGTAACCGGGTTGTAGAACGAAGGGCTTGTTAACGAATATAATCGTGTAGATAACGGGTTTAGCCGGTACAGACGGGCAGCGTTTAATTGTCTAAATTGATATCGCGTTGCGCCGGAAACGAACAACCCTTGGGTAAAATACCACGTTGCTCTGTTCCGCGAACACGGACCCTTTTAATTATTTTCCGGGTCACTTTTGTTGCAATCTCACAAATCGAGGAATAACGACTCATTTCGCGCGACGAGCATCATTACTCGCAAACGTACTCGTTCTTCATTTTTCTTCCGATCAAAATATTATATACTTATTATTTATTCTGTATAAATGGAAGTAAAATTAATGTCTTATCCAATAGACAATTACTTGTTTTTACGTTCTTGAAGTGTTCGCAAATAGTCCTCGAACGCGTTCATAAGAATTCAAATGTTTTAACCTTTTTATCGAATTTTGCAGATTTTGAATGGCGAACAATTCGGTTAACAACGTGAACACGAAATAACGGGGGTACTGGAATTTGTCGAGATGATACGGAACGCGAAAGTTTGCCGGTGGTTCACTCGGAATACCGTAACTTCGGAAAAAATAATTGGCCGTAGAACGGCACGTCAGAATGTTGAAGTTAATTTCGCGGATAATTGTCGGGGCAATTTGGCGGGTGTTCCCTCGAAAGTAATTTCAGGAATGTCCGCGGATTTCGAATAAGTCGGGGAAACAAAGAAAGAAAAATGGAACTTGTTCCATAGCGTCTTGGAAACGCGCAATTACTAACCGGCTGGCTAAAGTTCAAACGTTCGCTAACGAATTCGAACGGATTCTAACTGGATGTCCTACACGACCGAATGGAAATTCGATTTCCATCGAGAAGGAAAACATACTTTGAATTACGATTCGTGGAAACTTTCGGATATTCTTATTCATTTCCGAAGTTGGGATTTCTTCTTCCTAACTTAATACGAAATTAGCCGGCAAGGATGAATCCTTGTTGAAACTAATAGGGCTCCAACAAAGTATTCGCGTTTAATTAGGACAAAAATTATAATGCTCGGATTTGTAAGTAACAAATGCGCGTATTCGTGTTTATGATTCTAGAATTTAAACGTGTATAAATAATTAAGCTCGACAATAATCGTCGAGAAGCAGGGTAAAATAATTAAATGCTATAACCGTTTCAAACGTTTCTGTTTAAACAGTTTAAGCTCAGCGAGCTGCAACAAATACGTTGCATGATATGAACATTTTTAAAGCGGTAGTATTATACGTACGCGAAATACGAATGGCAAGAGAGAACGGAGGAAATCGTAAAAATGAAACTACACGTACCCCTTAAAATGACTGTAAGAATATTACATTTCGACTAAACGAAAAAATGAAAATAACTCGGCGATGAGAGGACAATGATAATGTTTTAAGTACGCTTGAAATTCGAGAATGTAGGAATTTAAAATTTTTTGAATTCAGGAATTTAGAAATTTCGACATACGAGAATTTAGAATTTTCGAAATTCTGGAACGAGATACCTAGAACTTTGAAAATTCGGAGATTTGAAAATAAAAAATTTAATAATTGGAGAGTTTGAGGACATCAGATTTTCTCTGACTACCCTCCAACTCATAACTGTATATAAGATATGTATGTTATATACTAGTACATGTATTCTCAATGAAGATTATCACGATGAGCAAACCGAATATAAAGAAAATTTCCCCCTACTCGATCCCGTGGCCACGTGTCTAATCTCTAAAAGGATTGCAGCACAGTGATTCCCGTGCCGTTCACGAGACAAGAGCTCGGTCAAATTTAACACCGTAATACCTCCAAGTGTCCGATGTATTTTAATGCAATCCTCGAAAGTCGGCCAAACACCGCGGCATTTTTTTTCGTGAACGATGTCATCATTTTTTCAGCGAGTTCAAGCCGAAAGGATGGGCCGTCGGTTCCCAGGAAATTCCACGGGAAGTTTCAGTCGCGGTAAATAGGTGAAAGTTAAGAACGAAAGGGGTTGGATAGGGAAGAACGGAAAAGGGGTTGAATATAATCGCGCCGCCTGTCGTTCCTCTGTAATAACCACACGCTATTAAGGGTGGTCGATTCTCGCTGAAGGGATGAAGGCAATAGGGGTTGTGGGGGCGGGGGATGAGGCGGGAGAGCTACGAGAAGGGGTGCATCGTCGGCCGCAATTAGTTTTACGCCGCTCCGGCTCTCTCCTTTCCATCCAGAAGCGGGGGAGACGATGATCAGCTGCTATCAGCTCTTCCCTTTAGAAACTTCGTCGCGTTCACCCTTCGTCGTCGTCGTCGTAGCTGAATTCAAACACGCGTAACGAAGGTTAATGTCGTGTCTACACGGAGACGCTCGATGTCCCCGTCCTTTTTTTTTCTTCTTCCTCCCTCCGTCGGGACTCGTTCTGGAAATTCGTTTACAAGAAAAGGGGAACGGGGCTAAAGACTAAAGCGTACCGCTCTCTGTTTCGGGCTCGTTACGAATTCATGAGACGAATATGTCGAGGGGGTTACTTGAAATTTTTACCGACTCTCGCGCTGGATGTCTTTAAACGATACCTGCGAGAAAGAGTCGCCACGGCGTCGTTCGACGTCGCAGCTATTTCCACGGCCTGGAACGGGACAGCATCCCCCCTCGTTTGATTAGCAGGCTCATAAAATATTTATCGTCGGGCGAATCGCCGCGGGAGAAGGGGATATTTCGCGATGGTAAATATTTATGCCAATTACGTATGTATGCCCGGAGAGGATAGCCCTTTTGCCCGTCCACGCTCAAAGGAATTCTTTAATTCTCGTCCTGTGATCTTTCGCCGGGATACAATCCCCACGGACAGACCCTTTCCAAAACGATCAACTCGAATGCTCGATCGGAAGAATAAAGGGTCAAGCTCCGATCGATACGTCCTTGCTCGAAATATAAATTCTTGCGTGGCGCTCTCGAAACTCTCTAAAATCCTTTGATCTTTTCACGGTAATACCGCATCTTCGTGTTCCGTTCGATGATCACGGAATTATTGCATTGGTTTCGTTGTTTCATTTATATCCAACACCTTCAAAAATCTACGATAGAGCTATTCGATCCGTGCTTCATACGCCCCACATAAAATTCCACCATTTTGTCGGATACGATGTTAATGGCTCAACGTAGAATTCAGAGCCTCGCTTTTAATCTCCGCCGCTTCATCGAAAATTGATAGATCGGAAACTAGACAGGAGATGCCGGTTTCCAATGGTAGCAGACACGATGCAGACTCCATGTACGCTCACTGTGCCGTTTATGGGTGCATTTATAACGGGTACGGGGGTTGCACGGTGGGCCGAGGATAGTTAGAGGCGCGATACCATCGACGTAGGTGGTTCCAATCATTTCCCAATTAGCAGCTGATTGCGTACAGTCCCGGATAGAACTTTGAACCACCGCAGATCGGTTTGGTACGGTTAATACGAGAACATCGAAGTTCCGATACGTCGAAGGATTAGACAGGAGATGCGGCAGAGGTATCGAGAAAGGGGAGGTTCGGCTGAAGGGTTGGGTTGCACACGGCAGACGTTAATATCTCACGACGCGAAACGAGCCAGCCAGCAATATCGGGGATCGTGCAAATTGCGATCGGCAACAGTGATCTTCGTATCCATAGACGCACGCGACCACCCACGATTTATAGGGTGTCCGTTTTTCATTTGCGCCACGATGCCGTTCTGTAAAATTAGTCGACTACCTATCGTATCACGATCTCTCCATTCCCGTTTCCCGTTCTCATCTTCGTGCCTCCATTTTTTTTTCTTTTTTTGTTCATTCGGAGGGAATTTTTTATCAGCGCGTATCGCGTTTCTTCTGTTCAATAATCATCGGGGTATCTGGTTCCCTCGCGATAAGAAGCGGCTTCGTTATCGCTGGATATCGGACGTGTTGTTTAATTGCTCGGAAGGTATGATTCGATCTTGAACATGCTCTCTAACACGAAACAAATTACTATCCCGCAACGATCGAATCGTAACATCATTTGTTATCATTTTATTACAACGATCGGATGTAATCGGTGCTATAAATTGGATCAACCTAAACGTTCATCCCATTACAGTGAGTCACAGCCAAAAAATGGTATATCACATATAAATGCGTTTCATCTAGAAAAACTTCAGGGAAGATATAGGGGAAAAATATGAATCTATATTGTAAATGTATGTACGTATTATATCGTCGGTGTTTAATGTCGGTCCATTATACTTTCATTGAATATATTCGCGCTAATCGTCTCGAGGATAAAATAAACGAACAGCTCTCGAACATCCCACTCGAATTTCGCCAGTCCTTCACCGTCGCAATAAAGTCATCTCTTACCGGCGAACGTACGCCAGCTTCGTACGAGTACTCGCAATCGTAACAAGAGTCACTTCATCCTCGTTACCCAACAAGTCGTTGTTCTCCTCTTTTCATCGTGTTGCCCCTCGCGAGGCTCCCGATCGGCCGGTCGATGAATCTCCTTAAAAATTAGCGGCACCGAAACGGCGCGATATCTCGTCGACGATCGGAATTCTTCGTCTCGTTAACGTACATTGTCCGAGAATCAAAGGTCGATTTTCCTTTGTTCGTCGCGTGCGAAACGTCCCTTTAATTCTCGCACAATGCCCGAAAAGCTGACTCGATGCGGCGCTCGAAAAATGCCGGAGAGAAAAAGAAAAACAATAAAACACGCGCTCACGCGTACTGAAAAAAAAAAAAAACAAACGCGCGAATGAGAGAAAAGAGCCGAAGAGGCGGGTGTTGCGTGTAGTCGAAATCGCGTGTTTCACGCACCAGGCGTTTTAACCGTTTTAACGAGAGTCGAGCGAGCACCAGGCATCGTTCATCATTGCGTGTCATTGTGTGTTGCAGAACCTGGCGACCTAGCCGTCGCGACCCATTGTTCCCTGCTGGCCGACAACGAGGGAAGCAACAGCAACGGCACCAGCGACAACACGAATGCCAGTGGCAGCGCCGCCAGCAAAAGCTATTCGCCCGAACGGCACCGCGTGTCTACGTACGACCGGTGGCATCCGGCTGCGCAACGATCCTATCCAGGATTGCTCGGATGCCGCGGAAGCGTCTTCGTGGCCGCGGAATGTGTCGATTAGAAAATCGACGATAGTCTGTCGCGAGCTGCCGCGTGTCGTCGCCTCTCGACCCTCCTAGGACGAACCTGCTGATCGACGCACGATCTCCAGCTTCCTGCCTACGCGCTCACACCGCTATCGACCCACGGATTCCTCTCGAATGACGATCGGGATCGCGACCTTATCGCCGGGGGTCCTAATCGAGTGGTGCGGCAGAATTCCGTATTAATGGGGCGAAGAAAGGGTGGCAAACAGTGTAGGAACGAGGGTACGATAGCTAAATCGTTAGGTATCGACCGTTTCGATCGCTGATGGGCGAGATGCGTAGAATCGAAGTCAATACGAAGTTCAAAATCCAACTCGCGGATGTGATCAGTGTGTCAATGAGAAACACGGAAATTTGTACGTCGTCGAATAAGATCCTCGTCGAAATACGACGATATCGTATCGCGAGACGAATGTCACATTGCTGACCGGCAGTTTTACAGAGAAACTAGCTCACGTCACCGGCTATGATTTCTTAATTAAACGGGCAGGTAAAACATTTTACATTTAGCGATCCTCGTTTCGCATTTAGTGATCCCCGTGAAAATTGCAATTAGACTAAAATTAAAAATTCGACCGTGTTATAAATTGACCGTATTCGAACAGCGAGTGCATCACGAGTGTATGTCATTGTATAGCACGACGGGTTAAGATGGCGCGAAACTTGTTTTGCGGGGTGATAGAGTAATCGATCGCGAGGGGAAATAGCGTGCACGGGTTCCCTATCAAAAAATCCAAAAAGCGGCAAGAATGTCTATATCGCGCGTAAGCCATAACAGGGCGATAGGATGTCGAGCAGAAAAACCGTGATCGCGTTTCTATGCGGCCGAAAAGTGATCTTCGATGCTCCGTTGAACGTGAACAAGCTCGATCGTCGAAGAAATTCCCTCGGAACGATGATACTCGAGATCAAGGAGCATTCGACGCGGCGACGACGACGACGACGATGGCGACGACCTGATTTTCGTCTTTCCCGAAACGGGGCGCAAGAAACGGTTTCCATTCCGTGCGGTTTTGCTCGGTCTATTTGTTCGGATAGGGTGGTACGAGGTCGAGATTTTTCTTCCGGTACGAAGTTCCATCGCGCGACGTGGAAGGAAGTCAGCGGGAGCGATTGTTACTGGAAGATAAATTAAGGAAGAATACAACGGGGGCTTGGAAACAAACAGAATGGGGCTTCTGTCGGCCCGAAAGCAGAATAGAGGAGGAAAGTTCATAAATGCCGCGTCGGGCACGCACGCTTGCTCGCGTGCTCTCTGCGAATTAGAACGGTCCCGCGTATTTGTATCTGTCTTTTCTGACAGTCCGGTTCTCCCTGGCCGCGTAAATCATCGGAATTAACGCAATTTCGACGTCGAGTGGCCGGCAACAGTTTCTGTCTCCGTGTTTCTTCGCCATGATTAAGGTGGTTGTATCGGCGACAGTCGAGTATCAAAGTTTCTATTCGCCTGACGTATGACATATTTTCATCGGAGTATAGAACCTTTGGTACAGACTGAGTAAAACGTTTTAACAACACGGAAAACCTGACCGACAAATTAATATCGTTCTTCATAAATAAATTGTCTGAAAACGTACGATAAATCATTTCTATTACTTTTAAGTAACTCGAATTACGTCCTTCCACAATCCCTTCATTTTTTACAAAAATTAAGAATGTTCTCGCGTCACGGTAAAAAACGTATAGCTAATCTCTCTTTGGCAATATTTCGGTATCGTTAGTATTTAAATCCATCTAAGTTAAAAGGTGTTTTCCGTGCAGCCACCTTAATGCACGCGGCGGCGAATGAAAATTTCACGAGGTCCTGAAATCGGCTTTGAATCCCCGTCGAGCGCGATCGCGAGCTAGACAAATCGCGTTGTTCTCGACGAGCAAAAACTGCGGATCGAGAGTTTTTGCCACGTTCGAAGAGGCGTCGAAGAAACAACCGTGAGACACGAAACAGCGATCCGCGAATTCCGTTGTCGTTTCGAGCACGCGTGATAGCGTGATACCGCGAAATTATCGTCGATGCGCTCTTTCCTCGGTGTTCATTTTTTTTCTTTCTTTATTGCGGGGGTCCGCAGACGGTACACATTATCGCGAGCAAAAGTGGCGAGCCGAGGATTTATAACCTCTCGAAAATCGCCGGCCCGAAACGGCCAATCCTCGACGGAACAAAGAAACGAGAAGTTCAGTCGGTTATCTGACGTTCCTCCTCGCTGCCCGTCGCGAGTTTTAATTAACTCGCGCCGTTTTCGCGGCCTTTTCCTACGAAAATAAACCACTCAACGTCTCCGGACGGGCGGAGATGGGGTCACCGTTGGTGCCAGTTATTATTTTTAATCCTCGCTGGGCGATCCTCGGTGCTCGTTCATTGCGCGCATCCGCACCCACACCGGGACAGATAGACGGACACACGGATTCGCACACACGTGCCCCTTTCGAGTCTCTGTGCGGTGTACAGCCAAGGGGTGGAGAGGGTAAACGAGACTAACGCGCTAACGATGCCAACGTTAATTACCAGCCCGGATAGACCGCCTAATCGTCGGGCGAGTGTGCGCGCTAATTACGCGGCTGCCTGCTGATCGAGCGAATCGCACGGTTTAGTAGGGAATCGTGAAGGTGCGTTGAAATTCCACGTTTCTTGCACTATCCACGCGTTACAGACACTTCGGACGATGCCGCGATCGATTGCGTGCCGCCTCTGACCCTATCTATTGTTTCTTTCGATGCATTCGATGCACGAGCATGCGACGCTTTGAGTTTCTCTTTAGTCAGAAATTTCGACACTTTAGAATATCCGTTTGCATTTATTCGCATATTCAGAGATTTCGGAATATTCGTATTTATTTATTTGGGTTTCTCGAGGTTTCGGCATTTGCGTTTAGATTTATTTCGGGATTTCGGAATTTTGGAGGATTTTACAGATTTCAGGATTTGTGTTTCTGTTTATTTAGGAATTTTGTGATTTGAGAAGTTGCGTTTCTGGTGGTTTCGAATTCGGTATTGAGAACGATCAGAATGTGAGAATATTGGAGTGTAGGAATTTGAACATTCGTGAATTCAAATTGATTAGGATGTTGAGATTTAAAGATTCGAGTATTTGAAGATTTGAAGACTGGAAGGTTTGAGGAGTTGAGGATTTGAACATTTAAGGATTTGAGAATTAGAAAACATGAAAATTTGAGGATTTTAGGATCCAAAAATTTGAGAATTTAAAGACTCGACAAAGCAAGAAAATTGAATTTGATAAATTCAAAAATTCTGTAATCAAGAAATTAGGAAACCGGGAATTGTTACATACAGATAAAAGCATGCTGTACACTTTATCACCTGTTTCGCGGAAATAGAATCTCGAAAGTTACGAAAAGAAGGACGCAATGTTTCGCGAGTTAAATTACGTAAAGAGCATCCTGCAAGGACAGAACTTTTAATTTTACTTTCAACTTTAACTGGCGGAACTTAGTTTGTACAATTAGCGGAATGATCTTTAACGACTCGAGTACAAGTTTTACCGAACCGAATCGTGAAACGATTCCTGCCAACGTTTTTCTACGCAACATCCCACCGCGATTCCGCTCGATCGAGAGAGATAACGTCGAGATGCGGTTGCAGAGGAGGAAATATTGCCAAAGAAAAGTTGTCGACGACACGCGAGGGTTGCAAAACAGGCACGATCCTATCGCGTAGATGTAGATTTATTAAAAAATGAAAAATGCGAAAAAAAAGAAGAAAGAATAAGAGGAAAAGTAACATTTAAATTGTACCGTTTAGGAGGTTTCCTACATAGCGACCACGTGGTAACATCACGTGTATGGAATCTAATTGCTTAAGGACACACGATACATACACACACGCGTACATACACGAAGACACACGAACGCATACATGTGAAACTTCATTTGCAGCGATATCCGATATATATGTAATTTTGTAAATACACTGGTATAAATGCCGAAAGACAATGCGTTGTGATTGGAGGATGATTTACTCTTAGCTATGTACGTGACGACAGATAAACGCTCCTTTCTACACTTCCCTTCGACCCATTTGACACCGAACGATCAGAGCCAGGTAGATCAACGAATAGAGAGCCATATACGAATACATGATCGACATTTTCTAAGGAAATTAGTCACGTGAATCGGTTTCTTGCTGTGCTTGTGCGTGACATTCCGAATGGCTGATTCAAATATCATCGTGAGGGGGTAAAGCGTATTTTTTGAACGAACACTTCCTTCCCGATTATTATCAATCAGGCGTATATCGTACGTTCATTCGATCGAATTAATAATTGCAAGGAATAGCATGCTCCAACGTCGTCATACACGAAAATGACTGCATGACTATATAAAAAGTTATCGAATCGTAAAAATAACCGAAGCTAAACGGTACATTGTTTCGCAAACGAAAAATTAATAATTAGAGAATTTATTTTTTTAGTAAATTACTTCGAACAATGCTCTTTCAAATCAACGAATTTAACGAATGTATTCTTAATATACCGAATTCGCGACGTATTCGAGCAATTTGTTTCGGAATTTCTCGAATTTATGGGAACTGAACATTTTATATATGAATTTGTAATATTATCACTTTAATCGGTTGCGAGCTTAAAAACAAAACAAAAAAAACTATTAAAGTTACATTGCGGCTTACTCGAAATGTGTTTCGACATGAATGTACTTAAATAAAGAATTCTATAGAAAAGCGATACAAAAAACACAAATTTAGTTGCGAGCAAGTTTTAAAAGAAAAATTAATGATCTACGTATCACACCGCAATCAAAATGTCGCCCCCAATAACGATGCACGGATGATTGAATGAGTGTTGATTACCGGTCCATCGATAAACACGTGTGCACGAGGAGCGAATGAGTTCGATCCCCGTCGACGCGGAACGTCGTCGTCACGAAAAGAAAATTTTCTTCCCTTTCACGATGGCGTCGGGACGTTCTGGTCGTCGAGGACGAGTGTACGCGACGGAAGGTGGAAAATGCGAGGAGAATGAGCGCGTGTAACACAGGGTAGACAATAGGGACCATCGAGAACGAGTGTAGGGCAGAGACGATGGCAAAGGGCGACGCGATCCGACGAGAGTTTGTTTCATGAATATTTCAGCGACCGGCGTTTCTGGTAAACAGGCCGACGCCGTGGAATTATGTTTTCAGGGTGTTTTTCAACGCCTGCGTGGAGGAACAACGCTCGTGCCGATTCCCGGCCTCGGTTAGGCCACGGGCAACCGCGGAATACTAATTGGCTACGAAACAACGAAGCAACCCGAGAGAACATCCCCCGTTTCCACGCCCTTACATTCAACCCTTCTCCCTCCATAAGCTCTCTCATCGACCAACCTGTTCTTTGCTTCCACCGGTGCTCACCTTCTTAACCCTTTTGTATCTTTGATGGTAACGATGTCTCGCGCGCATGCTTGCAGCCATTGAATTCTTTGCTCGAGGTGACACGACGCCCGACCCCGGATGAATCTTTTCCAGACTTTCTTCTCAAATTTCAAACCCGATAATGACACCGCGTTTTCAACCCCTTGTCATACAATTTATTTGTCGGGTCAATCAGAACTATTCCCAGCAACAATATTCATACGAACAAAGAAAATAAAAATTTGTATTTTGCGTTCAATGATCCTTGATTATGTACATCATAATTGGATATGAAGTTTCCGTATATACCTATTCAAAATTATAGCATGATTTATCATATTTAAACAGCGAGTGCGTCAAACTCGTCAAAGTATGGCAAGGGGTTAACTAAGTATGGTAACATAATGGTGCTTTTACGGTACCAGGTGTCTAAAATGTCCGCCTATGTTCGGGTGTCTTATATTCTTTCTAACATTTAATCAGACTTTTCAATTCTCTTATATGAACAATTAGAAAGTACAAATGGAGAGGTTTAAAATAGACCAATATGTTGCCTATCACTGATTTGATGAAAGATATAAGTAGCTTTTATACAGAGTCATTTTCACACAAAATTAACCATTCAAAGGGTGAAGCACGAAGTAACACGTACAAATTATTTGTCAATAATTAAGTAGATAGTCTATTATTCGTTAAAAAGTCATTATTTCTCGGATATTGTACGAAGTTTCGAAAATTTTTCTCAAGACCGTCGTGCAGGAACTCTGTCGAAGAAGCTTGGCTCGGGGATTAACGATGAAGGGACCGTAAAGCAGAGGGACACGGACAATCTCGTTCGTCGTTCGCCGGGACACACGGGTAACCGCGGATATTACATTTTGAAGTATAATGGAACACATAGAGGCCGGTGTTTCGAGCGGTTAACGGCGTTTCGCGAGTGGGCCCGTGAATTTTCGTGGTGGCTCCGCGATCGAGGAAAATGCAATTTCTATTCCGGCCGGCGCACGTGCGCGGCCCGTGGAAGCTTTATTGCGAGCGGTTACGGGCGACCTCGATCGAGCATGAACGTGAATTCCTCTGGAGAGGATTTTAAGAGGCGGACCGTGGACGGGGTACAGCGGGGACGGGTTAGAACGTTCCGTTCTTCGCGGAGGGAGCGTCAATAATGACGGTGCGGCGCGAAATCGCACGTCGTCGGCACGGCGATAGAGCGAGAGGGAATGTACCACCTGTTACACCCTCGTCTGCGCTCCCTTGCTCCTTCCTATACATCCACCCACCGACTCGTTCGAATGAGCGGCGTGAACGAGCATAAAGTCGAAAGTTCGGCTTTCCTACGGCGCTCGTAGTTTCTGACATGGCCGGGTGCCGTGGATCGCTGTGTTTCTGGCGGACGCGAAATTTCGGCCCCGGGAACTTTCTTCGAATGGCTTTCTTGTCGACCGATCGGGATCTTAACGTCCCTGTGAAGTTGAACCTTGTAATCGTTTGCCAGACAATAGACTCGCCTCACGGTTTAACACTAGAACTACCAACCAGACAAAGTGACTGGTTTCCGGTTTGACATTTTATGTCATAAAATTTTGTGGCCGAACTTTTGACAATAATATCTGTCATGTTTTATTGAGCTAATGAATGGTTGTATATGTTAGGTGACGCTGCAATATTCATTTATTTATTTTTCTGCTTCTTTTTCAATTCTAAAATAAGTATGGAAATCTGAGAAATCTGGTAGCAAGATATTCGATTTAATGTGGCCGGTTTCGTATCCCACAAAAACAATGTGCGTCGGTTTGTCTCGTTGGACATCTCTCGTTTGGGTTTTTCTAAAAGGATCGCGTCGTTCTTCGCGATGAACGAACGGAAAGAAACTTGGAACGCGATGATGCATTCTCTGGTGTGACGTGAAATTGTGCGAGATGGTCAAACACAATAAGCTTGGAACTATGTACTTATCCCGATCAAACACGTTCGAATAAAAATGTCACGTGATATGAACTCGAGTTAATTCATTCTCACTCCCTGAATTCATTTTCTGTTGTTTGTATTCGTCGAAGACTGTTTGTTCTAATTGATTAGTTATTTAGACCTAACCATTCGAGGATAACTGATACGAACATGAGTCAAATTCGATAGTCAAATTTGATAGTGATGTAGCCAGAAATGTTCTCTGTGCTAAGTTTGATGGATAGATAGTGATAAATCCTGTTCTGTTTTCTGGACGCGATAGTCACAAAAATAGCGGCAAAAAGCTAGTGGATTTAAAGAGGTTAAGATATTAAGTATTTGAGTTATGACAAAATCTGAATGTTTGGGAATTTGATTTGTAAATTGCGATTTTGATATTAGAGGCTAGGTGAGATTGGATTATTTGGGACATTGGGAATATAAAAACTAGTGGATTTAAAAATTTGAGAATTCCAGAATTGGGAAATTTGGATATTTGGGGATGTGTAATCAGAAAAGTGTGAAACTGCGATTTTAAAAATTTTGAGTTAAGAATTTCGGTGACTTGGAAATTTGGGAACGGAGAAATTAGTGGATATTGAAATTTGAGGATTTGGAGATTTAGGGTTTTAGAAATAAGATGGCTCGAAGATTTTGGTCTTCGAAATTAGGCGATTTAGAAATTCGATGTCATGGAAATCAATAAATTTAGAAGTTTCAGCATGTAGAAATTAATAGATTTACTGATTTGGTGACGCAAATATTAACAAATATAGACATTTGGTGTTTTAAAATGTCGCAAATGTCGTGTCGTGAGGAATTAGAAACTTTCAAATTTCTACATTTCTAACATAACTTAGAAATATGAAAATTTCTAAATTTCTGATACAAGAATATCTTATAAAACACTGTATCCTACATCCCGCGTCCCTCGCGTGGACAGATGCAAACATATTTTGAACGGAACCGGCTCACCCTGGGGCCCAGTTACGAAACAGCGGCACGCGACCGGTACAAGGTAAGTGTGTTCATTTTGTCTGCTCGTAAAATCAGCGGAACAAATTGCACGGTGCACGGTTGTTCGTCTGTCTATTTCGAAAACGCTCAACGAACCGATCACGGCACAGTTGATACGCGATCAATGCAGCCGTCGCGTCGCGTGAACGGACCGGTAAAAGCACCGTCAATGGGCACCGAACACACGCGTATCGGTTTTACCTTTTAGTGCATCGCACCTTCGAATGTTTCGCGGCTTTTATCGTGCGCCAATGCGTTTTCCACGCTCGATCGACATTTGACCACTCCTCTCTCTGTCGGCCAGTGAAACGCGTTTCGCCGCTGCTATAACCGTATAACCCGAAACCACGTTAGTTGATAGACCAACACAACGCTTTCGCGTCGATCAAAATGAAGGGAATGATGTTAACGGTTTGAGGGCTAGACCCAACGTCGATATTTTACGACCACCATTTCGGCCAGTAAATTTGCACGGTCCACATGGGGATGGAATAACGTAAAGCGTCGATTTCTCTCCTCGGCTTCGAAACGTCGAACAAAGCTCCTTGCAAAATTCCTGGTATAACGATCCGCTCATTCGTACAAATTTGCGTTCGTATGAGTAAAGTTTGTCGTTAAATATTCTCGATCGAGAATATTATAGTTTCAGTTCTCGATTGAAACTTTCTACGTAACTTGTAGTTTTATCGGCAACCTCGTCAGACGGATTTAATTGTCGTTGTAATGGTAACACAGACAAAGAATGTTCGTTGTATTCATTAGAATATGAACAAAGTCGCATTTCAACAGATATGTGTCGCCTTCTATACCTTCTGCGTCACACAGTTAATTTTTCTTAAAACTTCCTCCAACCTACTCTTAATTTTCTTGAATCAATGAGTATAAATGAAAGTCTGATAGTTGGTGAAAAAAATGGAAATTTTAAATGTCGTTTATCAAATCTTGTTTTGTGACATAAATATTTTCTAAAGAATATAACTCATGAATGCAAATTCATTTTGCACGAACTAGTCTATACAAATAGCAATTTGAATTATCTTATAAATAGAAATCGGGCCATCTCCGAAGAAATAAAAGATA
This sequence comes from Coelioxys conoideus, assembly GCA_947623535.1. NCBI lineage: Eukaryota > Metazoa > Arthropoda > Insecta > Hymenoptera > Megachilidae > Coelioxys > Coelioxys conoideus. Next base: position 35,474,994 of record OX392450.1, on the reverse strand, counting down.
AGTGTAACCTCGAAAAGACGAAAACCCGAGGAGTTATAGTTACTAATTTCTAGACCCGTTTCCATTTTCGCGTTAAATTCAACGATCATTTCGCGGTTGAGCATCGAAACGCTATCTTAAATCTTATTTGCCTCTGCTTTATCGCCGTTTCAAAACACCCCATCGAATCGAGGAAATGTCGCGATGTTCCGTGTATTTCCTGACGGGAAAATTTCTATCGAGTACGCGCCGCCTGGCTGCACCGTGGAAACCATCGAGCCCCTCGTTTCGCCAAAGGAGCAATTCTTTTGATGCGAAAGAATATTTCTCGTGCTACGATCGACGAGGAAAATGTTCGTTCTGTTCGGCGCAACCAAAGCGCTGTTTCCGTGGCTGGAAAATAAACGATATTGTGATTTTTAGATAAATCGTTCGGGTCCCTTTAATTAGCGAATTTTTGATCAGCAAATATTTTAGTCGCGACTTTCATTTTTGTAAGAGCTTTGCTTTAATGTTGTTAATGTTAGGTCAATGATGGACATGCATATGGGGGGGGGGGGGGGGATGGATCAAATCATCATGGATATTGAGCCAATACAATTTTCAAATTCAGAAATTTTATGTTTCCCGAATTCCTAAATTCCCTAATTCCCTAATTCTCAAATTCCCGAATTTTTATCTCCTCGAATTTCTAAATTCGTGAATTACTAAGTTTACAATTTTTCAATTTGTAGATTCCAAGTTCTTTAATCTCTGAATCCCCGATTTTTAACATTCGAGATTCTGGAACTTACAAAGATTGGAAGAATCCTCAAATTGGCACACTGCCAAATTCCTTAATTTTCAAATAAGCATATTTGTGAATTCCTACATTGTCAAATTGGCATGTCTGAAAATTTCTAAATTTTCGACTTGAAAATTTTTATATTTCCAACTTAAAAATTTTCATATTTTCAAACATTGAACCGAACACAAGCGAGAAACACATGCTACAACGCCATCTAGCAATCCCCAGTTTGAATATAACGTATCCGCACAACCTTACATCTTCTCTCGAATACCAACATTCTTTTTCATAAATTTCTAACTCACCTTATTCCCGCCATCGCGCAACTTCCAAAAAAATTTAATCTCGAGGAACATTCCCATTCTCCTCGTAAAATAAATTTTACGATCCACAATAAAATGTGACCTTTCACAATGTCGAATTAACGTATTTTTCATAACAAGGTCGATCATCGTATTTCGTCCGAAGACGATATCGGGCATCTTTGATATTCATACCCTCGTAAACGTTTACACATCATCGATACTGATACGCGAAAGCGGTTATATAGCGGGGGTTCGCGGGTCCCCCGTGGCAGCAGAATTTTCCCGCACACCCATGAAAGAATCTGACCAATGGAAACAGGAAAAGAAATAACGTGGTTACGTTTGACGATATCACGAAGGCCCATAAAAACAGCCGTGCGGATTACCGCGGAAAAGTTACGACAAACTCACGACGGCTAATACACCATAAAACGCGAGCAGGAACGAGTACGAGCTCGTTTGTTGCACACGCGATCGCGAACGCACGTTACATACAGGACGGGTGCAAAAAGGCTGCTACGTGTTAACGTTTTCCTACTGTTCTCAGAAAATCCTTTCGCCCTCCGGCGAATCCACTTTTGATGGATACATTATCGTGTACTTTATATAAACGTAATCGTGAACAATGATTGCATTGTAATATTAAGTGTATAGATCCGCCAACGATGCAACAAGTGCTGTTCCACAGCAAACCAAACAAATTTTTCGCTGCTCGACCGACCTTGTGTCGATTTAATCGCGATGGTAATTGATACGAATTATAAACGTTGTCGAATTGAAATACTATTGTTGTTCAACGACTGATACGATTGTCTACCGATGTGTCGGAGACTAAAACAATTTCGCTAATAATTATTAATAATAATAGGAGGAATTTCAATTACTTCATTATGGAGATCTCGTACACTGAATTGTGGAGAAGATTATTTATGATCTCCATTTTGTTCATGTTGATTTGTTTTAGAATCGTTATTTTTTTGGTTGTATATATCGGTTCAAAATAGGATCTTGAATGTTATTGATAATTTTATAGTTGGTGATATATTGCCTGATAGTACTATAAATGGGTATAATTGCGCGATGATCTCATTGGTAGTGATATAACGCTTGATAATATCATTGGTGGTGATATAACGTTTAATGACCTCGTTGGTGGTGAAATAACCTTGAACAAGCTTGATGATCTTATAAATACTGATATAACGCTTGACTGAATATCGATATAATTCTTGATGACTCAATACGTGTTAATATAGCGCTTGATAACCCTATAAGTATAGATATAACACTTAATGATCCTATGAATAACGATATAACATTTAATGACCTAATGCATAACCTACCTAGACAACATGATGATACAACGAGTGACGACCCAATGTTTCATCGTGCAATGCATAGCAATTTAACGTTTGGCCTACTTTTTAAAATTTATCTAAATCTTCGTGGAAGTAATATCATTTTTCAGTGTTCTCCCCTGGTAGACAGGTAACCATAAATACTTGTAACCCTTCATTTACTCCGCCCACCTGTAGATAGCATACGTGGTCGGGTATAATTACGGGTTTTTAAGGAACGGCAACAATAACTTCATTCATAAGCGGCGACTAAAGTATTACGATTCATGTTACAATAGCTAGGATGTGTTATATTTATGAGGGTAGTTCATAAATGGAAAGAATTTCGTTGGCATCTCCTACATCATCATTAGTTAAACCTTGATTAGATACAAATTGAGAAATACTTTCCTGTGCACACTAATTGACGTTAATTGCATAAAAATTCGTGAAAATATCGATGTCGTTATGAGATCTGGAAATCTTGGTTATGTTTTATCCCAAATAAATTACTGTTTAGATCAAACATAGTATTCCTCAAGAACGTTCGCGCGTTTAAGTTTGTAACATTTTTGTTACATATATGTACAATATATTTGTATTCTTCGCTAGTTCAATCAATACCATCTTAATACAATTATTTTTGCACTATATTAAACATAGTTTCTTTGAAACGGTAATCTTTGTTCAACAATCAAACAGTGTAGTTGATTGGTAATTCGTTTATGGACGGGTTCCATTCGTCTAACGACGGTTCTTAAATAGGAAGACTTTGGTACAATTGCGTTTACGACTCTAGTATCGTGAAGAGAGTCAAGAGGAAGATTAGAAACACAAGGTTTACAGCTTTTTAAGAATGATCGTTAAGTCGGCGAATAGAGTTGAAACCGACTCACAGTTGGTTAACGATCCTTCCACCTGCACTTCTCGCGCTGAACACCAGGTGCGTCACACATATACCACGGCTAACTCAATGAAGTGCTTGAGAATAAATTTTCGGCTTTCGAAATCCCTAAGTTCCTTAATCTTTGCGTTTGTCGTCGTTGCACGTTGCTCGCAGCCGCACGGTTAAGCCTATCTTGTTGTTGAGTTTCACGCGAAAATTCATCGTGACAGGATAGAAGTGCGTTGAATATTCTGTCAGTGTGCATATAAGCTGAAAGTTTGCGATGCTGCCAAATGGAATAAGTGAGGAAATGACGGGCCGGGTCGCATCGTGCCGTGGAAATATTTAAAGCGCTCGTTGTTTGAGAGTTCGCTTAACCCGGACGGCTTGTTCCTTTCTCAGGGACGAAGACACTCGTAGGATTGAATTTTAAAAATCCGTGTTTTGCATCCGTGTCACGACGCATAGACGGAACTGTTCGTGAACGCCACGACCTTTTGAATATTTTTCACCGTTCACCGTTGTTTCTGTGTTTTCTGCGGCGTCATCGAGGAGAACAACATCGCGCCACCCTGTACGATTTAAACTTTCTACGTTGGTGAGAAAATGTTAGAAAAATTGATGTCGTAGAAATATGAATTATAGCATGATTATAAGATTAAGTTTTAATCTTAAATACTTTTTAACTTATATTAAATACTTTCAATCTTTATAAGCAATTTATTCTTCGCGAGTGTAATGTGATGAGGTTATAAATGTATTGTAAATGAATGTAACGAGAACAGAAAATAATGATTTAAAAACAGAAATTCGTTATTCATGAACGTAATGGAATAAGAAGATTATAAAGTTATAACGAGTGTAACGAGAACAAAAAATAATAACGCAAAAGTAGAAATTCATTATTCGCGTGCGTAATGTGATAAGATTATAAATTTATTGTATATGAGTGCAATGAGAAAAGAAATTAATGATCCAAAAATATAAATTCGTTATAAGGTGTTCAAATTATCTACACAAAGAGCTTCGATCTTGTCAAAGAATTAAAAAAAATGTGAATTGATTACCCTATTAAAGGCGACGGAGCTTCAACGAACGAGACAAAAGTTGAAAGTTTTTCGCGTGAAATTCTTTGAAGGCAGATCGGTCTATCGCATTCTAAAACGCGAATTGTTTTAACCGGGAATTCTCGGTTAAATGCTCACTCAACCCACATTTACGAACTCCGCGAAGTAATTGCTACTCCGAGCTGTCAAGGTCCTAAAGCGTTTTACGAAGTACCTGAGTAACTGCTGTTCAAGCACTGCGGGTAACAAAGAAAGATTGTTTATCATGAAACCCTGACAGTGTTGTCGTCCGAGAAGGACGTTTCGAGTTACGTAATTAAACAAGCAGAAAAGAAACTTGGAAACAAGGGAGGAACGGTAGCCGATCTAATGCGATCGCGCGAACAATCCTTTAAACGAACTCGACAACTTAATCTTGATCGATTAACGAAGATTGTCTGGCTGCGGCAAATCGTAACCGACAACCGTAGATATACATCCATTTGTTAACTGTCGAATCGATTGTGAGGATTTTGGACATTTTTACTGATGGATGGGATAAAAATCTTGATGTCCTATTTTTTGTTACTTTAATGTCATTCAAGTTTTCAAGCTTTTGCATTTCCTAAATTCTAAAGTCTCAAGTTTCCCAAATTCTTAGATTTCTACACTTCCAAATTCTCAAAGTTCCAAGTTTCCTCAGTTTCCAAATTTCTAAATTTCTAAATTTCTAAATTTCTAAATTTCTACATTTCCAAATTCTCAAAGCCCCAAGTTTCCTAAGTTCCCGAATTTCTAATTTTCTAAATTCCTACATTTTCAAATTCTCAAATTTCTATATTTCTACATTTCCAAATTCTCAAAGTCCCAAATTTCCTCAGTTTCCAAATTCCTACATTTCCAAATTCTCAAATTTCTAAATTCCAACATTTCCAAATTTTCAAAGTCCCAAGTTTCCAAAATTTCTAAATTCCCCAATTCCAATATTCCTACATACTAAAATTCTCAAATTCCCGAGTTTCCTAAGTTCGCAAGTTTCTGCGTATCTGCTTCCACCGAATTCCGGAATCCCAGAATATCCGAAGAATTCCCAAGGATTCGAGCATCTATATTAAAGAACCCGGGAAAACTCGAATAGCCAGGTCGCGGCGATCACGCGGATCCACGCGGTACCAGGACACGGGGTCTGGATTAATCAATCATGTAGATCGGTGGACGACGAGACGGTCGGGAAATAGCTGTAAAAATTGATCAAATAACATTGTCGGTACCAAGTAGTGCTACGACAGTCTCGGTCGGATCGATCGGTTAACGCGGGGTTGAAGCTGGTTCCAGGAGGGGTTTTCAGTGCTCACGCGACGCGAACCATCCCCCGTTCGGTATATGCGTCTCTGTCACGGGCTGTCTCCGCCATTTCCATGCGCCACTTCAATTTCGTCCGTTTCGTGCGCCACGGGTTGCTTAAATTTCAGGATAGCAGCCGCGTGTGCGCCGTTCCGCTCCGCTCCGCGCCGCGTCGCTTCGAACACGCCACTTTCATCCTCGCCACGCGGAGAGGCTTTTTCTCCCGGGCCGAGCTGTTGCGACGCTTGATATACGTACTGTGTCTGGCTGCACAGGCTGCGTCGTTCGTCTTTCCAGACACTTTCGGGATATGAGAGACGGCTGGCTGAAGGCGATTTGTATGTAGGGACGTGGCGGGAAGCGGTGCGACCGATAGGAATTTATTAAGCTTCGATGGGAAAACACGGTGTATCGCGGGCTGAAACGCAATTTGTTGGCGAAAACAACGACGGATGGGGGGTGGGGGTGGAAGGGGGAGGGGGGTTGTATGAAAAATCTGCAAGGTGCAGCGGAATGTATCTGCTTTGAATTGATGGTGGAAATTTATTTCGCTTACGGCGCGACAGATATTTGCTGAACTCGCGGAGATTTCCAACCTCGCCGAGGCATCTTATCCTCGGAACCTTGTTTCCGCTGGAACGTTCTCTACGAGGGGAATTTTCCTTCGACATAATCATTCCCGTTGCAATTAATCATCCTGGATCTTTACATTTGTCCGTTACACGATCGTGCACCGTTCGTCTTCGAATTTCACGTAATTTCGAACAATGATTGAATCCGAATGATACATTCTCGTATCGGGTTAACCCCTGGCCGTACAATTTATTTGTCTGGTGCGGCAGTCAGAATTAACTCATCGCAGCTGTGATATCAATACGAAGAAAGGATGGTGACGTGTTATGTGTATTTTATATTCGATCATGTTTGAGTGCGAAGGTTTTAACACTAGAAGTACCGGCATTAAATGCGTACTTATTGTAAAATTGAAAATAATGTAGAAACATAAATAAATATTACAGTATCGCGTAACAAATATAGCTGTTCATTAGCTCAATAAAACATAACAGATATTTGGACGAAATGGCTGGAACAAAATTTTGTGATATGAAATGTCAAATCTGAAACCGGTCATTTTGACTGATTAGTAGTTGCAGGTTTAATTGTATATAAACTTTATATACAAGTGTACTGAAAATTTCAGTAATTAGTTAATGAAAATTGATTTCACAAATACTGTGAACCTAAAAATGAAGTTGAGGAAAAATAAACAAACTATGAAACATCAAATAATACATATACTACTTCTTTATCTTCATGAAGAATGAGCACAGGAATAAAAATTCATTAAATCTTAACAAAGATCTTGAATCAGCGATGCGAATGAATATCGAAGAGGTACAATTTATCGGGAATGATTGATATCCGAGGACAACGAGAGCGACGACGGAAAAATCGGATATTAAACAAGCTATGCAGCCGCGTATGCATCGAAAATTAATTACAGCGGGGCAAAATGAAATTGCTAATTTCCCGATAAACGGTGTCGATGCGCGACCGACGAGGATCGACGAAATTACCGGTTACTAAGGAAACTGTCGACCGATGGCCGTTCGAAAGAATAATCGATACTGCTCGTGAAACTCGATAATGTAAATTCGAACGTCACTGTATAATAATAAGGACGAGACGAACGAGCCAAAGAGATCTTTATTACCGTGACTGAACGAACTAATCGATCGACTACGACCCCGTCGTTCAACCCCATCTTCGTTTCACCCCGTTTCGAGCATTACTTCTACGACATTCGATTCTTCGAATGACCGAAAGGCTTCGAGAAATTGTCTCGGAATCGAGCACGTCGGCGACTACCCTTTTTCTAGGGAAAATGGCGAGATAGCAAATGAATCATTTAACTCAAACGACGTTTTCGAGCGTTCGATGCGATTTAAATCTTTGCGCCCGAACGGCGACTCGCATTTGCCAGTTCATCTAATAGAACAAATTGAAACAATATCTCTTAGTTGGGCAGCACTGGTAATTAATGGTAGAAAATAATGATTTCAAAGAAATTGATCGAACTTTTCCGTCAGAAAGTTTTCCAGTGGCAATGAAAAATGTTTCCTAGTGCAAAGGGTTAAGGGTAAAACAAATTATCAAATTTTCGAATGTCCCAATTGAAAATGCGAAAGTTTTCGAATTAAAAAATGCGGGAAATGTCTAAAATAAATAAACGTGGAAACGAGGAAATGCCGGAATAGCAGCGCGCAAAAACGCAGAAATTTTCGCATTCATATATGCAGAGGAGAGAAAACTATCAAATTAATTAGTTACGTAGATGGTAAGAAATGCTTGAATGCAGAAACGTAGAACCGTGGAAATTCTCGAACTTAGAGACCGAAAAGAGAGAAAACGTTGAAATTTCGCCGATGGATGATAGGTTTTCCCCCACATCGCGCCCTAGTGTACATATTGAACTTGGTCGCGGCCTTGATTGGCCGGTTGTCCGGCGATTAATTCAGCGCGATGTTTACGCTTGCATTACACCGGATAAAAAACGAATCACGTCCCCCCACGGGAACGGGGTAAAAATTCCCGGCTCGTCGGTCTTATGTGCGCGAGAAAAACAATTACAAGGCGGGTGATGAAAAGAGAGAGGACAAGAAACACGAAGCTCGTGGGACGAGCAACACGGGGCTCCGGTAATTTCCCGGACAAGAAAGCTCGCGCAAGGGACGCATTAACCGAGACCGAGCAACCCTCAAGCAACCCCTTTTGCCACCGAATTCGCCCCTCGTCCCGTGCGTTGCGTGGCCACGACATAACGGCCCGTAAAACGTAATGGCTAACGAAAATACGAGCACGCGCGGAGCGCATTAAACACCGTAGCCAAGGCTATTCCGGACAGATAGAGAGCACCCTTCGCGATCGAGTCGCATGATCGAGGGTGGGATTCATAACGGTTAGCGTGGAACAACTCGTCCAGAGAGTATAAAGGGTATTCGTGCTAATCGTATGCGATTCGTAACGGTCAACCTGGTTCGTACACGGAGAAACCCTTACTTCTTAACTCGTCCGCTATCGTTACACACGAGGATTTAAATGCTTAGCGAGCTATTAATTAAAACGACGGTAATGAATTAATTGAAAAATCTGTAGCTCCGCGTTATCGGTCTCTATCGTGACTTTTATAACTTTTACGACGATGCAGTTCGCATAAACGCTGCTTCTACGAAGCTGACGCGACGTATTTGTCCCTCGGCGTTTTGATCAGATTACATTTTTTTATTTTTATTGCTCAGTTACGAACGGCTGATAAATCCTGTGCAACGGGGACACCCCGTATACGTGTCTCGTAAATTTATCGCAGCTACAACGCACTACCTTTTTATGGCCCCCAAAGCGTTTCTGCTCGAATCTTCGTGGTGCGTTTCAGGTTCGATCCACGTGTGTCCACATATTTCATTCCCGATCGAATTAAGTTTCTGCGAGTGTTGCTATACTCTAGACTCTGGTTTCGCGGTAAGTCGTTTTGGACAGGTCGCGTTAAATATTGAAGTACAAGGATGTTGCGTCGATATCAGGAATCAGGCTTTATTCTTCTTCGAGATACAACTTCCAGGTTCATGGTCGTCAGTTACTGCCGAAGGATGATCGAGGAACCGGAAGCTGGCTACCCTCTCTGTAGGGCGTTTTTGAGATTGCGGTTACAACGAACCACGCATTGCCGTGCGACGAAAGAGGAGTATCACGGTGATATTTGATCTCCATGGTCCGCGGAATTTATTTCGCCATCGTGACGATAGAAATGTAGCATCATGAATCAAACGGAGAGAATGGAATGAATCAGAGACCGGCAGCGTTTCGGAGGTGAGTGCGGAATAGAAGGTCGTGAAAAATGTACGTATTTGACGGTGATTTATTAAGTGGCACGATGTTTTGCCATGGTAAAAATGGACACAACTCTGTGTAAAGATAACGTGTCCTATTTTATTAACGCGCAGCTGAGAAAATTCGGAGGGGAACTGTAAATAACTACTATTTCGAGGTTATGTTCACTCTCGCGATCGGATTAGATCCTTTCTATTCCTTTCGCTGAAGGAACACTTATTTTCTGTCTTGTGCAATAAAGACAAATAAACAATATTTGCAGTGGCTAAATCGTACATGTATAAAATTTTGTATAGAATTGTAACATTTATTATAAAATTATGTACATATGTATGTTCGAGAATCATATATATATTAGGTTGTCCCATAAGTGTCTTCCTTTTTTGATATGAAATAAAAACGCGTTCCCAGGAACATTTTGCAAGTAAACCTCAATAATTTTAGGAACAAGATACAATAAGGTTTCCGATGGAAGAGGGTGATAAAGCGGAACAATTCATATTTAATGCAACAAATCAATCTTAAACAATAAATAAGACTCATTCGTTTGGCATCAGAAATGGAAGAAATTTGAGACACCCTAATAAAATTTAGTATGATATGTTTGATGCTGCCAGCATTGCTGATCGGTATATGCCAACAACAATCATATAATCTTTATTAAATCCTCAGATACTATACACTCTTTATTATGATTTTCAAATGCAGACTTTCAAATCTCGTATGCAATATTTTCCAGGAGAACGCATTTGTATGGACGTAAAAAGACGCGAGTCCTTATCTTGGTATACACGAAGTGGAAATGAATCAAAGTTCCTGTCCCTTTCTCGCGTTTCCTTCTTGTTACCGTGCTGCTTTACAGCATTATACCTATTTGCGCAACAGCAAGCAGATATTACTGCACAGAGGCCAGATAAGCCCTCAAAAGACGACGAACCAAGGTCCTTTGACCTTCCCTTTCCTCATGAACTTCGCTGTGACTCGCGTGCTCCACGCAGGATCCTTGTCCTTGTTTCGTGCTAAAATCCTGTTCCGTGGCCGCATAATGGTTCTCGAGTTGCGGCCACCGGAGACAGTTAATTTCACGCTGATTAGGAAGCTAGCCGGCAGCCAAGACGGGGGAAGTTTTGAGGGTAACTGTACGCCGAAACGGATACGTGTTCGTCCGTGAAATGACCATTAGCTCCAGCTGGTCGATAGATCCACGCAGAATTCCGGAACAGCAGGACCGGAGATAGACAGCAAGCTAAGCACGTAACATATGCAGGAAGCGAGTGCACGCTTATCTCTGTTCGCATACGAATGATACTTGGAGCATTGTTGAATTGTCCGACATTTCGTGCGTTTTTCCTGCGTGACCGTGTTTAACCCCTCTGCAATTACGAAACTCGTCATCGGATCTGTGGGGAGCGAGATAAAGATATTCGAGCGAGGTGCGGATGTAGAGTGTTTGGACCGAGAGAAGCGTGAATAAAGAGTGGTTGGATCGGGTGGCAGTTGTTCGCAATGGGAATGCGTGTGGTACGAATTGGTCAGCGGGTGTGACTGTGTATAAGTGGATTTGGGAGAAGAAGAGTGTTGTAAGGATGGAAGGAAAATCAGTTGAGCGTGAGAGTCAAAAGAGAGAAGTCGTGCGAGCGTGTATTGTATTTTGTTTTTTATATATTGTAGGCTTATTTATGGTTTTGGAGAATCTCTTTTGGGGACTTTAGAGATAGTCCAGGCCCTCGCGGAGTTACGAGAGAAGTATTTTGACGATTCGGACCACCCTGACACGGTCACGCACTTAAGTGGGCCCTGCCTCTTCGTCTCCGAGACGAATGCGAACAGTCAGGATACAGGCGTCCTACGCGACACAAGTTCGTACAATAAAGCAGTTAATATTAACACTCGTTTTTATTTTGGACCATCCTCCTATAATACTAAATATCTTTTTTGTTTAAAACGAGTCATTGAGTCACTAAGATCCCTACAGATCTCTCTGGTATCGTCTCTTTACGTGACACCTCCGGTGGTTGCACTAGATCCGAACGTCTACAGGCGTGCGTTCCAAGGCGTTGTATGTTGCAACATTAGGTGAAATGTTGGATAAATAGCGCATCTCCGCGCGTCTTAGATTTCTATGCGGTGCAATTCGCCGTGCGATGTATCTGTCACGCGCTGCATTTCCTGCACTTTGAATTTACAACGCACTGCATTCGTGACGCGTTACATTCGCGCCGAGGTGCACGCGTTGCATTTGTCAGGCGTTGAATTTGCTGCCCGTTGAATTTCGTACGCGTTGAAATTGCCACGCGTTAAATTTGCTACGCGTTGAATTTGCCGCGTTCCGAATTTACGACACGTTGCGTCCGCCGCGCGTCGCACGGTCACGCATTTTATGGAAATAAAATAATACCGCGGACGTACCGTATAGTTTTTTAAAAATGAAAGTGGAACATAAAAAGAACAGTGTACGCTCAGGTTTCTCGGTATGGCGTCGTACGTTGGTACGGGAGCACATGAATTACTACGTCAGCCGGCAACAAGCATGTCGTGTTCATTCAGAAAATATGAAGGGTCTGGTCCGAGCACGCGAACACGAGGCCAGGAAAATACGTTTAAAAGGAAAAATGGCAGCGACCGGCTGGCTGGTAAAACGGGCCACGTTGTCTAGGGAATTCGGAACGAGGTAATCAACGAACGTGCCTCGGCCAAGACGAAAATATTCCTTTCCGTTTGGCTACCTTTCCGTCGTGGCTCAATTAACGATCCAACGGAAAAGCGATACGTGTTTGCGGCGAAGGGAAAAATAATCGTAAACGTCTTCGACTGAAAATTGTGGCAACAAAATGGCCACGGGTCATGGTTGGAAATTTCCAACAGCTGTTCCAGGGAGGTTACGTGACCGCAGTTGCTTTCTGTACGGTCACCAAAAATAACTTATTCCGTCGTCGTACATTTTAATCTTTATTACCACGATCTTGAATTCCGAATTGGTCATCAGGGTTTATCCCAAAGCCGATGAGGCAATCAGAGAATGGCCAGGTTTTACGACGTACTTTTCCAAGTTCGTTAGACGTTCCCGTTTCAACTTGCATTCGATTCACTGCCCCTTCCCCTCGATCTTACCTTCCGTTTCACCTTCCGACCCTGTTCCTGAAACGGCAAACAACGAGAGCGTTCTATTCATCCCCCGGATAGCACCGGTCGGGTTGGCTTTAAATCCGACGACACTTTCAATGCCGATGCCTTTCATCCCCTTAAAAGGCAAGGTTACGATCTGACTAGTGGCATTTCGAAACGGATTGCTGTCAGCCGATCCTTCTGTTGACTCCTCAAACACGACCGTCAATTGGATCATCTTAAAGACTATCGAACGCTGAAACGCGTCAGACATCGGCAAATATTAACATTTCGCTAAACGACGTTACTGGCCTCCTGATTATCGACAAACAACAAACCTACTGGAATAATATTTCCTTCGATTCCACGTTCTCGAGATAATAGTTCCTCGGTTGTTTCCTGAAAATTGCAGTCGCTATTCGGCGAAACGATACAACCGTTCGGTGTATAAAGTGCTAAGAGCAAAAAGTATTGCACGATTATCGGGGAGGATGGCTGTAACGTTTGTACCGCGAAAGAGCTAATAATTATCGTAATTACGCGTTGAATAAAGAGCACGCTTTTTGCGCGGTCAACTAATGGAAATTCCGTTCCATACGAGAGGATGAAAACGACACGAGGCCACCTGCCAATACGAGCCACCGTGAACGAACGTCAACTGGGGAATTAATTATTTTAATTAATTTCGTGCGATTTGTTCAGACCCCGCACGCAGAAGGCTGACTGATTGCTTTACGCGATACTGCGAAACTTTTTATTGGATCGCCAGGGTAAATTCTATGACTGACGGATGATGGAACTTCGCTTCCGAGGTCAAAACGGGTGATCGACGCGGAAACGGAAATATCATCTTCTGGGACATGGCTTTATCGAAAAAGTTTCGATAATTCTGATAAACACTTCGGACCACGGAAAAGAAACAGCGCAGTGACATCTGAATCTATGAACTTTTATCTTCTTTCTATTTATTCTTCTTCGTCTAATCTAACTATACCTCACGAACCGCTTCATTCATGTATTCTTTCGTTTTTTCATTTGTTGATGTAAAATATATGTAAGGTAATCCTTGCAAAATAACCTCAATAGAGGTTGTTATGGCTTAATAATAACAAAAAAAATTTGTCTTCGTCGGTATATCGCGTTTATGTAAGTAATTAATTATGACTCGAATTAACCCCCTACCGGTTCGACTGCTCATATTAAATTTGTTGTTAAATGGTTGTTAATCTTATTGTATTAAATGCGTTGCTATTGTCGTTGTTGCTATCTTTTGTTTTATGCGTTTGTTCACTCGTGTTGAATTATTGCATTCATTTACATAATATTCTTTTATTAATTCTTCAGAAATATTGCTATCCCCCGGCGACGTTCGACTGCGTGGACGTGCGGCCATTAACGCTACAAGTACAGGGATTAAACGCATACTTACCTTAACATTGAAAGTAAAGTAGAAAAATATATAAATAAATACAACAGCTAACATATAAAACTATTTATTAAAATATGACAGACATTTTGACAAAACGGCGGCAACAAAATTTTATAATACAAAATGTCGAACCCGAAACTGTTCATTTTGACCGGATGGTAGTTCTAGCGTCAAAGCGTTAACACGCAGGATGTGTACAACGAAGTGTAGAACAGAGGAATGCGGAGAGGTAGCGATGTCAAATCTTGAAACTTACAAATTCGCGAGTTCAGGAACTGGGAAATACAGAAATATCATGTTACGGTATCTGAAGTTTACAAACTCTGAAGCATTCGAAGTTTGTTACGTAATATTCCGAGTCTCTGTAGCGCAGTTGAACGTCCGGAAAAGGCATACGCCAGTTTCTCAGTCGTCGTTCGTCAAATTCGTAAGCGTAACCGGAGTGGAAACACGGGACAGGGAATTTGGTCGAACGTATTCACAGAGTTACGTTCGATTACGAGAAAACACGATATCGCGATGATGTTCGTGGTACAAAGGGCGATTCATTAACGTTGTAATCGAGTTCGTTGACGCCTGTGAGCGGACAGCTTCTTCGAAAGATATGATCCCCGCTGGCAGAGCAATATCACGATATATTATACGATTGTCAGTAACAACGTGGTCGAACGTCAGCGAGGATTTCGCGCGAACTGGATCTAGATCGTGTTACCATCAAGGGATTAAGCCGCGAAGTTGGATTGCCAGGGATCGGAGAAGGATAACGGAAGCGTACAGCCGGGGAATACGAATGGAAAGGACTGGAGCGGAAAGAGGAAGAAGGAGAAAGCAATCCACCGGGGAGATGCCGGTTGCCTATTCGGACTGATGAACGAAGCGACGCGCAAACTTAAATGGCAGTTGAGAAATATAATTTCCTCAGCTGTCAAACGCGTAAGCCGGAACTTGTGCCAGGGGATCTGCGCGTTTCATCCGCGTACAACAAACGTTGCCGGCTTCAACGTTCCTGTTATTCTCCCGTCGCGTTTCGTTTCCTGTCCGTGTCCCTTCGTAAACCACCCTTAACCGTTCATGCGTGACGACCGAACCAAACTTTTACCCGATATGTCAACCGTATTTATACTCAACACTTAATTGAACGGTACCGACGCGAAATTCCTCACCAAACGACACTGAATACCCTCGTTAACATGAAATATCAAACTTCGTTACTTTACCAAAGCTATAAATAATTTTTATAAACACCTTCTGCGTGTGTATACAAACGTTGTTGCATCTAATGAAATTGGAGACACTGACATACACAATGCTCTCATAAGAGAACAGCAACTTTTTTGTAAATGACTTGGAGCGTTTTATATTTGTACTCTTTGAGAGATTCAATGGCTGAATAATGGAGTTGCTGACATTTTATACGCTGAGTATATTGTCTACATGCGTGCGACGCACGACAGAACGCACGAATTTCCTGACCATTCAAGGGCTGTATCTTAAAAGTTCATCGTCTGTATTTTAAAAGAAGTCTTCTGCTTATGCCATTAACACTGCTTGTAGTTGTACTTGAAGTTAGATATAACGATTTTTTGAGACTATGAATCCTAGATATAAATCATGACTGTCACAGGGAAGCAATTGAAAATTGCATTAGGTATCATTTTCATTTTTAACAAATGTTACCAAATATTTTCACGATACTATTGCAATTATTTTACGTAGCTTCAAGTAACTAACGGGAGTATTTCTAACTAGAAAAGTGGACAAGTTTTGAATAACACGACTGTTAAATCTGTATAGAAATTTGACTGTCACCCATGGACGCGTGACATGTCAAAGTGTTAATATGATAATTAATGCATGAGTACGGTGACGCGTAGAATAATACGCGAATTCCGTAGAACGAGAGACGTAAAATAATACAGAGTTTCAGGAAGTCCGCATTCTTGTTGACTATAATGATGTAGAGTCGGCGACGCGTCGCGTTATTACGTCTTGACTAGACTCACGATTACAGACGGTCTTGTCTAGAGCGATGTTAGGTCTGTTCTCTTCCCACGCCATTTACCTCAGACATACCATATTACGATTCTTTAATCGCTTCTCGGAAGTCCCATTCGACTCGTAGACGGTCGTATATTGAACGACGGTGACGCTCGTCGCTGTCGTTGCATTATTCACGAACGAATTATAAATCGAACGAGTTTTCGCGAATCAATGATTAACGAGAAATCGCGGCCGATATGTAAACGGGAATAGTTAGCGCTACGTCGATCGTGTGTTTAGACAAACATGTTTTGCACGATTTTGCACAGCGTGTAATATACACGGTGTCGAGTATCCCTCGTGAAACGGAATAAATTAGCTCTGTACACGCTATGAAATTAGCGATTTCAACATTAACCGTATAACGCTCTAATCAGACTCGTTTCAAGGTAATCGCGCTGCAATTACTGGAACAGGGATTTCGTTAAACCGTGAAGTATCGGCTTCGAACAACGGATCGTCTACACTTGCTCGTGTTTAAACTTCGATAAAGCGGATAACGATGCTTTCGCGATCTTTAATTACATTAATCGGGGATTTATCCTCCGGACGAACACATCTTGCCCGTGGATACAGGGATTCGAAGATACATTGAAAATAAAATTTTATTTTTAATATTTTATAATTAAATATATAATTTTCATTCAAATTAAAAATTTAATAAATAAGTTACTTAAATAATCTATTGTATATAAATTAAAAAAGAAAAATTTACACTTATAAACTTATAAATAATAATAAATATATAACAAATAAATAATAAATAATATATACATATATATATATTTTTTCTTTTTGTTTTTTTGAAGTAATACAACAATTTGCAATAAATAACTCTTAACTACATTTATCACGTATCACACACGTTTTGAACAAAGTGAGATAGACAATGTCAGCGATTGATAATAAACAAATAATGATATAAAAAAACTCATCAATTTCCAAACTAGAAAATTTTACAGTCGCTGTTTGGTAATGATAAAAATGCTTTCGAGTGCAAAAGGGTTAGGATAAATGCAATATCCGCGTGCACGTTAACAAACGTAAAATTTCAGCGTTACATCGAAACAATTATATCGGTGGTTAATGTTCGCTGTCGACCGTGCGAGGAATAGAGATTGTCGACGATGCGGCATCGTCGTTCTTCATTTTGCAGCTACGCTGTCTCGCTGTTTTTGGCACGTAGCTTCTGGACGGTGTTTCAGGACCGGTCAGAAAATCCGCACAGTTGACATCCGGACGTTCCGGAGATCATAAATTCCTCCATGTATTCGTTCCGGTATCGTAAAACTAAATTCTACGTACGCATGAATACACGGCATAAGAACCGGTGATTTTTTTTGTTTGTTTGTAGCCGACAAATAGTCGGTCGTTATTTTTCGCGGAGATACGACGACGGTAGTAAAAGCGTTTCTTGGTCAGACGTCGGTGAGTAGTTTTATGGGGAGACGGCAAGTACGTTCGAGGAAATTTCATGATACTTTTTTCCCCATCTCGAAAATTTACCGGTGCAATTTTATCCCCAGTATCAATGGAGCGGTCGCGAGTCTCGAATTATTCAAACAGGGCTGCTTTGCACTCGGATCCTTGGCAGTTGCTTCTCGCCCTTTCTCGTCTTTGCTTCGCCCGACGGTCCGTTCGGCCCTTTTCGATTGCGATTCTCTCTGTTTCCCTCGACATTCCGCCGGTGCATCCTTGGTCCGTACAAAGATGCTGAAACGCTGTATAGAAAATACCGCAGCTTTTGTGGATCGCGAAAGGGCCACGCTGAAAGGCATGCCTAGGATTCAGGCGAGTATTTACCGAGTTTCCAGCACCTCGGCAGAAACGGCCCGTAACGGAAAAATAGATGTTCATGCGGGTGAATACGTTCATACGAGTTGTTAGCGCAGGTTGTACATGGTTATATCCGAATCCACTATTGAATCTTGTAACTGAAGGTCGAGCTGTAACTGAAGGTTCACTGATTGTGACTGACTGATGCACTAATTCAAACTATCTGATGGGTTGATCTAACAGACTGATGTATTGATTATAACTGGCTGACTATTGTCTTGATTGTAACTGACTGACTGATGTATTGATTGTAACTCACTAACTGTTGTATTGTTTATAACCGATTGACTCATGTATTGATTATAACTGAATGACTGTTGTATTGATTATAACTGATTGATGTATTGATTCTGACTGATCTGCACGACATTACAAACCACCCATGTTGACTTTGTGTGTCATCCGGCTCCTGCCACGAGCACGATAGAGGGTGAAAGGGCGTTCCTTAAAAAATAACACTAAGTAATCAGCGACCAAGATTGTCTCATCCCTTCCAGTGCATTCGTAGCACATTCCCTGGGTGCAATAGCAACTTGGTAGTGGGCACATGTCAAAGATATTGAAAAAAACCTCATAAACCGTGATTTTAAACAACACAACCGTCTTTGAGCTACAGAGCTCAACGAGAAATTCGGTTATGATTTGATGATGATACCGATGTGGGTTAGAGTGGACAGTTAATTAGACGGTGCTCAAACCGGCTAATATTGCCATCCTCGATGCCGACAAGCCTGTACGCCATATGGAAAGGAACAAATTTCCATTACTTCATGGTATATTGAACAGACATGTGCGAATGTCGCGCAACAAAATGGTGGAACGTTTTTAACGCGAAAGCAGCCCGAGGCCGACTTCTCTTCGATCCGATTCTTTCTCCGCGAGCGTCGCATAAACCAAACAGAAGTTTCTGCTTGCACGGGGGAAAATGGCCGCGAGCTTTTCCAACGAGCGGTAAACGCGTTAAGAGCCGAGGCACAAAGAAACAATACCGACAAACGTGGCCCCGTGTGGTTTCAAGTAAATTCCAGACGCGGTCACTTGACTCGAGGCATGCTCCTTTATCCTGTCCCGTAATACGTGGCTACGTGTATACGTACACGGAACAGCCTCTGCTGTTGCCGGTTGGTTACCGCAAGCCGAACCATTTTCTCTTTCTGGAACGATCGAACGATTGTACTAGGAACCGGCATGCACGCCGCAACGACTACAACCCGACAAATTATTCATCGGTTGCCGATGTCTCCGCCAGAACGATGCACGCGCTCCCGATCTTTCAATCATCGTGAACAACGTTAAATAACTCGACACGAAAATTTTACTGAAATTTATGATGATGACGATTTTGGGTATGTTAAATTTGGGGGACGTTGAATGCGAGACGCGTCGGATTTACGACGCGTAGAATTTGCGGCGCGTCTGCTTCTCGGCTCGATTAGGTCCTGGCTCGTAGAATTTGTAGCGCGTCTAGTTTGAGGCAGGTTGAACGTGCTACGCGTTGATTTCACGGCGCAGGGAATTTACGGCGCGTCGAACTTGCAGGGCATGAAAGTTTCTGTGCATGGAATTCACAAAGTTTCGAATTTGCTGCGCGTAGGATGAACAAAGCATCGAGTTTTCAACGCGTAGAATTCACAACATGTCGAATTTACGGTGCGTCGATTTCGCAACGCGCAGAATTCACAGCGCGTCGAATTTACGGTGCGTCGAATTCGCAATGTGTAAAATTCACAATGCGTTGAATTTGCAGCGCGTCGAATTCGCAACACGTCGTATTCGTAACGCGTAGAATACACAACTCGTCAAATTTACAGCGCATCGAATACACCTAACGCATAAAATTCGAAGCTCGTCTGTAGCGACGCGACGTATTTTCGCAACACGCTATCTAAATCAGAGAATAATCATGTCAGGTTATTCCTACGACGTATTATATCGCCTCACGCAGTACCGCAATAAATTTGTCCGAATGAAACCAGGTCGACACAAAATGTCAAATAACGTGGAACACCTGGGGAATCATATGGAACACAACCGATTTCGGGATCGGTCAGAATTTGATATGAAAGGGATATCGCTCTTTGTAAATCTGATACGCGTAATATTCATTTAACGTGCATCAGTTATTGGTGTAATTACAGACCTCTTGATGAACACAATACGTATAAATTTGATCCTGTTATTGGCGCATTACACAGAGTTGCAGTGTCGCTGTTTCATTCGGACGCGTCATACACGATCCCGTGAAAAGCAAATATTCCGTTATAAATAATATACATTGATGAATTATTAGCGACATGCAGTGTGTACGCGAAGCATACACTGGATCGAGTGCGGTGTTTTTATAAATTGCTTTCACGTGATTGCCGGATGATCCTTAATCAAAAAGTTATATACACTGCGATATAGTGTATCATCATACAACGTAACGATAAAATGCAGTAATATCATTAATCGTGTGTAACCATTAATAATATTAATCGCCGTTTTCGCGACCCTATTCAATGTACTGTCCGTCTAAATCACTAAATTTATACGTATTAGATGTTTTTCCCTGCTCAAATTTACTCGGATGAGAATTAATAAATACGCGAACGATCCAGGCAAAACAATTCACGATGCACCCCAACGTAGTAAAATCGAACTGCCTCGTACGAAACGGGAAAATTCATTGGAAATTCGATGCAAATTATTGCGATCAAAGTTGCCAGCCCAACCAGAGTACATACCTATTTATTATTTTCAAACGTTCGGTTCCATTCAGTTTCAATAATGGACGCACGATAATTTGCTAGATGGTCAGGACATGTTTTAACCGAATCGACTGGTTTGACATTAAACCGTAATTACACCGCGATCACGGCGATGTAATAGAACTCGTGTAACCGGCAAAAGGCTCGGTTAATCGAATTGTTCAGGCTGATTTAACGAAACACGAGAGAGAGAAAGAGAGCAGGATTTCTAAAAAGGGCACAAAGTCAATTTCTCAGCTACGACAGGCACATTCCGATCGTTTGGTCTATGAACCAAACATACCGTTCCCTTTTCCGACTGATTTGTCCTGTCCTTCACCCCGACCTTGAAGCGTCTCCGTCTACCTTAAGTCAGATCGATGTTACTCACCGTTACACCGAAAGGGTCCCGCTAACCGAGATGGGGTAGTTCTTTATCGAGCGTTTTGAAAAGAGCAACGGGGTCCAGAGAGAGATCCTAGGATTTCTCTCGCCCTACCGATCCACCTTCTTTGCCGGCTGTCTATCAAGCCTCCTTTTTCACCGCCTGTTACGCTGTTTCTCTTCGTTCCTCTCGGTTCAACCAGCGAGAATTGGGGATTTGCGGTTTACCAGGGGCGTCGTGAGTGCCAGACGCAAAAAACAAATGAACGAGCTACCGAAGGGGGTGAACACGGGGCCGGGGTTGAGGGGTTGACGGGGGTGGAAAACAGGAGCCCCGATCTGGAAGCTCGTAGCGTCTCACGTTTTTGTCCTCCCCCGCTCTCTTTCGTTACTTCTCTCTCTCTCTCTTCTCTTTTTTTTCTCTCTTTTCCTTCGTTCTTTCTCTCCTCGCGAACTCGGCCCCGACACAGCTTTGGTTCTCCGCAAAGAACACCTCTCTTCTATTTTCTGTTTCAACTTCGAGACCCAACTCTAACCCTCGGATTCTCGCGAGTTATTGCCGCGAACCGATAAATTCGAAACCGAACGAAAGGAAAACAACGGAGCCCGTCGGCCACGTAGGCGTTCATCGCCTCGGCCGGCCGGCAATTATTTTAATTTTATTTCGCCGTTTTATACGAGCCGCCGTTTTACACCGCCACCGATCTCCATTCTTCGCCCGCCTGATCGGTTTAATCGATCCGTTAAACAAAAATGGACGGACCGCTGTAATCCGTGAACGCGCTGTTAATCACGAGGGGGGCGATGCTTCAAATTCTTGCGCTTTTAACGCGGGGGCGATCGTTATTGGAAAAACGAAGGTGGATTAAAGTACATCGCGCGAAATAATTGGCGAATTATCGACGGACTATGAACTTCTCGGCAACTTGATGCCATAATTAACCCTTTGCGCTCGACACACGTTCACCGCTTCATGTAATGCAACAATTTTAAATGAATAACTTCTAACTAAATTTGCAGTATTATACACACGATGGTTGAACATAATGAAACGGACAATATTGATGATCAATAATGAGACAATAATACTTTTCAAAGAATTCATCAAACTCTTCAAATAGAAAGTTTTACAGGTGCTATTTGCTAATAATAAAAATGCTTCAATGCGTCAGACAAACTATTAGTAAATGCTACAACATTAAGAGGATTAAGGAGAGTTCGAATCTCAATACCGTTTTGCATTTAGCGATCCTCGACAATGCAAAGTTTACTATATTTGACCTGCGAGTGTGCCACGCGTGATTCTCGCGCACTGATTGGTCGGTGTTTTTCGTTAATAATTTAAAAAAGGATCTCCATACGACATTTTTGCAAATGAAAAAGTTGTTCAGAATGACCCCATCTACCTCCCATTTCGTCTCCTTCAACACCTTTGGGACACCCTGTATATTAAATATTTTTGTTTAAAACGAGTCATTGAGTCACTATAATCCTACAATAATGAAATCCACGGCGAAAAATCGAACGGTTTCCACGGCGATAGCTCGCGTGCCAGATCTGGCCCTGGCGTGTCTCAGTATTATCGATTCGTCGGCGTTTGTTGGAATACAAACGACAGCCACTTACTCTTCCGTCTCTTACGTAATTCCTAGCCGTGCCTTTATTGGGTTATTACTTTGATTTGTCACTTCTTACGTGGTTACAGCTTGCAGAATGCGGCTTGCGCGTCGCTTAGAGACGTTTTTGGCAAAGTCTCGCCGTTCGATACACCGATTCACCGTGCACGAACGGGAAAACGAACGGACTGGCGAACTCGGAATCTTCGTATCGTTTCGTTTTCTAGTTTCGAGCTGTACTCGTTATATTGTCACGAAGTGACAGGATTTACGGAAGCGTTCGTATAAAGGGAAGCTCGTTCAACGGACAATAGCAGCGATATAATGGGAGGCACGGATTCAAAAGTACACGAATATTGATTTTTCTGAACGCATAACCCCATGTTTTCGTTCAATTTATGGTCAACGGTCGCGGTGTTTCTGGTAACGAACTTCGATGTTGCTGTTTTATCAATAGCCCAGGTACGTAGTTTTGAGTGCAACAAATCGATTGGTCGGTCATGAAAAATTCGATGGATTACTTCTGGAAGAAGTATCCTCCTGAAATAGTCAGTGATTGCCTAAAACGGGTGCAAAGGTGAACGCACCTCGATAAGAAGCACGTCGACCTGCCAAACGAAATTAATAAATTAATTGCGTGCGATGTGTAATACATCGATCCAAAACTTCATTTCGATGCTATTAGCGTTCATATATTATTAATTGTTTATAGAATAAAAATGTAACTTTTCCTCATTTTTCTTCCACCATTCTCGTATAATTTATAATAGGAGCATTTGTCCTGTGATCGTCACGTAATGAATTATTAATTGTTTATCGGATAAAAGTGTAACTTTTCGTCATTTTTCTTTACTTCTTTCGTATAATTTATGATAGGAGCATTCGTCCTGTGCTCGCCGTGTATAGTCGTAATTGGTTAACTTTAATAAAAAAAACGGATTAAAATTTTAATAAGTTTATTTATGAAACTAAATACCGCATTTAACCGGTTAATTCGATAAGTCGCTCTATCCTCCGCAGCCGTGAAAGCGCCTCGAGTGTTATGATTTCATAAGTAACGGATTTTATGAGTAACTCATCGAGTCGCTGGTGTGTATGCAGCACCTAACGAGCTCACGGTTCGAAAACGAACGAAATCCGATTCGGTGGTTGGCAGAAACGACGAACCAACAGACGCGCTAATTTTCCCCGGGGAAGATTCGATAAAAACTGAAGGAAAATACCGTGGAGAGGGTCATTAGCGAGCAAGCATGTATCATTCATAACTCATCCGTGGAAAACGAGTGGCGCGACAATTAGCCGGTTCCTGTGGACCGGGTCCCGTGCACGATCTGCCATCCGGTTAACGAATCCTAGCACGTAGGGAACGAGCAGATTTTAAGCCCCACGTGAGACGCTAACCGCGGCGATCTAATTATGCAATTTAAATTTGAATCAACGCGCACGACGGCGATGCCGTAGCCACCGGATATACGCGTGTTAGGGGCTGATCATTTTCGAGGAGCACGCTCGCGCAAGAACCGGCTAGCTTTAGACCGCTTACTTTCGTACTCGACCCAACTGAAAGCCGTTAAAAATGTAAAATTGGAAAGCCGGGATGCAAATGAGCGTCCAGACTTAGCGAACGTCACCGTGGAGAGAGAACTTAAATTCTGACGTGGCTTGGAACATTAAGCGGGAATAGAAAATTCTTTCGGTGGCCCGAGATGAACGCAGAATTATTTCTCAAATGGATCGAAAAATCCGGTTGACCCGAAAAACTTGAGAACCTTCGAGAAATTAACTGATCGCGTCTCGATTCGCTTTTTCTATAAAAGGCAACATTTTTGGAAGCGTTACACATTTTCTGGGTCATACGTTTATCGGGTTGAATTTTCAATGTGAAAATGGAACTCGTTTTTATCATTCAGTAGTCTCGACTTGTCTGTGCACGTTTTTGGATTATAAGTCGATCGATTTTAGTCACTAACTTACCTGCATTACCGTCTATCGAATAATTCATGAAATATATCCGATATGATCGAATATACGTGGGATATATACACGAATATTCATAATATGTATATTATGCATAATATGTAGACTATGTATAATACGTATATCATGCATAATATGTAGACTATGTATAATACGTATATTATGCATAATATGTAGACTATGTATAATACGTGTATTACGTATGTAATGTATAACAGGTTTCCAAATGTGAAAATTGTGAAATAAACCATTTGCACATTTCTATCACCAGTGATCAGATACTGGAATTTTTGTCTACAACTTAACAGAGTGAGAAAATAAAAAAAATGTTCTGTTCCACGAACAACGCATTGACTAGTAAGTCAGACATTGATCATAGCAACATACGTCGTGTTCACCGCGTTCATCGTTAATATAAACATTAATAATTCTTACAGCGTCCATTAAACTTGAAATCGTCAAAATGATAATAGCACTGGACCGCAAAACTGGATTATCTGTTCGCGTCTAAATATTTCATCGAAAATGACGAATTAAACAGGAATCACCTGTTTAATATTCTGCGTCCGCGTCGTAAAGTCTGGAATGCGAGCTGACAGAGCCGCTTAGGATCATAAACTGAACGTCTAATCAAAACGCAACGCGATCCGTCCGTAACAGTAGCCACCCCCGACTGAGAGGTCATGATCTCCATCCACCGTCCGAGGGTGTTCTATGATGGTAACGTGGGTGTTTCTGCGAATGGAAACTGGCCAAGTCATGCTGGCAGAGTTATAGGTCTGGTGTACGCGATGGGTGGATCAGGAGATCACTTACCGCACGATTGCGAAAGGATTTCGCGAGGGATAGCAAACCCCTGTCGTGGGGGATCGTATGGGAAAACCAATGGCCCGTGATATTCGGTCGTGTAACCGAGAACGCTTGCAAACACGGGCCATCGGATTGATTTCGAATTCCACGGATTCTGTTTCACTTTTCTCGCCGCGCTCTTCTTTTTTTTCGCCGGCTTTTTCATTTTAACGCCCGTTTAATTGAAAGTAATTGAGCAACGTGGCTACGCGTATTCGTTAGGGGGGTTGGATCGCGATTAAGCCGGGCCATCGTGCGCGTTAACGTATTTCGGGGGTGGGCCGCGATCGCTTATCTTCCCATTATTATTTCACCAACGAAAATACGGGATCGGTGAAAAAAAAAAAAAACAGATAACCGACCGGGAACGGAAATTCGGATAAATAGCACGCATTAAAGGTCCACGGAGGTATCGCTGGATGTCCTATGAATTTATTACTAATATCAATTTCGACGATACCGAATTTAAAAGCGATAGAACGCGAAACGAACGGGATTTATTCCGCTGTCGGTTTCGGTAGACACACGTGCACACACGCGCATACATGCGCATACACACGTGCACCCGCCGTCCATTATATCGAGTGGGTATTTATCGCGAAGCGTCCAGTATCCTCTCGCCAAGATAAAACCCTCTGAAACGAGAGGAGGGCGAGTCGGATCGGGCCGCTCGTCGAGCGTAGATATCAAGCGTAACTTCCGCCAGCGTATCGGTCGCCGATCCTCTCGCTGTTTCCTCTTGAAATTCCCCGCCGATAAGATTTGCATTTCGCCCGCGTTCCAATGGAAGATTTGCCGTTACCTGTCGGCAAGCCGAGATTGGTTTGGAAGAATGTGACGCGCGACTCTGTTCTTTTACGCGAGGAACACCGCCGAGGGTAGATCAATGGATCCGAACAAAAAAAAAAAACCGGTGGCAGAAAGGAAATACGTTTATTCGCGTCAGCCGGTTATACGCCATAAACCGAAATTCAATTTGAGCGTAGGGTAGATGGTTTTATTATTCCGGCGTGGAGAGACATAAACAAGAACAACGTGCGCGACGTATGATGGAAAGACAAATTAATCATGATTTGGAAAATGCATCGAAACGCGGAGGGTGGAAGATGGAAAAATGTTGTGTATTCTGCGAATACACGTTTTGACGCTATGTTGGTATTGCTCTGTGGAGAGGTATACTGCTATACGTTTCGACACTGTGCACTACTGTGTTAAGCGTTCTATCGCCACAGGTTGTATCGTTGTACATTATGTCGTGTTCCATTATATTCACGACGCGTTGTGTCCCGATGTATTATATTTACGACCCCCTGCACTTGCGACGATTGGAATTCATGGCGCTTCGAGTTCGCGATGCTTGGAATTTTTAACGCTTGCGATTCGCGGCGTTCGGAAGTTGCGACGCTTAGAATTCGCTATGACTGCTATTCTCGATATTCGAAATTATCAATTTTTGGAATTCTTAACGTTTGCAATTCTCAACGCTTGGAATTCTCAACTTTTGCAGTTCCCAACGCAGGGAATTTTCAATACTTGCAATTCTCAAAGCTTGGAACTGTCATCGATTGAAATTTTCAACACTTGGAATTCTCAGCGCATGGAATTCTCAAATCTTGGAACTTTCAACGGTTAGAATTCTCGACGCTGGGAATTCTCAATACTTGAAATTCGCAACATTTGGAATTCTCAGCGCTTGGAATTCTCAACGCTTGGAATTCTCAACGCTTGGAACTCTCAGCGCTTGAAATTCTCCATGCTTTGAACTTTCAACGATTGAAATTTTTTACATTTCGAGTTTGCTTGAAATTCGCGATGTCTGAAATTCGCAAACCCGTTCTGTTCCCATACGTTTACGACAACATTACACTGCCAACTTTTGAGTACGAATATTAAAAACGCCGCAATATTTCATCGTCCCGTACTAATTTTGCAATAATATTTTCATCCATAAAATTTCTCAACTTCGACACGGCAATTTCCGCACACATCCATCGGCGAAACTTTCCGATTTGTTCTTCATAGGAGGCAGCGTTATTTACCGAAGTCTCGTTCGCAGGAAATAAGTAAGTTTCGAGCGTTGTTACTTGGATGGTCGTCGAATCGAACAATTCGGAGGGCGGGGTGAAGAAGGAGAAAGGGAGAGAGAGAGAAAAAAAAACTTGCTACGGCTTCAGACATCGATGGGGTATCAGGTAAGGTCGGCACCGCAAGGGTAGCATTGTCGTTCGCCGCTTCCACACTCTATCCACGTCTACCGGTTCCTTTTTATTGCCGCCACAAAGACACACGATCTAGCTGGCATACCCAATAACGTAACACACGTAGCCGCGAACACCGGTGTACCAAGAAATCGAGCACAACGCTCGACGTTCGATCACGAAGAATAATCGAGGGGGCAACATTGAAATACCGGTTCGTCGATACTTTCTTTCCGCTCGGTCTCCGATCTTATATAATAAACAACGGTCTCCGCTCCCTTTTTACCGGGCCCCGTTGTGCGGCAATTAAGTCGGTGATATACGACGAGCAGCGGCGGCGGACGAACGCGACTTTGAAAAGCTGCCGCGGTCGGAAGCCGCGGCAAAACCATCGTACATCTTCCGGATAAATCCCGGTACGTATCCCGATAGGCGAGCCGGGATCGTCCGTGCAACGTAAAAGCCCGGCATACCGCGGCGGAAACGCGGAGATACGAGGAGGTGCTCGCCGAGAAAATCTTCCCCGCTCGATTGTATTTACGATAGCTCGTTTTACGGCAGTTCTTTTATGCCGTAACGCGGCGTAAAAGAGAGGAAAGAAAGTCGACCGTGTCTTAATACCTAACGAGTTTCCGAGGAAACAACCGGAGACGGATGGAAATTGAACGACCGAGGAGGACCCCGACGCGACGCCATACTGAAAAACGCCGAGAGGAAATGCCTTGGTGATGCCTTGTACCGCGATCTTTTTCATTCGCGATGATATTTCCCGCGTTATTGCCGCGCCGAATAGATTGTACGGATTCGTGACGACGTAACCGGGATTATCAGCCACTTTAAACGGCTACTCGAACGAGGATGACTTACACGGAGAGGAAATGTCTCTTTCGTGGCGCGGCGTAAAGGATTTTGCACGAGAATTTTGATATGATTTTATTTAGTCGCGGATTATCACGAACAAAGGAACCACCGCCGGTTGTTCGAGCGTGTTCCATTTAATTCTCTGTAAAATTCAAATGGTTCCGCGCTGCCAGGGATTAAAATAATACTCGCAAGGATATACGAACCGTTCGAATGCGGGAGTGCGCCTTCCGAATTTCATCGGTTTTACATTCTTTTTTCGATCCGAGCGAACATTTTGTGCTCGCCGTTTAACGGGCCATCCAAATTGCATGAGCCGGAATAGGACGGTTCGATAAATTAATAATTTCACAAGAGTTTAATCGTACCGACTGCGTAAGTACGTCGTTACTATTTGAGCAGGAAACGTACTTCACGATTATTGCACGGGATACCCGGACAAGATGTAGGTTGCGTCCCCCGAAATAAAGTCGGAACCTCGTGAAATTACAACCACTGCGATCCGATGTTGTCGAACGATATCGATCGCCTGGGAACTGTGGCGTCGATATGCGGCCGCCACGTCCCTGCCATAATATAATTATTTAGTCTAGGTTTAACATAGCCGGTGAGAATGAAATGGGTAAATGAGTCGAACGCGTGAACGTTTTCTGAGTAGTTACTTGAAGTGTTTGCGCGAGAACGTTTGGAAGATCGGTTCGAGTGTCGCGTTGGGTGTTCTAGTTCGAGGAATGTCTGAGAACACGCGTGTATCGTTGAATTATTGGTTCAGAGTGAATGTGACACGGTGTAAAAGAAGGAAGCATGATTTTGGGAGAGAATGCGTTGGTGTGCAAGGGGGTTAGATTGTTTGCATGCAGTCTGAACGTTTTCCTAGTCATTAAGTCACTGCGTGTCGTACGGGTCGGTCAGACCCCGCGGAATAAATTATTCCGAGGTTACGCAGCAAAGCATGAGTTATTTTATCTCGCCCGCGTGCCTTTTTTCATCCCATAGAACGATCGCACGAGAGGACTTTCGTAACGCGCTCGGTATTTCCGCAAGAGTCGTTCGTAGTGGCTCATAATTCTTCGGCTACGGGGGATTCGTTCGCCCGACGGTTTCCCATCCACGTTCAAACAAGACGGTCTCGATGTCTCAGGAATCGACGTAACGCTTTGTTCGACTAACCAGAATGGATCGCGTAATTCCGCGACGCGTACGCGTACGAGAAACGGAGAATGTGTGTACCCGCTCGCGACACCGTCTTATGGGTTCCCATATTCCGCACGCGTGTCCCGCGACGTCGTCCTCGAAGGCGTACGTGTGCGCGGAACGTAGGTGATTTCTATTCATCGATCCGCGCTAGAGCCGGTCGTGCCTGGCTTATATGGAAGTAACGGCGGTTTTATGGCGCGGCTCGATTCCACCTTGACTCCCGTAATATTCCCTTTTTTATTCCGCCCCCTCGCGTTTCATTCCGCGTTTTACTCGACTCTCTCTGCGTAGCCCGCTCTCGAGCAAGGAGAGCACCGACCAGCCGGATGCGCCCGTGAAAATCCGGAAACGCCGAGGAGCAACCCGCGTTTCTCAACGCTTGGAATTCTCAGCGCTTGGAATTTTCAAAGCTTGGAACTCTCAGCGCTTGGAATTTTCAAAGCTTGGAACTCTCAGCGCTTGGAATTCTCAAAATATGGAAATCTCAACGCTTGGAACTCTCACCGTTTGTAACTCTCGACACTTGGAATTCTCAGCGCTTGGAATTCTCAAAACTTGGAACTCTACGCTAATTGTAATTTTCATTTATTCTGCCGAATAAATCATAGCTCAAAGGGTTAAAAACGTTTGGAGCTGTTGGTGATAAAATTGAAATACAACTCGGCGCACGAAGTGTTAATCGTGACATAAATATGAACTTGCCTGACCACTTTTGTTTTAGGCTGACTAGCCCATTAAACATTATCGAGATGTAACGCTCCGGATATACCGAATCGAATGAAATTCTATGCTCCAGAGCGAGTCGTCCGATCCAAACGAGTTTCATTGATCGAATTCAGCTAAATTCTTCCGCCTCGTTTGGCCCTCGCCGTTCATCAAACGATCATCGGTAAATCGTTTTATTATAAAGTGGCGTTTGATGGTTCGCGTTGCGCGAGTTAAGTAGAGGCGTGCTCCCGTTATTGTCGATCAAAACGATTCTATGCGTCCAGTTCGCGGGTTAAAACGGCATCGAAAATAACCGGCTCTCGCGCATTAAACACGTGTTTGATTTCGAAATTATGGTCAAACGGGCAACCGTCCGTGTGTAAC
Organism: Coelioxys conoideus; assembly: GCA_947623535.1. Taxonomy (NCBI): domain Eukaryota; kingdom Metazoa; phylum Arthropoda; class Insecta; order Hymenoptera; family Megachilidae; genus Coelioxys; species Coelioxys conoideus. The sequence goes on along the minus strand of OX392450.1, from coordinate 35,444,109 downwards.
ACGCTTCGGTTAATGATATCGATACATTATTTAAGCTCCGATAATTCAAACAAAATTGACAGAGTATTTGTAGCGTGTACCGTACGAGTCGAGAAATTGGTTTCGTTAGAGCGCGAACGTGTGTGTATGTACATACGTGCAGAGTCACGATTACGCGGACGCAAGGCGAAGTTAACGTCGTTATTTCCTCGCGTTCCTTTTTTTTTCTCTCTCTCTCTCTCTCTCGTTTTCAAGGACGACGATGCTCGAACCGTGAACATTTCGAGGACGAACCGCTGCAGGATTTTTCAGTTATCGGTATCGTTGAATTACTCGGATCACCGGGAACGTATGCTCTTTCCGTCTCCTGTCAAGCCAATCTGCTATCCATTCCCGTCCCGCTATTTCCCGTTTCTTTTTCTTCTTTTCCCGGACGAACGATGTTCCCGTGTACAGCCTTCATCTGTCTCCACCTAGTTCTGCCTGCTCGCCGCTGGTAATTGGATCTCTCGAACGACCGAACATTTCGGCTAATGAACTGTAATCGCATTTCAATTTGATCGTCCAGTCGTTCACGTCGTGGCCGACCGACGCGGTATTTCGGCGGATCGACGAAACATTTCGATTATTCGATCCGAATATGCGAATTATTTTTTAATCGTGCTACATCACCGACGCGCTCCGATCAACGAGTCGATAAAATGGCCGACACTCGCGCCGAGTGATTAATCTCAAAAGTTGCCGGTTACGATGATCGATGTATACGTTACGTCGCAACGCCGATTCTGACAATCGACGTAAATGCTTTCTAAAATATGAAATGTGAGTTGGAGGAGAAAAGACAGACACTCGCGAATTCTTCAAAGATTATTTATTTGATAAATTAGTTAGTTAAATTCTTGGCGAGTGTTACGCGACAAAAAGACAGACAGACTGACCATGTTGTTAGACGGCAGACAGACTGTTAAGTCGTATATGGCTTTTTTATAGCGAGAGTATTGGACCTAGACCAAAATATTTATCATTGCAGTAATTTCTGTTTGTTCGTTTTTCGTACACTTGAGATATATTATATTCGTACAACACAGAAGTCTACATTCAGGCATCATACAAAATATATATCTATCGTGTATATCTTACATATCACTCTAACTCGATGTCTTGTTCGTTTTATACATTCCTACAGTCCACTTCTACATTCGTCTGAAATCATCACTGATTCCATCGCCTCGACTTTGACTCGCATGCAAACTCTAATCAACCGTGTTGATCGGTTGGTAAAAATGCGCAAGTCTTCCTTGGCCATTTACCGCTGCCATGGCAAATTTTGGCGATCCTAACACGGTTAAAATGCGATAAAATTACCCTACAGGTCGTAGTAGTAACAGAAACGCGAGCGAGGAGTCAAAATCTTGTATCGAGTTCGCTCGTCGAGTAACAACATCGCCTCGTACCGATCGGATCGAAAATTTATGGACATCATGGAAGAGATAAAAACCTGTCGATCTTTATCCGACGGTATTAAACATTCGAAAGATCGATAAACGGGAGCCGGTCGACAAATTGCACGACGACAGGGAGCCGCGGCCGTAGCGACGGCAGTTTAATCTCACAATTAAGCCTCGCGCCATCCTCTATGCAGGAAAACCGAGCGCACCGACACGGTGGTACACGGCCGGAAATTCCGGCCGCGAGGACATTTTTCAGCGGTGCTGGTGCGCGAACGAGTGTAAATAAAATATAATGAAAATAAACAAAAAAGATGACCGGAAGGGGGTGAACGCGGGGACGGTAGGGGGTACGAAGGGCGGGCTGGAGCGAGAGGGGGTAGACGGGGAGGGTGGGATACGCATACGGTGATAAGCGGTCAAACAAAGAGGGAAACAGTCACGCTCGATACGGCGATGACGCGAAATACAAAAACAACTCGGTCAATATTGTTTCCCGCCGCAGAATTTTAACGCGCCACGAAACCCTCGTTACCGTTGACAGGATTTTACCGGTGGATTGCGCTCTTTGTAACGCGTTGTAACAGAGTAACACCCCCCACCCCCGCTCCCGCATCAACGTCCGCGAACCGGGGAAGGGAATCAGCCCTCGGCACACTCTTCGCCCCCTTTTGAACCCTTTCAACCAGCATCATCGTCCCCAAAAGCGCCTATTCTCTCTTTGTGCTCAGATATTCGACGACAGCCACGATCACCGCCCACACCGTTCAACTTTTCACAGCCTTTCCAGCCCCTCGAACTCTGTCAGAACGTGGCTTCATAACGCACCCCCGACGGTTTCTCTGTTTTTGACGCGGTGATATCGCCACGGCGTTTAACTATATTCGACACCTCCGGTAATGGCCGGGCTTACTACCGTCGACGCTTTCCACGAACGACGTAACGGCGAACGTTCGATTGGTTCGAGCTGACCGAGACCGATTGAATTCATTTTCCGGCTGTCCGATAGAATCGCTTTTCGAGTTTCGTCGCTGCTATTAGCGGCTACGATATTAATTACGTTAAAGTTGCGGAAGATTGGAACGGGGATCGAAAATTGAGAATCGATTTTTGTTTCGTTCGCTTTTTCTCCACGGGTTCGTTTTTTTTTTCTTGTTACGCCTTTTTCAGCTTCGAAACGCAAGGGCTTGAAGAGCGTTGAACGACGCGGTACTCTCCCGCTAGCGACATTGCTTCGAATCAATATTTACAGAGTTATCGGGGATAGTTTCAATTACGCGAATGCTTTTTTTCGCAGTTTTTGATTACATAACGTTCGATGGTCCTCATTTGTATGGGTTTCCAGCGCGCACAAAGAAAATTTGATCGATTGGATCGCTTACCGTTACGGTGCCCGGATTTTATTAAAAAAAACACAACGTGATCCCGGGTTCGACAAAGAAACTCTCTCTCCGCTATTATTACTGTTCCCGTTACCGTTATGTAATGATTTTTAAGAGAATGTTATGGTTTATTACGAGAATGTAAGAACGACCCCTGTAATCTTATTGCCGTGAGGCGATACAAGGATCGGGAAACTTCGTTTCCTTCTTAGCTCTCTTACACCGGATAAAGTAAAAGCGACAGAACGGTAATGAACCCTGCATTGAACAAGTAAGAACGTAACCTCGTTTCGTCTGATCTAGGTATGTACGGTTTATCCAGATATAGTTCGCTTCTCCATAAATTCGGGACCAATAAAATAGCAATCGAGCTACAAGATTTTGTCGTTACGGGTCCAAATCGAAATCGAGAGTCGAAGGGTGAAATTTGAGAACGGAGGAAACTAGCGTCGACAGACCGCGAAGGTTGTATCCGTATACAGAAGGGACGATTTTACGAGTCGAAGAGGACAAGTTCGTCGGCGTTGAACGTTATGTAAAGTTGGCTGATTTATGCGCGACAGAGTTGGCCGACGAGGCAACACGGAAGGATTCCAACGCAAGTTTAAACGCTTCTGTCGCGAGACTGTTCGTCGAACGAATAGTTGCCGTCGAAGTTTCGAGTCCCGTTATGGCGCGGGTGCACCTGTATCCGTGCCACCTGAAAGCGGGGATTTCGAATCTTGATTAATGCGCCGGAGAAATCGGAATGTAACCAGCGTCGGAAAAATCGCGTTCGTAACTTTATCGTCGGGATTTCTCGATAGATTCGCCTGGATATATGGGATCCGACCGCTGAATAATAGATGAGATTGACCGATGGTATTTTTCTGCCGAACGTACTATCGTTCAAGTATCGAAACGAAGCCGAGACTTTTGTTTTCGGTGGAATACGATGCCGGGGATTCTTCCACGGTCGTTTGAACGAGTTGTGTACCGAGGACTTCGCTGTTTTTCGGCGTTCTCGACTTTAATACGAGACGATTTCGAGGAAAATTTCTTCAAAATTTTCATGCGAAAAGTCCAGGTTTTCTTATATCTCGCATCCTACATTTCGCTATATTTTACCATGAAATCTCAAATGGAACAAAATCGAACGATTAGTGATAGAATAGAAGAGATCGCATGAAATTCTGTAAAATAAAATTGAACATTTTTTAATACGCGGTGCTCGTTTCATCGTATTCGTACGATCGTGAAAAACATATTGGTACCGAACGAAGTCGCGTTTACAGCAGCCGTTCCGAAATCGATTCGCGCATTAAAGTCAGGATTAATGTCGATTCGCCGCTGCTAATTGGCTGACGTTTAATTTAGTCTATATTTAAATTCCAAACAAGCATACGATGATGCGAGCGGCATGCATCACGAGTGTCGACACGGGATTACAGTCAAAACGACGGTTCAATGTAAAAAATGTTTCTTTCTGTTTGCCCGTGTCACGCTCAGGCAAATGTTCTTTTATTTATCACCGAGGCAGCGCCAAATATTTCGTTATTTACGGTCGCGCTGAACATGGAGATCACCGATGACCGACGACGGAAATTTCATTCGGAGCGTTGACAAATTTTTAGGTATCGTCACTTGCAGCCGGAATTTGAAATCTAAGAAAGAAATAAAATGCATGGGCGCCGATCATTATCCAGTGGACTACCCTCTATAAGTGTTAGGTCTACCGGAAAGTTCTGTCCGATAATTTCGTTTCAAGTTTGAACATGCATGCGCACGCTCTTTTGAGCCATATATGGTCCCTTTATAACCGCATTTATGCACATGTACCCTTCGAAATTAACTTTAGTAAAGATATCTCGTGTTAAATGTATTAAAAACTGCATCATTTTCCTCCTCTTCATAAACGGACGGAACTTTCTGGTAGACCTAATGGTTACACAAAATGACTGTATGTTGATCAGTTAAGACAAACGGTAAATGTGTTAGAGTAAGAAAAGTACATACTCTTAAATAGATATTAAATAGATAGCAAGTTTCTTGTTTTAAGTTACAAAGTATATAAAGATGATTTTCTTGAAATTTTTGTTGATTCTCAGCAAGATAAAACATGTATATATTTACTTGTGTTTCATCGTTCGTTCATTTCTTTTCGAATTAATTTTTAATTTCAAAGTAAATGTGCATTATACGTCGTTAGATTTAATGTTAAATAGTGTAATAAAATAATACTCACGCTAGTTACATGTGCATCGTGATCAAATAAATTGTAATATTCTCGTGTGATAAATTTATTATGTACTATGTACCCCTAGATTAGCGTCGGTTACCCCTATATTAACACTAGAAGTACCGGGATTAAATGCATGCTTACATCAAAACTGAAAATAAAGTAGAAAAATGAATAAATAAATATTGCAGCATCACCTAACATATACAACAATTCACTGGCTCGATAAAACAAGGCAGACATTTTGACAAAATGACGGCATTAAAATTTTATAATAAAAAATGCCAAACCCGAAACCAATCATTTTGACCGGTTGATAGTTCTAGTGTTAACGAACTGATAGACCTGATATTTTGGTAGCGTCAGAGTTTCATAACGTGCATGTAAAGTCTCGCCGTGAATAAAGGCCATTTCCGATCGGCAATCTTCGCCGGCGAATTGAAACGTCTGAATTAACACTCGATGGTAGACGCGTGGTAATTGCGCGCGGTAATCAAGCTATCAAAATTCAAGGAAACACTCGCGAGGCGCGCTACAGGCCGCTTCCGGCCGAATTTTCGACGAGAGCAGGAAGCGTGGCATCTAGGCAGTCACGATAGAACGCACGAATCCGTGGCGGGAACGTGTTCGCGGGGCCACGTCAAATTTACCGGGCCGGAAATGAATATTTTACCATTAACTTTACGCGTTTCCATTGTAGTAATTGCGAACACTTCCGACCAGCGGGTGCCAAACCGCAGGGCGCTACAATCAATTACGATGGCGTCATGACGCAGTCCATATATTATGCAGCACATCGAATGTCCCCTCAAATGATACCTACGTGTTTGCACGGCCGTGCTTTATACGTCGTTCGTGCACGTCTCTGAGGTTTCCGTGTGTGACGGCAACGTACGTGGCTGTGTACGTGGGGCTCGTCGATGCGTGCGGATACGCGCCACGTGCACGCTAGGACTCGCCGGTGCGTACACCACGACAAATTGGCAGCGTTAAATTTAATGTCATTCGCTTGGTCGTCGAACGACGATCACCGGCACACGTCCACGGAACACCCAGAAATGTTTTACACGTGCGTGAAAGCGTATCCGGCCTAGCGTCGCGACCACGGCCTACCCCGCGCCACTTAATCGTTGTAAATGCCGTCCTTTTTCCAGTCATTACGCGTTTCCGGCAGCTATAATTACTCCCTCGAAATAGCCCCACCTTTCTTCCCTTCGTCGTCAAATTTAGCCGCGACTTTCGCTCCTCGGATTAACCCTTATCGCTCGTACAAGGGTGGCTCGACATCGCGTTTCTCTTGAATCGTAGAAATAATTCGGATAAATAGGTGTTTCATCCTCTTACTACTTATAATAAATTAAAAATATATTTGTAGCGCACCCTGCACTACTTCGATACATTTTATTAAAAATTTCTTGATCTGTTTTGTAAATTAACACTAGTACCGGCATTAAATGCATGCTTACTAACATATACAATGATTCATTAGCTCGATAAAACATAATAGATATTTTGACAAAAGGGCGACAACAAAATTTTGTAATATAATATGCCAAACTCGAAACTGATCATTTTATTGGTAGATGTGGCGTTAATTAAGGAGTTTTAGTTAAAAGAAATTAAGGAGTGCAAAGGGTTAAAGCGTTTCGTTTCGAGACGCGATTACCCTATCATTAGATTGCCGGATAGGCGAAGTAGACGCGCGGATAGTCGGGCAAGGGAATTGGCACTATAGGTGGTCGGACAAGTGAAATACGGACGTGGATGGCCGGACAAGTGGGATCGGAACATAGATAGTCGAAGTAGAATAGGGACTGTCGTCTGACAAGTGGGACAGGACAGCGGGTGACTTGACAACTGGAACAGTACCATACGTTTTCGGGCAAGTAAAATGCACCGGGATTCTGTATCCAACTTTTACGATAAATTCTTTGAACCTAGATATACGGAGAATTAACTGCATTTAAATTGAAGCTTAACTGAAAAAGTACATAAACAGTGGGTAATACGTAAACTAGCTTATATAACCATTTTTTCATTTCGATGAAGATGAAGATTTGAAAAAAACCTCTTAATAATTTTCGTAATTGAATATGAGTCTAATGTCCATCATTTTGACAGCTTCCGTAAAGGTAGTGTTAAATAACAACATACGAAATTGTTTAAAACTAATTTTTCAACAATTTTGTAATTCTTACTTTTTTTACAATTAACGAAATTTCGATGCACTAACAATTTCAGTAATATTAAAAAATCTCTTCGCTCTTATTTTGTTAATAATTTGATTCGATAAAATTTGTATCATTAAATTAAATTCGTATCGCTTGGCTCACTAGGTCGGTCAACATATTAATGCAAATCCGCTGGTTCGATTTTCATGAAAAAAATATTCCGTTTTTAGAAAATCTCGTCGCTTAACGTCGCTGAGTAAGCAAGGACTTTCTCGCCTCTTCCGGTCGGATACTCGTCCGCCGACAGGAAAAAAATCATATCTTTGTGATTTACTGCTCGACCGATTTTCACAGCGTGTGCGCGTAGAAATAGTCCAGATAAAAATGGGGCCTGCACAGCCGCCTCTGGCAAGACTTAATATTTTTTGCGTTCAAAGCCGTTTCGACAAAAATGGTCCCCCCTCGTTTACTCAATTACGCGGCTAACCTGTTTCTAAATGAGACGAAAACGCGGTTATTTTCGCCCTGCACGACGCACAGGATCGGCACCGGTGGGTCGGATCAGCGTACGAGATAACTCTCGTATAATTTTCCCATTAATACGTATTTGCGAAACGGCCACTTCGAGCTTAAAACCCAACAGGAAAAATATGAAACTTACCAACCCGGAATGCGTCTGGTTTACGAAGATAAATTTTTTCTGTTAATAACAACGTTCGTAAAAATATCGCGTCGATCGAGATTAAATTTTACGCATTGTGTCCCGCGGCCGATTCCGCGTTCAGCCTCCGGCAGAGAGTTCGATACGTATCGCGACGGTTAAGCACGTGTCGTAATTAACGACGCTAAACAAATATTCCCCGTGCGGAATTAGCGATATTTACACGAACCGATGCACGTAAAGGAAAACAAAAATTCGAAGCACAAACGAACGATACGTAAGTCCGGTGTCGTAGTCGCGCTCGCTGACGCGTTTAAAATCGCATGCATCCACATTTTTAATTTTGCTCCCGTCGCATCGCGGCTGTTTTACACGAACGAAAGAGCAAACGGCGGAGGACGTCGACCATATATGATCGCGCGTCAGATGGAGAGCATTATTTTTCTCGGCGATCTAACGAGGCGAGAACGCTTTTTCCTCCGGCGGCCAGATAAACGGATGAGCGAGCGATTTTACGCGAGAAATTCGATGTCGTTGAAGCGGACGAGTCGATGTTTCGATTCGACTCCTAAACGAATACAAATACCGCCATCGAGCCTTCCGTTTTCGATCGATGTCTCGATTCGCTCGTAGCCGGGTCCGCGACGGGAACGCAACGCGAACGATCGGTGTTACGTGAACGGGAAGAAAATGTGTTCTCGTCCGAAACGAGGCCACCGGTTAGTAAAAAATTATGCGACGTCCTCCACAGGTCTGCGGTGGAAAATTGATTACACCCAAAGACATCGGGGCATCGAGGGTGTGGAGGTCGTGGCAAAGAAGCTACACCCATCGACGCGTCAAATTCGAAGGATTATTAATCAAATATACGTTACAGCGAAAGACGAACGCCTAGTGCAAAAGCCGCCGTCGTTTGAAACGCGATTAACCGATCATTAACTCGCCGGGCAACTGGAATACGTGGTCGCACAGCAGGAATGTGCATACGGGACACGTACTTGGACAAATAGATGCGGCACCGGACAAGTGGAAAATGAACATAAGATACGAGACAAGTAGAATGGGCTGAATATGAGTGCACCTAGCTAGATAATTAGAATAGATGGTCAGACAACTACTAGATGTAGATGCAACAATTATATATCACTGAACAAGTGGTACAACGAAGGCAGGTAGTCAGGCAAGTGGAATGCAAATATAGGTAGTCAGACAAGTAGGTAGTTCAGAGCGACAATACATGGTCAGACAAGTAGAGTGTGGCTGATGTACTCAGACGAAGTAAAATTGTAGGCAACGAGACAATTAGAATGTTTCCGTGAGTGGTTAGGCAAGTAGATTGTTCCCGCGGGTAGTCAGAAAAGTAGATTGTTCCTGTGAGTGGTCAGATAAGAAGACTGTTCCCGCGGATAGTCAGGCAAGTAGATTGTCCCAGCGGGTTGTCGGACAAGTAGATCGTGATTGTATGCGGCTATATAAGTAGATCGAAACCGTTGGTGGTCAGACGAGCAAAAAGTGAATATGTGTAGACGAAAATCTATTTTCAATAAATCCTACCAAATACATTCAGAATATTTTGTTATATTTACTATTGATAGATCCAACTAGTGAATAACGTGGCAGTCAAAGTGTTAATAACGATTGAATAAAAAATGTTCGGTCACGAAACGATACATAAATAATGCGACCATTCCTCTCATCCTGTTCCGATATAGAATTGAATTACGATAAATATAAATAAATTTCAGTAAATATCGACGAATCTCGATGACGACGTCGTAACGGAAAGAGGAGTATTCCATTTCCCGATACGCCTTTCATTGTCACGACTCCGACGAGCGAACTCCCTCAATGTTTCTTTGTCCCTGAATACGAGTTTGCTTGCATACGCGATAGGCAGATACCTCAGGAGATCACGTTGCACGATTCGTGCGGGAAGAACGACGCCGTAAAAAGCGCATAAAATGTCGCGACAAGAATACGTTCAGGCTACAGGCCGGGACCTTAACGCGCTTTTCAGTCGACCCGGGGTATCGTGCTATAGCTCGGGCAAGAGCGAACATAATAGACCGAGGCGCATACTGGAATTTTCATTTTTCCGGTCGACCTCGTGGAAGATCATAACCCATCGCACAAACTGACGCAACCACAGGGCCAGCGTCGCGATGCGAAAAATGTACGGCTGACCGGCGTCGTTGCTCCTCGTATATAACCAGTCACGGCCAGCCACGCTTTGGTCGGTTAACTGTCTGCCCTCTAGGCACTATCGTGTACACGTAGTGTAAAAAAAACCTCGTATGCACCGTGCTATAATCTCTGGGAATCGGGACATCGTGTTGAAAATGATTCATTGGACCGTGTTTTCGGTGCTGTCGGTGAGTCGAGGAAGAAAAATTCCCGTTCTACCATCTGCCCATCGGAATATTTGCTGTTTGATATTCTCTTTAATGCGATGACTGGCGGAACTGGTAATTGGTATTTACAAACTTTCGATGAAAACTGAACCGCGGTAAAAGAGAAGCACCGTTTATTAAGAACAGGCGAGGTTTCAGATACGAAACATAACTACCGACGAAGTGCGTTGAAAAACGAACCGATGTGCACCAAGAAGTTAAACACAAATTTTAATTTCGACTCGAACAGAATACTGTGACCGTATGTGGACGATATAATAGTACACAAGTGGAATACAATTTAGGAGGTCTTATACTAGTATACCGTGGTCGAAGATGGTCAGGCAAGTACACTGTATCGATAGGTGTGATCAGACAAATAGAATGTAACGACAGGAATGGTCAGACAAGTAGATTGTAACAATAGGTATAGTCAGACAAGTAGATTCTGACCATGCATATGATCAGATAAGTAGATTGTGACCATCGGTGTGGTCAGACAAGTAGAATTAATATAAGGCTGACCAAACAAATTGAACGCAACTGTATTCGGTAAGACGAGTAGAACGTGACGGTACGTAGACAGAAAAGTGTAACGCGGCTGTAAGTAGACAGATAGCAATTTGATCGCAAGTCCTCGGACAATCGAAGTTAGAATAACAGGTTGTCGGGCAAGTAGAACGAATGCAACCGTAAGTCGTCGGGCAAGTTGAAAGCGGCCGTAGATACGGAGATAATTGGAATTTGAATATCGAGCAAGTAGATCGCGAATGTACGCGGTTCAATGAATATTTCTAACAGTAAACTCGAAACACGCGTATCGCGATATCGGTCGAATGAATCGTATCGAAATGCAAACGATTCGGAACGTTCGAGTGGCAAATCAGCGGCAGTAGGTGAGGCGCTATAAGCATCCGTACGTAAATCTGGCTGCGATATGGTCGACGGTAGCAATAACCGACAACCGAAGATTGCGCGGTATAATAGTGAATGGAATTTTTATGGAGCGGCATTTTCCGAAGTGAATGTTTTATCGAGACTGCAGCCGGCACTCGGTGAGAACCGTTTTTCCCTTCTTCTTTCCCGCGCCTACGATTGTGTGCAAGAATCCCTGTCGCGTATCGTTACGTGTTCGTGTTCGTTTCTTCTCCCTGGTGTGTTACCTCCCACGACCCATACCACGGTCGCCTAACCCTTCCCCTCTCTCTCTCTCTCTCTCTCCCCCGTCTTCGTCCACCGTCGCAGTTCGCCTCTATTCTATCCATCGACTACCATTCTTCGTGAACCCGTTAAAAGCAATCCATACTTTATTCTCGCTCCGGTTGTCTCCGCGACCTTCTCCCTTTCATTATCCCGGCCGGTTTCCACGGGATGGCGTGTGTACCCGGCCTAATGCAGCCTGGCACGCAGACATCAGGCATCGCGACGTAATTTCGGATCAGCCAGGGAAAGCGAACGAACCGAGCCGCCGTACGAACGATTTCCACCTTTCGACCGGCCGAGCGCACGAAATTTCTTTTGAGCCGGTCCGTTCCGCGCGAGAGGAGGATTCCGTGAAATAAATCCGTCCGACCTGGCACGCTCGTCGCCCGAGGCCCTTCCAGATTCCTCGTGCCTCGCGAGAACGATCGACGATCCTGGATATCCGAGTATCACGCCCTATCGAGGATTTCACCGGAACGGGATGTTGTAACGCGGGGCTCTCTTCGCGACTGAGACGCACAGCGTTACGATCACTCGTACGCACGCCATGCGAACTTTGGATCATTCTCCGAGGTTTCCTCCGTGAACGGGGCGAAAAGTTTCCATCCTCGAGTTGCACGAATGCCCTTCGATTCCCTCGATCCGAGCAGGTATCGATCAGCAGATCTAACGTCGAATTCATGGATCCGTGGAAATTCACTTGGACGTTTGCTGGATCACTTGTTCCGGCAAGGGGAAGATGGTTTACGCGCGCGGAAACGCGAACGAGAGGAAAGAGGACGAAGCGAAAGGAGCGAGACGCGGGTACGAACGAAGCAGGAAGAATAGAAGGGGCACAAGTGGCCGAGAAGAAGGAGAAACGCGGGATTATGAGTTTATACCGGCTTCCCGTGGCTGGTACAAGGGGTTTGTTCGCGTATTCGATTTTCAAGCGTTTCCAACCCCCCTGGCCGAACGTCCCACATAACCAACGTACTATCCGCATTTCTCCCCTCTTACCGGCCGTCTGGCTGATCATAGGTGGGTACTCATGAAAGTATATTGCACTTTCCGCCACGGTTTACACGTTGCATTCTCTGATGATTGGATTGAAAATCGATCCCAACCGCGATCGCGTTATTGGAACGAACGCGGTACACACCGGTGGATGTTTCGACGTACGTGAGAGGTGGACAGAAAGATGCTTTTCTATCGCCTTGTTCCGGTGTCCCTTTCCCTTTTTTCTTTTCTCTATTTGCCTCTTCGTTTTCTTTCGGTTGCCTACGCTGCCGATAGCGACCCCAATCTCGAAGCCAAACACTGGTAAGCCGGTCCATCTTGTTCGATCGGTACACCAACGTCGTTTCACGCTACCTAATAAGGAATAAACAAATAAGAACGCCGGGGAAATCAGATTATGCGAAAACGATCCGTTGAAAGACACCGGAAAACGTGCTCGCGAGGTAAGAACAGATTTTATCTGTTTTCCAGGGTTTCGGAGATTCTCGCACAGTTCTTTCCCAATGGAATTTGTTCGATTCGTAGAAAAAGCGATTTGGTACCCGATAAAATAACGAAGAAGGGTACAGTAAATGCTGTTTATCGTGTGTAAGGTTTTAACAAGTAGTTGGAATATTTATTTTTTAGCGGACTAGATATGAAACAAAGTATCGGCTTCGAAAAACGGATCGTCTACGGTTATTAGATATATTAGATATATTAGATATATGTAGATAATATGTCTACATATTTAACCTTCGGACGAATATGTCGCCTGTATAGATTCTTCAGGAATATTTATAATGTGGCGAATACCACTACAATGTTCGCTGTCGACTGTGTGAAGAATTGTCAACGATTTCCAACCTAAATTGTAAGGAATAGTCAAATGTCTAATTTCGAAGCGAAAAATTTCGATCTCGATTTTCTGAAGGTTTAAATTGGAGAATCTCGTCAAAAGTTTATTCTCCGTTCGAGTATTTGGAAATTATAAAATAGAAACATTGAGACGTCGGAAAACCGAGAAACGGAAGAATCGGAAAAATGAGAAAGTTAGGAAGTCTGAAAATCGAAGAGCTGGGAGTTGAAAATTGGAAAAGCGTAAAATATAAAGACAGCAAGCAGGGAAACTGAGAAACTGAAGCTGACCGAGCATCGAAAGATACAGAAATTCGATATCGCGAAAGCTAGGAAATTGGATGATTAAGAAAATTCGGAACTCAGAAAAGTGAAAAGATCGAGAATTCCGTGTATTTTCATTTTTCCAAGCCTTCGTGATACGAAAACGGGGCGCGCGTCCGCGTTTCCGTAAAAGTATCGCGTCTTTCCGGCGTTATTTTAATTTACTTCCGAGCGTGTACAAAGACGCGACAGCTGCTCCGTCGGCAAACGTAATTATACAGCCGCATAATTAATTTTCTATGAGACGCGACAAAGAGCAGGTGCGTTTGTGGTAAACCGATAATATATATCGCGACGCGTTAGAACGCTGTACGCGTTCGTATTGTCCCCGAAGAACCGGAAACGGAGAAAAGCACCGGCTGCACAACCGAGACCGAGATCTTCCAAACGAACCCCCGTACTTGCGTAATACCAGGATTGCGAGTACGCGGGCCATAAAATGTCTGGCGTTAGCTCGAAGTAGCCGGGCAAACAGACGCTCGAGGGAACATAAAATCCGGCCGTAGAAAAATTTCGCGCAAAAGTACCCCGACGTTTTGCTTTTCCGCTCGCAAGGATTCGCTCGTTGTGCGTTTGCTCGCGTTCAACTTGTGTGTGATATCGCGCGAGTATGATATACAGCGAACTCGAACTTGATGCTGGCTCACGTCCGGGCTTTCTTTTCGTGTGCCGGTAAATCGTGACCTTTTTTACGGCGAACTTTCATTATCGTGAACACATGAAGTTGCGTTGTCACGAAGTTATATATTTTTTTGCTTGCTCGCGTCGTTACACGCGATACGCGTTTGTTGCACTTTTGGCTAACTCGTAAGCTAACTGAACTAACCCGAGTGACACTCGGGTTTTTATACTTGTCTCTTGTTTCAGCGAAAAATACTTGGTCGATCGAATTTCAGTATTTATTTGGAGGAGGTTCGATAAGTGTACGAAAGTATGTTCGCGCGGCGTGTTTTTGATACATGATAATGTAGGCGGTGTCTTTCGTTATTCCGTTTCGCGAGATCGCAAATGGATCAATTAAAATTTAATACGATGAATGTCATGAAGATCACCGACGAGCTGCAAATACAGTTTGGCCTAATGATTATTAACAGGAATCAGATTGAAACATAGATTAGAAAATTAATCCTTAATATCGTTCATAATTCATATTATCGTGCGTCGAACATGGCTATTTCTACCGTGGCAGTGCACGTGTTAATTAATCAACGAAAGCTTTTATCAGTGACCATCGATTGAAACGCGAGCCGGTAATTACAAAATGACAGTATTAAAAACATTGTGAAAACTATTAATATTTCCGCGATAAAATAAACTAAGTTCAATAATTGTTTATGAAAATAACGGTACTCTACCATTTTCACTAGTTTCAATTAAACTACGTGCACGATATTCACCGACACAATAAAAGATATTATTTTCTCGTTTGCAACAATTGTTCTCTGGTGGAACGTGAAACACGATATTCGCCACAGTATTTGTAAAGAAAAAAACAATATTAAATTTCAAGCATCGGAACGTTACGAGTCGCGGCGAATATTCCTATCCTCGCTGATAGTGGATCGGAACAACTGTTGATACACGTGTAAGCTCCAATTCGGACATCTGTTTGTGTATGTACGTCTATAGAACACAGATGTAACCAACGCCTAACCCAAAGCTACCTAAGACTTAACCAAGATCCAACCGATACGTAACCCAAGTCTAACAAAGATCTAACCGAAACCAGACCGACCGTAACCAATGATTTAATCCGCTGCCTTTGAATCACTGGCCTCTACCAAAACTCGGTCGAGAGTTAATCAATATCCGCTATTTTATTTCCAATTTGTCGGGTGGTGGCTTATGGTACGACTACCGAAATCGATTCGTCCCATAAATCGGACGTTGATTTATTATAACAATCGGAACTGGACACAACTTGCTGTTATGACTTAGATTGCTACACACTATATTTCCACACGCAGTAAATTTACTCGTAGTATTTCTCGTTCCAATTCTACGCATTGTATTACTGCGCGTTGTAATTTCATGCGTGATATTCCCACATGTTATAATTGCACACACGATATTTCCACGATATGTAATTCAATGCATTGCAACCCTACGCGTGACATTTTCACCCACTATCATTCTACGTATGATTTTTCCACGTAGTATAATTTCACACGTAATATTCCCATATATTACAATTTCATACATGATATTTCCACGAACTATAACTCAACACAGTGTAATTCTACGCACTGCAATTCTACCTATGATACATGCTGTAATTCTACGCATGGTATTATCATAAGTTACATTATCAAAGCGTTGTAATTTTCACATGCTGTTATTCTACACGCGGAATTTCCACATATTGTAATTCCGCGAGTGACATTACGACACATATTGTCAACGCACAATAATTTCACACATGGTAGTCTCATGCATTGTATTGTCACCGCGATGATTTCACACATGGTAGCCTCGTGTATTGTATTGTCAACGTGCTATAATTCTGCACGAACTCGCTGTACTACTGATACGTAAGATCACAGCTATCAAAGAAAAGAAATTTCTCGGCGCGAGAGAATAATAATATGTCCGATGTGATTGCGGATAAATTGTGTAATTGATGGAATACGTTCGACGTATAAGAATTATTGGGAATCCGAGTCGTATAAATAATTTCAAACGCGGTTTTCAAAAGTACGGTCAATTATTAATCGTATTAAAATTTCTGCTCGATGGTCATCACGCAACAGTACTCGCTGTCTGTAACACAGCGTATTGATATCCTGTCCATATCATTACCACGATACACCGTTATTTCATGGACATCAAAATTGCTGGGATTTAACGATTAAACTCGTCCCCTCGGAAAGCTTAATGCCGCATCGAGCCTTGGCAATCGAAAGCTTGTAAGCTACGCGGGCTCGCGATTCGGTCGAATGGTTGGTTAATTGTTAAAATGTTGTCAGAATATCGTTTCGATATTAATAAACACGGGACCGACGTGCCATTGCAAAATGGAATATGGTTCGTAACGTTTCAAAAATCCACGAAAAATATCGCCGATCCTTCGAACAGGGATGTAATAAAGATTTATCGCAACATGAACGCTCAGACAAGTAACAATTGCTGATCGGATAAACGTGACAAACACGCGGACACCGGTAGAACTGCAAAAAAGAACGATCCGCGTTGTAAAAACAGCCGTGGACGAATATCGCAGGCAAGTTAAACGGAGGAGCTTAATTGAATCTACAGTGTCCATTCGTGTTGATTAATTCAGTTCGATCACCGCAACGGGATACAATTGTATTATGTAGAATTGCTGTTAGGCACATTGCATGGATTGTCCACAGAACCTTCTAATCATTGAGCTTTCTCGTCGATCTCCGCTAGGTAGTCCGATCTATCGTATTATTCGCCTAATGTGCCATTAATTCAGGTGATCGCCAGCTTGCACGCTCGGCTGGTTGGTTTCCTTTGAGGTAGCGAAACAACGGGAACAAGTACATCGAGACAGATCCCTCTCAGTTTGCTTTCACGACATCAAATACGCAAATTTGGGAATTTTCGAATTCCGAATAGGTCACCAAATTATGGTGAGTAGGAAGACAACGTTTTTTCGAAAAAATACGCACGATCGAAGTGTACATATATCGCGTAGTTAACACTAAAACCACCAAAGGGGTCAAATGATCCTTCTACAAATTTGTTACATCAAATGACAAAATTTGTCAAGATGGTTTTCTTAACATCTGTAGTGATTATTCTTAACTTAAAGAAGCAATAATTCATGTATGTTTCATCGTTTGTTAATTTATTTGTCAACTTCATTTTTAACCTCAAAATAATTGTGCATTATACGTCGGTAGTTTTAGTGTTAACAAAATGAATTGCAGAGTATCGTTAATCCTTTTTCGCGCTCCATCATTACCGAAACGATCGCGTTTTAACGTTCGTGCTAATCAATACACGATGCACCTGGCAGCGTGTTATTAATAATAAAAGCTCGTCTTTCACGATGTTTGAGGCGTTTTCATCGACGGTTCGCACAAGGGATCGTGGCATCGGCAAGCAACTCGGATAACTATTAATTCGACAAGTACCAACGAAACGAATCGAAACCTTGTACCGTACGGGTGAAATTCACCGGAGTACAAAGTAACAAGTGTGGGTGCAAGTGCGTGCTCTCCGCCCTGATTATTATCCATAATGTGTCGAGTATCGTTGTTAGCCGGTAACAAACGCTCGAATAATAGGAAGCCGTCCTGTTTTCAACGGTAAATGGAACAAACAACGACGATAAGCATGATTATGTTCTCTACTTGTCTGCCACTCGTTCAGAATGTTAACCTGTTCCCTCGGGTACTCAATGATAATTAGAATCGATTTGCTATTGTTCCCGATGAATGACCGGCCGTCGCTATTAATTGTGCCGCGTTTCATTTAATATTGTGCGTGATCTTCGTGCCGGGACGTCGAACATATCGCGAAACGTTCTGCGACATCGACAAGCAAGATCCGCAGGAAATCGCTATCCTGACTGGATCAAAATTAACGCTTTAACCACCACACATGCACGGAGTCTCGTACGCGTCGTGTTATTGATCCAAGTATCAATATACTGTTATTAATAATCTCCGTTAATCCACCCTGTAAGCTATTCGCTTTCGAACTACGATTATTATTTGGCAGAGGTTACAATACCGTGGTTACGCAACCGAACTATCTTCCATGATTACACTAGCGAAAAAGGTTACAGTCACGACGAACATAATTGTAATTGCATGTCAGTCACAGTGTTAACGCTAGAAGTACCGGTATTAAATGCATGCTTACTTCAAAACTGAAAATAAAGTAAAAAACTGAATAAATACATATTGCAGCATGACCCAACATATACAACCATTCATTAGCTCAATAAAACATGACAGACATTTTGACAAATGGACGGCAATAAAATTTTGTAATAAAAAATGCCAAACCTGAAACCAGTCATTATGACTGGTTGGTAGTTCTAGTGTTAATAGTGTTTAGTGACGAATAAACGACACAATGAAATCGATGATGATTCCTAACATTTGTATAAGTAGATTGTAGGAATGTGGTATGATGGTTACGTCTAATTAATCCGAAGTTTAATCCGAAGAGAAAACGGAAATTACTGCAAATGATATATTGGGCGACATCAAACTCGGCCGCTGTAAAGGGGCAATGTACGACTTAACAGTAATTATCGAAACAATAGCGAAACGAACGAGCGACAAAGGGGAACAGTATATTTCGTGCAGATCCGATAAAATTATCGTTGCCGGATTTCGCTGTCGAAAGATATTACCTCCGTGAGAGTTCGCGGATCGATCGACGACGGCGGTTGAGTCCCGGGTTCAATTTTATGATTATCGAGAGGATAATTGGTTACGCGTACCGTCGGCCAAATGTGACGATGGTAAAACAACGGCGAAATCGAATTTTCGCGGGACAAAGGGTGGTGCTCCTAGCGTATCATAATTTATTTCGCGGCCACGCGAAACAAATTTACGCGCCCGAACCGTAATTTGGCAAGCGAGTATCAGCGATTATTTCGCGGATCCCGTATCCCATCCGGTCGACGATGGCAACAACGCAAGCCTGTATTCATCAACGGGTAACTGCGGATATTGCAGAAGCACGATCTCACAGCTTGCGGTACGTATGGACACGAAGAGAAGCTGAGTCTAATCTCGCGTACAGTGGGTAACTTCGTGGAAGACAATCTAACTATCTTGCTCACGTACGGAACAACGGTGTAACTAAGGAGATAGCCAAAGGGTTCGTCGGATCCCAACAGGAGTCGAAGTCCGTCTAAGAACTACTTTCCCTCACGTACCGCGAGTCCTTCTCCTCTCCGGGCTAAGATGAACAGAACTCGCACAATATAAGGCTTCCCTTTACTTTGCTCTCCGACTGCACGAACTACCATTGTTAATATTAAGTTGTATGTCGAACCACCCGGTATCATACGCCAAATTTCATATGCCTTTCGTACCGGAATCAAAAACAAACATTATTATATCTAACTGGATACACGTGATCGACGTTCTTCGAATCTCCCCTATTCTCATTTTTAAACGAATGCGAATTCCTTTTTTCAACCGCTTGTCCTACGATTTACTCGGCAAGTGCGTCAGACACATCGAATTATTAATTGGTACGATATAAAGGTGTCCAAAGGAATGTCGAGACTGTTTTGCATTTGGTGATCCTCGGCTGTGCAAATTATAATTAGACTGAAATCGAACATTCGACCATAGTGAAAATATAAAAATGGTTTATCGTGTATGAACTACGAGTACGTTAAAAATGTAGTTCACCATTATAGCGCAAAGGATTAATTTTGCATGGATCTCGTATTTGCCTCCTAGAATAAAAGCGAAATAATTCTCTAATCATTTATTCGCGACACTCTATCGATCGTCTACTATCAGCGATTACATTTCTCGTACGATTATACTCTTTTTAATTTTGCAGAGACCCGGTGCAATGTCCGCCTCTATATTTGAGGTAAAAGCACCTGTGATCACTTTAATTAAGGTATTAGATACCTGAACTTTACCACTTTCATAATTTCCACCGATATTCGACCCGGTAGTCATACAATATTTAAACGTATTTGCCGATTAAATTCCACTCCGCATTTACTCGATGATTCTCATGAGGTGTCCGCATAGATCTGGCACTTGATATCGGGAAACGTAACAATGGTGTTACCATAATCGTGCTTTTCTGCTCGCGTTACAACGTAATAATACTCCATGCAATATCGTGCATATTATAATCCCACGCCAGCATTTTAACGAATTTCTGATAATGAAAACGGTGTTAACGTTTGATCGTTCGATTATGGTTCAATATGTGATAGAATTCGAAGGTGCAGACGCGGAATAATTTCACCGTTCTCCGTGGAATTCACACCCGTTCGTACACTCTTTTTGCCAGCTGTCAGAGAACAAGCTCGATAAGCACAAAATACCATAAAAATTTCCATATCGGAAGCTTCGCGATCTCTTATCAAATAGTCTTGGAATTCAGAATCATCGACGGCTGCGTTCGTTTGCATATCTCGCGACGGAAGAGGCCTCCGCCAAAGAGTCGACAGGAAATAAAAGTATTCGATGGTTGCTCTGCATTTAAGATTTTCTAATCAAATTATCGAACGAAGGTGACTTTACGTTCTATCGCTAAATGACAGAAACAGACCAAATTACATGATTCCGTATAAAAAAATAATTAAAGAAACTCCAATTTTATTCCTGAAGGTTTGACAATTATCATCACCATAAAATATCGAATACTCGATTGAATATCAACTAAAAAAATTATCCGATATATCAAAGACGTAGATCAAAGGCATACGATTTGATTCTTCTATATGAAAAAGTATGAACGAAATTTCAACTTTGTTCTCGAAGAAGCTTCAACGATTATCAAGAGAAATTTTGACAATTATCGTCCCTGTAACTTATCGAACGCTTCATGAAATATCGACTAAACAGATTACTCGAGATATCAAAAATATAGGGATGAAAGTCGATTCGAAACACGAGAGTTCGCCGAAAAGTTCGGGTCACGGGCACACGACGAAGAAAGCTCAACGAAGGAGCACATCCGCTTTAATTTTAATTGAAGACTCAAAAGAAGAAGTCCCGTCTAAATGAGGCGACGTCGCCGCCACGATCGACGTCCCGACGCGCACAGCGTCAAACTTTTTGCCGTTGCCGGCCCGCAGCAAAAATGGCACTCGATTAATTTGTATCCCCCGATTCACGGATAAAGCGCGTACAGGTTCAGCTCGTATCTGAATAAAACATCGGAGCCGATCCAAGCGGGTAACTAAATTTTAAGCAATACCACGGCGCCACACCGATGTCGCGGCGACCTTTTCAAAGTTCAACGACACGCTCCGCGATTTGTAGCGCTCTATTGGGAATCTGGCATAAAAATTGTAAATCGGTGGATATACCGGTGGCGGTGGTCTGATACCGGAGGGAATAATCGTGCATCTCGGAACGACCTCGAAACTTCTCAACCCCTTTTACCTCCTATGAAAAAGAACAACTTCCTCGGGCGAGAGGGGGAGAAAGGGGGGGGAGGAAGAATAATCGAACGTGGAGTATCGAGAGGCAATACCGTTGTTAGCCCCGGAAAAACAGACCCTTTGCCTCGGGCTCGCGAGCTTTCCCAATTTAGACGATCCCCGATCTTGCCTTTGCCTCTTAGAACTTCCGAAATATGGGAATTCGGGACGGGTTTAATTCGGAGATCCACGAATTTTAGGAAAATACCGGAGGTTAGATTATCTACGAATTTAGAACGTTTAGGGATTTAGAGAACTCTCCAGGTTCAAAAGTCCTGAAGGTTAGGGATCCTCGAGGTTCCGGAAATCCTCGAATTTAGCGAATCCCAACTTTAACCTCTTGTACAATTTATTTGTCCGGCGCGTTAGTTAGAACTAACTACTCACAGCTATAATATTAATACGAGTAGAGAAAGTTAAAATGTTGTACGTATTTCGATGACCCTCGAATATGAAAACTATAATTGTATATGAACTTTATGTATGAGCGTATTTCAAATGTCATTAAGGTTTATTACGTATAAACTATGAGTGCGTCACGAGTGAGACTCGTATGACAACGGGTCAAAGGATCTCCGAGGTACGAGGACCCCCAGTTTAGGGAACCCTCGAATACAAGAGATCCTCGAGTTTAAGGGATTACAAGTTCGAGGGATCCCGAATTCCGTGAATCACTGAATTGAAAATGCCCTCGAGCGTAAACGATCCCCGAGGTTAAGACATCTCTGTGCTAAAATCCCCCGTGTTCCTAAAAAACTCCTCCATGTTTTTTTAATAATATCAACTATCGCAGCGGGTTTCGCGAACTCTAACAACTCCTTTGGAGGACAAGAAGTGTACCGAACACCGAGCGAAATGGCAAACGATGGTTAGCCAGAGGCCGCCCCGATGCACCGTTGACTTCTTCATTAATGGTAATGATCGTGTCCTAAAAGTCTCGGTGAAGTTGCGAAAGGAAACATCGCGATTTGTATTCAGGACGCGATATGCCGTCGCTACGAAGCGTGGAACAGGGTTCGAGCCAAGCCGAGTCGAGTGGGCGGTGGGTGGATTCGCGAAATAAACTCTTGAATAAGAGAGAAGCGAAGGGGTTGGCGAGCGAGAGAAGAGGGTGCACCCAACGGCTAGACTCTTGCGCTCCAGTTCGGCTTCCGACGATAAAAGTGAGCTAAGACCACGCAAACACCGACGCGATCGCGTCGTTCGTACGGGAACGTGTATACGTGTACGAACGTACGAGTCACTTATGGCGACGTCGACGTTCCACGGTGCGGGACACTCGAGGACGCCTTTTCGGAGACTTTATTTGGCGACGTTGCTCGATACTCGACGTCTCACTGCCCGTTATAATCGAACGAAATCGAGAACCGATGATAATTTCCGCGTGCCGCGCTTACGACGGGGGTCAACGAAATTGTGACAGAAACGTACTATACTTCAAGTTATAACGAGCGAAGTGGACGTAAAAATAAGGAAACAGCTGTCGACTTGATCGCTCCTTCAATAATGGACGTTTTAGTTGCACAAGTTTAAATTAATTATTATATAATTATACCCATGTAAGTCTGTCATGTTTTATTAAGCTATTGAATGGTTGTATATATTATGCGATGCTGCGGTATTTATTTATTTATTTTTCTATTTTACTTTTAATTTTAAATCAAACGTGCATTTGATGCCGGTACTTCTAGTGTTAAACTTCGAGTGCGTCACGAGTCATCAAACTATGGCAAAGGGTTAAAACTTCGTGCGGTCCTCTGTTATTAACCCCTTGTCAAACGTGACAAACACAACTCAAATTATGAATGCTCTACGGCTTGAACTTTAGGTCCGACTATAATTTCTGTAGCCAAAGACCACTGGACATAAAATACGCGCAACATTTTATATTTCTTCGTTTGTTGTAATATCATATGGTTATCTGCTTTTGACATACCCACAAACAAATTATACGCCCAGGGGTTAACAAGTATCGAGCAAATTAATTCTCATTCGTCAACGACAATAACAAAATAATAAAGTGGACACCGACACGTACGATCCACGAATACATTTAAATTCATCGTTGTCCGTCAAAGGGTTACATCGCCCTCGTATATGAACGGATAACGCACCGTCGCGGTGTTAACCCCAGGAAAGCGTGCACGTAGCTAAAATTGGTAGTCCGAAGACGATTTAAAAAGCGCCGCGAAGATGCTAACGCGAACGCGTCCGGATAATGCAGGCCCCGGTGTACACGGAGTTGTTCAACGGTGGCTGCCTTTTGAGGCGGTACCGGGGCAAAAAAAAAAAAGAAGAAAACGCGGAAAGATACCCGCCTATCTCGTGGTTCGTTTAAACGAGACCGACTAACGGAGAGCGGTAAACGTACCCCAAGGGTAGTAACCCGACCGACGACGTTAGCGGGCGACTCTGTATGTTGTCGAGTAATTAAACAAAATATAGAAACAGTTGGCGTTTCCATGGCTCGTCGCCTCTTTACACGGACGGATCTTTTTTAGAAACGGCACCAGCGCATTGTGCATCGCCACCGTTCTGTGCAAACCAACGTAAATACGCGCGAATGCGTTCCACCACGGGACTCGCTCTCGGCTCTCAGAGAAGCTGCTTTGGCTTTCGAGATACCCGACGTCGCTGGAACTCTTGAGCAAACGTACTTAGGCGGAGCGTTTAAAGGCCTCCTCTCTCTCGTTGATGCCTTTCTTCCTCGAGTAAATGTAATTAAAAATACTCGCTCGGTTAATTTCCAAACAGTCGCGAACGCCACCGCCACCGACGGGTTATCACCGAAAAATTTCGTTAATGGCGTGTACACAGCCACGAGTGGGGTAGTCACGTTCTCGGACAAACAGAAACTTCTTGCTCGGAGGGTTGATCCTGTTAGAGGGAAACCGAACCGACGAAGACGCCGGGAAATTGTCGTTGCTTGCTTATGCCTTTGTCCGTTTAAGCCTCCCGCTAATAATTATAATGTCCGCCGTCGGCTCGTGAAACGGATTACTCGTGAACTTCGTCTTTGTGACCTGCTTCTTTTGTCGCGAACCGAAATAGCCGATGTTTCATTTTGTGGGATCGGGTCAATTTCCTTGGCTCGAACGAACGCGCGTCGGGATAATAAAGAAGCGAACCCTCTTCGAAGGCGAAGTCCACTTCCTTCCGCGTGGATAAACCGGCCCTATTGTGTCCTCGTTGTCGTTTATTTATAGCGAATCGCATGGAAAATATCGTTACGTTATTTTCGGTGGATCGGGAGTGAAAAGTCTGCGTGACGTATCGGAAACGCGTGGCTTCTCAAACACTCGACGCCACTTCTTACGAGTCGTTCGATATAGACGCGATCTTGGATATTTTTCAAAAAGCGAACGACATTTATCGCGGACTAATTCGAAACGTTGGTCATCGCTTGACTGGTTCATGCCCTCTCACGGGATTAGTCAAATCCCGAAATAACACCGTAAGCGAGTAGAGTTTGCATATAACGTACAAATCTCTTCAACGATGTAAATCGGACACTCTAAGCTGTTTGTACATAAGCCTGCTGCATAGTATATTAAGTATGCGCGTCATTTCTGATTTATAGTTATCTCGCAACATAGTGGTACTCGATTTATATTTGGAAATCGTAGCAAACTGTACAATATAACGTGATCTACGTTAACTCTCTCTCGGTACGTTCACTTCACGCGAACGCCTTTTTATCGTAATGAAGTTCTGACGATTCTTGTTATTCTTTCGTACTCATTTGATGTATCTGTAACGATTTATTTTTTGATTGGAATGATTAATTCTGTTAGTGGACTGATTTATTCTTTTAATAAAATGATCTATTATTCGATGGGAATAATTTATTCTATTAATGGAATGATTTATTCTTTTAATAGAATATTTAATTCTTTGAATGGAATGATTTAGTGCTTGACTGAAATGATTTCTTCTTTTATTGAACTGATATATTCATTGAATATAATGATTTATTCTTTAAATGGACTTTATTTTCTAAACGGGTGGTAAATTGTATAAGAATCATAATAGCAGTGATACATCGATATTAACTGTATAATGCACGTCGAAATCAGATGGAACAAACGGAACCTGGATCCTACAAAATATAGATCGACTCCTCCGCTCAAAAGATTATGAAAAGCGATTGAAATAAGCAGAGAGGCTAATAAGTAAGAAATAAACATTTGTCGCAAAGCGAAATACGATGGCGTGCAAGTTTGTATCGAGACTGTAGGAATCTGTGACTTGACCCACCCCGAATGAACATACGCCGATGATTATAACGATAGTCACGATACGGAATATTCGATTCGTTAATCACGTAAGCAAACTAGTCGCAGCGAATCGTGCATAGGAATATTCATCAACGCGACGCGGATGTTCGCGGTTGAAAAGGCGCGCGCGTACAGTAGGTACATCGGTGGCGGCCGTATTTCTCTGTTTTGATTTCGGACAGCGCGGCGCAGACAGCGAGAGTAGACGTGAAAATAACCCACGGCAGGAGGAAGGCAGGTCTATTAATAGCGAACCGAAGAGTATCTTTGTCGTGTGTTAGGCAGCGTCGCCGTCGGGTTTCGCAGCGAAATTCGTCAGTCGATTTACCGTTCCGCGATACATTCTTCGCACGTACACGCCGGGGAAACGCGTAACTCGATCGGAACACGATGTTCCGCAGAAGTTTGCGCCCGTACCCGGCAGCCGTTCTCGTTGTCTGTTGAATTTCCTGGCCCGGCGCTGGAACCGTCTAAACATCGGGAAACCGGAGGAGAGTGGCCCGTGTACGGTAGAGTGGCACAGTTAGACAGGTGAATAGAGTAGAAGAAAAGGCGAGTAACGCGTCGAAGGGAACCGGGCGAAAGCCGTGGAAGCCGAAGTACAGAGTGGCTGAGAGAGCGTGGCGGCCGGATGGTCGAGCGCGTGTGAATACCGCAAGATTCTTCGAGGGTTTCACGAGTTTGCCTTTACCTATAGACGAACTGGAAGGAAGTTAAAACCACGTTCGAGTGAATCTAAATAAAGAACTATGCGGACCAGTGGATGAGGCACGGGGCAGAGGGAGGGGCCGGTGCTGGCTGCGAGAGGGATATGCGGTGAGTAAGAATGGTACAGCGAACCGCATGCAGCATCGAGGCGAACACATTCCCCAATGGCGTACGGATCAGCGACCGGGAAGGAAGAACGTCGGACGTCGTCGCGACGGAAGCGTCCGTGGAGCAAGTAGCGCGCACGGATCACGAGGGACGCGGAACGGCCAGGTTCTCCTTGTTCAAGTGGTTCAAACGGTCCGGTAATCGCGAGCCCGGCCACGACAAACGTCGGAAGACGATCGACAAGTTGAACGGCGATGACAACGATAGACAGAGGAGCGTCTCGTCGAGCGCCGAGAGCGTAGACACGTTCTACAGCACCACCACCGTGCGTAGTTTCGCCTTCCAAACCGGAACACTCGGCAGATGCGATCGACTGTCGTTGGATATTCTGGAACAAGCGGCGGAGGTAGGCCCGTTCGCCGCCGGAGCGTCGAAGGTTACGGTTGGCAACAAAGAGAACGAGCTCTCGGACGTGGCGTGCACGTTGCCCACCAACCGAAGGGACATCACCGCCAGATATTCCCTGCAGCCGTCGACCGCGTTCAATTCTTGCGGACATCTATCGTTCCCGGATCGACGATTGGTAGAGTCGTTGAAGAGGTTCGACGATCGGAGGGCCAGCTGCAACGCGGACTCGGTACGCAGGCGGGTGCACGTGAAGGGAAAGCGACGAGCGCCCAATCCACCGGTGATCTCGGCCAAAGTGACGGAGGTAGATGCACGGGAAACGCCGAGAAACAGCAGCAGGCGGAAACGACGAGCGCCCAAACCGCCCGAGAAGCTGGTTGACGGTAATTCGGCCGCGGAGAAGCGCGAGCCCTCTCACACCGATGGCGGGATGGACGTAGAAACACGAACGGACACGGAGGACACGCAGACACTCAGCAACGACACGCTGGTGCTTCAGGGCGGTGTTCTGCTGCCGAAGAGAGAGATTAAACGGGACGCGAAAGAGAAGAACGCGAAAGCCGCGAGCCCGAACTCGTTAGACATAGCCGTTCCTCGGGACAGCTCGTCGACGACCCATACCGTTGGAACTCTGAGCACAGCCATGCCACGACCTTGGTACAAACGAAGCGTCTTCGAACATTCTCGGGATTCCGGACCGTCCAGAAGGGGCGATGTTCTCCGGGGGCCTACAACCTCGACGGTCGAAATAAAAGAAGAATGCGCTGCCTCGAACACGACTGCCTCGACGAGCTACTCGGTGGACGCCTCCCTGTCGAGATTGAACTTCTTCCATCGTGGCGGACAGGCGGACGAGCGGAAAAGGGAAGCGAAGAGGAAGTCGGGCCTGTCGATTTTGACGAACATCAGCGAGCTCGACAAGGAGGCAGCAGCCATCGTACAGGAGGAACAAGCCCGCGCACGAGCCTCGATGTTGTTGAAGTCGTCGAGGTTGGTCGACGCGTTCGAGAAGAGGAACGAGATGAACGAGGAGCTAGTCCAGGACATCGTCGCGTCCGCCATGGAAACATCGTCGCCCAGACGAGGCACCCGGGCATTGATCTCCAAATTCAACGCCATCAGCAACATCACCAAGGTGACGGTCAACACCAACTTCTTCGCCAAGAGCAACAGGGATCAACCGGCGACGAAGTTCGAGCGGGACGTGGTCAGGAACGCGAGATCGTTCGATCAGCCTGTCGACTGGAAGGAACATTCGAGGCTGTCCTCGCAACCGCTGACCACCGGGCAAAGTAGTCGCGTCGAAAAGGACATCTCGAGATACTTCCCTCCGCAACAGAAATCAGGGAAAAACAAAACAGAGGCTGTCGGCGGGAAAGTTGCTTCGGAGAAGGAACAAAACGATCGACTGGCCAGCGAGACTTTCAATAGGATATCGTTCCTGCAAAGCCAACTCGCCGCAAATCGGTTGAACGACCCGGCAATCGTTCAAAAGGATAACGCGGCTGCCTTGATAGAAGAAAAAATTAGATCCAGGCAACTGATCAACGAGAAGAGAGAACGGGAGGGTAAAACGAGCAACGCGGACCAGAGAAGGTACCCGTTGTCCCGTGCACCCGCGGAAAACAAGGAGCCTTTGAACGTCGCCGAGGAGCCCAAGAAACCCAACAAACAACGATCGGACGGCGTGCAGAAGGAGTTCTCGGATATCTTCGAGGAGATCGATAAGCAGCTACGTATGAAAGAGTTGAAATTCATCGATCGTCGTTTGGACCGGGCGAACGCGACATCCACTAATCAACGGGGCAAAGTTCACGAGGAGGAAGCCGGAATATCAAGTAAGGTAACTAAAGTGCTCGATATCTTGGTGGAGGCGGAAAAGGACGCCAAGACAAAGACGTCCGTGCAGCCGGAAAAGTCGATACCGGTCGAGGACGCCCGTTCGACGGCCACCAACGCTAAATCGAAATCGGACAAGACGAGATCGCCGATTCTGAACACCGTCGACGATCCAATTACAACGGATTTAAAGGAGATGCTGAAAGAAATGAAACACTCGTTACCGAAGCGTTCGAGACCCGGTAAGATCGTGATGTGTAACGTCAATGTCGCCGATAGAACGAAAGATATACCGGGTGGCCGGGATAAACCCACATATTTCGTTTCGGCGGTGACGAAAGTCGAGAATATCGCGGTACAAAACGATTACGAGCTGGAGAAGCAAAAGGTGTCGTGTTCCGTGCAGACCAGTGGAAATCTCCGAAGATTGAATCAACCGCCCGTAGAACAACCGTCCACATCCGGGTGGAAACAGGAGAACGTCGTCTACAAAACGTCCGGCAGGAACATGGCCGGTTCGGGTCTGGTGAAAAATACGTTCCAACTGATACGGCCACGGGACTTCGCCGAGATCGAGGCTACGAAAACTACAAGAACCGCTTGCACCAACGAGAACACTTACGCGAACGTGATGGAGCAATCGCTTTATGCCAATGCTCATGTTCCACCTTTGCCGAAGCAACGTTCAACGAAGATTACGAGAATCGATGATGTCAATGAAAGAATCACCGCGCCGGTGATTGTTGCCGAACAAAAATCGAAGGAAAAGGAAGAAACGGTTGAAAGTGGCGAAGAAGGTAATGACCGAATCATCTACACCTCTGCATAAATTGACGATTTTCCGTCGTATTTGAAAACAGAGAACAGTGTGAACGCGTGTGAGTCTCGTTTCTAAAAACAGCGGAGAGTAGCCAGATAAGAAAATCAGGGTGGTAGCTAAATGTAATTCGCATGTCATCTCTTGGTTATACCTGCTATAAGATATCGACCTAATAACGTGACTTTGTCAATTAACTGATTGCATGAGCAATAATTGATGTTTTAACGTGTCATATTAATGTATCCGTGTACGACAGTCAAGACGTTAATTTAATGGACGAAGACAGTTCTACGACCGTACCAAGCATCTAATTTTATTGTCGCGCGCTCTTCTTGTTGAATCAAACTCTGTCCTGGTTCTGTTACAGACGGCAATTCAACGGAGAAAAACATGAATACGCTGGCCATAAACCGATTACTCAGAAAGTTAGAAGCTGCAATCGCGTCTGGCCATCATCAACAAGCTGCCGGGTTGGCGAAGGAGCTGGCACGACTCAAGATCCATTGTTCCGTGATTCGACAACGATCGGCCCGTCTCAAAGATCAGTTGATTAAAGTCAATATGTACATTGAGGACAAGCTTGCTCACCAGGGACCTATACCTCTTCAGGTAAATACCATCTAGCTACTCAAATCAACGTGCTGGTATACGCCGGCGTGCTATCGGTTACCATAGGATATTAGATGCCTTTACTAAGCTAAAATATAATAACAGTTGCCGAGCAGGATGACGGTGGCCGAGTTGAAGACGAAGATTCACACCGAATTCGAGATACCCACCAACGTGCAACGATGGATCATCGGTAAAAATCTGGCCGATCGCGACGAGGCCACTTTGAACGAATTACAGGCGGTGGATGGATCACCGATATTTTTATATCTTGTTGCGCCAGGTAAACTACGTCGTGAATCAGTTTCTACGTTTCCGATCTTTAGACAATCGTCGATTTCGGAATTTAACCCCGTGCCGTACTTTGACGACTCTGACACGTGACGCGCCCACAGTTCGAATGTGATGAATTTCACTCGTATTTCCAATACGTTTCAATTTGAAGTTCTAGTTCGATTACAATTTGCAAAGTCAAGGATCCTTTAATACAAAATTGACCGTTTTTATATAAATGGTTAGTTCTGACGGACACATCTGACGAGTAAATAGTACGACAAGAAATTAAGCGATAATTCGAACTTGAATTCATTTGTAGAACTGAGATCGACAAATGTGATACAAATAGAGGAGCCCGTTGATAGCGGTACAAAGGAGGCGGAAAATTTGATAAATGACGATGCAAGCACGCTCACGGAAGTATTGCAAACTGTAGAGGGGGATCGCAAAGTAGTTGAAGAACCCGAGGTATTAATTTGAATGTATAATTCAGACAAATGCGAACATTTTGTTTAATTCATGAAACAATTGCGAATAGGAAACGGAGGAGAGAAATACACCGGAGGAGGTGAGAATGGAACGATACGAGGAATTGATCTCTTTGGAAAACTGTGACGTAATACCGAATTCGGAGCCAATCGAATGTCCCGTATGCTTCGTTACATACGGTCCACGCGAAGGTGTAATATTGAGAGATTGCTTACATATGTTTTGCAGGTAATAAACGTTGATATTTAATACCTCGATTACTATTACCATTATCGACACTAACAATTAAATTCGAACAAACAAGATTCATAAGGTTGTTCTAAATACCAGAAGTTCGTGTAATTATCACACTCTTAGCGCAGCTTTTACCTCAAAACAACAAAATAATCATTTTCTCGCATAATCGTTTGAGATATAACGATGCTGACTCGATCAAAGTTATATTACTTAATAATAGATACGGCTGTTTCTACTGTCAATGTTAATGTTGATTTAAATTAAAAGTAGTACCAGACTAATTGATCGCAATTAATCAATATTTTCTAGGTCATGTATTGCTAATACTATTAGATACTGCGAAGAAGCCGAGGTGAAATGTCCTTACAGAGACTCAGAGTACACCTGTGAGTCGACTCTCCAAGAGCGTGAGATAAAAGCAGTAAGTACATCGTAGAATTAAAAAAAATTGCAGAAAAGAACTCGTTACAAATCAAATCCGTATTTAGCTCGTCGAACCAGAAGTTTACCAGCAACATCTCGCGAAATCGATCGCTCAAGCGGAAAACAATGCCGGAAACAACGCGTTCCATTGTAAAACACCCGATTGCCCTGGTTGGTGCATTTACGATGACGACGTGAACAACTTTCTTTGTCCAGTGTGTGGTGCGAACAATTGTCTCACTTGCCAGGTCAGGAAAGAATAATTGTGAATCATGATCACGATGATTTCATTATTAGTTCACTTTCTAAGTCGATGTTCCCGTCACAGGCCATACACGCTGGCAAGAATTGCAAACAATATCAGCAGGAGTTGAGGCTGTCGAAGGAAACGGATCAAGAATCACGAAGAACGGCTGAAATGCTCGAAGAAATGGTGGACAGAGGCGAAGCGCTCGCATGTCCCACGTGCGCAGTTGTGTTGATGAAAAAATGGGGTTGCGACTGGTTACGTTGCTCCATGTGCAAAACCGAAATATGTTGGGTAACGAGAGGTCCACGTTGGGGTCCAGGAGTGAGTAATCTAAACTGAGCTTAAATTTTCGAGTATGCAAATTTTCAACTTTCAAAATTTCTCTTTCTGTATTACCAAGTGCTACAACCCTGTCGGTAACAGGGTTGATAAAGATCAACAATGTTCATCGGTATCTGTTATTATCATATCCGACAGCTCCAAAAATAATTACCCGAAAATCCTACAGTTTACATGCAGTTATGATCAATATGACGTATAATGGAATTACTAAAAATGAATGTATCTGAGAATTTTATTGCCGAATTTATTCCTCGTTTCTCGTATTTCTTGCAGGGGAAAGGAGACACTTCAGGAGGCTGTAGATGCGGAGAAAATGGAGTCAAGTGCCATCCTCGTTGCAACTATTGCCATTGAATCATCGTTGATAGACACAATCGCCGTAGTAAGACGCAATAAAATCGAGAGGCTATTTATGAACTGTTATCGACTGCTGCCTCGCGATACCGAGATAAATCGCTAGTGAAAAGTGTCGACGGCTTAATATGTAATAACGAAGTTTAATAACCGATAAAGCTGATATTGATAAGTAACACGTATACGTTACACAGGCTGCTTGCTCAACGATTAACCTTATCGCGGAACCGTCCTTCGTGGAATTGGATGTAATAAAAGCAATAAAAGAGGCGGACACCTCAATTTCTTACTATTCTTCTTATTTTCTATCGCGACGAAAGGATTTTGGGACAGTGAACTGCACTTTACATAAAAAGAATCGTGCGCATTATGAATGTATAATAAATTATAGGTACAGGCGTTTTTCTGCTGATCATACAGGCACTGATTTATTCGTTCTCGTTAGAGGTTGTATCGTTCGTAGAGGTTGTTTCGTTTGTACCGATCTGTTTGAGCCGAGCCACTAATGTCGACTGATGATGTGTAAGTTGACAATTCAGATTAAGGCCGCCAGCGTTTTGTAATACGTGAACAAGACCCAACTGCGACGACGTTATGTCCATTGCTCCATACTTTAGGAAGTCGTCGTACGAAAAAACTTGCCCCTCTAATATTCCACCTGCAATGAAAAAGGCATCGATCGATTAACTTCTGTCAGTGACGCGTATATGGTCGTCTTATGACCCGAGTACACGTTATAGACAATTATAGAAATACAAAGTGATACTAACGACGTATTAGCAATCGTGTTATCAACATCGAAATAGGTACTCGGTTATTAAGACGTTCGCTGTTACTCTGTATGCCAAAGGTCGACAATGATTCCTAATAAATTCCACCGTTGTCTAATTAACGGGTTAAATGTGGCCCATGATTTTCAGATAGCAGCGAATCGTGTTAATCCAAGAGTTCACGAACTTGTCTGCGTCGTTTTACTCACCCAACGTAAACATCTTCTTGCTTTTACGTAAAATCTTCTCCAAGGTAGGCACTTTTATATCGGGACTGAATACGAACGCCGTGAAGTTGTTGATTAACGGGGTTATACCTCCGTATGGTGAATCTTTTAACGCTTGAAACATAATGCGTGATTCATACTGTTTGTAGTACATATTCTCTTTGTGTAGTGGTACCTTAATTTCGAATTTTTCTCTCTCGGTTATACTATTCACGTGTAAACAAGCGACCATTCTCGACTGATCGAACCAATTCCGAAGTTCCCTCGCCAAGATATTTTCATAGGGATTAAGATTTAGCCTGTCATTGAACGTATCCCTATTCGTGCATAATTCTTCCAGACTCTTACCCTCGTCGGGATTAATGAAATATGGCGTTATAAGTGTGTTCACCACCGCTTTCTTGAAAAATATTTTTGGTTTCTTTAGATTGAGTTTGCCTCTGAAACGCTTCTGCTGGTACAACAACTGATTTGGCGTCAACTGAAACGCTGAAACAGAAAGGAATGTACTATGTTTCGTGAAAAAATAAACCAGTTCGTCGCCACTTTAATCGACTTACCTACCATAATACTCTTTGGGCTTCGTTGGACACTGTTCGTATCGAATACCATTTCCTTTGTTAAAACGTGCTCAATAAGAAGTTTAGCAACGATTCAACGACACGGACAATTATGCGTTCTATCGGTAACGACGTAATAATCGACGTATCGGTCATTCAACTTACACACATTACTCGTAATTAAGTGCATGATTGTTTTATTTTAAAAAATAGATATACATGATCGGTACGAATTTAGGGCGAATACAAAAAATTATATAATATATATATATACAGAATTAATTACTTTCTTTTGCAACGATATAAGGCACTTTGGAACAAATGATACATGTAAATATATACCTAATATGTACAGTAGTGAGCATGGTAGGCTTCCCTAGGCAATACGACGATGAAGAGGAAAATGACTGTGCCTCTCGTTGGTTCCCGATTCGAATATTTGTAAACTTACAAACGTCGAAATTCGGAAGTTTAAGAACTAGAAAAATCGAAACTTTGCTGATCCGAGCTTTGAAGGATCTGAAAATTGGGGAACTGGAAAGTTGATGAACTCGAGAAATTTGGTGATTAAAAAATTAAGTAACATTGAGTTATCGTATCTGTTCGTGTAAAAACGAAGGTAAGTAGTGAGAAGCCCTCGCCCTGCATCAACCCTTATCCGAAGAAAGCCTACATTGCACCCGAGTGTACGTGTAACGCGTGGTCGTGCTACGAGTGTATAAAAAAAAAAAACGTGTATTCTCTCGTGTAAATATGTGTGTCTCTAGATGTTATGCACAAGTACGTTTTATGTATTTCGTATCTAAGTTAAGTTCCCCTCGAATATTATGCAATATAGTTGATCGTTCCGCTACAATAATTGCTAGTCTCGTGGCGAGCTTCTATGCTATCACCGAAATTGAGCGATTTTCTATTCTTTCCTAATCGTAGCATCGAACGGATGCCACCTTTCTTTCTCGAACGCTTGTATCGATCGTCCAAAGCGGAATTCAACGACGCCTGCTTAACGTCGCCCCGACTGTTCGGAAAACCCTCGCGATCGTCCTTAAAGTTATTGCTATTTGCTATATCGCCATGTACGTCGTCCACCAGCCAATGTTTCCTCGGCGAGGTGAACTTATTATTACAGCCAGGAATAGTGTACATGTATTCCGATTGAGCAGGATCTACGGACTTCTCGTATCGTTTCACGTTGTTCTCGCTGGCGGTGCTGCCCTCGACAACGTTGTTCTTGCTTTTGCCCTTTTCGAAACTCTCACCCTTGCATCCGCGTCTCGTCTGATCCTCCGAGTCCGTCGACTGATTGGACGCCTTCTGATTCGCCTGTTCTTGGTTCTTATTCTCGCGTCCCTCTCGCAGCTTCTTGTTTCTCTTGTAGGTATCGGTGTTCTTCGCATCAAGAGCCGCGTGTCGCTTCTCGGACATACTCTGTCTGCCTAGAGCGTCGCGGGAGAACTTATTGGAGGAAGAGTTGAATTCCTCTAACGACAGCTGACTGTCGTAAGTCGGATCACCGGAATACTGACTATCTTTGTCGTCCGTGTTTCGTTTAGCATCGTTGCCCTGCGGATCGTTCGAGTCCTCCAACAATATTGGCTCCGCGCGATCCTCCCTCGGTCCTATGGTGATCTTCTTCACGTTACTCACCGGTTCTATCCAGGTTTTGTTGGTGGCGATACAGTAGCTCTCGTTTCTCAGGCTATTCTTGTTGTACTGTTCCGTTAATCGATCGATGACCGGATTCCACGGGGATGCTGTCACGCAAGATAAGAGGCCACCGTTGTCCAGAATGTCCGACTGGGAGTTCAGGCTGTTCTTCTCCTTTATCCTGCCCTCGTTGCTTTTCGTGGAGTCGGATATGTATATGCTGTTGGCAGACTCTAATTTACAGTGAGAAGACAGATTTTCCGGAAGATTCTTTTCGTTCGCGTCGTACGAGGATATCCTCCTGGCTATGGTCAGGGTGATCACTCCCGTTACAGAGCTGTTCGTGTTGAGCATCGCTCTTCTGAGTGTTTCCATCGCGTCCGAGTTCGACAGGCCTAACAGAGATACCCCGTTTACGTTGAGCAACTGATCATTGGTCCTTAATCTCCCGTCCCTCGATGCCGCTCCTCCGTGAAGCACGCTTTTTATGAAAATCCCTAAATCCATGTTGGTGTTCTCGTCGGTGTTGGTCGTCTTCCCTTTCACGCTAACGCCTAATCCTGCTTTCTCCGAATCGTGCACCGGTATATCTAAAGTTAGTATCATTCGATTTTTACGGGGCGATAGAACAATGTCCTCCGATGTAGATTTCACTGGTTTGAACGTGCACTTTTCGTAACTGTGAGTACTAATTTTATCTGGAACCTCGATATTCTTCTTTACCGGCGACGTGTTCGACGTGTTCCAATACTTTGAATTGTCTGTGGTTTCTGAAGCTTGATTCGTGGGAGAAACGTGGGTATGACTGTCGGGAATACTGGATGAGATTTCTTCTTGTCGAGATACCACCATTCTCACCTTTCCACCTGGTGGAATGCTTCTAAGAAGGGAAACTACTTCTGCTTGACTTTTACCTGTCATTTCTTTGTTATTTACTTCTAGCAGTCTGTCACCAGGCCTCAATCTACCATCTTCAACAGCAGCACCTTTTGGTAATATATTCTTAATGTATATTGGACAATGGCCTCCTGCAGGATTGTCACGCGTTGTGACACTGAAACCAAGGCCATTGCTCCCTTTAGTTAATTCTATTTCTATCATGCGCCCAATCTTACGTGTATTAGCAGTCTGTAACAAATTATAGTTGCTACACTGAAGTCTTTTAACGTTATCATCGGTTTCTGATTTCTCTGGTCCCCCACTGGTATTCCCATGAGATTTATGCAACGATTTCTCGCGCAATTTCTTATGCTTTACGACAGATATCTGCAAACACGGTTCAGTCATACAGGTACGAAAAATATCTTGCACTTTGGAAAATGGTATACGTAACAGATTATGACCATTTATTTTTATAATTTTATCGTGCAAATCAATTTGACCGTCTCTAGCAATTCTGCCATTGGGCTCGATACCTTCAACCCTGAGTCCTTGATCGTTACCCAATAAATCGTAACATGGCACCACATGAAGCCCCAGTGGTCCTGCTTCATTCTTTATTACAATTTCTTTGATCTCTCCCTGATTCCCAGTTTCGATATTGGCATTTGCATAATCAAATGATACTTTGGCATCTTGTCCCAGTGGTTCTCTACGACGAGACTCTCTGGGAAGGGACTGAGCTGAATATGTGGCTAGACAAGGTTCTCTTGTAGACAATGCATGCATCGACAATCTTTTAGTACTTTCTCTTTTTATACCACTGGGAGGTATG
This sequence comes from Coelioxys conoideus, assembly GCA_947623535.1. Classification (NCBI taxonomy): domain Eukaryota; kingdom Metazoa; phylum Arthropoda; class Insecta; order Hymenoptera; family Megachilidae; genus Coelioxys; species Coelioxys conoideus. Next base: position 35,406,326 of record OX392450.1, on the reverse strand, counting down.
GAGGAATGTGTATCGATTGCATAGGATGGTTCTTTGCCATCCGTGTGAAAAAAGTCAGGACTGTTTGTCCCAACTGAACTTGCCCCATCACCACCGACATGAGCAGCATCTGTATTCACAAAATGAGCAACAATCTGTTCTCTGTCATCGGCTACATCACATAACCTATCATCTGGATCCAATAGGCCACCTCCAGTCAGAGAAGACAAACTATTTATGGCCAGTGCACTATCATTTTTTCCTGTTGCTTTCTTATACCTTAGAATAGCCTCGTGCATTAAATCTTTAACCAGTAGGGTTCCATCCCCGCATGGAACCACCACTCTAACGTTATCGAAACACACAGTCACCTTCATGCTCGCTCCGATTTCATATTATCTTGTTATACGTGTACGGGCGCGTATCGATTATTTGTACTGCTTTAACACGTACAAAAACTATTTCTGGTATATTAACAATCAAATATAGTAAGACAGATGTACGTATCGTGAAATATACAAAGTTGTAAATTCTCTTCGTATAATAGAATTATCGTGTACTATCTGTCGTATACTTCCATATTCTGATAATGAATCACCGACATAGAACACCGATCACTTTCTTCTTTTTATTGTTGATTAACTTTGTATAAAAACTACGCGTAAGTACCAAAATTGAGTGAACATACTCGGAACGGAAAACTTTGTCACGACTGATAAGGTGGACGCGTACGCCCAACTTTATCACAACATCAAATATACGGAACAGACGCACTCGCCATTACCACATTTTATTCCGCTATTCCTTGTGCCGATCCAACGGAAAGCAGAGGAATATGGCGATCCAAACAGTGTAGCCAACAAAACAACCTAATGACCGCTCTCGCGTTTCAGTATTCGAGGGAACACGTTTCAATTGTAATAAACGAGAAACAACATAAATAATATTTACCTCGTTTCATAAACTGAGCCATTATTTAACCGTAGCAGTTCCAAAGGCAGGGCAACAAATGATTCATACACAAATTTTATGCACTGTACGTCGTTTGGGCCACCATTCTTATTTACGCACCACCATTATTAAAGTGGTCCAGTTCCACTGATTCTTGTTTAGCCTTGCAATTTAAAGGCTGTCTTTCAATTCACAGAATTTGTCCATTTATCAAGAAAACTTGTGTTTCAATTGGTTGAAGACGAATACATGACACGAACATTCAATGCCACATAACGTGACTCAGCAGTCATATCAACAAATTTATGCAAAATTATGATCGATAATGCCCTCATTACTTAAATTATCATATATATCAAGTACTTGGAATAAAAATAAACTCACTACTCCTCGATCTACCGAACTGTTTCGGATAGTTTCATAGTTACCTACCCAAACCTTACTCAGCTTTTGAAACGTCAACTTCTACAGAAAATTTCTAGTGATTAAACTACTTTTTCATTACGTCATTATTAACTGATAGTGCAATAGAACAGGGATATTTCCAATTACACAGAAAGAAAAATGAAGTGGTTCGAGGGTAGCATCAATGAAGCAGTTGCAACATCAAAATCTAGGAGAGCAATTTTTGTCGTTTTTGTTGAAGGTGTATATTTAGAATCTTAGGTTAAGCAGTCATTATTCAAACTGTTACTATTTGTTTTCCAATAAGATTGAATTATATCGTTGATTAGAAACCTATTTAAGTATCTTGCATCTTTGTATTATGTTCCTAAATGTTGTTTCAATGTTATAAGTTAGGTATATTTTACAATCTATTTACAGGAAAAGATGACACATCCACGCAAGTTGCTGAGGCAATCAATGACACAGAAGTTTCACATCGTTTGGAACAAGAAGATTTTGTAGCAATACGACTGGAAAGTGGATCTGAGTCTTATATATTTTTTGCTCAAATTTGTATCCTTTTAAATAATCTCTAACAATTATGGTTGTTCATCAGAATTTTATATTTTTCTTGAAAGCGCTTGATTAGATCAATTGGTACCTGTTCCATCCTTATTCTTCATTGGTGAGAATGGTATACCTTTGGAAATTGTTGCTGGCAATACAACATCAGCCGATCTATTGGCTAAGATTGATTTAGTACTGTCAAAAGCAGGGAAAAATAAAAATAATTCCACTAATTTGATAAATGCTGAACAAAAAGCATCTGCTTCCAATAATGTCACTAACAATGCCAACACTAACAAAGATCATGAAGGTGCAAATACAACAAAATCAAACATGGAAACGTCTGTACCACAGACCAAATCAGAAAATGTGAGTAACGCTGTAATTCAAAATGATACTAAAGAAGAGCCTTCCACAAGTTTGAAATCCACTGAAACCCCAAAAGTAGTGAACGATAAAAAGGAATCACAGGCCAAAGAATTAACAACAGAAGTATGTTTGCAACATAGTCCTAAAATAATTTTATATTAATGAACAGGTATTAAAATGTTGAATTTTAGGAAAAATTAGAAAGAGCACGAAAAATGATAGAATTGCAACAAAAACAACGCATAGAAGAGGAAGAAAGAAAAGAGAAAGAAAGAGAACTGGAGCGTCGAAAGGTGAGACGCGATGTGCAAGGAATTAAACAGAAACAACAAGAGTTAACAGACAGAGAAAAGATTCGACAACAGATTGCTCAAGATAAATTAGAAAGGAAGCAAAAGGAGTTAGCTTTACAGGTTTGTATATTCTCTTTATTTATGAAAACTTTTTTTTCCGGACGAACGCGCATAACCTAATTGTTTCCAGCAGCAAATGCAGCCACAGGCTCAACAGGAACTACCTAAACCATACATACCCGTGGCACATGATGCAACTGTAACTAGAATACAATTTCGGTTACCATCTGGCAATCCTCATATGGGGCAGTTTGATCCAACGTGTACTTTACGCAATTTGCGCACATACGTTGTTGAGAACATCTCACTGCCTTTTCGTCAATTTGCTATGTCTACCTCTTTCCCTAGAAGAGAATTAACCAACGAAGATGACGACAAAACGCTCTTAGAATTGGAATTAGTTCCCACAGCCGTTATTTTAATTCTGCCTTTGAAAAACGTAATTTATTCAATAATACATTTACAGCTTTATCTGTTGGGAATATTATTAACTATGTCGATTTATTGTTTGTAGTCGAATACCACGGCAACCGTAACCTCCACACAAGATGTTAGCCTTATGCCACGATTCGTGTGGTCAATTTTTTCGGTTGTTACGCACGTGTACTATTATTTGGTAGGTTATTTCACAGGTAGAAATCCACAGGAACAACAAAGTAGCTCTACCGACAACAAGGATACAAATAACGCAAGTGGAACGGTTTCATCGAATGTTCAAAATGTTGCTACTTCATCGGGGTAGGTTTTACTACGTTTAGCAGAGTAACGTTCGCGCCGCTCGTATGTGGATGATGCATGAATTAATTGGCGATTCAGCATTTAGGCGTTAAGAGTACTTATTAAAGCATTATTTATGGTATTTAGTTTGGTTCGGAGATATACAAGTAACCGAGATGGTACCACCATTAAAACTGAAGGGAATATACATAGATTGCATTCAGGTGGGGACGATAACGACGAGAATAATACATGGAACGGTAATTCAACGCAACAAATGTGAATTATCATTAGATCGATAAAACCTCAACTGGCTCTGCTGTTTCATTGATCAAACTTATGAACATATGCGATATATTTTGTTAAACTTTTATACCTTTCCGTTCTATTGCACTGCAATTGGGTGTCGCGTGTTCCATGCTAAGAACACGACGACTTGTTACTCTAATCGAAGTTATTGTATATTTTTGAGTGGTAATAAGGATTGTCTTAAGAATAATGCAACAACATTGTATCTTAATTTTATAGCCGAAGACAAAATACTGTATTAAGCAGATGGCCTTTTATTCTGTTAATATATATATAAATAAACATATAGAAAATTTACAAGTATCTTATTTTCACTCTACCCGACTCTCGAAGAAGTTGAGCGATGGTTTCCGTTTCGCGAGGTGTACAAGCTAATGGCGTCGACAGACCGAGTAAAATGATATGCGATGGTTTATTACAACGGTGAGAACATGGAACGACGACGCGAGATTTTTCGCTCGACGAAATCTGACTCCCAAAAATATGTTCAAGGCGAGGAAAACAAATGCCAGGAAACTCCGAATCGTATCTTGTTTTGCGGTTGACGCATACAGAAGGACCAATAATTTACACACTTGCTACGTTGGTGTCGATTGCGGCACCAATTAAGCGTTAAATTGACAAACATTTTGGCTGACTCGTTCCTTCAAAGGTTTCAGCTTTCTGGCAATATAACATATTCGGAAACCTGCGAGAGGAGTGTCGTCTGGGTAACATGATCTTGCGGTCACTCCTACCGGTCCTTCCAATGCGTCAGCTACTCACTGCAGTATTTTATTCGAGTTCACATATATTATGTAGCCTAACTAAACAGTATAGGAGATCTTATGAATCGAATGCAATTCATATCAATAGACTTCGATCAAAATGTAGCTCAATCCGATGTTTTCATCTTCAATTTACACCGAAGAATCTCGTCTTGGCTACTGGAAGTTCGAAACAAATTTCTGCAATGTACTTTGCTGGTTCCCGTAATCGCAGCCAACTTTCATGTCTGTCAACAGTTCTTGTATCACTCTATCATCCCCATCATCGTTGCATTAATACACGCAATTGTGTGTCTAATAATCTCATTAAACTTACGACCGGATTGTCAGCCGCATAAACGACAAGCCTGTCACATCGTAAAGTTTTATGTGAATTTATTGGAATCCAAACGATGCAGAGTGGGTTACAGTCTAATAATACACGCAGTCATTTACTTTTTCATACTATTCTATTTGCGACTTTCTAGCAATATTTATAAGTATGTAATATGATACATATAACGCACGTACGCGTTCTAAGATGAACAAGATATTCCGCGGTGCTATCGGCTAAATTTGAAAATTTAGGAATTAGGGAATCAGAAAATGAAAAAATTCGAAAATCTGTAACTTCGAGAAATGTTCAAATTACCGATGAAAGATGTTAGATATTCTGTGAATTGTGTCTTTAGTTTCGTATAATCATGGTCAGTACATAACTCGGGAGGATCACATTCACCTTGGACCCCATTTAGTTACGGGGAACGATTACGATATAATTAATTCGTCAACGAAAACGAGTGAGTTCTCACAGTCCAATTTCGACTCGAACATCCCGACAGATTCGAAAATTGATTTCGAATCGCGGCTGACTTCTGTCAAAACGATTATTAAATAGCGTTTCACGAGGCTGACAGAAATTTATGGATACCTCATTACCACCGTTTAGTGACTGCTACTGTCTTGCTGGTACGAGATCGTTAGGGGGACTCCTTCCAGGACGCACGTGCTTGCCAAGAACCGCCCAAGCTTACTTGAGATTGGTCGAGCTGAGAATGACGTCGTGAGCACGTGGCTTTTCGACACCGCCTTAAAGAACGAAGAATTTGACTTGGTTGCCAAAATAAAATATTGTTGGACATCGTGAGCAACTCCGACAAACAGTCGCTGGTTTAGGCTCTAATCCCGCGAACGGATCGTAGGGGGTCTATCTGCGATCGATGTTCCGATTTAAAAAGAAACTCGTAAACCGCAGGATGTTTCGTTAATTTCAATTTTCGATACAGTTCGAACAGGTAGTCACCGTGATGCGACCAGTGATACGTGACAGAACTATGTGCAGTGAACTTTAAAGGAACAATTGTTTGCTGAACTAGAAATTAATAGATACGTACCCTTCGAAGTACCTTAACGAGATAACTAATTGTTCCGATCATCGCGTGATTGGAACATCGAACAGTGATCAGATCTAAATGATAGTGTCAGACATTCGATAAGTTAAGATGTCGGAGGAACGTGCGAAAAAATCCGAATGCACCAAAGAGTCGACGGAAGTGATAGAAAGCCCGAAAGTATGCTCGTTCAGCATCGAAAGTCTTCTTGCACCCAGTAAGAAGATCATCGAGAACGAGACTCGCGTACCAAATCATACGGAGGTTTATTTGCATGGTCAGGAATGTGAGTACACAGAAAATACTGTTTTACGGAGTATAAATTGCGATGTAATACAGCGATTAATTTAAACAGCAAATGATTCCGAGGGACGGAAGCTGGTAGTACCAGATTCCTCGATGTCTATGGCGGAAGAAGTCGAATTCGATGATTCCGACATGGTTTGTTCCACATCTCCTGAACCGGAAATGTGTTACGGTAAGTTGAAACAAATTTTAATTACCTATAGGATGAAAAGTTATGTATATTTCTAAATTTTTTGATACCTACGAGCATACATACTTTTTACGACTAGATCCTTATGTTGTCAGACTCCTATATCTCTAAATACATATATTCTTATTTTTAGATGTCCATCTTTTCATATTTGTAAATTTCATATCTCAATTTTTCTAGATCCCTAAATCTCCGAATTAATATACCTTCAGATCCACGTATTTTTAGATTTCGATATCTGTAAAACAACAATCCACCTTTAATCAACATTTGGTCCTAAACAAAGTTTCCATTATGTGAAAGAAGAGATCAGGTTCCTTTATTTTGTATAAAATCGCTAATTGAAAACCATTATGTTTCGGTAAGATTCGGTATTGAGTACTACAATAGGAATAACAAGGAAGAAAAATTTAATTCCGGCATAAAATGCATTCTGTAAAATTATACGGCATAACGGAACGAATGATACAGGTGCCACACACTTGTGTTTGCTTTGACAAATTAGTTGGTTAATAAAGATGTATCGAGCGCAAATTTAGGAGTGAAGGCTCGCAAGATGTTTTTAATTCGTTAACGATAAACAATGAAGTTATTTCAGTTGAACGGCCGCTATTTAAGACATTGTGAAGCATTGTTAGCAACATATTTACTTTTCCTTAAGTCACACGATTAACGAAGATATCCCGATCGAACAGCAGTTAGACTAATATTATGGGATACGATACAAATGTATTAATCTTCCTTATTTTTCGATAAGGCGACAATCGTCATTACAAATTTAATGACTCGTTGTTGTCCGTAAATGTCTTGTCGTATGTGGTATATGTCATAATTGTTCAGAATATGATTTCATATCTAACAGTTCAAATTTTCTATCGGATACTTTACAGAGTTAATGTAGAGTTAATAATAATTTTGCAATTTTTGTATGGTAGCACTTAATTACAAAGGAAATACCGACCAAAGAGAATAAATAATTCTTCGTTATTCCGTCGTTAATCACTTCGGCTAATAGACTGTTCATGTAACAAAATCTTTACGAACATTGCAATATTATCAATAAGTATCAAGAATCTTGAAATATTACTAATTTTATATTTCATCGTTTAAAGTTTTGTTACATGTTTTCATTTTTTCGTTCGCGTCATTGCGGTACCGTTTATCGATGGCCCCCATGTATTACAAATCCTTAATGTTCATGATGGAAAATTTATACGTAACAAATATTCACTGACAGTCTGCAGTCGAATAATACCGCTTTGTTGTAGCACTCAACCCCACGATTATTACGTGGTTCATTTGTATATAGTTACCGACAGTGAAAGCAAGTGATTGTTACAGAATCAACGCGTTCCCTTCGCTTGGTAAATTCGTAAATTTGCGCAGAGGGCCGTTGCCCGTGAGTTTGATCCATTACTTCCTGCAAGGTCCACGCCCACTCAATGTTCCTGCTTCTCGTCCACTATTTATCTGTCTCCTGCTAATTCTGCTATGGAAACGCAGCAAAATGTGCTCACGTGCTGTACCTAGCAAGGAACAAAAAAAAAAAGACCACTCGAACCGTGACCGTTCGGGGGTGTCTTATTGGTTGATCCATTCGATTTATCCCTTAAATACCGCACAAGACTGAATATTATACGATATTTTATGTTTGCGCCACATTTCGCAATTGTTACAATTAAAATTAGATTAATTACTCAGAGGGTGAGTCAGGCACCCTTCAGAATTTCTACGTAGTTACGTAAATGAGCGTAGTGGATAATCAATAACTCACAAGGTTCATTAAAGACACTTTTCATCTTCAATGAAAATATAATACATATAAAAGTCGAAGGAAACAAAGCGAGTTTCGTAGGCACAATGATCGTTTGAGAAAGGATTACTACAATCTTCTTCGGGGAGAGTCAGTGACTCATTTCCATAATGAACTTACATTCATAGCGAATTGCATAATGTAATCAACACTGCTATAAATTCGAAATTAGAAAAATTCAGAAAAGCGATCATTTTGAAGCCGAAACACATTCGGTCCATGTACAAGGTAATCTGACGAACGAATCAAATCGTCCAAATATCGTTTTTTCGTATAAACCCATTTTTCCAATTTCTAATAATCCATTTATTTCGCCCACGATGTTGATCATTTGTTATGTAACATACTGATAGGATATAACATGTAAATTAATTTTTGCTGTGGTGTTGTAATATTATGCAGTACGGTCTGAGGGCGTTCAAAATATCGCAAAACTTGTTAAGTCGTAAAGTTTTTGGTCGTCAGACGAATAACAAATCGGTTCTAACTCCTGTGGACTCGATGTTCCTCGTTTGCCGATGTTGCTGAATAATTTTAATAAATGCCGATGTGCGTGTTGATCATCAATTTCACGAAACACCGCGACAGATAATTAAAAAGGTATAGTAATCTGTCCATGGTGAAACGTTCGACCAATCGTCAGGCGGCGGTTGCGTCCGGATTAATTATCCCACTAGTTGGCCAGGGAGTGTGAAATCGTGCAACGACGAACGAATGAAAATTAGCCACAGTTTATCGCGCATTTCTACTCGTCTTTTCGCCATTCATCACCGAATAATTAGGAGACAAGTTCACCGTGGCTCGCGGCAATTAGGTAAACTAGAGGGCGTGGTGTTCTATTTCGGCGACACACCACGGTGCTCCTTCGGCTCGGCTTCCATCGCACGCTCCTCCGTGTCTTTTCACTTCCTTTTTGCGCCGTTTGCCTTCCACTCTAACCCTTTCTTCCCTTTTTCACAGAGCTCGTTCGTCAATGCAGCCGAGTCAGAAAGTCGACGACAAATGAGCCGCGCGAGAGAAACGGGCACCCTCCGAAAATATTTTCCTCTTCCGTTCATTTACTCGCTTCCTGTCAAGAACGTCGCTGCTACGATCCTGAAGATACAATCTCCCCCACTCCCCCCTGCCGGGAGGAAATTTATCTATCGGAATTCCACGGGAATATAGGAGAAATCTACATTTTCTTTGATTACGCCGTTTTGTCGCAAAGATGCTAATGCATCGGGCGCAACGGCTCAACCCCAGAATGTAAACAAGCGTGGCTTGTACAATTTGATATTATTATCCTAAATGCAAACTGTTCTTCAGCATTCGAGTTGGAATCCTTCCTGAACATACACGTGCACAGGCGTGCACGTCTCGCGACGGGATTCACGTCGAGTGAATTAGAGGCGGTACGGTTTTAGCCGACGGCTCTGTACCACGGGACCGAGAAGTCTCGAAAAACGCGCGAGAAACGCGACAATTACGTCGCCATCTGACAATTAGTAGCCGGTAAACGACACTCCGCGCTCCAAGTAATCACGCACCGAACAGTTTTTTTATTTTACGAGATATTTATTGCCCGTACAGCTGAGACCGCTCCGTCGAGCCGATCCATTCTTCTCGCGAACAAGGAAGCTTTAGTCATCGATTTATCGACGCCAAAATAGTTAATGTCCCCGGTGTTTGATAACGCCATAGATGGATAACTCTTGTCGCTTCGACATGCTTGACCTCACCGTTTGGTGGACCCGAGACTCGAGTACATTGCGAGTAACTTATAAGCAGGCTCGAACTTAGCCAGGAGGAGCATCGAATCGTCCGTGTTTTGCGAATTTTTGCGAACATCGCACGTGCAAAAATATTTTGGGATGTCTTACAATTTCTTTACGCGATATTCGCCGCTTCTCAAGGTTCGAGTATTTATTACACTCTTCTACGAGCTCGTATTTATCGTGTTAGTATGAAAATGATATCGTACACATTAATTTGTCGACGACATCAAAGAGAAGCAAAGAGGAACTAACAATAAATGCTGAAACGAAAGAGAACGACCAGGGTAGGGTCGATAAAGCGAGACGACGAACGTGTGCTTCACGAAGCTCTTATGGTATCAGCGTGTTATTTTTTTTTTGTCTTTTTTCTTTGAAGTAGCAGTCATATATTTCTGCTGCCACGGTTTTTCGTCGGATGACGAATGGGCAGATAATTAGAAGATGATCCTCGCTGCTTAGAGCGCGGTCCTGTTACCAGTCGACTAAAAGAGACCCCGAAGACATTCCTCACGGGCGAGGCGCGACGTCTTCTACGAGCAGCTTGTAACCCGGGGATAAATATAAATATAAACAACTTCGACGGGCAAAAAGTTGCCGAGATTGATGAGAAAAGAAATCTTGCACGGATAATTGGTCCTGCTGGAGTCTTGAACGTTCATTGTCCGCATCGTTTTCGCGATTCTGCGAAAACGAGTAGAACGCGCGGATAAATGGCGGATGCTGTGTTGTGTGGCCGTCGCGAATTTCATAATCGAAAATGTATCCAACGAAACAAAAGACGCAACGTACAAATTTCCCATTTATCCGCTGTCCGAGAATGAAATCTAACGTTTCTCACTCTTCGCGCGATATGGAATACAATGTTGTACTTTATAATTTTCCATGGCTACTGTTTAATCTCGCATGACACACGTGTTATTAGTGCGCATATAATTACAATGCGTTTCCATTCCATTTAATCGCGTTGCAGAAAGGCGACCACGTCGTGCAATTACTTGATAATTACGCGATAAGGAAACGTTGTTTAATTATCATTTTTCATATGAGCTTTATCTTTTCCATGGTGTCCCAGAGGCGTGCACCAGCAGTAGCAGCGCCAACTCCACGACAGGTGTTGATAGGGATGTCCAGGAAAAAAATGATAGCGCCACTAGCGACGATGAAAGGAAAAAGAGGCCGCGCACGGCGTTCACCGCTGCACAAATTAAGTCATTGGAAGCGGAATTCGAGAGGAACAAATACCTGAGCGTGGCGAAGAGATTGCAGCTCAGTAAAAGTCTGAAACTGACCGAAACTCAGGTACTTATGTGTTACATATTTATCGTAACCTAACATTTCAAGTCGTTAAATTTCCAAATGACCAAATTTTCCAATTTTCGTATACCGAAATATCCGAATTCCCAAATATCCAGATGTTACTTGGTCACGCCAGGTATGAGTCACTGACACTATTAACGGAGCCGGGGATCGGTCGAATCCCGAACAAAAATCGTAGTTACATCGATTCATTACATAATCCGATCTTTCCGTTACTATTTGTTCTAAATATGGATACGATGGTAAACGAACCAACTAAACGGTACCGTTATCTTAACGGGGAAAAATCACCGTCATTATATCTTGTAATAACGAGAAGGAACGGACACAAATAAGATCCTTCTGCCGTGATTAAAAGGAAACACGTTTCGCGGAAGTCGCCTCGAAGAAGACGCACTACACGCAATAAATTGCGCTAATGTCGACGACTTCCGTAGGTCCCGACCACCTGAAATAGTTTAAGTTCGTTGTAGCCAGAGTTCCTCAAAAATCAACCGAGCTTTGAATTATGGCACAGAACGACACCATATGTGTAGGCGCCACATCGTGGCGCCATAAGGGGGAGATCGCCCTTTAGGACCAATTAGCACTTATACGCCTTTTCGTCTAGCGAGCAAAGATAGGAAAAGGAACAAACCGATCGTTTCTTTCTTTCGTAGAAATGTTTAATTGATCATTACGCGCGTGCGAATAAAGTCTCACTTAGAGACACGGTCTCTTACACCGCAACGAGTAATAGATTGTTTATGCAATCCTTGCTCGTACATTTATCGCATAATGGTTCCGTTGCTTTCTAATATTAACCATCCATACGAGGAGCGAGCTTTTAGCGGAGATTTAGGTAATCTTCGCCTTAACCGCGGTTGTAAAATAAATCGCGACAATTGCATAATTCTGAGTTACTTTGTAGCCCTGTTTTGGGGTAGCTTTAAATTAATTAATTTACGATAACGCCCGAGATATTTCTTGTTCCGTTGAGACGCGATAACCGAGATCGCGAATGTTGCTACCCGTGGTAATTGCCAGAACGGTAGAAATATCACGCGACACCGCGAACGAGGCGGATAATTATCTTTGCGATCATGGTAAAAGGGAGGACGATCAGACACGACGGATCAGAGGGAAGAAGGAGACGTGTCGTGGCGCAGACATAACTGTCACAATATTTCTCGCAGTTAACGAGCCAGCTCGGGGAGTCCCTTCTTCTTGGTTCGCCGTTTTCTCTGATTCGTGCATACGTTCCAACATGCCACAAGAACGAAGCATCCCGGACGACGGATGCTGCGAGGCGACGGACCGAAGAGGCGTCGATTTTTTAATTAGGATATATTACTGCCCGAACGTTCTGAATCCGGCTTACTTTCATACCCTCCGAGAAAATTTCGGTGGAAATCACGTTCAACACGATGACATCACTTTCTTCCCGCGTTACGCTCCATGTGCTTTAACAGTTTTTTCTGGGGTCCAAAAGTGTCGAAGACCCAAAATTCGAAAATCCCACATATGAAAATTATAATTTTTTTCTTTTTCATTCGTGTACGACACATATTTTAAAAAACAAAAGTGAGTAATCAAATGAAAAAGATTAGTTTAAGTAATTTGTTATATTTCAACAAGCGATGCATTACACCCCAAATCGGATCAAATAATATACATATGACATGATCCACATTTTGAGAATTTTAATCGTAGATAATGTAAAAACGATTAAAAATATGTAAATAAAAGTACATAAAGGCAAATATGATCAATTTTATGGGGGTATTAAGTAACAAAATTTGTCATTTGTACAATATTAGCATATCTCATTTCAACCGCCTCGGTAGCGCAGTAGGCAGCGCGTAAGTCTCATAATCTTAAGGTCGTGAGTTCGATCCTCACCCGGGGCAATTATTTTTTATTTACGTAATCTCTAAAATATTACGAAACAACAAATTTATTTACATTCCATACGATCACAGTTCATTTTACAAAGTTTCAATTGATTATTTCTCGAGTTATACACGATGTATTAAATATTCCGCATAATTTTTTTTTGCAGATTAAAATTTGGTTCCAAAACAGACGTACTAAATGGAAAAGAAAGTATACAAATGATGTGGAACTATTGGCGCAACAATATTACTCCAGTTTAGGAATTCCAGCGCCTCGACCGATTTTTGTAGGGGATCGTTTATGGTAAATATTTGTTCTCATTTTTATGCGCTACATTTTGATTTCGTTTAACGGGAAATATCTTTCGCAGGTTTTTTAATTATCCAGGACAACCACAACCGGGAACACCCATCTTTCCTCAGCATTTAGCGACTGTACCTTTACCACCTGCCTTGCCTATCGTGCAACCATTACCGAGTAATTTGACGATGGGACAACAGACTTCGATTTTTCCAAATATCCCCACCAACAATCCGGCATATCATTTGAATCAAAGGTTGGATTTCAGGCATCAGGACCCTTAAACGTACTTGGAATATTAAATGTCGGAATTATAGTCATATGTGATACGTATTTTTGTCAACCACGAAAGAAGGTACAATTTAGTAGTCGGATTTTACACTAATAGATCTTGAAACGAAAACATATCGCGATCGAAAGTTTAAATTAAGAGACCAAATATCTATAAGCGAATAATACTAAATGTATAAAACATGTTTAAAACAATAGTAAGTGTTAGTTGCATTTATTATAAGGGAACGCAGTATACACAACACATAATTGTTTTAATAACAAACTCCTTTTTTTAATGGGAAAACTAACAAATATATTTTTATTTCTAAATGATACAGGTTGATACGATTATTTATTAACAAATAATAGTGCACTTCTTTCTTGTATGCTGTTATAAAAAATCGAAATAAATAAATTATTTATTATCTGTACAATAGATAAAGGTATAAAAAAGTGATATCAATAGTATCTGAAAAACAAAAAATTTATTAAAGAGCAGAAGGAGACAGAACTTTGCTGACACCCAAAATCTTTTCATCATGAGCTGCTTGATCTTGCATAATTTTAGCATATTTTTCATTGTCTTGCAAGTCTTCTTCATCCAGCATTTCTTGCATTCTCTGTTTGTATCTGCAATTGTATATTATGTAAATGTTCTGTACTCAATCATACACACACAGACCAAGCCAAACACACACAGGTATCCACTTAAATAGATCACCTTAAAACTACACTTACATTTCACTGTCAGGATTATTTTCTTGGTTTCTACATTTTTCTAATTTTTTTTCCAATGACCTTACCACTTCCCTCGAGGGAGGCTCTACACACTTAGCCATTGACCTAATTTCTATAATGCAAATTTTAAGTGCTCAGTATACATTACATAAAATATGTCAAGCAGTATAGAAGAAACAAGATATATTTACTTCTTACTGCTTCAATGATACACCCTAAATGTTCCTTAGAAAATAAGATATCTGTGACATAATTGTCCAAGTTAGCAGAGGCTCTGGATGCAGCATGCAGGGTAGCAGCTAAAGCCACCTGACTTGGAGTATAAAGCAATACGCTATCTGTCAAGAACACTCTTTCCAAAAATTCATCTATATATGGCCTCAGCCTTTCTGGATTTTCCAGAGAAGTATATCTTGTCTGAAAGTACATAAATTGAACTAACACAATCACCCAATACATACTGCAATAAATATTTTAAAGATATACCTTGATATCTATCATGAGTCCCTCTACTGGTCTAAATGGATTATGTACAGTTAAATTGTAATTCAATTGTTGCATAAGGAGCAATTCATTGTTCAATATAATATCGGATGCCTTTTCTCTATCTCCCTTAATGTTAGCAACAAACTGATATATGGAAACATTGAACTCTTCTACCTGAAATAAACTCCTGTGACAAACTGCAGAAGTTTATGGACAAATAAATGACTATAATGTGATAATTACTTTACAAGCCAAGTAGACGCATGTGACCAGAATCTCTTTTGGATGGTAATCCATAACACTATTTCTCAGGTAGAACCTTTTAAAGTAATGTAACGCAGTTGCAATAGTAGCTCTTGGCATGGGAGGGCTGAAGCGGCGACAGAAATCTCTCAATTGTAATTCATAGAAACGTAGCAAGGTACGTTCCTC
Organism: Coelioxys conoideus; assembly: GCA_947623535.1. Taxonomy (NCBI): domain Eukaryota; kingdom Metazoa; phylum Arthropoda; class Insecta; order Hymenoptera; family Megachilidae; genus Coelioxys; species Coelioxys conoideus. The sequence continues at coordinate 35,391,070 of OX392450.1, read as the reverse complement.
TGTATGCAATAAGAAATATTCCTCCCTTTCCTCAGGCTTTATACATTATTTTAAGAAAAAATTGATTAGGAGAAAACACAATTGCATTGATTGTGAAATAAATACAGAATAACAAACACAAAATGAAACATTCATAAAATAATATTGTAAAACAGTGTACATATGTATCGACATGTTACAGATATTTCGCTTTATCGGTAGTGGTAAGAGCGACAATATAACCTCTAAAACGAATAATCGGACATCATGATACAGCATTTGATGTCAAGTCTTATAAAAAAACAGATTCGAAAATAAACACATGAAACAAAAACAATAATTCGATCTTAACAACAAATTGACTTACTGTCATATTCGCCCCATGCCTCTCAATAAACTCTGCATTAGTTTTCTCTCTTAGAACTGTCAGATCATTTTCATCGCTAAACATCCAATATTTTCTTTGCGAGCTTTGCGGGAACATCTTCTAAACGAAATATAAAAAGACAAAACGTAGCACAACAAAATTCGAAATAGATGTTTATACTTTGACAACGCGGTAAAAACAAACACTACATATTCGCAGTGATACCAAGAGTAATGTTTTCTTAAACACCCTGAAGAGGGTAGCACTGGTTGCTATCAAATGCAACTTTAAGTCGATACGATCGAGAACTGTACGAACGCGCGCGTTGCTGGAAAAGTTTGGTTCTTATCGAAAGAAAAGGAATACGCAGGTAAATTTGATTATCATTTGTTTTTAAGGGTTGCTTGTTATCAATTGACTACCTGGGTTCCTAAGTAGAGTTGATTTTATAGAAATTACGAACATACAATGTTTCATACGCTCGCCTGCGATTTAGATATTTTCCGTTACATGAACGTATACCGGAGAACAGTATCGGCATTAAAATTAACAGTAAAATTAACAAAATTAAAGTGAACTGTTTTCCTTGTTCATATCATTTAGTTATGGAGGAAGTAAATTCTATGTTGGATTCTTCTTAGCCTTTTGAAATTGGAAATTTTCAAGATCGAAATCAATGGCCGCTTACCTCAACGGTCATGCATAATGTAAAACGATACATCGTATCTCGTTCGCGTTGCTGTGCATAGCAGATGCTGCAGATGGCGACGTGATTCAACAATTAAACAGGTATGCGATAATCGAGGTGAGTATGTTATTTAATTGTCATTTTTGTTATTATTTTTGCATTTAATCGTTGTCAAATAATGATGCATAATAAGCTCATTTAGATTATGTTGAAAGAATTAAAAATTGTTGCGATGCAACAAAGGTTAGAACGTCGACGAAGATTAAACACGATTGTTCGATGTTTTTATATTGGGACATGAATGCAGGACAGTTATAAAAATATTTATGATGTGTTACATTATTCTTTGAATATTTTAAAAATTGAAGTCCGTAAATGCGTCGCATATCGATATATTTACAATGCGAATTGTTTATTAAGCGTGACTGTCATAGACGTGAAAAAGAATAACAATGCGAATATAGTGCAAATTTTTATGGGACACATTACAGAGTATCGATTTTAAATCACATATTTCCGAGTGTCAATGTTTTTGAAAGGAAATATGTTACGACACAGGACAACAGATGTAAGAAAGGCAGACTTTTTCGGTAAAAAGGGATAATATTTTCTGGTAACGCGATTGTACGTGCCAGTAATAAACAAGATCGGCGAATGGTTGGCAGAGGGGTAAGAAGTGGGGGTCCAATTTTAATATGTACGCCCCCGCAAGCGGTTGCACGTCGGATCTGAGAGGGCGTTCCTACGACCCTTTGTCAACTGACGACGCCGCTGCATCTTATCACGATCGAGGCTCGGGATCTCCCATTCTGCTCCTCTACCTCGTTGAGCCCTCAGGGCCATCCCGGTGCTGCCGCTTGTTCAAGCAAAGACGTTGCCTCGACGTCTCGGTGGCTATAACTTTCTACTTTTTGCACCTTGATTTATGCTTCTTTATGCTACGCGACGATACGTCGTCGTTGTGGTACAGTGGATCTCTTAAAATTTCGCCAAGCATCTGCATTCTCGCATCTCGACGATCTCCGATCCGAGATAAGGCGACCGTCCGTGGAATTTCTATCCCGTGAACGGAATTGAATACGAACGTGTACAATAATTTCTCGGTGCCGAATTTGCCCGTAAATTCACGCTCGCGATACTTAAATTTCTCCCGTTAATGAATAAAAGATAAAGCATCGGTCGTACGAATTTACGACTAGCCGATGATCGCTTGAAATACCATTTGTATGATTGATTTGACGCTACGGCAGAACCTTAATTTCCACGTCGAGGAAACGATATCGCACCCGAAAGTGAAGTACATCCGCCATTAATCTAATATTGCGGTTGCCGCCGCCCTCGACTTTGCGTGCTGGAAGGGTTTCCACGCTGAAGCTTGCTCCCTTCGTACAAATACGAACGGCGTGTGCTTGTCGTGGATATGAACACTCATACAATAGAACGTATAGCGTTTCTACATGGAGGCTAAGAGCAGGAGAGCCAATCGGTTCGGTTTACCGGTAACCATAATGTAAAATCGGTATCCGATATGGCGTACGAGGCGCGACGAGTAAAGTGGATTACTTTCGCGCCCTTTTACCTTGATAGCGCGCTCGCAATTTTCATCGAGTCTACAGTTATTTTCATTATTGACAAACAGGAGGAACTTCGGAACTACCTGGTGTCTCGTTGCTACCTGGCTAATGTGAACGCAAAAATATCGTACGCTCTTAGCTTTGTATGCGTGACCCAGTGTATCGCATGACTGTTAGCATGCCATAGTATCCTCGTCGGTTAACCCGCAAAAAGGGGTATCACGCCTGCTTCTAACACTCCACATCTGATCGGCCGGGTATGTTGCACGCGAGCCTTTGGCGATCGAAACCTTCTCGTGTGTTGTTCGTCTTGATGGACGTACTGTTTGCATACTATACAAACTTGCTGGTCACGATTCTTCTGTTCCTCGCCAAAAAGTAGCCATCGGTACGCTAACAATGTTACTGGAAACACGTATCAATTAACTCGCTACCGCGAAATTTCAAGGTATCGTTTTTGAGGGAAGGAAATGCACGAGAGCCATAAATACAAAACCATACGATTCGGGACTGAATTACTCGGGTCTCGATAAACTAAACGACATGTACGCAAAAACAATTATTCGAAGAACGATCGAAGTTTTATTGTATCAGCCCGACCTCAGCAAAATTCTCTTACGAGTGTAAAATAACGAAATAAATTTAATCACGAACACGTGATTTAACACGAAGAACACCATCGTAATTTGCGACATCTGATTATTTCACAGAGCTTGGAATTCGTGTTAACAGACAATATATCACAAGCTTCTGTACACAAGAAGCGTTATCCTGTATCGGACGTTTCGAACAGTATTCACCGGTTTGTGAAGTAATTACAGCTGTCGAATGCACGGAACCAAGTTTACCAGAGATGTTGTTACATAATAAATCATAAATCTCGCAGCCTGTGAGCATACGTGACTGGAAAATCGAGGCGTATGTCCGTTCGTGTCCACGTTTCGCGTTCAAACGTTATGTTCATCGACGATGTCCTGTCATATGAGTCATGATGTTTATCCGAGATTACTACAATTTATCAATGTAGCCGTAGGCCTCGGACCTTCGTAAAGTCTCGCAATGACTAAACAATTTTATTTGAACAACCACGTGAACGGGTCAACGTAATGTGCGTCTTTTCATCGGTGCCTCCGAACGATAGAGTAATATGTACATGAATGGAGAGTAAAAGTAAGGAACTCCATTGTGGAGCAGATCCGACGGTTGCTACCAACCGCTCGCAACCCGTGATTTTCTTATTTTAATTATTAAATGACTATGAAATAGTGTTTGAGATGTGTATCGAAGTGTGCATCGAGATGATCGCGCGAATGAAACGCTCCCGAACCAATTATCCTCTTTCGAGTGTTCACATTGAAGCATCATGTGCCTCGAGCACGGTACACGCAAATAATACGTTTGTTGGAGATCGAATACAGTGACAATGTTCGATCAATTGCGTACGTAACCGTGTGTTTTACGTGTAAATCATGGATTAAGAACATGCTCTAATTACGCATCGGTGTAGTAAATGAATAATCTTGTTGTATGCAACGGATACATACCGACGTTTCACCTTAAGCTTTGATGGATGAAAATGGGTCTCGTGGCACAAATTTACGACCATGCTTCGATTAAAGACCCTCGTATTTTTAAATCAAGAGAGTAAAATTTGGGATATGACGGATAAAGTGGTATTTAACCCCTTGCCATACTTTGACGAGTCTGACTTCTGAAACAAAATTTTGAATACGCTCATATGTAAGGTTTATATCCAATTATAATCTACACAATCAAGGATCATTGAGCATAAAATACGCATATGAATTTA